>OZ026498.1:14994996-15691663 GCA_964019985.1 Aurelia sp. 4 Dawson et al 2005
CAGGTCAAGATTTTTTTGCAATCTGGCTTTCGATCATGGACGTTTCTGTTGAAGAGATTTTCAAAGAGAGCTCCCAAGGACAAGAGTTGTGACGATATTTCAATGAAAACTTTGACAGGAGTTACAACTCATACATTGAATTTAGTGATGTCTTATCATTTGCAGAAAGTTCTTTTGAGGAGGGCGAAGCGGAACGTTGGGAAGCGTTGAGGAACTCTGTGCCGTTTCGTAGAGGCGTAAGTCTTGGCTCAGGCTTGTCGCTGTAAACTGAGGCAAGATCCTTCGTATTAACATCAGTTGTGGGTTTCTTATCGTTTCAGTATGCTTTAGTCACGTGTTTGTTCATTCCTCGTAGGCAACAGTGTCATCTTGACATAGATCTTTTATGTGCCAGCCTGGGTCTATCTACGCACAATGTGAAGTTTGCCGTACTACGGTCATTGCTCGCTGTTGCTGCTTCATCTTCTTTTCCAGCAACATATTCTTCGAGGTTGTAGCAAAATAGCACACATCTTATGATTTCCATGATGATTCAGACAATGTTTCTGACATGTTTTGTAGATCTAGTTCGTTTGTTCTCACGGTTCATCCGCACGCTTCAAATTCCTCAATGATGCACTGGATACTTGCGCGTGGCGTGGTTCCTGTTGTTACGTCACGAACACTCGACCCAGTCCCTTTTGCGCGGTAATTTTTCACACCACCCCATCTTTCAGGGGCTTTTTGGGGCACTGCTTGTCCAAATATCACGATTTGAGTGATGGTATCGAATTCAGCGATGATAGAATGTCCATATTTCAAATTTTCAGGAATGGTGATACTAGACCTTTAAGATAAGAATAGATTAGTACCAAGGCATTTTCATCAATACCATACGCATTTAATTTTGCAATCAGCAGATCGTGTGGGATGCAGTCAAATGCTTTTGACAAGTCCATTAATACAGCACCCACAATATAATCATTGTAAAGTTTGGTCCTCTAGTTTTCAAGGAATCTTATCAAAATGTGTTGCGTACCGTATGCTTTTCTGTACGCACCTATAAAAACCGAGAGCGTAGTATCAAGATAGACAACTAATTGCTGTTTCATAATCTTTTCATATATTTTGGAAAATGTATTTAAAACACTGACTGGGCGAAAATTTTTCTCAACTTTGCGATTTACCTCAGCCTTGTCCAAAGGGCAAACTGCTGCGCGCTTTCCTCTGTCTGGAAACCTATGGTTTTGTAAACAGCTATTTATTTTTTTTTCTATCAAATCTTAAAAACTACAAGTAATGCAATCAATTCAACTGTGCCAATCATAGCGGAAAAAGACACAAGGTCATCGAGTTTCCACTATGAATGGCATTTACAATATAAATTAGTTTCTATTGACAAGGGAACACAAGTGGCACATACAATATTACTTAGTTTATTTACATGAAAACACAAATATGAAAAAAACAATTACGACTGACAAATACAAGACATAAACAAAAGAAAGAAATATAAATACAATTACAAGATGTATGTTGCTGCGTTTCAACTAATTGTACTGAATCTACAATCGTTTCGTATTTTCGATAAAACGAAGAGTTTCCTCTATAATCATTTTGTTCACACTCACATCTAAGTCAGGTTTTCCGAAAAGGAGTAAATTACATAGTGATTTGGAGTTCATGTCCGAAACGTTGAAATCAAGAATGTTTTCGAGTTGACCAAAAAGATCTTGCCGTATAATGTCATACAAAGGGCAGTGCAGGAGAAAATGTTCATTATCCTCATTTGCTTTACCGCAGTCGCAAATTGGACTTAAACAATCAAAATTGTGCCGAAATTTATGCTCATTTAGATCACTAAATTTGACACGAAGTTTTGTCAATCGTTTAATACCAGTGATATCATCGACATTGAATAACGGATTCCTCGATGGTCTAATTATGGCCAAAACTTTCCTTTTAAATTCACCAAGGGAAGCCGAATTTTTGATCTCATTATCGAGCAAATTCCATTCGTAAAGGACGTTTTGGAAGTAGGTATTTGAAAAGCGAACAATTCTTGGAATGATTGGATCATAGACCCGCGCATGTCTGAGATTGTAAGAGATATCGCGCTCGGGGGGAATTTGTTCAAATAGATACTGCGGAGTCGATGACATTTTTAGGTTGTAAAAATGACATAAACGTCTATACCACCGTCTTTCATAAAGGTTTTCCCATCCCAGTTCCTCATAAAGTCTTTGCCTATTTATGGCAAAGGTTAGGGGAGTAGTAAGCTCATCTGCAGCCAAAAGTACTGATTTTGGCGGAATTTGATCTTCACCGGTAGATTTTTTCCGTCCAAGGATCTTAGTAGAGCCCAGACCTCATGATGTTGCACCTCATGAAAAGAGAAAGAATTTGAGATATCGCTACCTTCCCTTATGGCATGAACGCTAGGATGATCTTTATACTTGTTGAGAATAAGCCTAAAGAGTTGTTGATCGTCATCAGTTTTAAATGTGTCAGCAATGTTACAAGGTTTCTGTCAACTTGCTTTTTCGACAATGTTAATATAATGATTATTGAGAATCTCAGTCAGCTCATAGTCGTCTTTTACAATTTGGTTGTTATGGACCAAGGAAATATCATCACCGACCAAGCCTCCTTTATTAGAAAGAAAAGGTTTAACCAGTTTCCAAAAGTCTTGATTAGACATTAAACCAGCTGCTGCTGCATCTTTGAAATGTTGTCTGATTACCTTCTTTCGTAGGGAAACGCATTTGTAACGCTGCTTTTTATAGTTTTTTTCGTTTTGATTCGTTGGATATTTATTTAGCCTATTTTTCAACCTCGTTCAGGTATAAATTGCCTTTTTTAGTTCACTAGTCATGAAAGGTGCACTATTTCCTCGCACAAGTTCGGTCTTCAGAGGGGCATGTTTGTCCACTACAGTTCGGAAACTGTTGGTAAGATTATCATAACAATCATCGGGGTCCTCCAAGGCATCAAAATTAATTCTACGAACATCAGCAAGAAACTTAAATGGGTCAAATTTTTTATAACTACGATACTTTATCACCTTGGGTTTAAGACGGGGGATATTTGATTTAAGAACTGTAACAAGAAGACTATGATAGTCGCTAAGACCGGTCTGAAAAACTGAGGTTTTCTGGAAACTTCTTACTCGGTTAGTAAGAATAACATCAATCGAAGAGCTGCCATTTTTGGTCAAACAGGTTTTGGTAGTTACTAGATTAGAAAACTCAAAAACATCACAAAAGTTTACGAGCTTCTGGTATGCACCATCTTCTTTGTCAAGAGTATTAATGTTGATATCTCCCATCAATATCACAATGTCATATTTGTCTAAAGCTGAATTCAAGGAAATGGAAAGAGGAGAGAAAAACGAATCTAGATCTCTGGGTTCAGGCGGTCGATAAATGCTATAGATAATCCACTTTTTCTTATTAACTGTCAGTTCGGAACAGACGAGTTCAAGACTTGAGACTTAAAACATAGGAACACGACTACACACAACACCCTTACGAACATATTGCATTAGGACTCCACCGAATTCATTCCTATCACGGCGCATGGGTGTTTGGTAGTTATTCATGAAAAACTCTTTATTTTTGAATTCTGAGTTAAGTTTTGTCTCTTCGATAACGAGAATATCAGGCAAGAACTTTTCAACAATTATCCTAAGATCGAAAATTTTGTATCTTAAGCTATTTATGTTCAAGAAAACAATGAGAGGGTGGTTATGGTACTGTGCTCTTAACCGAAAAAGATTTTCCAAATCATCTGAAAGATCAGATATTGAAGAAACAGTGGGACTAGATAGAGATGTAAGAAGCTCTTCGGAATGTCGCCTTTGTGGCAAAGACATATCTGATTCAGAAATAATTCGACCAAAAGCAGGTGACAAAAACTGAGTATCTGTCTGAGCAAGTGGTTTTTTGGCTTTAAATCGAGAAGAAACATGCTTTCAATGGCCTATGAACAAATCCCTTAATCAAAAGAAGAAAGAGTCTATGGCACAAGGAGCACTAACTTGCTGCGGTCGCCAGAGTAATTAGTTCAAATCATTTCCATCCCCTATTCAAATAATGAGCGAAATGTGTCTCAAGAAGGGCCACATAAATCAAGTTCCAGAAATCTGGAATCCGCAGTAGCAATCTTTTGCTCTTTATTTTGGCCCCTCTCTTCTTTTGAATAATGGGTCTACTCGTAGGCGACGCTCTCAAATGTCATTTACAGGGGCTCTGGTAGGCAGTTTCTTAAAATTTTTGTCCATTTTGCTACCAAAAATTTCGTCCAGTTTTGCTGAAATGCTCCCAAACTACGAAGTAAGAACTCAGGTCAAGTAAATAACATAATTCGCGCTCAAAATAACGTCAAAACATCTTAGCGTAGTCTTTCAAAAGATTGTGCAATGTCAATGTAGCCTTAGATTGCAGATGAGTGATTAAAGTATTTTCATCAGCTTTTACAACTCAGTATCACTACCTTTGCATACCAATCGGAAAGCTCTTTCTTGGATATGATTTAGTTTTGAATTTAATACCCTGTCATGGAACATCCACAAAAGTGGACAGTAATTAAACTGTGACTTAATGAAAGAATTCATTAAGATTTCAGATTTAATAGGATCGATATAGGTGGATAAGCGAGCAAGTGCATGGAGCTTCTGGTTGACCTTTTTGCACACGTCTTCGACATGTTTTCTGAAGCTTAGTTTCCTATCAAAAGCTACGCCCAGCAGTTTTTCATAATCACTTTCATCAATTGTCGAATTTCTGATTGTAACTGTTACTCTGGAGCATTTGTTACCAGATATCATGAGGTACACTTGTTATCATTTAATTTCAAGTAATTGTCAGAAAACCATTTTGCAACCACAGTACGGTCCGTTTCTAATTGTCTAACCATTGTTTCAAGAATTGGATGACATGCAAAGATAGTGGTATCATCGGCGTAGTTACAAATGGTAGTATATCTTACAAACATGAAAATTTCATTTATAAATACATTGAAAAGTAAAGGCCCCAGGACCAAACCTTGAGGAACTCCAATTTCAATTTCTTTCCAAGCGCTAACAGAGCTATTCACTTTCACTCTGTGACGTCTCTTCGCGAAATAACTTTTAACAAGCTTTTAAGTGCATTCATGGGGATTCAATTTCACAAGTAAAAGATCATGACTTACACTGTCAAATGCTTTTGAAAGATCCACGAGAAGTGCCCCGGCAAGCCCCTTGTTATCAATGCTATTCTTACAACATTGTAAGAAATTCAGCAAGACATGGTGTGGACTGTATGCTTGTCTCCCTCCTACAATCAGTTACAAAATTGTTGAACCACCCCCAGATTTTCAGTTTTTAGCCCCTGTTTTCCTCCCTCCCCTCTAATCAATGTTGCAGTACCACAAAAAGTTGCTGAGTCGCACGTGTCATCTTGATCAGTTGAACTACCTAGCAGTCAGTCAAGATGGCGCTGACAGAAGATTTGACGCAAAAACAACACACATTCGGTGAGTGTACATTGTGTGTTTCTTATTGTGCATGGTCTGATATATCTAATGGGTCATTTCTATACAAAATCCAGTCTGATGAGTCCCCACAGCTAATGTGTTTACTTGATGGTAGTTATATTCATTACATAATTACCCTCCCCCTCCCCGATAATTCACAATGACCTTGTATTTAGGATAATTCATAGTTTTCTGACTATTGAAGGAGAGCAATGACTTTACATTCATCACAATCAATTATGATTTTATGAGATTTTAAGTTTGCTCTTGCTGAAGGGAGTTTACTTAGTATTTTACTAGTATCACAAAAAATAAGCAATAAAAGTATTTTATTTTATAGGTTATAATTCCATTTGAGTGGCAAAACTCTTTTCAACTGAAGATAATATAGTATATTATTCATTGAAAAATTCTCAGGACTCTGACATTACTGACTGGTACTTTTTGCAGCCACTGAAGTTGACCCATATCAGCCATTTTGGTGTCTGAGGTATTTTCAAAAGGCAAGCTCACTGACTAGCAAGTGGAATCAATTGATGATATTGCTTCTTGGCAAACTTCAGTTGGTTCATACCCTTCAAATTCAAAGGGATATCTTTACCAACATTGCATCCACCACCGGGTTCAAACCACTGTGTTACAGTGTTGCACTGTCATGACATACCAGAGAAAATGTTTAGGTAAGCAGATTTCAATGCTTGATTATCAAAGTCTCAAATATCTCAAATGAGATGTTAGGTGAGATTTCCGAGAACGGAAAACATCGTCATGGAAAACTGTCCAATTTTTCTTTATTCGCGAGCATTTTCAAGCGACATTGAATTTGAGACAAACTTTGGATGAAATTAACTTTTCTCATTGCTATTATACACAAATTTTTCAATCTAAAACTATCCGCCATTAAATCAAATAGGCACTCGTCACATTATTCTGATGAATGAATAAAAAAGTGAATGACTTGTGAAGATGCGAAAAACGCAAAAATTACATTCATGGAATGACCAATATTTCCTCTTTGCTTCTCGTTTTTAAATGATGGAAAATGTTGTCTCATCAAGCATCCATTCTTGCCTGCATTGAAATGACAGTTCCTGACGAAATTTGTCAAAAAACCCGTCCTCACTTGATGTCGTAAAAAAATCGCGAAAATTTTTTACGTGGAGCCTCTACTTAGCGCTTTGGCAAGAGTGTCAGCAATAGGCTGAAGTCCATTTTAAAATAGGTTTTCAAAGTTTTCTGAAACATAGATTTTTTTATTTCAGTGTTGAAATCGGGTTTGATAATTCAGGCAACGTGATTTTCAATAGTTGGTTGCCATTATGAATTCAAAAAATTTCCATATTCTAAGGCCATAATCGTTGATCAACGGATTAAAGTCGTATTCTGCAAGGTTCAATCTACCAAACAAAAAAAGATCATTCAAATCGGGCACATACAAGTGATGAAATAGAAATTTGAAAATTCATGCTACTTTGTGACTTTGTCCAGTCTAGCAAGAAGCTTACACTACCCAATTTAGGCCTAACTTCAAAAAATGGTTTCTCGGGCTCCAGCTGCTTGATTTGAAAATAGTTTGCAATTTTAAATGCTTCAGAGTATGGAGAACAAGGAAAAAATACATTCGGTGGGATTCTAAAAAGTTCATTTTTTCACATTAATTGCATGCGTGGATCACAGTGCCAAGGATACATATTCTTTAATAGTTGTAGGAATACTGTTCCAGTATTTAGCACCAGCGAAAGGAACAGATCTTATGCCATACTGAAGAGTATTTTTCTGAGTCAAGAAAATGTCATTCTTAGAACCCTTTCAAGTATCATGTTGATTAATGGATTTGATTGATTCAAAGAAAGTGTGAAAACACACAGGAGAAATCCTACTGATACATTCATAAACAAAGGAAAGAAGTTTTCATTGAAACAACTGCTGCAATTTCAGGATCTTTAGGTGAGAGAAGATAGGAGAGGACGGTGAGGAACAATTTTGAAAGGCAATAGCTCTGATTATTCTCTTTTGCTATAGGAAAATCGGTTGAATGTGAACATCATATGCAAAACCCAAACCACAATTCCATAATGGTGAAAAGAAGCAACAAAGAATTGTAAAAGGCATATCCACACATCAACAGGAAGAAAGTGTCTTATCTTGAAAACCATGCCACAAGTTCTAGCTAATTTTTTAGCAAGTTCACTCAAATGGTACTTCCAGCTGAGATTTGCACTGAGTAGAATACCTAGAACTTTAACATATTGAGATCGTTGTACACTTTTTTTACCAATTTTTATGCTAACATTATCTGTTAAGGGGTGGTGTTTCTGTGACCTGAAAATTATAAAGATAGTTTTCTCAATGTTTAAAAAGACAATCTGTTGGTATCAAGCTAACATTACCTAATTCGTTATTGACAACTTTTTCAAGTTCAATAATTTTATTAGCTTTAAAATATATGTTAGCGTCGTCAGCAAAAGCCTACGACCTTAGTTTCATTTGTTTTCTGTTTAGCCAAGTCTCAACCTTAATGGTATAAAGTTGAAGACAGAAGATAGGAATCAAATGTTTTAGCCGATTTTTGCTCGTGGCCTATGGCCGGAAACCTTCAAATCCTCATTTTCACGGACCAATCAGACGGCGAATAAGTGAGGAAGACAGAAGAATTGTGTGAACATTTTTCTCAACTTTACCAACCTTCATAAAACGCAACCAGGACAAAAAACTGCTGGAAATTTCCTGGATTTTTTTTAAAGAATCTATTTGCCAGACGTTTGGGTATCTAGATTTGGATGCCAGTTTCAATATCTCATGGTTTCTCAAAGTTATGGCCTTTCCAAAACCGATGAGGCACTCAACCTTAAACAATAGAGATTCTGGGTTAGAAACAATTGTAATAACAATAGTGATTGTTTTAGGAACAATCCCAGAGCGGCAAATATTTACGTTTCCAATTGTTCTTGCTATTGTCCATCCACAGCAGTTTCTTTGGTTCAAGAGTCAATGCCCCGTCGATTTCTATGCGAACTAAAGAAATTGCTTTGGTTAGTTCACAAATTTCAAGTCATATGCCAATACTCTTGAGAAATTTCTGTATTATACTTCTCTTTGCATTCATGGCATAAGTTTTCATGGTTCAAAATTAGTAATGAAATTGAAAGGAGGTTTTATCAAGAGGTTTCATCACCTGACTTGAAGTGGCGTAAACAAGGCTTGGCAAGCCTAGTCCCATGTTGCCTATCGGAAAACAGTATATCTCCACCAAACTGTGATGTATGTAAAGCGGCATCCAAACCTGGATACCTGAACAACTGTTGAGTACAGTAGATATCTTCAAAAAAATTCAGGAAATTCCCTGCAGTTTTTTGTCCTGGTTGCGTTTTATGATGGTAGGTAAAGTTGAGAAAAATTTTCACACATTTCTTCTGTCTTCCTCGCTTATTCGCTGTCTGATTGGTCCGTTGAAATAAGGCTTTGAAGGTTTCTGGCCATGGGCTACGAGCAAAAATCGGATAAAACATTTGATTCCTATCTTTGAAGACAGGCTAACGGTATTAGGCGAAATAACAAAATAGCGAAATAACGAAATAGAGAAATAACGAAATAGCGAAATAACGAAATAGCGAAATAACGAAATACCGAAAAAGTGGCCTAACTGAAATATTATGATTCTGAAACAAATAGGACAAACATGGGCCCACAGAGGTCCTTGGGCATCAAATCGATGACAAGACCGCTGAGAGTGGACAACAATGTGTTCATTTTGAACAGTAGAAAAGGACCAAACAGGAAAAATTTGCAAGACGTTGCAGTTCTTCAAGATTAGTCAACCTCTGTAATCCAAAGTTCAGGTATTTTTCATAAGAAACCCCTAAGATTACCAAAATATTGTATTGGTAAGTATTAGCTTTGATATTAGAAAACTTGATTATTTTGTCTAGGAACACAAGGGTACTTTCTCTTGCTCGTTTTGCTTCATGATGGGGATTTTGAGCACTCGGAGTTTCTTACGAGTTTTTTAAATGTTACGTAAAACTCTTCTTCCAGCTCCCCCCTGGAACATTTCGAAGCAATGTTTTGTGAGTCTTTTCCAATGCTTAGACTTTACTCAAGTACCTTCCAAGTAATATGATATAGAAAAGAAATTAAATAAATTAAATTTCGATTGTCAAAACAAATAGTTTCTTAAGTTGCATTTTCCCACTACTGGAGTTTCTTAATCTTTGGCAATCTGAGAGTTGAGTTTCTTATAAGCATTTTCTTAAAAAAAATCATCTATCTGACATAAAGTGCTTTATACTACCCCTGGGGGGTACTCCCATTATGGCCTAACAGGGGGGTCCGGTCAGTTTGAGGGTCCTGCCAAATGGCTACCAAATGGCCCAATTTAGAGAAATAACGCTACCACTTGGGGGTATTTCTAGTTGCTACTACCCTTTAGAGGGTAATTCTAACCGACTGATGAGCTGAGACCCAGACTTAATACGAACAACGAAGAAGATTATACCTTTCTTTTAGTTCTTATGCTACCATTTGGGGGTTATTGTAAAAGAGACACTACCATTTGAGGGTAATTTTTAACTTTTTAGCTTTGGCCCTATTAAACCCTGACTGGACCCCCTGTCAGACTTTAATGGGAGTACCCCCCCCCCCCCGGGATACTACTGTTTTAAAAATCTTTCTAGTCCAAGCACTTCAAAACATTTTAAAGAGGTGGGCAAACTTTTATAGACTTTAGGGGCAAAGAACTAGGTGGGCGAAATGGGCCACCGCAAAACTTTTCAAAGCCAAAAAAAGGTTTCCATAATCAAGAAAAAAGTTTTGAAAAAGTGAAAAGGATCAAGTGCCCCCTTGAAGGAAGTGTGTTACCTTTTATTGAGAGCATCAATAGGATAATAATCCTCATACAATTTTCCAAACATTTCATTAGATTATGTCTTTGTCTACACCCAATCAAATTAAACGCATGATGAAGCAAAACTAGCAGGCAGCAGTAGGCTTGTGTTTTAGGGGTTTCTCATGCAAAATTTAACTGCACTTGGAATGACGGAGGTTGACTGATCTGAAAGAACTGCAACGTCTTGCAATATTCTGCAAAGTTTTCCTGTTTGGCCTAAATTTGTCGTATTTCGCTGTTTCACAATCATTATATTTTCGTTAGGCCACTTTTACGTTATTTCGCTATTTCGTTATTTCGCTATTTCGTTATTTCGCCGAATACCGTTAGCCTTGAAGACAGACATGCCGCAACAACACAACGTTCGACATAGACTTTTGTGTGAAAGAAAGAAGAATTTTGAATACCTTCATCATGCCCGAATCCATGCTGTCGTTCCTTGGCATATGCATATTTGGTCTCTTTCCTCAATTGGTTCTCTGTTAACAGGAGAGAAAAAGTCGATACTTGCCAAGGTTCCATTATATTCATAGGCCTAAACATAAAAGAAGTCCTCTTCTCTTCTTCCTGGAGGAGGCCAGCCCCCTCTGCAAAGAGTGCGGTATTTAGTTGCTATGTTATGATAAAGATCGTAAATTAGTCACCTGTAAGCTTGATTGAAATTGATCTGGTTTTCTTTGAAGGACGCTGTTTGTTCGCAGCTCGTGAAACGATCTACTGCATATTTGATCGCAAGACGCTCCAACGCCATGCAAAATTAAAGTCTCGTGATATCTGTTAGCGCCTTGGATCCCTGTGTTCTTTGATTTGTGTTGATCATGTATCATGGAGATGGGATCTGATCTGAGGGCGGGATCTGCTGTTAAACATAAGATCCTGTGGATTGTTACCTGGATGGTCTAAGGCTATTCCAAGAAACTGATTTCATGTCAAACTGAACCAAATATTCGAATATAAGATTAACTGAGACTAGTACAAATATGAGTACTTGAATATAATATGTGAATAATGCGAGTAAGTGGAATACATATTCTTGAGTATGTAAAATCCAGTCTAAAATAGAGTCTTTATCCAAGTTCCGAATAACTAGCTGCTATGCAAGCTTACTCCGCGCACTATACAAGTGTCGGTTCCCTACTCGTCCACTGTAGTCAAGTGACGTCTTATCTCCCTTAGCTCAATGTCCAAGTCCTTGTACACTCTCAATACTAACATTATACGTCATATCTTAAGTCACGTGATAAGTATCAAATATAAATGTGGTAATAACTGTTACCAACAACAAATCTTTTTAACACCTCCCTCCTTAGTCTAGAGCTCCTGCGATAGCAGATATACGAAATACATATTCAGGGAGAGTTCTACAAACGGATATACATTTAAAAGTCATTATGCAAAAAGAAATAATTGGAAAGGTCTCACCGAATTGTCTTGTCTCTATCTTGACTTTCAAATTCTTGCAGTTTCTGTTGACACATAAGGTTTGTTTCTGGCTCCCAACTGTCCTCGAGATTTTGGTCTTTCCATTCCACAAGATAATGGGTCACCAAACGTCCAGCTCTGTTTCGAATTCTCTTCTTGTCCAAGATTTTGTCAACCTCGTATTCATCAGCAGACAAATATTCATCATCACTATCGATTTCTGCATTTATGTCGTCCGGTGTTTCTTCACTTACAAGTTGTTCTTCCTCAACTTCGACTAGATCTTCTGGTAAAGGGTCTGATTGTTGTTTATATGCGATAAATGTTTTTAAACGATCACTATGTACAATATCTCCATTTTCTAAACGATAGTTCACTGGCGATAATTTCTCTTCAATGCGATAAGGTCCGTGCCAATTATGAACAAGTTTCGACGAAAGCCCTTTACGATTATTTGGCGTAAATAACCAAACTCGTTGTCCAGGTTCATACGATGACATTTTAGCATGCTCATTTCGATTAAGCTCTTGTCGTTGTTGCGATAACTGTATACTGTCTTGTGCAAATTTCCTGGATTCTCGAGTAACAATGTGAGCACGATAATCGTCGGCGTTCGTGAATATTTCGTCTCTTGGCAACAGGCTTACATCGATAGGTAATCTTGGATCCCTTCCATACAAAAGATAAAATGGCGATTCTTTAGTTGTCTCTTGAATTGCAGTTCTATACGCGAACAGTGCATAAGGTATATAAGTATCCCAATCAGTATGATGCTGATTTACATACATCGATATGATTGTAGTCAGTGTAGCATTAAATCTTTCAGTTAAACCATTGCATTGTGGACGATAGCTCGTAGTGTTGATTTTTACAGTATTTACAAATTCACAAACTTCTTTCACGATTTTAGCGAGAAAATTCTTTCCACGGTCAGTGTCGGGAATTCCAGCCTCAGTGACCTCTGCGAGGCAGAAATCCCATGATGCTTAATGTATCCCATGATGCTGTGAAGGAAAAACGTGTTGTCGATAAAAAAGAATTATGGATACGATATGAAGGAAGTACTGAAAGTTTTGTGTTTTTGTTTATCGCGTTTCATCTGCTCCAGAGAATGAAATAACTAACACATGGTCCACCGAGCCGGATAAAGTTTATGATTACAACTGAGTGTTATGAAGCTGGAAACAAGATAAAATGGCGGATGTTAAACTACGGCGAAGCAGAAATGCAAATCGTACGAACGTGAAGAAGATCTTGAGGGAGGTGCATAAAATCATTGATGAAGATGACGATAGTGTGAATGAAGCAGTTCTAATGCCTTATAAGCTTGGGCTAAAGAACAAGCTCGAAAAATTAGCAAGAGTTGATGAGGAAATCTTAGAGGACCTGTGCGAAAATGAAGATGTTCCTGACGAAGATCTGGCCGTTGAAACGGAAGAGGCTGACAAATGGCAACAAGATATCACGACAGCCCTTTGGAAAATTGACAAATCCTTGGCCAAGCAGCCAGGTGCAGCAATGACGAGAAGCCCTTGTAGACAACATAGAATGCTGCCTTCGACTCCATCCCCATCATCAGAAAGGGAGCAGAGGCAGGCTACGAGTAAAGCAGCACGGCTGCCAAAGCTGGAAATGAGGCGATTCGATGGAAACATATGTGAATGGCAAGAATTCTGGGACTGTTTTGAAAGCGCTGTTGATAACGACCAGAATCTTGCCCCTGTTCTGAAGTTGAATTACTTGAAGGGATTGTTGGATGGTCAAGCAAAAGCAACTATAGCTGGCTTGGAATCAACATCTACAAATTATTCTGAAGCTGTTGATCTTTTGAGGGACAGATTTGGAAAAAAGTCAGTCATACGACGAGCACATACTAATGGTTTGAGGAATCTGTTACCAGTCACACACGAAGACGATGTTTCATCATTGAGAAAATTCTATGACACTGTTGAAATTCATTACAGAGGTCTGAGAGCCCTGGGAGTAGATGAAGCTGTATACTCAACAATTGTTGTGCCAGATCTTATTGAGAAATTGCCTAGGAATATTCAACTCACTATCATCCGAGGAACTGACTATTTGGAGTGGAATGTAAGAGATCTTCTGATTGCACTAAAAAGAGAGCTTGAACTTAGAGAGCAAGTTTCAGCAAAATCAAACACAGAGAAAGATGCGAAGAAGAAACCATTGACACAAAGATCTACTGCCAGTACATTATTCACTGGGAGAGATGGCCAGTGTCCATTTTGCCATGGTAGTCATGCGGCGAAGGACTGCAAGAAGGTGAAAGCTGTAAAAGATCGTAAGAACAAACTGAAAAGGTATTATAGATGCTTTAAATGTCTTAAAAAGGGACACAGATTTTCGGATTGTTATGCCAGTATAAAATGTGAATCTTGTAATAGTGAGAATCACCACTCTGCTTTGTGTGAGGGCACTGAGGAGGAAAAAGGGCCCAATAAGGGGGTGGGTGGTTCAGTGGTTAGCCCCATGCATGTTGGTTTGGCGGGTGAGCAAGTGGCACTACAGACTGCGCAGGCTTTAGTGCAAGGGGGTAGTGAGTGTAGGGTGAGAGTGCTCTTTGACGCTGGTAGTCAGAAATCCTTTGTGACATCTAGAGTCAAAGAGCTCAGCAACCCTGTTGTGAGGCGGAAGGAGTGGCTACAACTGAACACATTTGGAAACAGCTCTGAGCAGGGTGAACTCAGGGAAGTTGTAGAAATTAAATTATGCTCTATTTCAGGTGGAAATTGCATTGTGATGGAGGCATATGTTGTTCCGCATATTTCGAGTGTTAGGAATGCACATCTTGAACTGGCAAAGAAGGATTATCCACACTTACAAGGTTTGTATCTCTCTGATGTAAGTAAGTTCCAGGAGGAACTGGAAATTGAAGTGTTGATTGGGGCTGATTATTTGTGGCAATTTCAGCAAGGCTGCATAATTAGAGGTAAGTCTGATGAGCCTGTAGCCATTCAAACATCACTAGGGTGGGTCCTGTCAGGTCCATTGAAAGGTAAGTTAGATAAATCCGCTTTAACAACAGCAAAAGTTAACATGGTCAGTGTATCTCCTGGTAAAGGTAAGGAAGCTGAAGTTCAGAAGTTGTGGGACTTGGAAACTCTGGGAATCCGTCCAGAGGATGACGTACAGGTAAGCTTCAATGATGAAATTGTCTTCAATGGTGTACGGTATTCGGTCAGACTCCCTTGGAAGGTAGGTCACGAGGTATTGCCAACAAACTATTCCAATAGTGTTTCAAGGTTGAAGAGCTTATTAGGTAAGTTACGCAAAGAACCTGAAGTCTTGAATGAGTGTGAGTCTATCATCAAAGAACAACTAGACTTGGGAATAATTGAGAAGGTGGTAAGTCTAGAGCCAGAGAGTGAGAAAATTCATTACTTGCCACATAGACCAGTTGTTCGACAGAGTGCAGAAACAACAAAAGTAAGATTGGTGTATGATGCCTCATCAAAATCAGGAAAAGATGGTGTCAGTCTCAATGATTGTTTGCATACTGGACCTTCCCTCAACCCATTGTTATACAACATTTTGTTGAGATTTAGGTTAAATGGAATTGCTATGACATCTGACATAGAGAAAGCCTTTTTGAATATTGAGGTTGACAAGAGAGATCGTGATTGTCTTAGGTTTTTGTGGCCAGAAGATCCTTATGACATGGAAACTGCATATGAAGTTTATCGCTTTTCTAGGGTGTGCTTCGGGGTCCGTGCCAGCCCGTTTCTATTAAATGGCACATTGAGATATCACTTGAACAGCTACCAAGAGTGTGACCCAGAATTCGTGCAGCAAATGATTGACAGCTTATACGTTGATGATATGGTAGTTTCAACAGACAGTGTAGAGAGTGCGTACACTTTGTATGAGAAGGCAAGGGATAGATTAGCCCAGGGTGGTTTCAAATTAAGGAAATGGGTGACAAATGACGATTGACATCTATGATTCAATCTAGGGAAGAGGAAACATTTAGAAATGAGAAGACAGAGCAGGAAAATGACATTAGCTATGCAAAAACTACATTAGGTTTCGATGACAAAGCACCACATCACAAGGTGTTGAGAATGGATTGGAACTACTTGAATGATACAGTCCTCTTTGATTTTGAACCAATCCTACAGAAAGCAGAAGGTCTTAAGCCAACAAAGCGCAATATTTTAAGTCTCCTTGCAGGTGTCTTTGATCCCTTGGGAATGATAAGCCCCATTCAGGTGAGTATGAAGTTACTTTTTCAGCAACTTTGTAGCCAGAATGTTGACTGGGACGAAGAAGTTACAGGGGCCCATAGGAAGACCTGGGATAAGTGGTTAAAAGATCTCAAATCTGCAGCTTATGTTGAAATTGACAGAAACATTTTCAAAGAAAGGAAGGAGAGTGAAGGAAAGCTTGAATGTAGTTTGCATGGGTTTTGTGACGCAAGCAAAACAGCATATTGTGCAATGGTATATGCTGTGTACAAGAATGGTGAGGATGGACAGTTATCCTTGCTAACAAGCAAAACTAGAATTGCACCACTGAAATCAATGACAATCCCTAGGCTTGAATTGATGGCGGCTAGGATTTTAGCTCAACAAATGACATCTGTTAGAGAGGCCATTGAGTCATATGCAAAAATAACAAATTGTTTTTTTTGGTCAGATAGCATGACAGCTCTTCAGTGGATACAGAACAAGGGAGAATGGAAGCAATTTGTTAGAGCCAGAGTGAATGAAATTTTAAGTTTGACAAACAAAGAACAATGGAAACACTGCCCAGGTGAGATGAACCCAGCAGACTTAGGCTCTAGGGGTGTACTTGCAACCCAATTGAAAGAAAGTGTGTTATGGTGGGAAGGGCCTGAATTCTTAAGGAAACCTCAAGCGGACTGGCCAAAGCTTTCTAGGCTAGAGAATGATGAAAGTGTAGAGGCAGAAAGAAAAGTGAGCTCCCTGTCTGTATCTGTGAATAAACCACAGGGTATTGGCAGTATAATTGAGTTGAACAAACACAGCAACCTCTTGAAGCTGCTCAGAGTGACTGCACTTGTTGTGAGATTTACAAGGAATGTGAGAGCTAAACAGAGGGGGGAGAGTAGAACCATTGGAGCATTTGGAAGAAATGAGTTGCTAGAAGCTGAAGCACTGTGGATAAAGTTTGCCCAAAATGACCTAAGACAACAAGACAAGTTGTAAATATAGGCAAGTTGTAAATCAGCTCAGATTGATTGAAAAGAATGGAATTCTGAGATGTCAGGGGAGGTTAGGACAATCTGACCTTGACACTGAAACTGTAACACCTATTTTACTGCCCAGAGAACACAAGCTCACTGAAATGTTCATAAATGATTATCATGGTTATGTACACCACAGTGGAGTTAGAGCAACATTAGCAGAATTACGAACAAGAGTTTGGATTACAAGAGGGAGGCAGGTAGTTAAGAAAGTATTGAATAAGTGTGTGGTTTGTAAGAAGCATCAAGGTAAGTCCTATGATGGCCCAATGATAGCAGATCTGCCAGATTTCAGGGTCAAGGAGGCAGAACCATTTTCCAATGTGGGACTTGATTTTGCAGGCCCATTGTGGATTAAGTCTAGCCACAATGAGATGATAAAGTGTTTATATCACTGTTCACATGTTGTGTCACTAGAGCTGTGCACTTAGAACTTGTGGAGGATATGGGGGTACAAACTTTTATCAGATGTTTCAAGAGATTCACTGCCAGAAGGGGGGTACCAGTGCTTGTTGTGTCGGATAACGCACAGACTTTTAAGGCCATGGACCGACATTTGCTAAAGTTGTATAATCACCCAGAAGTTAGGGCAGAATTTGAGAAGAAGAAGGTAGAATGGAGATTTATTTTAGAAAGAGCTTCACACTGGGCAGGATTTTATGAAAGATTGGTGGGTAGCACGAAGAGATGCCTGAAGAAAGTACTGGGCAATGCCAGGCTTAGTTACGATGAGATGCATACTATGTTAGTTGAAGTAGAGTGCACATTGAATGCACGCCCTTTAACATATGTGTATAATGATGTTGAGCTTGAAGTTATTACACCGTCTCATTTGCTACATGGAAGGAATATCAAATCCTTGCCAGATTATCCTCTTGAAGATGAAGATTACAAAGATATAGATGTGGGTGCTAGGTACAGGTATTTAACTACTAAGCTTGCCCATTACTGGAGTCGTTGGAGGAATGAGTATTTAGTTAACCTCCGAGAGCAGCATTTAAATAAAAGCAAACCCGGCAGCAAATTTGTTCAAATTGGCGATATTGTTCTTATAGGTGATGACAGCAAGAAACGCAATCAGTGGAAATTGGGAGTTGTGCAGGAGCTTGTTCCAGGCAAAGATGGAGAAGTACGTGGAGCAAAGGTGAGAGTAGCAAGCAAAGGTAAGACTTCAGTTTGGGCTAGACCTGTTCAAAAGCTGTTTCCAATTGAGGTCAAAAGTGAAAATGAAGGAAGGATTGCAATGCTGGATGATAATCACGCTGAGCCTGCGCGCGATCCTGCTCCTATTGCTGCAAGCCCACCCAAGCGTGCATCTGCCTTGGATGCAAGGTGGAAAACCCGTGAGATGCTTGACTCTTAACAGAGTCAAAGAGGGGGGTGTGTCGGGAATTCCAGCCTCAGTGACCTCTGCGAGGCAGAAATCCCATGATGCTTAATGTATCCCATGATGCTGTGAAGGAAAAAACGTGTTGTCGATAAAAAAGAATTATGGATACGATATGAAGGAAGTACTGAAAGTTTTGTGTTTTTGTTTATTGCGTTTCATATGCTCCAGAGAATGAAATAACTAACAGTCAGACAATAATTCCCGAGCTGCTGAATGTCGACAAACAACTTCTTCGACGTAAATCTTCGCTACGGCCTCGGCTTCTACCGTTTTCATCGCAAAACACTCGGCCCATTTTGTTAAGTAGTCCGTAAAGACGATAACGTAACGATTTCCACTCTTCGAAACTGGAAAGGGGCCTAAAATGTCAACGCCTACACGATCAAATGGTCCTTCGACTGGCAAACTAAAAATTGGCGCTTTTGCCTGGTTTCTTGGAGTCTTCTTGGTCGCACAATCTACGCAAATTTTGCACCAATTATCAGTTTCTGTATACATTCTTGGCCAATAATATCTTTGTCTAATTTTCTCATAAGTCCGCATAAATCCTAAGTGTCCGGCAGTTATTTCCTCATGGCAAGCTGTCATTATTTCCGTTCGCAAACCATTTGGAACCGCTAGTTGTTTTCGAAAAGGTTCACTGCGAAATCGTGCTGGGGGCTTCTGAAGATGAAATAATAGCCCATCCTCGATAATATAGTCATCGCACATCGCTACAATTTGCCTTGATAATTTAAGATCGTCCGGTAATGTTCCATATTCCTTAAAATCGATTATCTTTGAAAATAGTTCATTCCTTTTCTGGAGCGTTTTTACATTTTCAGTATCGAAACCAGTGTCAACAAATGCAACGAAAGGCTGTGAAATATTATTCTCTTGTGGAGCTTCATTATCGACAAGCGGTCGTCTAGATAATCCGTCTGCATTTCCGTGGCGTTTACCTGGCCTATGTTGGATCTCAAATTCGTAGCTTTGCAACGTTAGCGCCCAACGCCCTAATCTTCCCATAGGATCCTTATGTTATACAACCACTTGAGTGGGTTGTGATCCGTAATAACAATAAATTTTCTTCCGTAAAGATATGGTCGAAAATACTTTATGCTCCATACAATAGCAAGTAATTCGGCTTCTATAGTAGAATAGTTCTTTTCATTTTTCTTTAGACTACGAGAAGCATAACCGATGACACGTTCTTGCCCATCAATTTCTTGTCCTAAAACTGCTCCTAATCCGTTTGTGGTTGCTGCATCTGTGTACAAAATAAAAGGCTTCGAGAAATCTGGATATCCTAATACTGGCGATTCAGTAAGCTTTCCTTTCAGAATGTCAAACGCCTTTTGACAGTCACAGTCCCACTGAAATTTTTCTCCTTTGTTTAACAATTTCAAAAGAGGTGCAGCAATGACTGAAAAGTTTTGCACAAATCTTCGATAGTACGAAAAGAGTCCCATCACACTACGTAGTTCACTTACATCACGTGGTACCGGGTAGTTTTTGATTGCTTCTAGTTTCTTAGGATCCGGCTTTAATCCGTTTCTAGAAATGATATGTCCTAAGTAGCTGACCTCCCTCTTACCAAAGTTGCATTTTCCTGGTTTTAGTTTCAAACCTTCTCGACGAAAACGATCAAAAACTTCTTTCAGATGCTCCAAATGACGGTCAAAAGTCGATGAAAAGACTATTACGTCATCTAAATAAACTAAGCAGTTTTTCCATTGCAGTCCGCTTAACACTACATCCATCATACGTTAAAAACCGGGGGGTGCATTCACTAAACCCATGGGTAATACACGGAATTCAAAAAGACCGCTCTTTGTTGTAAACGCAGTCTTCTCCTGACTGGCTTTGTTCAAGGGAACTTGCCAATAACCACTTGCAAGGTCCATGGTACTAAAATAAACAGCATTTCCCAGAGTATCTAAGACTTCTGATATCCTCGGTAACGGATAAACATCCTTTTTGGTTATAAGGTTTAGTTTTCGAAAGTCTACACAAAACCGATGACTACCGTCTTTCTTCTTGACGATTACGAAGTTCGAACTCCAGGGACTTTGTGAAGGTTGGATTATTTCCCGATCTAACATGCTTTTCACCTGGCTATTAATTATTTCGTTTACGCTTTGAGGGGTTCTATAAGGTCTCTGTCTTACTGGTGAGTTGTCCCCCGTATCAATGTTATGTGTAAACCGCTTTGCACGCCCAAGATCAAAGTCATCTTTAGCGAAAACATCATCATAATCCCTTAGCAAACTTTTGAGTTTTTCGCGATCATGAATCGAAAGATCATCCGAAATGTGAAACTCGAGTTCTTGAGCATTTTTCTCAGCACGCTCACCACAAGCATTTTGCTCATGGGCAAACACCTCAGTTTTAACTCCTTCGCTCTGTCCCTCGATCACCGCAACTTTAGAATTCACGTACAGTTTTATAGAATCATCCCAGGGGTTTATGAATTTAATCGGAACCGTACCATTTTTGACAGTTACAAGCGCTCGTGCTGTCTAGAGCCTTTCATTACGCTCTAGAGGGTTTGTTTCCAGAATACCGACCTCGTTTTCGATCCAACCATCGACCTTACCACTTACTACAACCTCACAACGTGTAGGAATTTCAACTGTCTCTAACAAATGAACAAATGTTCTCCGCGATTCAAAAACGTCTTTCGTAGGGCCTACCGAAATTTTTACGTCTTGAGTACCAATTCGAGCGAGTAAATTTACAAAATCAATCAATTTACAAAACCTAAACCGTCCGGCATTTGTCGGACGGTTTAGGTTTTCGCATTCACGACTCGTAAATAAAAGCGAGGAACGAGAAGTAAAGGTATTCGAGTGTGGTGTTGCTCTTTCATCGACATATTACCTGATTTTCTTTAAAATTTCTTTCCTCGTTAGCAATCTGCAGCAGCCTTAACTCACGATGATAATGGCGTCATTTATCGCCCTGTGGCGGCATTTACCGGACACGTATCTTAAACATGAATTTGACGCTCTTGATGCAGACAAAATCTTTCAGATCAGGAATTATTAACAAAATGCTTATCTTGAGTCATTCTTACTGCAAGGTAATTCTTCTCCGCGCTTGAAATTCCCTTTGCCAGACGTGTTTTTCTTAGGCCATGGCAGAAATTCCTGCCACGCATAATCAAATTATCAAAGCCAGGGGCACAAGGGCACTGCTTTTGGCATTTGGGTACCAGAACACCCCAAGAAAAGGAGAGACTCACTTAGTGTTAATCCTAGGTCCTCAGGAAAGTTAGAGTTTAGGCAGCTTCCTTTGACCCTGATTCTATGTAATTGTATTGAATGATGAAAGATTTTATGTGGGGAGCTTGATCTAAGAAAAGAATTGAAACTGAAACCAATGTTCAGAATATTTGGTATAATTTTCGATAAAGGTGAGCTCAAATCTTAGAAGGTAGAATAATTACAAAGAAATTAAGATGGATTGCTTTCATGTTTGCATCATTTGAGGGGAGCCTTGGGGGTACTAGTAACTGCAAACCCAGACCAAACTTAGCAAACAACAGAAAACCCAGAGCAAAAGTCAATTATTTTCATTTGCTTTGATTATTTCAAACATCATCGTTTTCACTGACTCTCTTTGCAGTTGCAACCTGTGAAACCCTAAAGCCCCCCTCATTGACTACAACTTCATAAAATTAACTACAATTCAAATGAATGATACCCAATAAACAGGAACAAGGGAAAATGCAATAGTTAGCATCCACACACAGAGAAATTATGATCCTTGGTGGAGAGAGACTTCTCTTAATTAATATCAATCGAACTCTTTGAGGGACATACATCGCTAGTTCAATAAAACTGAATTAGTTATCAATGTTATGCAGAACTGTGCCATACCACTGCACCGGTTTTTCCCAGGGGCTAAATAGCAGGGCTTCGTTGTTTTGAAAACCATCAATTGGAATACTGCTATTTGATTCAGTTTTCTATGATACGTAATTTGTGTTTTAATTGCTCTTACAGGAAAATTGGGCTGTACACAGTGGCACTAACAATATCCACAGAAAAACTCGATGTCATCTAAATCTAAATCATCTGTCGTAACGATTCCCGTGCACTCAACGTGAAACCAAAGAAAGCAATTGTCACAAGCAATCCAAAGTTCCTCTTCATCATTTTTATCGGTCCAAATTCCCTCGCATTCCGCGCATCTCCACACCATTTTTGGTACCCTTTTCGATTTTCTTCTTTTGTTTTGGTCTTGTTTCTTTTTTTCATTTTTTTCATTTACTTTTTTTTCTTTTTCTTCTTTCTTTCTTTTCCTCTCTTCGAGCCTTTTCTTTTTGTCGTCTTCTTCTTTTTTCTTCCGCGCAATTTCTGCCTCCATCAATTGAATCGCCTCTCGTGATGACAGATGTCGGGGCAACGACTGCTTGACTGATCTTTTTCTTTCTTTCTTCTTCGTGACACCAGGATACGTTAAGATCTCTGAACAAACTTTCAAGCTTTCAGGGACATTCCTGGGACCATCATTTGAGAAGGAAAGCTGACGTCTGGCCTTCGCCATTCCACACGCTGTGGTGCTTGTGCTCACCTGCGAAGAAACGTCAGCAGCCACCACATTTTTGTAAATCTCGTAAACTGGATCTTTATCTTTACCCAGATCAAAACCTTCATTCATTCTTCGTCGATAGAGGGCGACTTGGCTTTCGGAAAGGGCATTTTCAAAGATTTGAAGGGCTGTCATGTGGCTATCGCTGTTTGTTGCATCTGACTTTGTTTGCTCCTGATGAGCACTGTTTGCGCAGCCCACTGTTGGTGGTATATTTTCCTTGTCTGATGTCACTTGAGCGGTTTGGGGCATCTCTTTATATATGGTGGAAGGAGCAAATGATTCTTTATTTATTCGGCTTGGGTCAACCGGCCAGATTCCTGATTTGGCAAATGAGCTCACCACATTTCCCATCGTCACCGTCTTCTCCCATGCACTTTTAAAAACCCTGCTAAAATTCATTTTGTTTACGGTCACCCCTGGATTCTTCTCTGAAAATTCTTTACATGCTTTCCTCCATTGCACCTTCAACGGATGGAAAAATCCAACGTCCAATGGCTGGAGAATGTGCGAGCAATGAGGGGGCAAGCAATACAACAGAATGTTGTTTTCTTGGCAAACTTTACTGGTGTACATGTCGATATGAGATTCATGACCATCCAACAGAAGAACGATAGGTCGAATGGGTGGAATCTGTTTTAGAAACCGGTTAACGATCCAACTGTAAAATGCCTCGGTCTCCATCCAACCTTTTGACGTGACACCAAAGTATGCATCATCAACACAATCTTGGGTCCACTGAGCGTTGATCCTTTGACCTGGATAAAGATGATAGGGTGGTAGAACTGTCCCATTTGCAAAGCCACAAACCAACGTTGTAATCTGCTCCTTAGATGGGGATGAAATTTGGTAAGCGTTGCTGATTCCTTTGGCTACGACTATTTTACCAGTGGAACCAGGCTGGAAAGGGCATCCAGTTTCATCGACATTTGCTATCTGCGAAGGACTGTCGATGCCGTTTTCTTTCAGGAGGGCTTCGAAGCCTTTAAACCATGCCATCACTTTGTTCTCCGAGCAAGCAATGGCTCTGGAAATCTGGAGGCTTTCTGGCTTTCTCTCTGTCAGTTCAGGGTGTCGTCTCAAAAACAGGTAAAACCAGTCTTTTCCAGGCCTGTTATTCTTAAAAATTGATACTTTACGACCTTGGCGGTCCAGAATCTTCTTAACAGTGTCCTTTAGTTCCTCTTTCGTTCTGCCATATCCAATTTCGGCCATTTTAATGCTCCATTCAACCAGGGCCTCTTCTTCTTCAAGTTTCAAAATTGGCTGCTGCCCTCTCCTTATCCCCGGTTGGGATCTGCCACTTGCATGGTCTCTTATGGTGCTTCTTGGAATATCGTATTGCATAGCTGCTTGTCTGTAAGACAGTTGCCCGCTAAGAACAGATGTTACTGCAGCTTTCATGACCTCGTCCGTCCATTTCCTTTTAAACGGTTCATGTTTCCTAGCAGGCATGTCTGTAGTACGACCTACGCAAAAATGAGTGCATTTCAGGGTAAGGATTACATTACAAATTTGCAAGAGCTTATCCAACCGATATGTAAATCATTAACAGTTTACTAGGGTTAGTACAAATTTTCTACCTTAATTTTGTGTGTCACGTTAGCATCGTTTTCATCGCAGTCTTTGAGGTTTTTAAACAAATTTTCTGTTGGTCCCCTAATCAATAGGGGATTAAGTGTTTTTTCAGGGGCTGAAATTCAGTAGTTATTAGTAGTTAATTAAGTGTTTTTATCGGAGGACCCCCTAAAAATGAAATGAAAGTAGGTAGGCAAGGCTGTTGACTTCATTGACATCTTTTATGTTTTACCTCATCACAACCAGGATATTATAAATAAATTTTGAGACTATTTAGTCAGAGTCTAGACCATGATATATTCGACAATCTGTTCAAAATATATTCAACATATTATCATCGTTGCTCCACTGGTCTTCCTTCAGACAATTTTTTAACTAAGTTAATTGTTGGTTGGTCCCAACCTGATGATATTTCAGGAAAATTTGAAAATCAAAACAAACCTGATTATCTTCAAAGTTAACTTGCGAGCCTCTTCGTGTCTTTTATCGATTGCAGTCTTGGATTACATTAGGTTTACTTACTGCAAACAAGACAAAATCTTATCTTGCTGCAAAGTGTCTCTTATTGCCTGTGCATCGCCTTCAAAAAGTGACCTGTAACCCTCAACCGACGGCCTTCGAGATGATGCGAGCTGCCATTCTATACGCCAAGGGGGGATGAAATGTAAATCATCACACTTCATTCGGCGGGACTAAATATAATTGATTCTCATTCAATAAATACAATAAAACAGTGAATATCATTGCCATACATAAAAGTAACTAATTTCGTGATTCTGTGAGAATGACGATGGATAAGTTTAAGGGTGTCCGATAAATGCCGCCAATGTTTCTTGAAACCTCTTCCCTCAAGACCCCCCTGTCAATGCGATTGCCGCGTTCGATCGAGTTCATTGTTAGTTTATGTGATTTATTACGAACTAAACAATGCATAGCTGTCACTGGTCCAGTTTTCGCGCTCAAGCTAACCTCCAGAGAGATCCCGATTTCGAGGCTTGTTGTTGTTCATGTGTGTTTTCGGCGCCATTTTGAAGGTTCGCACGAAGCACCGCTGGCCTTTGTGGGCATGTTGCCCCAATATAAAGTTTGTTATTTCAATACTATTTGTACAAAAAAGACAGAGTACAATATGATGAAGGTGGTGAGTTTGACTTATGTTTATTTTGCGAGTGTCTGTATCTGTTTAAAGGAATTTATTCTGAAAGTGTCCGACAAATGCCGCCGTCCGACAAATGCCGCCTATACCCTAGGCCTAAACATAAAAGAAGTCCTCTTCTCTTCTTCCTGGAGGAGGCCAGCCCCCTCTGCAAAGAGTGCGGTATTTAGTTGCTATGTTATGATAAAGATCGTAAATTAGTCACCTGTAAGCTTGATTGAAATTGATCTGGTTTTCTTTGAAGGACGCTGTTTGTTCGCAGCTCGTGAAACGATCTACTGCATATTTGATCGCAAGACGCTCCAACGCCATGCAAAATTAAAGTCTCGTGATATCTGTTAGCGCCTTGGATCCCTGTGTTCTTTGATTTGTGTTGATCATGTATCATGGAGATGGGATCTGATCTGAGGGCGGGATCTGCTGTTAAACATAAGATCCTGTGGATTGTTACCTGGATGGTCTAAGGCTATTCCAAGAAACTGATTTCATGTCAAACTGAACCAAATATTCGAATATAAGATTAACTGAGACTAGTACAAATATGAGTACTTGAATATAATATGTGAATAATGCGAGTAAGTGGAATACATATTCTTGAGTATGTAAAATCCAGTCTAAAATAGAGTCTTTATCCAAGTTCCGAATAACTAGCTGCTATGCAAGCTTACTCCGCGCACTATACAAGTGTCGGTTCCCTACTCGTCCACTGTAGTCAAGTGACGTCTTATCTCCCTTAGCTCAATGTCCAAGTCCTTGTACACTCTCAATACTAACATTATACGTCATATCTTAAGTCACGTGATAAGTATCAAATATAAATGTGGTAATAACTGTTACCAACAACAAATCTTTTTAACACCTCCCTCCTTAGTCTAGAGCTCCTGCGATAGCAGATATACGAAATACATATTCAGGGAGAGTTCTACAAACGGATATACATTTAAAAGTCATTATGCAAAAAGAAATAATTGGAAAGGTCTCACCGAATTGTCTTGTCTCTATCTTGACTTTCAAATTCTTGCAGTTTCTGTTGACACATAAGGTTTGTTTCTGGCTCCCAACTGTCCTCGAGATTTTGGTCTTTCCATTCCACAAGATAATGGGTCACCAAACGTCCAGCTCTGTTTCGAATTCTCTTCTTGTCCAAGATTTTGTCAACCTCGTATTCATCAGCAGACAAATATTCATCATCACTATCGATTTCTGCATTTATGTCGTCCGGTGTTTCTTCACTTACAAGTTGTTCTTCCTCAACTTCGACTAGATCTTCTGGTAAAGGGTCTGATTGTTGTTTATATGCGATAAATGTTTTTAAACGATCACTATGTACAATATCTCCATTTTCTAAACGATAGTTCACTGGCGATAATTTCTCTTCAATGCGATAAGGTCCGTGCCAATTATGAACAAGTTTCGACGAAAGCCCTTTACGATTATTTGGCGTAAATAACCAAACTCGTTGTCCAGGTTCATACGATGACATTTTAGCATGCTCATTTCGATTAAGCTCTTGTCGTTGTTGCGATAACTGTATACTGTCTTGTGCAAATTTCCTGGATTCTCGAGTAACAATGTGAGCACGATAATCGTCGGCGTTCGTGAATATTTCGTCTCTTGGCAACAGGCTTACATCGATAGGTAATCTTGGATCCCTTCCATACAAAAGATAAAATGGCGATTCTTTAGTTGTCTCTTGAATTGCAGTTCTATACGCGAACAGTGCATAAGGTATATAAGTATCCCAATCAGTATGATGCTGATTTACATACATCGATATGATTGTAGTCAGTGTAGCATTAAATCTTTCAGTTAAACCATTGCATTGTGGACGATAGCTCGTAGTGTTGATTTTTACAGTATTTACAAATTCACAAACTTCTTTCACGATTTTAGCGAGAAAATTCTTTCCACGGTCAGTGTCGGGAATTCCAGCCTCAGTGACCTCTGCGAGGCAGAAATCCCATGATGCTTAATGTATCCCATGATGCTGTGAAGGAAAAACGTGTTGTCGATAAAAAAGAATTATGGATACGATATGAAGGAAGTACTGAAAGTTTTGTGTTTTTGTTTATCGCGTTTCATCTGCTCCAGAGAATGAAATAACTAACACATGGTCCACCGAGCCGGATAAAGTTTATGATTACAACTGAGTGTTATGAAGCTGGAAACAAGATAAAATGGCGGATGTTAAACTACGGCGAAGCAGAAATGCAAATCGTACGAACGTGAAGAAGATCTTGAGGGAGGTGCATAAAATCATTGATGAAGATGACGATAGTGTGAATGAAGCAGTTCTAATGCCTTATAAGCTTGGGCTAAAGAACAAGCTCGAAAAATTAGCAAGAGTTGATGAGGAAATCTTAGAGGACCTGTGCGAAAATGAAGATGTTCCTGACGAAGATCTGGCCGTTGAAACGGAAGAGGCTGACAAATGGCAACAAGATATCACGACAGCCCTTTGGAAAATTGACAAATCCTTGGCCAAGCAGCCAGGTGCAGCAATGACGAGAAGCCCTTGTAGACAACATAGAATGCTGCCTTCGACTCCATCCCCATCATCAGAAAGGGAGCAGAGGCAGGCTACGAGTAAAGCAGCACGGCTGCCAAAGCTGGAAATGAGGCGATTCGATGGAAACATATGTGAATGGCAAGAATTCTGGGACTGTTTTGAAAGCGCTGTTGATAACGACCAGAATCTTGCCCCTGTTCTGAAGTTGAATTACTTGAAGGGATTGTTGGATGGTCAAGCAAAAGCAACTATAGCTGGCTTGGAATCAACATCTACAAATTATTCTGAAGCTGTTGATCTTTTGAGGGACAGATTTGGAAAAAAGTCAGTCATACGACGAGCACATACTAATGGTTTGAGGAATCTGTTACCAGTCACACACGAAGACGATGTTTCATCATTGAGAAAATTCTATGACACTGTTGAAATTCATTACAGAGGTCTGAGAGCCCTGGGAGTAGATGAAGCTGTATACTCAACAATTGTTGTGCCAGATCTTATTGAGAAATTGCCTAGGAATATTCAACTCACTATCATCCGAGGAACTGACTATTTGGAGTGGAATGTAAGAGATCTTCTGATTGCACTAAAAAGAGAGCTTGAACTTAGAGAGCAAGTTTCAGCAAAATCAAACACAGAGAAAGATGCGAAGAAGAAACCATTGACACAAAGATCTACTGCCAGTACATTATTCACTGGGAGAGATGGCCAGTGTCCATTTTGCCATGGTAGTCATGCGGCGAAGGACTGCAAGAAGGTGAAAGCTGTAAAAGATCGTAAGAACAAACTGAAAAGGTATTATAGATGCTTTAAATGTCTTAAAAAGGGACACAGATTTTCGGATTGTTATGCCAGTATAAAATGTGAATCTTGTAATAGTGAGAATCACCACTCTGCTTTGTGTGAGGGCACTGAGGAGGAAAAAGGGCCCAATAAGGGGGTGGGTGGTTCAGTGGTTAGCCCCATGCATGTTGGTTTGGCGGGTGAGCAAGTGGCACTACAGACTGCGCAGGCTTTAGTGCAAGGGGGTAGTGAGTGTAGGGTGAGAGTGCTCTTTGACGCTGGTAGTCAGAAATCCTTTGTGACATCTAGAGTCAAAGAGCTCAGCAACCCTGTTGTGAGGCGGAAGGAGTGGCTACAACTGAACACATTTGGAAACAGCTCTGAGCAGGGTGAACTCAGGGAAGTTGTAGAAATTAAATTATGCTCTATTTCAGGTGGAAATTGCATTGTGATGGAGGCATATGTTGTTCCGCATATTTCGAGTGTTAGGAATGCACATCTTGAACTGGCAAAGAAGGATTATCCACACTTACAAGGTTTGTATCTCTCTGATGTAAGTAAGTTCCAGGAGGAACTGGAAATTGAAGTGTTGATTGGGGCTGATTATTTGTGGCAATTTCAGCAAGGCTGCATAATTAGAGGTAAGTCTGATGAGCCTGTAGCCATTCAAACATCACTAGGGTGGGTCCTGTCAGGTCCATTGAAAGGTAAGTTAGATAAATCCGCTTTAACAACAGCAAAAGTTAACATGGTCAGTGTATCTCCTGGTAAAGGTAAGGAAGCTGAAGTTCAGAAGTTGTGGGACTTGGAAACTCTGGGAATCCGTCCAGAGGATGACGTACAGGTAAGCTTCAATGATGAAATTGTCTTCAATGGTGTACGGTATTCGGTCAGACTCCCTTGGAAGGTAGGTCACGAGGTATTGCCAACAAACTATTCCAATAGTGTTTCAAGGTTGAAGAGCTTATTAGGTAAGTTACGCAAAGAACCTGAAGTCTTGAATGAGTGTGAGTCTATCATCAAAGAACAACTAGACTTGGGAATAATTGAGAAGGTGGTAAGTCTAGAGCCAGAGAGTGAGAAAATTCATTACTTGCCACATAGACCAGTTGTTCGACAGAGTGCAGAAACAACAAAAGTAAGATTGGTGTATGATGCCTCATCAAAATCAGGAAAAGATGGTGTCAGTCTCAATGATTGTTTGCATACTGGACCTTCCCTCAACCCATTGTTATACAACATTTTGTTGAGATTTAGGTTAAATGGAATTGCTATGACATCTGACATAGAGAAAGCCTTTTTGAATATTGAGGTTGACAAGAGAGATCGTGATTGTCTTAGGTTTTTGTGGCCAGAAGATCCTTATGACATGGAAACTGCATATGAAGTTTATCGCTTTTCTAGGGTGTGCTTCGGGGTCCGTGCCAGCCCGTTTCTATTAAATGGCACATTGAGATATCACTTGAACAGCTACCAAGAGTGTGACCCAGAATTCGTGCAGCAAATGATTGACAGCTTATACGTTGATGATATGGTAGTTTCAACAGACAGTGTAGAGAGTGCGTACACTTTGTATGAGAAGGCAAGGGATAGATTAGCCCAGGGTGGTTTCAAATTAAGGAAATGGGTGACAAATGACGATTGACATCTATGATTCAATCTAGGGAAGAGGAAACATTTAGAAATGAGAAGACAGAGCAGGAAAATGACATTAGCTATGCAAAAACTACATTAGGTTTCGATGACAAAGCACCACATCACAAGGTGTTGAGAATGGATTGGAACTACTTGAATGATACAGTCCTCTTTGATTTTGAACCAATCCTACAGAAAGCAGAAGGTCTTAAGCCAACAAAGCGCAATATTTTAAGTCTCCTTGCAGGTGTCTTTGATCCCTTGGGAATGATAAGCCCCATTCAGGTGAGTATGAAGTTACTTTTTCAGCAACTTTGTAGCCAGAATGTTGACTGGGACGAAGAAGTTACAGGGGCCCATAGGAAGACCTGGGATAAGTGGTTAAAAGATCTCAAATCTGCAGCTTATGTTGAAATTGACAGAAACATTTTCAAAGAAAGGAAGGAGAGTGAAGGAAAGCTTGAATGTAGTTTGCATGGGTTTTGTGACGCAAGCAAAACAGCATATTGTGCAATGGTATATGCTGTGTACAAGAATGGTGAGGATGGACAGTTATCCTTGCTAACAAGCAAAACTAGAATTGCACCACTGAAATCAATGACAATCCCTAGGCTTGAATTGATGGCGGCTAGGATTTTAGCTCAACAAATGACATCTGTTAGAGAGGCCATTGAGTCATATGCAAAAATAACAAATTGTTTTTTTTGGTCAGATAGCATGACAGCTCTTCAGTGGATACAGAACAAGGGAGAATGGAAGCAATTTGTTAGAGCCAGAGTGAATGAAATTTTAAGTTTGACAAACAAAGAACAATGGAAACACTGCCCAGGTGAGATGAACCCAGCAGACTTAGGCTCTAGGGGTGTACTTGCAACCCAATTGAAAGAAAGTGTGTTATGGTGGGAAGGGCCTGAATTCTTAAGGAAACCTCAAGCGGACTGGCCAAAGCTTTCTAGGCTAGAGAATGATGAAAGTGTAGAGGCAGAAAGAAAAGTGAGCTCCCTGTCTGTATCTGTGAATAAACCACAGGGTATTGGCAGTATAATTGAGTTGAACAAACACAGCAACCTCTTGAAGCTGCTCAGAGTGACTGCACTTGTTGTGAGATTTACAAGGAATGTGAGAGCTAAACAGAGGGGGGAGAGTAGAACCATTGGAGCATTTGGAAGAAATGAGTTGCTAGAAGCTGAAGCACTGTGGATAAAGTTTGCCCAAAATGACCTAAGACAACAAGACAAGTTGTAAATATAGGCAAGTTGTAAATCAGCTCAGATTGATTGAAAAGAATGGAATTCTGAGATGTCAGGGGAGGTTAGGACAATCTGACCTTGACACTGAAACTGTAACACCTATTTTACTGCCCAGAGAACACAAGCTCACTGAAATGTTCATAAATGATTATCATGGTTATGTACACCACAGTGGAGTTAGAGCAACATTAGCAGAATTACGAACAAGAGTTTGGATTACAAGAGGGAGGCAGGTAGTTAAGAAAGTATTGAATAAGTGTGTGGTTTGTAAGAAGCATCAAGGTAAGTCCTATGATGGCCCAATGATAGCAGATCTGCCAGATTTCAGGGTCAAGGAGGCAGAACCATTTTCCAATGTGGGACTTGATTTTGCAGGCCCATTGTGGATTAAGTCTAGCCACAATGAGATGATAAAGTGTTTATATCACTGTTCACATGTTGTGTCACTAGAGCTGTGCACTTAGAACTTGTGGAGGATATGGGGGTACAAACTTTTATCAGATGTTTCAAGAGATTCACTGCCAGAAGGGGGGTACCAGTGCTTGTTGTGTCGGATAACGCACAGACTTTTAAGGCCATGGACCGACATTTGCTAAAGTTGTATAATCACCCAGAAGTTAGGGCAGAATTTGAGAAGAAGAAGGTAGAATGGAGATTTATTTTAGAAAGAGCTTCACACTGGGCAGGATTTTATGAAAGATTGGTGGGTAGCACGAAGAGATGCCTGAAGAAAGTACTGGGCAATGCCAGGCTTAGTTACGATGAGATGCATACTATGTTAGTTGAAGTAGAGTGCACATTGAATGCACGCCCTTTAACATATGTGTATAATGATGTTGAGCTTGAAGTTATTACACCGTCTCATTTGCTACATGGAAGGAATATCAAATCCTTGCCAGATTATCCTCTTGAAGATGAAGATTACAAAGATATAGATGTGGGTGCTAGGTACAGGTATTTAACTACTAAGCTTGCCCATTACTGGAGTCGTTGGAGGAATGAGTATTTAGTTAACCTCCGAGAGCAGCATTTAAATAAAAGCAAACCCGGCAGCAAATTTGTTCAAATTGGCGATATTGTTCTTATAGGTGATGACAGCAAGAAACGCAATCAGTGGAAATTGGGAGTTGTGCAGGAGCTTGTTCCAGGCAAAGATGGAGAAGTACGTGGAGCAAAGGTGAGAGTAGCAAGCAAAGGTAAGACTTCAGTTTGGGCTAGACCTGTTCAAAAGCTGTTTCCAATTGAGGTCAAAAGTGAAAATGAAGGAAGGATTGCAATGCTGGATGATAATCACGCTGAGCCTGCGCGCGATCCTGCTCCTATTGCTGCAAGCCCACCCAAGCGTGCATCTGCCTTGGATGCAAGGTGGAAAACCCGTGAGATGCTTGACTCTTAACAGAGTCAAAGAGGGGGGTGTGTCGGGAATTCCAGCCTCAGTGACCTCTGCGAGGCAGAAATCCCATGATGCTTAATGTATCCCATGATGCTGTGAAGGAAAAAACGTGTTGTCGATAAAAAAGAATTATGGATACGATATGAAGGAAGTACTGAAAGTTTTGTGTTTTTGTTTATTGCGTTTCATATGCTCCAGAGAATGAAATAACTAACAGTCAGACAATAATTCCCGAGCTGCTGAATGTCGACAAACAACTTCTTCGACGTAAATCTTCGCTACGGCCTCGGCTTCTACCGTTTTCATCGCAAAACACTCGGCCCATTTTGTTAAGTAGTCCGTAAAGACGATAACGTAACGATTTCCACTCTTCGAAACTGGAAAGGGGCCTAAAATGTCAACGCCTACACGATCAAATGGTCCTTCGACTGGCAAACTAAAAATTGGCGCTTTTGCCTGGTTTCTTGGAGTCTTCTTGGTCGCACAATCTACGCAAATTTTGCACCAATTATCAGTTTCTGTATACATTCTTGGCCAATAATATCTTTGTCTAATTTTCTCATAAGTCCGCATAAATCCTAAGTGTCCGGCAGTTATTTCCTCATGGCAAGCTGTCATTATTTCCGTTCGCAAACCATTTGGAACCGCTAGTTGTTTTCGAAAAGGTTCACTGCGAAATCGTGCTGGGGGCTTCTGAAGATGAAATAATAGCCCATCCTCGATAATATAGTCATCGCACATCGCTACAATTTGCCTTGATAATTTAAGATCGTCCGGTAATGTTCCATATTCCTTAAAATCGATTATCTTTGAAAATAGTTCATTCCTTTTCTGGAGCGTTTTTACATTTTCAGTATCGAAACCAGTGTCAACAAATGCAACGAAAGGCTGTGAAATATTATTCTCTTGTGGAGCTTCATTATCGACAAGCGGTCGTCTAGATAATCCGTCTGCATTTCCGTGGCGTTTACCTGGCCTATGTTGGATCTCAAATTCGTAGCTTTGCAACGTTAGCGCCCAACGCCCTAATCTTCCCATAGGATCCTTATGTTATACAACCACTTGAGTGGGTTGTGATCCGTAATAACAATAAATTTTCTTCCGTAAAGATATGGTCGAAAATACTTTATGCTCCATACAATAGCAAGTAATTCGGCTTCTATAGTAGAATAGTTCTTTTCATTTTTCTTTAGACTACGAGAAGCATAACCGATGACACGTTCTTGCCCATCAATTTCTTGTCCTAAAACTGCTCCTAATCCGTTTGTGGTTGCTGCATCTGTGTACAAAATAAAAGGCTTCGAGAAATCTGGATATCCTAATACTGGCGATTCAGTAAGCTTTCCTTTCAGAATGTCAAACGCCTTTTGACAGTCACAGTCCCACTGAAATTTTTCTCCTTTGTTTAACAATTTCAAAAGAGGTGCAGCAATGACTGAAAAGTTTTGCACAAATCTTCGATAGTACGAAAAGAGTCCCATCACACTACGTAGTTCACTTACATCACGTGGTACCGGGTAGTTTTTGATTGCTTCTAGTTTCTTAGGATCCGGCTTTAATCCGTTTCTAGAAATGATATGTCCTAAGTAGCTGACCTCCCTCTTACCAAAGTTGCATTTTCCTGGTTTTAGTTTCAAACCTTCTCGACGAAAACGATCAAAAACTTCTTTCAGATGCTCCAAATGACGGTCAAAAGTCGATGAAAAGACTATTACGTCATCTAAATAAACTAAGCAGTTTTTCCATTGCAGTCCGCTTAACACTACATCCATCATACGTTAAAAACCGGGGGGTGCATTCACTAAACCCATGGGTAATACACGGAATTCAAAAAGACCGCTCTTTGTTGTAAACGCAGTCTTCTCCTGACTGGCTTTGTTCAAGGGAACTTGCCAATAACCACTTGCAAGGTCCATGGTACTAAAATAAACAGCATTTCCCAGAGTATCTAAGACTTCTGATATCCTCGGTAACGGATAAACATCCTTTTTGGTTATAAGGTTTAGTTTTCGAAAGTCTACACAAAACCGATGACTACCGTCTTTCTTCTTGACGATTACGAAGTTCGAACTCCAGGGACTTTGTGAAGGTTGGATTATTTCCCGATCTAACATGCTTTTCACCTGGCTATTAATTATTTCGTTTACGCTTTGAGGGGTTCTATAAGGTCTCTGTCTTACTGGTGAGTTGTCCCCCGTATCAATGTTATGTGTAAACCGCTTTGCACGCCCAAGATCAAAGTCATCTTTAGCGAAAACATCATCATAATCCCTTAGCAAACTTTTGAGTTTTTCGCGATCATGAATCGAAAGATCATCCGAAATGTGAAACTCGAGTTCTTGAGCATTTTTCTCAGCACGCTCACCACAAGCATTTTGCTCATGGGCAAACACCTCAGTTTTAACTCCTTCGCTCTGTCCCTCGATCACCGCAACTTTAGAATTCACGTACAGTTTTATAGAATCATCCCAGGGGTTTATGAATTTAATCGGAACCGTACCATTTTTGACAGTTACAAGCGCTCGTGCTGTCTAGAGCCTTTCATTACGCTCTAGAGGGTTTGTTTCCAGAATACCGACCTCGTTTTCGATCCAACCATCGACCTTACCACTTACTACAACCTCACAACGTGTAGGAATTTCAACTGTCTCTAACAAATGAACAAATGTTCTCCGCGATTCAAAAACGTCTTTCGTAGGGCCTACCGAAATTTTTACGTCTTGAGTACCAATTCGAGCGAGTAAATTTACAAAATCAATAGACACCTTCGATTGAATCATAAAGTCTGTTCCGAGTAAAAGATCATATTTGAAGTTTTCAGCTATATACACAGGAAAAAGCCATTGTTCACCATTTATGTCAATCTCCAAGAGGACTTTCCCTAAAATCTCAACGCTCTGCCCAGTGGCAGTTTTTACCTCAGGGCTTCCTTGGTCTTGAAAGAACGTGGGTGTTACATTACTTAATGCATTGAGGTATCTACTGCTGATCAATGAAATGCCAGCGCCGCTATCGAGTATAATGTTTGCCTGACACCCATGAACTTTTCCCACAAATGTTACACTATGGTACAAAGAGTTAATCCCCTGCTCACACACATCACGCAAATCTACATTGCTATCGGGGTTTTTCGAAGGCGCTGTCTGTACCCCAACTTCGACAGCGTTTATTCGTTTAAATTACTGTTACCTGATTTATTGTCCGGGCAGTCCCTTTTGAAATGTCCCACACGGCGACAACCATTACAAATTGGAAGGCCATTCGATGCTCGCAAATTTCTGGCGACTCCACGACCACGATTTCCACGATAAGTTCCACGATAGTTCTGTCTTCCGCGAAAATTCTCGTAATAACTTTTATCTCCTTCATTGCTATTCTTCGACACTTTCATATCTGCCAGTAAGGCTTCTATTTTCCCCAATCGTTCCTCGATATTTGGCTGTGGCTGCTCCAGCAAATTCACGTGAACTTTTCTTGGACCTCCCTCCTTGGAAGCAAACGTACGCGCCATTTCCTGAGGCGGCTTCAACCAAGGGGCAGATCCATCAACGTACTCGTCGTTGTGTTCCATGCTTTTGGCGATTCGTACGGCATTTTGGAAGTTATCTGGATATTGCAGAATAACCATTCGTTGTACCGACTTTCGCAATCCAGAAATGAAATGCTCTCTCATCAATCGGTCTTGGTACTCTGAAGGCATATCTGAATAAGCTCTTCTCGTCAATTGTTGAATGCTCCTCGCAAATTCTTCAACCGATTCTACTTCTCCTTGCTGCCGGCCATACTAATCGGAAAAATATAATCTTCGAGCTTCCTTAGGCAAAAAGTGTTCAGTTAAAACTTCCTTCGTCTTGTCATAGTCAAATTGCACTGTATCGGGCATTTCCTCCCAAACATCAGCTGCTCGATCTCTCAGCAAACTTGGCAAAATCTCACAACAACGATCTTTGCTCCAATGGTTCGCTCTTGCACACCGCTCAAACTCCCTCAACCATTGCTCGAAATCTTCTCCTATTCTCCCGTAAAATCTGTTTGGATTTGAAACAAACTTGGCTTCATTATTACTAGCAGTGGCAGTTACAGCTGCGAAACTCTCGTCAAGATCCAGGGTGGTTTGTCTCTTAGTGTTTCTCCTTCTTGACATTTTCTCTACTTGGCTCAGTCCAATAAACCTATTAATTGATGTATCCCGCTCTTGTCACCAATGTTACCTGGATGGTCTAAGGCTATTCCAAGAAACTTATTTCATGTCAAACTGAACCAAATATTCGAATATAAGATTAACTGAGACTAGTACAAATATGAGTACTTGAATATAATATGTGAATAATGCGAGTAAGTGGAATACATATTCTTGAGTATGTAAAATCCAGTCTAAAATAGAGTCTTTATCCAAGTTCCGAATAACTAGCTGCTATGCAAGCATACTCCGCGCACTATACAAGTGTCGGTTCCCTACTCGTCCACTGTAGTCAAGTGACGTCTTATCTCCCTTAGCTCAATGTCCAAGTCCTTGTACACTCTCAATACTAACATTATACGTCATATCTTAAGTCACGTGATAAGTATCAAATATAAATGTGGTAATAACTGTTACCAACAACAAATCTTTTTAACAGGATGATTACGAAGTCTCCATGGGCTAAGCAAGCAAGAGCTTATGACCCCAAATAACCCCAAGAGCTCATGACCCCAAATAACCCCAAATGATCGTTGATGCTCCGCGGTGCTCCATGTTCAGTGTGGTCGCGTGTCGCGTACCTTCCCCAATCAATAGCGCCATTGTTTGCAGGGATTCTGCAACTTCAACAGCGATTTTTGCATCTGTAGCTGTATTGAAGGGGTCCTTTTACCCTCGGTGATGCTGTGAACGCAGGGGCGTAACGGAGACAGTCGAGGCCCTTAGGCATTTTGTGGCTCGGGGCCCCCGACAGCATTAAAGGCCATGTCCAGCTTTAAGTTGTGTTAAATTCTCACAGATAACAATGAAAACTACAATGATTTACAGTCAATTTAAAGAGCAAACTTCAAAATTCCATCGATATTCCAAACGACTGAATAATATTTTCGTCTGCCTCTTTTTCTGACTACTACTCCGTTTCAAAGTATACTTACTCACTTTGCTTCAATCCACTTTGGTCATAGACCTAGGAGCCGGGGTGGCACTGGGAGCACGTGCCCCCAAGATTCTGCAATAAACAAAAGTGTGCCTTTTTCAGTTAAGAAAATGCCCTCTTTTCTTAAGGAAAAAGTGCCCTCGAAGTGTCGTGCCCCCAAGTTTGCGATGCTTCCTACGTCCCTACATCCCTATGTTCCTACGTCCCACACTCTGAAAACCGTGAAGTCCTTTCTGAGGGTCAAAAGTAAGGAGCAATCTCGAATAGTTTGCGGTTGATCTATTCATTTCAAAGCCAAAATTTTGTAAATAATCAAAGAATGCAGTAAAGTGGAATGTGAAACCAGTGAGTGTGCACATGTGTGGTTATTTAGGAAATCGTACTCAACTTATTTTGCAAGACTCAGGTGACCCATTCATGCCCTCGAAGTTCTCTCATTCCATCTGATGCAGCTTCTTGAGCCTTTGAAGGAAAATGGCAAGCAGACAGAACAGGATATGCAATTACGGGAACATTCAGTTCTCGGTGAAAAACTTTACCAGTCGCCCAAAAACGGTAGAAGAAGGAGATGCAGTGGCTGATGTAAGGTTACACTTTGTCACTGCAAAATGCAACTTTTTTGGACAGCCATAATTTTTGGCTATGTTTCAAGACCAATATGGTTTCAGACTTTGAAATAAATTGTTACTGATCAAAAGTTTTGTAAAAAGCTTCCATTGCCCGTTCTATTCCCCATTCCAATCCCTATTTCATTCCCCGTTCCATTCCCGGTTCCATTCCCCATTCCATTCTCCGTTCCATTCCCCGTTCCATTTCCCATTTCCATTCCCCGTTTCATTCCCCGTTCCATTCCCCATTTCATTCCCCTTTTACAGATAGCCCACCAAATGATGGATTTTCAGATGCGAGCTTGAAGGCTTGCGGCGCCTGTGTTTATTTGAGAATTGAATCTGACAACAGAATCGATGTGAAACTGATAGCTGCCAAAACTAAAATAGCTCCCTTGAAAGGAGAAACAATCCCTCGTTTGGAACTTATCGCAGCACTTTTGCTATCACATTTGATAACAGCGGTACATCAAGCCTTATCCAAATGCGTTAAAATTGACAGAGTTGTCTGTTGGTCTGATTCAAAATGTGTTCTATTTTGGGTTCACAGAGAAGAGAAACCATTCATTCAAAATTGCGTGAAGCAAATCAGAAACCTCGTCTCAAAAGAAAAATGGGCCTATTGTCCTACTAGTCAAAATCCAAGCGATATTGCTTCGAGGGGCATAGAATGCTCAAAACTGTGGTAGAATGGGCCTAACATTTTGAAGAGCGCTCCCCAAATGTGGCCTAAATTCCAATTAGATGTGTCGGGAATTAGTTCAGTTCTCCGCGACAATAGCTCACAGTAGATAAATGCTGAAAGATGTTCTCACGTAGATCTCGTCTTTACTCTCCTTATATCAGCTTAAACTCTCGCATGTGAACGTGAATACGAATAACTGATCAAAGTTAAGTTCTACCTGCTTATGTGCTAAATTAAGAGAACATTCTAGATATCTATAGGTGGAAATAACAGTCATCGAGTTTCTTAGAATGTCCTAGTAGTTTAACAAGCATAAGTCAGCAATGAATCTAATTTTAGTACCCCTAGAATGCTCTACTTGTAATACACCCTTCTAGATTCTGCTACAAGTTTCTGCTTAGTCAGCATGAGGTTAGTATATGAATGCGAGGCTATGCTGGAATGTTCTAGTAAACAGGCCTAAAAGGCGACATGTAAAGACCAACTAAAGGCTACGCAAATGGATAACAATCGTAACTATGCATTACGACGTCTCCAATTCAACCAAAACAAAGGTAATTCAATATTAGTGATTACTTAGATATTGCTGTCATTCTAGAATGCTCTTATATATGCAACCTTAGCGGGACAAACATATGTTTGCACACCACCTTCCCGGGACCTAGCTAAATAGCGGGACATACCCTAGGTCCCGATAATTAAACATCATTTTCGTACAGTAGGTGACCATGTTAAGCTTTTGTTGAGGTGCTGAAATGTCCCGGTAATGTACCAAAATGCTTGCCCTTATTTTTTGTAGAAACCAGTCTTAACGGGACTCCAGCTTAATCTTGCTTTTTTGAAAGATTTCTGTCCCCAAACAATAGCCATTCATTCCTAGACTACAATGCTCTTTTATTTTTGTCGAATGAGCCCTGCTTTGAGTTTACCCACGGTCCCGCCATGATGGTGGGTAAACGTTTCAAAAACTTGGTCCCAATAATGTACTATTTTATGCGACTTTCATTATATCATTCGACACTTGAGATTTTATACGAAATCGCAAATAATCGCTTCTTGACAAAAGGTGTAGCTCATAGATGAAAATTTGGGAAAGCTTTCTAATCAAACATTAGAAATATACGGGCATTCCATCTAACAACAACCACTGCTTTGATTTTTGACAGAACTACCAGAGTTAATGTTGACTTTCTTCCGTTGATCAGTGACTGCTTGTGGATACATGTTACATGTTAATTTTTTTATACATGTTTTTTGCACCGTAACTTCCTTGTCTCTCTCCCAAAAGGATGAAGTAACGATCAGGTATTCAGCTATGCTCTGGCAGAGTATTTAACTGCCAAGATTATTGATCCTTGACAGAGAAAAATAAATTTATAGATAGGTAAAAAGACGGTAAAATTTTGATAATATTTCAAAAAGTATAACTTCTTATTGCATCATATGCTGTTAGGAAGACAGCCAGGCAGTGAGAATAAACAGTAAAAATGATCTTGATTTGGACAATGTGCTATTTCCAATAAAATAAACTGAACATCAACAATATGGCACTAATGCAACAGAACGAAACAAATATATTTCAAGCTTCTCAAAGCAACACAAACTAAGCGGATAACCTTAGCTAAACTAATCTTGAAAGCGGGCCCACAGGTGGAAATATACCAAAATGAAATCAACTGAACATCAACAATATGGCACTAATGCAGCAGAACGTAATAAATATATTTCAAGCTTCTCAAAGCAACAAAAACTAAGCGGATAACTTTAGTCAAACTAATCTTGACAGCGGGCCCACAAGTGGAAATATACCAAAATGAAATTGAAGAGGTCATAAATTGTTATAGATCATAGAAAAGCCAAATCTTCAGATTTTTCAATGCTTTTGCATTCTTCATTCATCTTTTACCAGACAGAGGTTATCATACTTATCATACTCAAAGGTTATCATATTTATGATGATACTTCAAACATTAGCAAATTGGAAAAAAAAGCATGTCTTTGGTAACAGACAAAATTGAATAAGGTTTTCTTTTACTCATATCAGGCCTCAGGTCACGAGACTGTATTCATATACTCTCGAGGGACATTTTTGTATCGTTCTATTTGTTGAATGCATGACACAAGTTTTCATGACGTGAAATATTTTAAAAAATTCAAAAGATATTTCGTCAAGATAAATTACTTGACTTGAAGTGAATGTAAACAAACCTCAGACGATTTTGTCTATTTTGGGTCATTTTCGTAAGTTTTCTTGCAATATCCCAAAGAAAGGCATACTTTCGAATATGAAAACGACCTGGTGTCCCAAAAAAGTATAACCGTTTAAACAGATCCTGCGGAGGAGTTTTAATGTTAAAACTTTTCATTTCAACTTTATGATACAGATAAAATTTTAACTTACAATTTGCGACCTCGCATGTCTCAATCGGCGGTGTTGTCGTAGAGTAAACGACTTAAACAAGCACAAGTTCTGAGACAGCCTAAGATTATTTTTCAATTATGCTGCTACTATCTATGCGGAATTTGAAGGTAATTTTTGAACCAGATTCATTACTAAAATTTCTATTTTCAAAAATTTCTTGCTGAATTAAACTACAAAATATTCAGTTACACTTTGACCGTTTTTAGCGCAACAGTCCAAGACTGACAGAACGGTGTCAAATAGTGTCTGAACTTTTCTCGCCCAAGTTCCAATTCAGTTGTAATGATTACGGCATATTGGGCTTTTGAATTAGTGAAGAGTAAATTTCACTTTCATAGCTCAACAAATTTCCAAAACTAGCGTATTGTTGAGCTGCCCTAAAACCTTTTAACAGACAACGCACGGGCAGCAACTTCACAATTCAATATCCATCTGTTTTAGGCTGCCTCAGAAATTTTGCCTGTTGAAGTGTATTACCCTGCGAATAAAAATCAAATTTAGACATGCGAGGTCGCAAAATTTAAGTTAAAATTTTATCTATAAAAAACTGAACATCAAAACTTTTGAAATCAAGGCTCCTTCGCAGGAACTGCTCAAACGCTATATTTTTCTGGGACATCCGGTTATATAATTGGAATGCTTGAAAAATGCTTATAACTGACTTGCGGAAATCACGACATTTTAGAAGAATAAAACATGAGTAACACTGAATTCCAGAGGTAAGGGAAGAGGTAGGGTTAGCGTTTCATGTTAGACTCAGGGTTCGGATTCGAGTTGGTAGCCTTCGTATACATATATACAGTAAAATAACAATGTTCAATTTTACCCCAAAGTGTCAGTTCATAAAAAGTTGACAAAAATGACATTTCGTTCCAGATCCTAAGTATGGTAAACATTTGATTTGTTGGTTTTCGGGTATTCTCTCCTTAAATCCACTTCTAATGAGCCATCAATCATTGTACCATCTGCCATTATCACACTGCAGTCATACTCCAAAACTTGGGATTCTGGGCACAGTGTTCTTAAATCTCTTTAAGCTTTCAACAAAACAGCTCTTTTGTTAGCACTTATGATGTTTTTAACTTGTCCCTTAATTTTTGTCCAATCTCTTTTTGCCAATGCCTCATACCGCTGACGAACCCGTTCACAGTCTTCCTTTTTAGGAATAACTCCTCGTTTGATATGATTGCTGAACGCTTCTTCGACTATCGCCTTTTCTTGTTTTGTCCACGGGACCCATGTTTTTGCCTTTCCTGAAATGTAAAATATTTACCATTTTAACTTAATACGTACAGGAAAAAAGTTTGAGTGAATTAGTAGTCTCAATGCATTCAGTAGACAAATCCTTTCATACATCAAGAGGCAGAGCTCTCTGTTTTCCAAAGCATCAAAAATTCAATTTTGCTCTTAAATTCTAATCTATTATGTCTATGGAAAGAACAAAGTCGGTATTTAAATCGTCGATACTTCAACCAGTTAAGATATTTGTTACTTTGAAAGTCAATGTGATGGTTCTTACTTCATACTGTCTTGCAAGTCCAAACATGCAACTCACCTAACAATTCTTTATAGCGTGTCAAGCCATTAAAACGCTACATAGGTACCCCTTCTATCTTTCCAGCTCTTAATTTTCTGATTATTCAAGGTTGTTCTATATTGCAGCAACTAACTTCTATTTCTTTCTTCTCAGGCTCCAAGATCAATTCATTTTTCTCTTGCAGGATTGCAGGATGTAACAATAGTCTTTCTACACATTACGGTGTTTTTGTTGCGTTTATGAGTTTAGTGCGATGACTTCATTATTCAGGGTTATTTTCAAGTCCTTAAATTGCAAAGGTATGACTTTATATGGCCTATTAGAACCACTGTATTGATATATTTGAAAATTAAATAAAGCAGCACCTAAAACAAGCATTTCTCTCGAAAAAGGATTGGCAAAACAGTTCTGCAGTCACGCTCCTGCAGCTTGCTTACCAGGTAAGTCACAAAAGTATTCAAACGTTTGAAAGCCTATAATTAGCTTTCAAAAAAAATTTTTCACTACGATCTTACAAACTGATTATATTTTTGTCCCTTCTATATCATCGAAGATGAACAAACATTTTTCAGGATCAGCCAAAATTGGTGTCAAGTTACAAGTGAATTCATAAAAACGTTTCATCTCAGAATCAGTGGTAGGAACTTTGCCCAATATTGGGAGACTAAGCTAAGTTGAAAGTTATTGTTTTCAAACTAAACTTATCTGTTCTGACAAACATTAGGGGCAAGTGCACCCTTGGCCCCTTATGGTCTGCCACCGCTCAAAATCCTGCAATACAATTAGAAAATTTTTGATAATATTTGCTGGCCACTAGCCCCGTGACAGAAAGTAGACGAAAAATAATGCATGGCACCCTTAGGTGTGTGAAATATAAAGAAGCTTCTTTATTTACCTATCGCGATGTTTGAGTAACCAGATAAAGAGAGAAAGCCTGATTCTGATAGCGGTAGAGCTAAGATGCAGCAAATTTGATCACGGATCTTAAGGCTGATTTCCACTCAGTAGAATTTCCGAGCGGACTGGAAATCTTTTGTTTACGAGAGAAACTATCGCTTTGAATTTGAATGGAATTTCAAGCATGATAAAGGTTCCAAGCCTTATTTCCAAACAGCAGCATTTTGCGAGCGAGCGGAATTTTACATAATAAATTGTCACTCAGCCGTAACTTTCTTTTAAATCCAAACAATGTGCTCACGAGCAATTTCCGCTAGAGCGAAAAATGCAGCTCTATGGAAATAAGGCTTAACTGTGCAATTTCCGTCCGCTCGGAAAATTCTACGGAGTGGAAATCAGCCTCAAGGTTTCTTTTGCCGTATTTTGAGACGCAACGCTTTTCATTGACCGCTTACAACTTGCGAATAGTACAGTTACGGCCAATTTCAGCAACCCAAATTTTTGTATCTGAGTTGACACGTTAGATACAGGAAATTGTCTAACACATGTAGCTTTAAAGGCACATTCTTTCATAACATATCTAAACATATTTCTGACTCACCCAGTATCAGATTTATTTCAGCTAGATTAGATCAGTCTCACCTTTCTTGTTGTCTTTCACTGGACCTATCTCAGTGCTTTTCCTCTCTGTGATCTTGAATCCTCCAGGAACAGTGTCAATATCTGAGAAGAAACATTAAACACAAGTTTGATTCATCTTGTTACCTATGATATTCCTGCAGTTCATGTAAATATGACGTTTAATGCCAGATTTTTAAAACATAAAGTATCACAGCTAGCTCTACCATTTGCAAGCAAGATCGTTGCTAAATCAACAGACTTTTTAACATCTCATCACCAACTCGCACACAGTGCAATGTTTTTCTTACTCAATCATTATACCAGATGAGACCAGTTGTGTTGTGTTGTGTTATGTTGTGTTGTGTTGTGTTATGATGTGTTATGATGTGTACTGGAAAAAAGTCGTTTGCCTACCAGGGAGCCAGCATTTTCAACCGACTCGAAAAAACAACCCGCGACGAAATATCCATCTTGCTACTCAAAAACTATCTTAGTCTTTGTAGATCCCCAAGTTCTAGATGTCCAAGAAAATACGAATTTGGCTCTAAAAAATTCTTATTCTTAAATTGTATATTACGCTACCTTCATTTTATTCTACTTTTTACCTTAATTTTAACTGCAACGATTGTAAATAAGTAGGATTACAGATTCTTGAATGATAGCAGATAGACAGAGCAGAAACTGCGCACGCATGCGTGAAAACTCGTAACTTTGAACCCCTTTAGCTCCCTGCAACGGATCCCGAAATCAGGCAACACTTGATATTTTCTTCTTTGGGTCTTAAACTCTTGACTTATTATTTCAAAGAGCTTATGTATCCAAACACTTCCTTATCACCGATTGCTCAATGACGTCATTTTCGCAGTTTCTGCTCTGTCTAGCAGATAGTTTTACGTCTGAACAAGTCAACCTGTCAAAACATTAGTAATTATTATCATTATTATTATTATGTTGTGTTATGTTGCGTTACGTTGCGTTATGCTGTCTTATGTTGTGTTATGTTATTTTATGTTATCTAATATTATGTTATGTCGATGGTATGCAGAAAAACATAAAGATCAGCAACATCTAAATATTTGAATCCTTTGGGACACTTGCAAGCATCTGTTACGCTAAAACACTCACCTCCAGCAGGTTCACCAAGTTCATCCATTTTCTTGTTCTTGAAGTCGATGCCATCGTCCTTTGCCATCAACACTCTTGCCACTTTCGTCAATTCCATAGTGCTTTCCTCCTGGCGGTACCACTGCTTATGTACATTTATTGAGTGACCCAAATGATTTGTGACAAACAAGAGCTCGGACTCTTTCATATCCAGCAACTGAAGAGTCGTCGCGAGCTCTTTTCTGATTCGTGTGGATGTCATCAGCTGTGGCTTGGACAGAGAGGCTTTTGATGCAACAGCTTTCACAGCTACCCAGCCACTGATATGATTGATGGACTCTTGTTGTCTGGCAAAAATATATTTATTGTCTGCCGATATGTCCGCGTTACTTCTTGTAGCAATCAGAAGGCGTATTGCAGCTATTGTCTCCTCCGTAAACAAAATTGGCACTTGTCTTCTACGTTTTCCCAAGATATACAGAACTTTAAGCCTATTTGCCAGTTGCTTCTCAGCTTCGCTTAACAGAGATAATGATTCGGGCTTCTTCCACTTGTCATCCTCTGCATCCTTCCAATGATCTAATGTCAAAGTAGAGGGTTCACCTCCTCTTCTCGCATTAAAGGTAGTTATTCGGCACAATGTTACTTCAGCTAACCACCTCCACTCCATTTTTGAAGCAATTCCCTTATCCAAATATTTCTTGATCTCTTCCTGACAAAAATTCCTTAAAGATTTAATGTCAGCTGCTAGAGGCAATTCCTGAGGTGTTTTTCCTCTTTTGTCGTCAAACTGGATGCGAACCCGAGTAGTATAAATTATCCACTCAGATTCATACAAATCAAGAAATCCCTGGCATTTTTTTGTCAAAGCATCATCTTCCCTCTTTATGCCCATTGCTCTTGCCACTCTGGCCATGTGCTGAAGTGAATAACCTAATTTCAGAAACAAACTAGGTATGCCTATTTCTGTGCTGTTGTACTTGGTCAGGGTCTTGGCAGATTCTACCAATGTGTCCCAGTTCTTTGGATCTATCAAATCAAATGCAGTGCTGTGCTCACTTTTACTTTGCTCTTGAAACACCTCCAAAAGTCTGGCCACACATTTCAATTTATACGAGATTTCAATCCTCCGTTTGTTTCCATCTTTTTCGAACATCACAGCACCGTATGATAACAGCAGAGGGTCTGTTTTCATTATCAGGGTGTAAGCATCCTGCTTCATCTTGGAAATAATTTCCTTGATGATTGTTTGGTGCTTTGAATCGTCGGTCATAGCCGTTGCAAGGAGGCTTCTACTTGACTTCAATAAACCCTGTCCAACGTTGTTACTTTCCTCTGACAAAACATTAGCAGGGCAATATTTTGCGTGACGGTACAAAAACTTAGGCTGGAAGAAGCCAAAACAGTGGGGGCAAGGTGAAAGTTCATTTTTCTGTTTACCTTGTCTTACTGCGATCGCATGATTCTTTTCTTTCAGTCTGCTGAGTGATGGCTCGTAATCACCCTCTCTGCGAATTTTCGCAAATGCTGCTCTACGCTCCTTAGACCCACTAGGGAAAGCAAGTGCCCGTGCAACTTCCGTCGTTTCTGAATGACAGTCTTCTAAATGCCTTGGAACCTTGAAGATTTTTTTCTTGCAGTATTTACATGTGTGCTGCTTTCTTCCATCTTTGTGCTGCTTCACTGCGGAGAAAGCAACAATTACTCATATGAACAACGAGGAATATCTAGCGATCAACGGAACTAGATCATTAACAACCATACAAAGAGGACAAAGGCCTTGATATGATTAAACAAAGATTTTCATTGTTCTATGAAATGAAACTATCGGTAAATTTCCTCATAAATTTTGCCTCATAAATTTTGCCTGTTTAGGTGAATTGCTCTGCGAATACAAACCTGATTTGAACATGCAAGGTCGCAAAATCTAAGTTGAGATCTCATCTATATCAGAAACTGAAAATGAAAAATTTTTAATCCAAGGCTCCTTCGCAGTAACTGCTCAAACGCTTATACTTTTTTTGGGACACCCGGTACATTTCTCAAACTTTCAAGACAATTAGCCAATATACATTTTTCCTTCGCCACACTTGCAAAAAGCAAAGAAACTAACCTTCATTTGTGTTTGAAGAACTATCTATGTCCTTGACACTGTCATCTTTGTCAACTGAATCTGTAGGTAACTCAACAATTTCTGAATCTGTCGGAAACTCCACAATTTCTGAATCTGCGGGTAAATCAATAATTTCTTGGTGGTAACTTTCAGCTCTAGCTTCTTTATGTTTGACTGAATGTTCTTCATCTGATTCTTCTTCATCTGATGACTCGTCTGAATCTTCATCTGGATCGTACTCACTGCATTCTTCATCCGACGACAATTGTCTCTCAGCCTGAAATATTGTAGAGAGATCAATGTGTATTGTTAATCCAAAGAAAAGTCAAATTCAAATTAAATACTGAACCGAAGTAATAAGATGGTGACGGAATAACGAATATATATCTTAAATAAAATCTGACTTATTCCAATTTGCCTGTCAGTCTCGTTGCTGGATTATCTTTTAAGTTAAAGTATGACTTGACACAATTTTGATGTTCCCATGCTTTCTAATTCACAGAAAAGAGAACTCTGATTGCCAATCATATTCTATCAAATGCAATATGCTTGTGTCCAAAAAAGCAGAACTTCCTTCATTAGATTGCTTGGGAAAAAGGGGGGCTACCTACCTTTGGAGATGATTCTTTAATAGGACTTTCATCATCATCGTATCCAAATAGATCATCCTGTTAACATAAGCGATACAAATTGAAGATATTGCGCAAACATTGTATAACAAATAAGGAATGAGTGCATCATTAGTTACCACAAATAAAGTGATTGATATTTGGACAACCCAGTCTCGCATTGTGGGCACTTCATACATTTATTCGTGTGACCGACAGAAAACACAGCCGCTTCAGAATGTAATTCAGCACTCATTACTTTTCACTCATTCAAAAAGCATTTCGTTAAAGACAGTGATCAATATCTCAGAAGAATGATTTCATAATCTATGGTTTAGTCAATAAAAATGTTGGGAAGAAGTTACGCCAACATCGGAACTGTGTGAATCAGCTATTTGGCATTAGACAATGTCAGTGTGTTGAAAATCTGTAACACAAAGAAGCTAACTGATGCTAACCGATGTTTATTACAGCTCCGCACATACTGAATGCTCCAATTTTATGGGGGTTGTGGATAAGGTGGTTCAATACTGCTGTCATGCTCTGGAAAACGTATTACACACATTTCATTATCAAAATTCATGGCTTGTTTTATCAGATCTAAAATTAAATCTGCCACAATTCTGAAAATTACTTGAATGAAAAACGCACTTACATTTCGAGAAATTTCAGAAATTTCACTATCTTCAAAAGATGGAAAATCTCCATGTATTCCAGAGTCGTTCCTCACTTCCTAAGGAGAAAATATTCTTCACATGAGTTTACAAAGGAAATTGTAAAAACAAGTTTTCCAATTTCTCTATCAATTTCCTTGACCACAGAATGTTTTCAGTCATTTTTGTAGATTTTCTCTTTGGTTATGTGGTCCTTCAAATATTTGGTTGTTCATTCCAAAAAGTAGGTATAGTAGCATTGATTTGGTACTGTATTTCAAAAGTAAAACGAAATCTGTGAAAGAAAATTGTCGAGAAACATTGTGCAGCGGGAACTTTTCACATTTCCTTGTTCAAATATGTCAATTTCATGTGTATTTACCTGTCCTTCTAACCCTGGAAGTCCTTCTAACCCTGGAAGAAGAGGTAAGCATTCCGTAGAAAATTCTTCGTCACTTTCTTCGACATTGAATGTGATCTATATGATAAAAAAGAGCTTATCAGGTTCTGAAATGGTTTTGATAATTAGACTGCAATCATTAGAAAGATGTCGTGATCATCAATTTCATGCACTTAGCATAACAGTTTCCAGACACAATCGTTGATCAAACTTTGAATTTTTTTGGCAATCTATTATATGGGTCTATTACAAAAAAAGCGTAATTGCTGATATTGCTAACAGAAGGCAAGTAGCATATATCACTCTTTTGCGAGGCTCATGACGGTATATCAAAACAAGTATCTGGTAACATCAACTGTAATCTCTAGAAAGCTCGGTATCATTTCCAAATGTTTCTTCCCAAATATAATAGTGATTCATCAGGTTGTTTCTCTTCTATCTAAAAACATGTAATATAATTTCATCTTCTCTAGATATTTGCCAAATACTAAACTGACACGTCACAAGCCAAAGTCATAGATTACCAAATCAACGACTATATAAATTCTTGTCACTAACGGAATGAATAAAACTGAAACAAATAATTACCATGTCTTTCTCTGTTACGTTCCTTTTTGAGGTGGACGGCTGAAGAAATAAGAAAAATAGACCATCAACATGTTACTGCTAGCTACACCATAAGGACAACAAATAAATAACCTGAAGTGATTTAACAGTTTGTTGAAAAAACTGTATCTTTTTAATAAGGGTAGAACACCAGAAGACCCAAAAATGAATTTCCTAAAGTGATTTTATAGTTTATTTTTGCCTCAAACTCTGTTGCAGCAAAGGGATTTATATAGCAATCAGAGTTTGAACAGCACCCAATTATCCAGGAATAGCAAAATATAAACCCTCAACCGTTTGCAATGATGGCTTTAACAATTTCTGGTATTGTCCTCAGAAACAGTTAACACAAGGTTAAATAGCTAGAAATCTGTGTTTGCCTTTTGGACATACCTGATTGCCAGTTTGATTGCAAAATAACGTAATATTTTTCTATGACAGCCATCCAAAAAGGTGACATTTTTCTTGGTCAGACATCAGTTGATGAGGCATGACTGAGCTTGCAGCCAATAGAAGCTGCAAATAAACCCCCTAACGAACCTCAATTTATGAGTCGAGATAGATAAATAAGGATAGAAGCAGCACAATTATCTCCATCTGTCAAAAATTACAAGTATGGAGAAAAAAGATTTCTCGATAAATGATTTGCAGTGTTATGCTAACAAATTAACCTTTGTCAAACCAAAATCCTCTGTGATCTGTGCTAATTCCCTCTTAATTTGGAAACCTAGCGACACATCTGACCATGGATCTTTTTATATATGAACAGAATAAGTCAATTTAACTAACCGTAGAAATTAGCATTGGAAATGATGGTGATGGAGGCCTTTCACCCTGAAAAAGAAACGACCATGCACTTATATCAAAATGAGTCAGAAATTAAATTCAATCAAGAAATATAAACACTTAACAAGCAATCTTTAAAACATAGAAGAAATATCTTTTGGCTCTGTTTATACTATACCTGATAGCTATCATTGATCTCTATCAGATAGTATTGTGACATAATGCCACAACCATGCTGGAGTGAATTTCATTTCACCTGCAAACAAGAGATTTTGCTCCAACATATGGAGGGTCTTGTATCAGATAGCTCTGTTGTGAAGTAAACAACACCTATATCCCATACGAAAGCGAAGGCAGGATGATAGCTATTGGGCAAAGTGTTAACCGAGCCTTAGAGAAAATGCAACAAACACATAATTTCCTATGCAATGCTCATAAAATTTTTGTATACCAAGTGAGACAAAAACGTTAACAGACAACTTCATTGAATCTATATTTAAAAGACAAGTACATAATGGACCAGAATAGAACAATGAATGTCAAATTCTTATAAAAACTCCTTGCTACCATTTTCCTAATTCCCGGCTCTAAAAGAGGAGTAATTTACCACAATAAATTCACACATCTACGTTTGCATTTGACTTATAGCTTAACATTTCAGTTTGAATATCGGTCATGTAATTTTATTCCACAGCCTTCGAAACATGATAACATTTGATTTACCTGGTACATATTGAAGTACCAATATCTTTATTCAGGTTGGATTCACACAAAAAACGAGGAACTGAACCAAAATCATTTCAGTTCATACTGCACTTGATTGACAATGATTCTAATAGTCAAAACACGTGCTTTTCATGACTCCAAAAGCACATCATCATCCCTATTGCAAGGCTCAAAAACTTTCATTTAATTGCGCCAGTTTCGAGCTTTTCCGAATTATCTCAAACCGTTTTGGAAAAATATTTTTTTTTGTAGAAAAAAGTTTAATTCCATATATTCACCTGTCCTTCTGAGCCAGGAAGAGGCGAGCATTCCATAGAAGCATCTTTTTCTTTTTCTTCAATGCTAAGAATGTTCTGTGTGTGAAAAAGAGCTTACAAAGTTTCTAAAATTATTTTAGTAGTTCCACTACAATCATATCATATTATTTTGCACTTGTAGTGATATAACAATTCAAACAAGCAGGACAAAAGTTTCCAGCCAACTCAATCATTAGTCAAAAACCAATTTGGAAATATGTTTATTAGTTTATTAGTTTTGGAAACCAATTACATTTACATTTCATAAAGAACTATTTGAGAAAAACTGCCAGCAAAAAATTGCTATGGAAAAAGCTGCCTGGGAACTTTGTTTCCATGTTCCACGTTTATGCATGCCGGATTTTAAGCATATCAACAGTCATAATGTGATTTACAAGATTAGCAATGGGTCTCGACAACGTTACTTTGAATGTCTGCAATATTTTCAGCATATCAATAGTCAAATTGCAATTGATAACATTAGCATTGGGTTCCGATAATGTTTCTTTGAATTTCTACAATATTTCAATCTTATCCATAGTTACATAGTGATTTATAAGATTAGAAATGGGTTCCGATAATGTTTCTCTGACTTTCTGCATTATTTCAATCTCATCAATAGTTAGATAGTGATTTATAAGATTAGAAATAGGTCTCGATAATGTTTCTTTGAATTTCTACAATATTTCAATCTCATCAATAGTTACATAGTGATTTAGAAGATTAAAAATGGGTCCCAATAATGTTTCTCTGACTTTCTGCATTATTTCAATCTCATCAATAGTTACATAGTGATTTATAAGATTAAAAATGGGTCCCGATAACGCTTTTTTTTAATTTCTACAATATTTCAATCTCATCAATAGTTACATAGTGATTTATAAACTTAAAAATGGGTCCCGATAATGTTTCTCTGACTTTCTGCATTATTTCAATCTCATCAATAGTTACATAGTGATTTATAAGATTAGAAATGGGTCCCGATAATGTTTCTTTGAATTTCTACAATATTTCAATCTCATCCATAGTTACATTGTGATTTATAAGATTAAAAATGGATCCCGATAATGTTTCTTTGAATTTCTACAATATTTCAATCTCATCAATAGTTACATAGTGATTTATAAGATTAGAAATGGGTTCCGATAATGTTTCTTTGAATTTCTATAATATTTCAATCTCATCCATAGTTACATAGTGATTTATAAGATTAAAAATGGGTCCCGATAATGTTTCTCTGACTTTCTGCATCATTTCAATCTCATCAATAGTTACATAGTGATTTATAAGATTAGAAATGGGTCTCGATAATGTTTCTTTGAATTTCTACAATATTTCAATCTTATAAATGGTTACATAGTGATTTATAAGATTAGAAGTGGGTCCCGATAATGTTTCTTTGAATTTCTACAATATTTTAATCTCATCAATAGTTAAATAGTGACTTATAAGATTAGAAATGGGTCCCGATAATGTTTCTTTGAATTTCTACAATATTTCAATCTCATCCATAGTTACATAGTGATTTATAAGATTAGAAATGGGTCCCGACAATGTTTCTTTGAATTTCTGCAATATTTCAATATCATCAATAGTTAAATAGTGACTTATAAGATTAAAAATGGGTCCCGATAATGTTTCTCTGAATTTCTACAATATTTCAATCTCATCCATAGTTACATAGTGATTAATAAGATTAGAAATGGGTCCCGATAATGTTTCTTTGAATTTCTACAATATTTCAATCTCATCAATAGTTACATAGTGATTTATAAGATTAGAAATAGGCCCGGATAATGTTTCTTTGACAATCTGCAATATTTCAATCTCATCAATAGTTAGATAGTGATTTATAAGATTAGAAATGGGTCCCGATAATGTTTCTTTGAATTTCTACAATATTTCAATCTCATCTATAGTCAAATATTGACTTATAAGATTAGAAATGGGTCCCGATAACGCTTTTTTTTAATTTCTACAATATTTCAATCTCATCAATAGTTACATAGTGATTTATAAAATTAAAAATGGGTCCCGATAATGTTTCTCTGACTTTCTGCATTATTTCAATCTCATCAATAGTTACATAGTGATTTATAAGATTAGAAATGGGTCCCGATAATGTTTCTTTGAATTTCTACAAAATTTCAATCTCATCCATAGTTACATTGTGATTTATAAGATTAAAAATGGATCCCGATAATGTTTCTTTGAATTTCTACAATATTTCAATCTCATCAATAGTTACATAGTGATTTATAAGATTAGAAATGGGTTCCGATAATGTTTCTTTGAATTTCTATAATATTTCAATCTCATCCATAGTTACATAGTGATTTATAAGATTAAAAATGGGTCCCGATAATGTTTCTCTGACTTTCTGCATCATTTCAATCTCATCAATAGTTACATAGTGATTTATAAGATTAGAAATGGGTCCCGATAATGTTTCTTTGAATTTCTACAATATTTCAATCTCATCCATAGTTACATAGTGATTTATAAGATTAGAAATGGGTCCCGATAATGTTTCTTTGAATTTCTGCAATATTTCAATCTCATCAATAGTTAAATAGTGACTTATAAGATTAAAAATGGGTCCCGATAATGTTTCTCTGAATTTCTACAATATTTCAATCTCATCCATAGTTACATAGTGATTAATAAGATTAGAAATGGGTCCCGATAATGTTTCCTTGAATTTCTACAATATTTCAATCTCATCAATAGTTACATAGTGATTTAGAAGATTAAAAATGGGTCCCGATAATGTTTCTCTGACTTTCTGCATTATTTCAATCTCATCTATAGTTACATAGTGATTTATAAGATTAAAAATGGGTCCCGATAACGCTTTTTTTTAATTTCTACAATATTTCAATCTTATCCATAGTTACATAGTGATTTATAAGATTAGAAATGGGTTCCGATAATGTTTCTCTGACTTTCTGCATTATTTCAATCTCATCAATAGTTAGATAGTGATTTATAAGATTAGAAATAGGTCCCGATAATGTTTCTTTGAATTTCTGCAATATTTCAAGCACATCACTAGTTACAATTTGATTTAGTAGATCAGCTTTAACTTCACAACATTTCTAGGACATTGATGGTTTTTATGGAACATATATGGAATTTTAGTTCTTGGTTGTGATAACGATTCTTTGAATATGTATGACATTAAGTTCATTAATTTTTAGTGTATGATATACTTTGCTAAGGGCCCCAGTAATGTAGCTTTTAGTCTGTTATTTCAAAATGATTATTTTCTGGAAAAACAATAAGTAACTGACTTCAACCTAATACATTATGTAGTGTTAACAGAAAAACGCAACGGAGATGTTATTATGAAATACTGAAGCGGAATAGGTACCTTTTCAAATTGCAGCCAGTTTCGAACTTTTCCGAATTATCTCAAACTGTTTTGGAAAAATATGTTTTTTTCACGGAGAAGAGTTTAATTCCATATATTCACCTGTCCTTCTGAGCCAGGAAGAGGCAAGCATTCCATAGAAGCATCTTTTTCTTTTTCTTCAATGCTAAGAATGTTCTGTGTGTGAAAAAGAGCTTACAAAGTTTCTAAAATTATTTTAGTAGTTCCACTACAATCATATCATATTATTTTGCACTTGTAGTGATATAACAATTCAAACAAGCAGGACAAAAGTTTCCAGCCAACTCAATCATTAGTCAAAAACCAATTTGGAAAATGTTTATTAGTTTATTAGTTTTGGAAACCAATTACATTTACATTTCATAAAGAACTATTTGAGAAAAACTGCCAGCAAAAAATTGCTATGGAAAAAGCTGCCTGGGAACTTTGTTTCCATGTTCCACGTTTATGCATGCCGGATTTTAAGCATATCAACAGTCATAATGTGATTTACAAGATTAGCAATGGGTCTCGACAACGTTACTTTGAATGTCTGCAATATTTTCAGCATATCAATAGTCAAATTGCAATTGATAACATTAGCATTGGGTTCCGATAATGTTTCTTTGAATTTCTACAATATTTCAATCTCATCCATAGTTACATAGTGATTTATAAGATTAAAAATGGATCCCGATAATGTTTCTTTGAATTTCTACAATATTTCAATCTCATCCATAGTTACATAGTGATTTATAAGATTAAAAATAGGTTCCGATAATGTTTCTTTGAATTTCCACAATATTTCAATCTCATAAATGGTTACATAGTGATTTATAAGATTAGAAGTGGGTCCCGATAATGTTTCTTTGAATTTCTACAATATTTCAATCTCATCAATAGTTACATAGTGATTTATAAGATTAAAAATGGGTTCCGATAATGTTTCTTTGACTTTCTGCAATATTTCAATCTTATCAATAGCTACATAGTGATTTATAAAATTAGAAATGGGTCCTAATAAAGTTCCTCTGAATTTCTACAATATTTCAATCTCATCAATAGTTACATAGTGATTTAGAAGATTAAAAATGGGTCCCGATAATGTTTCTTAGAATTTTTAGAATATTTCAATCTCATCAGTAGTTACATAGTGATTTAGAAGATTAGAAATAGGTCCCGATAATGTTTCTTTGAATTTCTACAATATTTCAATCTCATCAATAGTTACATAGTGATTTAGAAGATTAAAAATGGGTCCCGATAATGTTTCTCTGACTTTCTGCATTATTTCAATCTCATCTATAGTTACATAGTGATTTATAAGATTAAAAATGGGTCCCGATAACGCTTTTTTTTAATTTCTACAATATTTCAATCTCATCAATAGTTACATAGTGATTTAGAAGATTAAAAATGGGTCCCGATAATGTTTCTTAGAATTTTTAGAATATTTCAATCTCATCAGTAGTTACATAGTGATTTAGAAGATTAGAAATAGGTCCCGATAATGTTTCTTTGAATTTCTACAATATTTCAATCTCATCAATAGTTACATAGTGATTTAGAAGATTAAAAATGGGTCCCGATAATGTTTCTCTGACTTTCTGCATTATTTCAATCTCATCTATAGTTACATAGTGATTTATAAGATTAAAAATGGGTCCCGATAACGCTTTTTTTTAATTTCTACAATATTTCAATCTCATCAATAGTTACATAGTGATTTATAAAATTAAAAATGGGTCCCGATAATGTTTCTCTGACTTTCTGCATTATTTCAATCTCATCAATAGTTACATAGTGATTTATAAGATTAGAAATGGGTCCCGATAATGTTTCTTTGAATTTCTACAAAATTTCAATCTCATCCATAGTTACATTGTGATTTATAAGATTAAAAATGGATCCCGATAATGTTTCTTTGAATTTCTACAATATTTCAATCTCATCAATAGTTACATAGTGATTTATAAGATTAGAAATGGGTTCCGATAATGTTTCTTTGAATTTCTATAATATTTCAATCTCATCCATAGTTACATAGTGATTTATAAGATTAAAAATGGGTCCCGATAATGTTTCTCTGACTTTCTGCATCATTTCAATCTCATCAATAGTTACATAGTGATTTATAAGATTAGAAATGGGTCCCGATAATGTTTCTTTGAATTTCTACAATATTTCAATCTCATCCATAGTTACATAGTGATTTATAAGATTAGAAATGGGTCCCGATAATGTTTCTTTGAATTTCTGCAATATTTCAATCTCATCAATAGTTAAATAGTGACTTATAAGATTAAAAATGGGTCCCGATAATGTTTCTCTGAATTTCTACAATATTTCAATCTCATCCATAGTTACATAGTGATTAATAAGATTAGAAATGGGTCCCGATAATGTTTCCTTGAATTTCTACAATATTTCAATCTCATCAATAGTTACATAGTGATTTATAAGATTAGAAATAGGCCCGGATAATGTTTCTTTGACTTTCTGCAATATTTCAATCTCATCAATAGTTACATAGTGATTTATAAGATTAGAAATGGGTCCCGATAATGTTTCTTTGAATTTCTACAATATTTCAATCTTATCCATAGTTACATAGTGATTTATAAGATTAGAAATGGGTTCCGATAATGTTTCTCTGACTTTCTGCATTATTTCAATCTCATCAATAGTTAGATAGTGATTTATAAGATTAGAAATAGGTCTCGATAATGTTTCTTTGAATTTCTACAATATTTCAATCTCATCAATAGTTACATAGTGATTTAGAAGATTAAAAATGGGTCCCAATAATGTTTCTCTGACTTTCTGCATTATTTCAATCTCATCAATAGTTACATAGTGATTTATAAGATTAAAAATGGGTCCCGATAACGCTTTTTTTTAATTTCTACAATATTTCAATCTCATCAATAGTTACATAGTGATTTATAAACTTAAAAATGGGTCCCGATAATGTTTCTCTGACTTTCTGCATTATTTCAATCTCATCAATAGTTACATAGTGATTTATAAGATTAGAAATGGGTCCCGATAATGTTTCTTTGAATTTCTACAATATTTCAATCTCATCCATAGTTACATTGTGATTTATAAGATTAAAAATGGATCCCGATAATGTTTCTTTGAATTTCTACAATATTTCAATCTCATCAATAGTTACATAGTGATTTATAAGATTAGAAATGGGTTCCGATAATGTTTCTTTGAATTTCTATAATATTTCAATCTCATCCATAGTTACATAGTGATTTATAAGATTAAAAATGGGTCCCGATAATGTTTCTCTGACTTTCTGCATCATTTCAATCTCATCAATAGTTACATAGTGATTTATAAGATTAGAAATGGGTCTCGATAATGTTTCTTTGAATTTCTACAATATTTCAATCTTATAAATGGTTACATAGTGATTTATAAGATTAGAAGTGGGTCCCGATAATGTTTCTTTGAATTTCTACAATATTTTAATCTCATCAATAGTTAAATAGTGACTTATAAGATTAGAAATGGGTCCCGATAATGTTTCTTTGAATTTCTACAATATTTCAATCTCATCCATAGTTACATAGTGATTTATAAGATTAGAAATGGGTCCCGACAATGTTTCTTTGAATTTCTGCAATATTTCAATATCATCAATAGTTAAATAGTGACTTATAAGATTAAAAATGGGTCCCGATAATGTTTCTCTGAATTTCTACAATATTTCAATCTCATCCATAGTTACATAGTGATTAATAAGATTAGAAATGGGTCCCGATAATGTTTCTTTGAATTTCTACAATATTTCAATCTCATCAATAGTTACATAGTGATTTATAAGATTAGAAATAGGCCCGGATAATGTTTCTTTGACAATCTGCAATATTTCAATCTCATCAATAGTTAGATAGTGATTTATAAGATTAGAAATGGGTCCCGATAATGTTTCTTTGAATTTCTACAATATTTCAATCTCATCTATAGTCAAATATTGACTTATAAGATTAGAAATGGGTCCCGATAATGTTTCTTTGAATTTCTACAATATTTCAATCTTATCCATAGTTACATAGTGATTTATAAGATTAGAAATGGGTTCCGATAATGTTTCTCTGACTTTCTGCATTATTTCAATCTCATCAATAGTTAGATAGTGATTTATAAGATTAGAAATAGGTCCCGATAATGTTTCTTTGAATTTCTGCAATATTTCAAGCACATCACTAGTTACAATTTGATTTAGTAGATCAGCTTTAACTTCACAACATTTCTAGGACATTGATGGTTTTTATGGAACATATATGGAATTTTAGTTCTTGGTTGTGATAACGATTCTTTGAATATGTATGACATTAAGTTCATTAATTTTTAGTGTATGATATACTTTGCTAAGGGCCCCAGTAATGTAGCTTTTAGTCTGTTATTTCAAAATGATTATTTTCTGGAAAAACAATAAGTAACTGACTTCAACCTAATACATTATGTAGTGTTAACAGAAAAACGCAACGGAGATGTTATTATGAAATACTGAAGCGGAATAGGTACCTTTTCAAATTGCAGCCAGTTTCGAACTTTTCCGAATTATCTCAAACTGTTTTGGAAAAATATGTTTTTTTCACGGAGAAGAGTTTAATTCCATATATTCACCTGTCCTTCTGAGCCAGGAAGAGGCAAGCATTCCATAGAAGCATCTTTTTCTTTTTCTTCAATGCTAAGAATGTTCTGTGTGTGAAAAAGAGCTTACAAAGTTTCTAAAATTATTTTAGTAGTTCCACTACAATCATATCATATTATTTTGCACTTGTAGTGATATAACAATTCAAACAAGCAGGACAAAAGTTTCCAGCCAACTCAATCATTAGTCAAAAACCAATTTGGAAATATGTTTATTAGTTTGGAAACCAATTACAGTTACATTTCATAAAGAACTATTTAAGAAAAACTGCCGGCAAAACATTGCTCTGGAAAAAACTGCGTGGGAACTTTCTTTCCATGTTCCCACGTTCATGCATGCCCGATTTTAAGCATATCAACAGTCATAATGTGATTTATAATTAGAATAGCAATGGGTCCCGACAACGTTTCTTTGAAATTCTTCAATATTTTCAGCATACAAATAGTCAAATTGCGGTTTATAACATTAGCATTGGGTTCCGATAATGTTTCTTTGAATTTCTACAATATTTCAATCTCATCCATAGTTACATAGTGATTTATAAGATTAAAAATGGAACCCGATAATGTTTCTTTGAATTTCTACAATATTTCAATCTCATCAATAGTTACATAGTGATTTATAAGATTAGAAATAGGTTCCGATAATGTTTCTTTGAATTTCTATAATATTTCAATCTCATCCATAGTTACATAGTGATTTATAAGATTAAAAATGGGTCCCCATAATGTTCCTTTGAATTTCTGCAATATTTCAATCTCATCAATAGTTACATAGTGATTTATAAGATTAGAAATGGTCCCGATAATGTTTCTTTGAATTTCTACAATATTTCAATCTCATCCATAGTTACATAGTGATTTATAAGATTAGAAATGGGTCCCGATAATGTTTCTTTGAATTTCCACAATATTTCAATCTCATCAATAGTTATATAGTGATTTATAAGATTAGAAATGGTCCCGATAATGTTTCTTTGAATTTCTACAATATTTCAATCTCATCCATAGTTACATAGTGATTTATAAGATTAGAAATGGGTCCCGATAATGTTTCTTTGAATTTCTGCAATATTTCAATCTCATCAATAGTTAAATAGTGACTTATAAGATTAGAAATGGGTCCCGATAATGTTTCTCTGAATTTCTACAATATTTCAATCTCATCCATAGTTACATAGTGACTTATAAGATTAGAAATGGGTTCCGATAATGTTTCTTTGAATTTCTACAATATTTCAATCTCATCCATAGTTACATAGTGATTTATAAGATTAGAAATGGGTCCCGATAATGTTTCTTTGAATTTCTACAATATTTCAATCTCATCAATAGTTAAATAGTGACTTATAAGATTAGAAATGGGTCCCGATAATGTTTCTCTGAATTTCTGCAACGAAGTCTGTTATATTAGTCTGTTATTTCAAAATTATTATTTTCTGTAAAAACAATAAGTAACTGATTTCAACCTAGTAGATTATGTAGTGTTCACAGAAAAACGCAACGGAGATATTATTATGAAATACTGAAGAGGAAAAGGTACTTTTTCAAATTGCAGCAAACTCATGAAACATTATTTAAGCAGATAAAATTGAGCCAACTGATAAAACCAAGCAGTCTATGACTTCATTGCATTGATCAATTGTTAAAGTATTCAATGTGAAGTGAGGCTTTGTCTTCTCTTTGACACCCAGTATGTAGAAATATTTTCAAAAGAAATTAAGTTATCTTACCTCTTGACCATAATCAGGTTTTGAATAAGGCAAGCACTCTTCTACCTCCTAGTAGCAAAAATATTCAATTGAAATAATGGGAAACACCAATATTTGTTAAAGTCAAATGACCACAAGCACTGCCCGGATTTTAAAACATTCTAAGATTAGCTTTCAAATGCAATTGACAATTCATTTCAAGATCTGAATACATTAATGAAACCATTGATCAATACAGGTAAATGAAATAAAGTCTTGCACAAAGATTGATTCGGATATTCAGAACTCTAAGTAAAATTCAACCAGAAACTTCAAAATCAAAATAGAAATACCTATTGCAACTAAAGCTGCTGTGTTTATTTTCAAGGCAAACACTTGCTTTTTTATACAAAAAGAAAAATTTAGTTATGCACAAGACACGTCAGCCACTGTCACAAAAATACGGGTTTCTTTGGGCAAAACTCATTGTGGCATAGTATGACAGAGTATGTCAAATTGAAACTGTTCAAGGTAGGTGAAATTTGCGCGCCAAATTACAGAAAATTCTCAACTTGCAAAAGTTCTTTCAATCCAATCTTTTTTTGTTTCTTCATTTTTTGCATTGCTGTTCGTTAATCACCCCGATCTTTAGTCTCTTGGGCCATAAAACCTTGTAAATTGTCACTGTGACTGTTAAGGCAACAAAGATAAAAAATTGACCAGAAAATATTGTTTTTCTCCTCACTTTTCTTCAATTCCAAAAGTTTTTCACGCAAAAACGCACTTTTTTCTCGATCGCAAAAGTTTATGTCACAAAATTTGCAAAAAACGTCATTTGAGAAAGTTTATGGCCTCAATTTTGCAATTTTTGTTCTTGCAAAACTTTCTGCCCGCGAAATTTTCTGCCCATAAACTATGTGCGATCTTGCTCATGAAATTTTCTTCGGGTCACCAAGTATATCAATAGACACATACCATTTCTGTTTCTGTTAGTTTCTTTGCCTGTGGCTGTAACAAACAAAATAGATAAACAATTACAGTCCAGAAAGTATTTGAATGTTTCCTACAGATATCCAGAAAAAATATTCAAAGAAGTGTTTTTAAAGATGTGAGTGTGTTTTTTATCAAAATGCATCTTACCTCCTGTCCACAACCAGGTTTTGAACAAGCCAAAGACTCTACTTCCTAAGAGCAAAATATTCAAATTGAGGTCATGGGAAAAATCATCTGATGAGCACGAAAAGTCAGTTTCAGCAATCCTCCTTTCCAGAAACTTAACTTTAACTTTTTAGCCAATACAGAGCATTGCTTTAAAGCATTCTGCCTAATTTCTTGAACAAAATCATCCAAGGATTGAAATTCTGCAAAGTATTATATCAAACACTTTTTTTTGGTTTCCCAGATTTGGAAAGCCCATTTTAAACTATTTGATAGGTTTCATATAGACTTCTATGAAACAAAAATTGAAGATAGAAAACATTGAATTAGTATGCATTTTATTTTCCTCTTGCTTCTTATATAAACGTATGCTACATTAGCACATTTTTATGAGCCATTGTAATTAGTAAGATTCCATTCAGACTATTGTTTTTCCATTGCAATACACATTATATACACATTAACTGATGAAGGCTTAGGCCGAAACGTTTAAAGAATATATAATATATGTGTTTATATGTTTTTTCTGTGTCTCTATATCTATTTTATTACATATTGAGGTGGAGCTGATGGGAGTGAGAGTACGCATATATATACATATACACACACATAAATTTTCAGGTTGATACTCATTACTCTGTTTAGCTTGAAAATAATATTACTGATGATCACTCACACCAAAACATTGGAAGAAAAGTACTTTCCTTGAAATATCTAGAATGTTTAGAGAGGTTTAGAGAATATACCTTTACTTCCCATGGCAAATTTGAGACACCATAATCATATCTCAGCTCAGTCCCACCTGAAACATCAGTTGCTGCAAACAAGCATAAAAATGGTTCTTTGTCTACCATCACTTTCTTCATAACACAATTTCCGTTGCGGTCATGATTCACCAGACACCCAAGGCTTTGGTCAGGAACTGTAGCATCAATGCTGGAAACAAATGATGCAAATGAATAGAAAGCGGAAGCAAATCCACAATGCAGATACAGCATTATATGCTTGTGCAAATGGTAGAACTTAATAGCTGCAGTTTACACAGCAACATTTATTTAGCTTGGATCATTCTATAAGTAGGGTGTCACACTTAGTAAAAAGGAAGGACAAAGAACTTGATTTTCTTGCAGTTTTCCAAATTGTCAAGTAAAGGTATATAATCAACTTTTAAGTATACTGGTCGTTTTTGCTTTCTGCATCTGACATGAGATGCAACTGGTTCTCAGTTTATCACCCGTTCTTGTAGAAACAAAATGACTGCCAAGATTCAATATATAAATATACATTGCAGAATTTCACATTCAAATAAGGGGAGACCAAAGTATAATTGAAGAATTTTCTCACCACATTTTCTTCCCTGCATGTGTAAAGTAGTACATGTAACTTCCCATGCACCTTTTGGTGTACTGTTTTTCTCTATCCAGAGCAACATTCATGTCTTTAATGAGTTCACCTTGGTAAGTCACAATAAACTGGCCCTTTTTGAAGCCAACTGATTCTTCAACAAAAACTCCCATTCCTTTAGAAAAGAAAGAAACAAGTCATTCTAAATTTCATGAATTCACAGCATGCTTTTCGGATTTTTATTTTTGAAGAATATTTTGAAAATTGTTTAAACAGCACAGTGAAATAATCATTTCCTTTTGCTGCTTATGGGGCATATTTGCAAAACACTTCAGTGTTTAAAATTGAAAAATGAAGCTTTTCTGAACAAAGAAACTTCTCCTGTTACAAATTTTAAATGTCATCCAAAGCTGGAAAATATTCTAACAAGAGGCATTTATTCTTTCAATTTCAATTTCTTTTTGACGTGGTTCTCTTCTAAGAAGACACTCCAGTGATGGCCTGCACATTATACAAAGATCTAGAATTCAGATACTGGGTTCTGCAGAAAGGAAAGGATCAAACTTCAAAATTAAACGCATATATAATTACCTATTTGTTCATTAATGTATCTCTTAATTAGTCCTGGCTGATCTTTTTTTCTTCGAATCCACGACTTTGCAGAGACAATGGGACCTTCCCTTGAATGCCTGCTTGATCGCTAGAAGATACCAGAAATGTGCATAGATCAATAAAATTGCACCCACTATTGTGTCTGTTGTTAAAGTGATGTATGAAGCATAAGGACTGCATGTGATGAATGATTAAACATTTCAAAATGGGTTTAAATCTACTCTTCAAGTGAAAATAGCTATGACTTATTCTAACACGTTTCCATAGGTGAACATAACAACCAGGTGGTTTTTATGGAAGAATAACAATATGAATCTTGATAAAATATGTATATAGCTATATATGTAGTTAATCTAAATATAAATAATATCCATGATGAGGGAAATGGGGAACTGATCAGGGATGATGTTGCTTTGATACATATCAGTGCCAGGAGTGTAATGCCATGAACAACAGTGAAAATTGCATCATGCCATATATAGCAGAGGAGGAAATACAAGATTAATTTTATCTCCATATCTCCATTTTTACTTTACTGACTCATCAAAAATTGTGCAATTGTAGGAATGTACTGTATGCAGTGCACAAAATGACACTAGGCAAGCTCTTGACGCTCAGGTCAAATAGTTACAAGGTGTTGTGATTTTAAGTTCAGCTGGGGGCCTCTAGACCCAAATGGAATTCTTCAAGCATTTTACCAGAGAGGGTCATATTGAAGGACAATAGCATAAAGATAATTGACAGATTAGCAGGGGGCTAGGATGCTGGAAAGTTTCTGGCGATGTTGGCTAGATAATGCTTTATCTGTAAGGGTTGCTGGAATACTGGGCAGGTTGATACAAGGTTACATTTTCTTATGTTTCAAGTTTTGGTTATATATTTAGTATTTTAAAATTTTTTGCTCAGCTTTTGCTACTGTAGGAGCACCGCTACTTTCTAAGGATCTCCTTTCTGTCTGCCATTGAGTCTTACTTTCTTTTGCTGTGTAGCACAACATTTTTCTTCAGTTTCTTGCCACTTTCAGTGTATAACTCTGAGCCTATCTTTGATCTTCCTCCTGCTACATATGTTTACACCTGCTACTTTAACAAACCTTTTCATGATAAAAGCAACAGACCCTAGGTCTAAACTGCTGTAATTTAGCTAAATTATTGTAGTTTAAATGATTCTTGTATGTAGTTTATTGTCTAGAACAAATTTGAATTGAACTGAAAATATATATACCTACATTATTCAAATTCAATACTTATAGTTTATTTATATTGTGTAAAGTATATATGTGCCAACCTACCCGCAAGCCTGTTACATCCATGAGAAGTTTTAATACTCCAGATCTGAAAAGTAAAATATGTGCTGTATAAGAATACCAGATTTACCAATCAAGATATATTCATACATTGTTCATTTTAGATTTGAGATGTGACATTTTAGATGTGACTGCTCCAACAAGTAGCCTGTGGACAGGCTTCAAAATGATATGAAAAGGAAGAGAGCCTGTAGGAACAGGCCACATTTCACAATTCTAGAAACCTGATCTGAGTTACAAAAGGCTATTGTCCAAAATTTCAATACAACAAGTGATGAAGATGGAGTAATTGATCACTCTTCCCAGTTACTACTCAAATAAATCATTGTGGGACTTTAGAATGTCAGTTTCAAGGAAAAATGACAATGCATGCCATATACCTCAAATCAGGTATATGGAATTCAAAATTGCAGCCCATTCCTACAGGCCTTTTCCTCTCTTTCCCTCTGCAGCTCCCAGATAAGGCCTGTTCACAGGCTATCCAGTAAGAAATAATGGCAACAATGCCATTTGCTGAGAATGAGATACTGCACCAAATTTCATTAAAAGCACCAATATCACTTGTTGTGCCAAATATTACTTATTGTAATGAATATTTGGTACACCAAAAATAATCAGACTCAAACATGGTTGGGTTTGACTTACTTTTGCTAAATGGGTATTTTTCTGCCAAAAATTTACCATAAAAGTGGATGCAATGGGAAAGTTTTCGCAATTAGGAAAGGGTAATCTTTGTGACACCTGGGTGGCATACCCTTGTCAATACAAGACCAAGGGTAATGTATTTTAGCTCATTATATTCAACACTATGAAACAAAACAAAACCAATTGTTTTCAAATCAGGAAACAAAAGATTACGGAGTACCAATCATTTGGACTGGACACCAGCTGTTCAACACACCCCAGTTGTGGAACATCTCTTGTGTGAAAACAATTGTAAACTACAATACAGTAGGTGTGTTTAGAGAATGCAGTCCTATTGGCATTTAAAGATAAATGACAAAGATTTAAAGCAACTAGAGTCAGGAGCCTGGGCAATCTATATATAGCCTATTGTATTCCATTGCATTTTATGATCTGAGGATATATTATCACAGAAATTGGACAAAGGTCAGCCGTCATCTTTTGTGCTAAATTTCAAATAATGCTACAGATCTACCATTTGTTTGTAACTCTTTGGAAAAGGCAGGCCAGGTCTAAAATGTGGACAACTATATAAGAAACTGCCTCCCAGCCCCAGACCTTCGTCTCTTATAAAAAAAAGGTAAAAACAAGAAAGGAAAGAGCTCAAGGACAAGGAAGGTAAAAAACCCAGGACTGGTTTTATGTGCGCCCTGTGTGCCTTTAAGGAGATCCATTGACGAGGCTGAAGCCAGGAGATTATTTTTCAGAAAATTTTGCTCTCTTGTCGGAATTTTTGTGATTTAACTGAGTAGTTTTGGATGATTTTGAGGAGAAATAACGCATAAAAACATCAGCTTATAAGCGTTAAAACATAAATTCCAACAGAAATTATTGAATTTACCACATATTTTTTATTGACATTCACTAATTGTGTTAATTTCAAGGTTGGATTGCCAAATATGGCTAAATTTTAGCTACTGAGGAGTTAGATCAGTCATATAATGCGTAAATTTAACATATGGTCCTACTCCTGTTGTCGTGTTGTTGTTGATGGTTTTATCATCGGAAAATTTTGTTTTTTGTCCCAGAAGTGCCCTTTTTATATTTAGAAAATGGCCCTTTTTTTCTTAAGGAAAAGTGCCCTTGAAGTGTCGTGCCCTCCAAGTTTGAGATTCTTCTTACATCCTTGCAGTCATGGCTGGTATCGGCCCTGTCCATTGAATATTTGAAAATGGCATGCTAATTTAGAATTTTGGTGACAAAAATGTGTGATGATCAGTCAACAGAGGCCTAATTTCCATGGATTTATAGGTAGCTTCTCTGGCCGCACACAAATCGATCCCTTCACGCAAAACGTCCAATGGACGTTTTAGGGGGAGGGGTTAAGGCCCGGTAAGGCGGGTATCACAAATATGTTTCATTAGTGTAAGATCCAACTCTCAAATTAGAGTTGGTTGGTCGGTCAGTCAGCATAAAAACACTGCGGGATTTTCTAAAATTGTGATCAAAATATGGAATTACAGTAAATTGTTCAAAAGGCTTTATAGGAAGTTTTATGCCTGACTCAGAATCTCAGGTTTTTCATGTTTTCAAGTCGCTTGAATTAGCATTTTTTATATTTTAGCTATGCTATGTAAGTTGCCAACCTTAAATAAAATGATGACAATAATAATAATAATAATGATGATAATAATAATAAGTCAGTCGGTCGGCCTTTGTGATACCCGCCTAAAAGGGCCAGAAGTTTTCGAAATTTTTGACTAATTTTTGTTTTATCGAAATTCCTTCCGAGAATTTTCAGCAAGAAATTTCTGCAAGAAACTTTACTTTGCAGCTTCCATTTGCTGTATATTTCCTCCGTGCGAAAGAATTTCGTCAGCAGTGAAAGTATCTTGTCCGTTTTTGTTAAGTGTGGTCATGTCCATGATGGAAGCACGTCGCTGACGACCCTGGTAGAAAAAGCATGGAAATACCATGGAATTCCATGGAAAAAGCATGGGGAAAATTCCATGGAAATCCATGAATTCCATGGGAGCAAAATTCCATGGAAAGCATGGGGTACTTTCCATGCTTTTCCATGCTAGCATGGGGAAAACGATTGCATTGAAAGCATGGAGAAAGCATGGATAGCATGGGTAGTGAAACCATGGAGTTCCATGGAATTCCATGGAAAAGCATGGGGAAAATTCCATGGAATTCCATGGGAGCAAAATTCCATGGAAAGCATGGGGTACTTTCCATGCTTTTCCATGCTAGCATGGGGAAAACGATTACATTGAAAGCATGGAGAAAGCATGGATAGCATGAGTAGTGAAACCATGGAATTCCATGGAATTCCATGGAAAAGCATGGGAAAAATTCCATTGAAATCCATCGGCGCAAAATTCAGGGCTTCAAATGTGCCCTTATAGGGGCTTAGGGCTGGGGTAATCACCTTGGGCTATTTGTGCCTCATATTGATGGTAGGGGTCAGGGGCGGAGGCAAGCACACAAATGCCACATGGGTATTTCTCCGTTTTTGAAGCATTGAAGCATGTTGTTGTTTGACTTATTCTTCTGCTTCCTGAAATTGGTTTATATCACAGTATCCTTTGCAAACGTGAATATTTGAAAGCATACACAAATCTGCAAACGTTGACACTAAAATTTTTGCTATTGCTCGAAGTAGTTTCTGTCTGTAGTTTACGAGGATTTCCATAAAATGTTACACGTCTAACGTTTTTATCGCCCTCACAGCCCTCTGGCTTGTAAAATTATGCAGCGTTCTCCATTTTTAAATGTATACTAAACCTTTTTGACACTACAAACGAGTTATTCAAATTATATAGAAAAGATCTATCAAGCTATGGAGAGCATATTTCATTTTGTAAATCCTTTCAAGAAGATAGGCTGAGGGGTCCATCTCGTTATTCCGACATCTCTATGTTCCGACATCTCGTTTCACCAACATCTCTATATTCCGACATCTTGTTTCACCGACGTCTCGTTTCTCCGACATCTCGATGTTCCAAGAATCTGTTTTTCCGACATCTGTGAGGATATTCATCTCGTTATTCCTAAATCTTAATTTTTGGCCTTTTTGGGCCTTTTTGCCCCCCCCTCTCCCCCATGAAAAAGTGATCTTGTAGAACAAATACATACCGAGCTTCTACACCGACTGTTAGCAACTTCTGACCTTCTTTCAAAAAATTACTGCGTCAGTACTTTTTCATCAATTACTGGTTGTATTAATCACTAATTCCTAACCTTGTTTATTTCATGTTGTTTGCTAATGCTTAAATTTGTTTGAATTCTAGCCTGTTGTTAACAGGACTTCTTTGAAAATTTAGAGTTCTAAGTACTGAGGGGTATTTCACCCCCAAAAAATCTCGTACGCTTTTAACAAAAATTCGTTTTGTTTCCAAGAAAGATCCATCAAAAATCCGAAAAAATCCTTTCGTTTTGAAGAAACTTTGTGTGCTTTTACAAATGAGTGAAGTGCCCCTTACCAAAAATTGATCCAAATACTGTTAATCCGTACTAAGTAAATTTTAAATTGATATGGGTGTCAAAATATCGGGCTGTCAAAATATCGAGATGTCTGTGCATGGGGTTGGTTGGAGTTAAAGCAGAAAACTTCTAAGTAAGCAAATAATTATTACAGAGTCAGAAAATAGATATGTCGCAATACAGAGATGTCGGAGTTACGAGCTGATGCCAGACTTAAGTATCAACTAAGGTAAGAAAGTTCTCAACGTGGCTCCAACGTTTTCTACAAGGGGCATTTCAGTCCCAAAAATCTCGTGCATCCTTTGCTCAAACTCCATTTGTTTTAATATACATAATAACTGAAACTGTTTTGAAGAAATCTCATCTACGCATTTTCGAAAGAGTTAAATGCTCTAAGAGACTTCAGTTTTTCCTAGTTTTCCATATGCCATGGAAATCTTTAATGGACACAACAGATAATGTTGCTTGTTAAGTTTCTGCTGATAGGGTCGTTTTGTTTTGAGAGACTTCAACGATCAAGAAAATGGATGAAGTCTTGTGAAGACAGATAGTTTAGTGGCCTTGAAGAAATCTGAAACTGAATGATTTTGAGACTTGTTCATTCAGCGTAGCAAGCTTGACCCCTATTTAACATCCTAAGTCCTAACGATTGCAAAGAGACAAGAATTATCTTTATACTCACACAATAGTTGCATTGACCATTACTTTATTTTAGTGATTGAAATCTTCTTACAACGAATCTTCCGTGAATCTTCGACAGAACCTTGCACAGACTTTACATCCAACAAGACTCATATCATAACATAGCAGGAAACTGTTGTGTGCTGTGCGCCTTTTTCAAATTTAAACCCAACGATTTTTTTTACAACAAACACATTTGTCTAATTTTCCCGGAGAGTTTCTTCAGTTGTTAATGATGGCCAGGTTCATTTTTCCATCCTTTCAAGAAATTCCATAAAGCAACAACTTTGTGAATCCTCAATGAACCCCTTGTGACTGATTTAAGACAACAGAAATTCATGATGCAAAGGATGGAAATGTTTCAAGGTTCATTAGGACAGGGATCTGTAATGTGCCTTGCAAATTATCTTAACGACATCCATGCTTTCCATGCTTTTCCATGCAACGAATAACCCTCGAAGGAATGCATAACCATGTCCTCCGTGCTTTTCCATGCTTTCCCATGCTTTACAAATTATAACATCCATGCTTTCCATGCTTTTCCATGCAACGAATAACCCTGGTAGGAATGCACAACCATGCCCTCCATGCTTCCCATGCTTTCCCATGCTTTCCTATGGCTTTAAATTTATTTTAACTGACAATATCCATGCTTTCCGTGCTTACCCATGCTTTCCATGCTTTTCCATGCTACCTTCATTGCCAAGTTAAACATCGAAGCATGGGAAAGCATGGAAAGGATGGAGATTCCATGGAATTTCCATGGACTCCATGCTTTTCACCATGCTTTTTCTACCAGGGGACTTCAACATATCACTTAGCTTAGGCCCATTTTTTGATGCAGCAAAACAACGGTAGGAATTTCCTCGTGATCCGAAAAATTACATTGATTTTCAATTGGACGTTTTGGGGGAGGCGATGGGGTATTTTGAGAATAGGCCGTCGGCCATACCTATTTTAAACGCTTAAAAAGGAAGTTCCGCTGCACATCCTTTGAAACTAAGGACTTTTTTCACAAAAAGGTCCCTTTAGGCATCATGATCATATATCCACATGGCCCCATTGAAAAAATGTGCACAATAGCAAAATACGGGCGATTTAATTCTTTCGGAACCTCTGCGAAGGAGCAAAGACCGATTTCACGGATTATTTTGAGGTTTTTTAAAAATTTTTCAAGGTAAAGACAGTAGGAAGATGCTTTGGCAGACCCTAAGACTGCAAAACGTTGATTGAAAGACATCAAGATGGCACTGATCAAATTTAAAAAAGAACTAAATGAAATTGATGATGCCCCGCAGCCACATGAAGCCAAACGTTGTTATCAAATCTAGTTTCGTCGCTTCTTTCAACTTTTTTAAATTTTGGCGTGGTTCGTTTGAGAAATTGTGCGATTTTTGTGCATCCATTTCAACATCCAAGTTTGACATTACCAAGAAGGCATCGTTGCAAAATCTTGTCATGATACGGAAAAGGGACCATTTAGAATAGTTCATCAGTAATTGTGTAGGGAGTAGCTGGTATATCCACTTTGGGCATCAACTCTCTCCCCACTTGCTGTCTGATCAACTGACCGACTGAGTTGTGGCTTCTACCAATCAAGACTACAACAAGGCAGCGTCTGTTCGTCATAACTGCTAAGTCTCAAAGAATTCTATCGAGCTTTATTTACAATGGAAACAGATGTGCAGTGTATATCAATTAATCACCATGTATGTGAAGGTATCTCACATGTAGTTAAACAACTCTATGAAATCATTATTTCCTTCCATCATTTCAGCGGCTTACCTTCCTTCTTCGTGAACAGAGCTGGTCGTATCACAACCTCCAAAAAGAAACAAGGTAGCAAGAGAATGTTAAAAATTTCCTTCCATTTGAACAATATTTAACAACAATTCTACTTTCCTGCCAAGATGTCAAAAATTGGGGACAGCTAAGAACTAAGATGCCAGTTGCGTGCACCGACTTTAGTGCAGGAACAACCAAGGCTTCTGAACAGTAACCGCCACCTAAGATCATCGTAGCATATATTTTCAGTCAACCAACAAGAAATTTGGCAAGTACTTTCTCGTGTGGTTGCAGACATAAAAGCTAGTTTTGACATCCTTTTAAATCCATAGCGTTTTCTCGGCTCCGTATCGGCATAATTTGAGAACGGCTTAAATTTACTACGAATCAGAAATGAGACACCAGTTTCGAAGTTTGTGTCAATGATATACCTCTGAGTGATAGTCCTCGAAAAGATGGTGAGCATTTTGGGATTAATGAAGCGTATTTCTTTGCAAAGTAGCATACACTATGAAGGAGGCGGACGCAAATGAAAAGATTTCTGCACAACGAGGCCTTTTCAAGCTACCTTCTTATCACAGTGTGACTTTACGTTATTTGCAAAGTCAGTCATTCGACATTCAAATTCAAAACCTGTCCATTTCCTTTACTCTGATGGCATACAAGCATCCCAGTAAAAAGTATTTTCCTTGGCAAGTAATGCTGTTTTTAAGAGAACGAGAAGCCTATCTTCGACGTAACGATGTTTCAAACGATTTAATGTATCATGTACATTGCAGTGACGAACAGACGATGCCTTCGTAAATCGCTCAGTTTATCAGAAGGTAATTAGGAGAAGAGCGTTGATATCCGTCGTTGATGCACCAGATAATTTCAACCACATGAACTGAAAAGGATGCTCAAAAGAACGCAGTTGTTCCTTCAAGGCTAATATTAGTTATTAGCCGCTGCGCTAACAGTTCACAATTCAGACCTTGAATCAGATCTTGATAGCCCTGGTGACTCAAGTGAATCCGAAAATGACATTTTACACGGGAGGGGTTATCGACTAAATTTTGGCTAGGGGTGTGCCACAGTTTCAAAATGGTACCGTTGGCTAGACCAATTTTTGTGAAAATGGTGCCGGCTAGACTAAATACTGCATCAAAAGTGCCTTGAAGTGGTGTTTTCTAGACAAAAATTGCAAAATTTTCGCCTCCTATGACCCAAAATCGCTAAAATTTTGGGTTTCTACGCAGGAATTACCAAAATTTGACTTTTCTTTTACCAAAATTACCCAAAGCAGACCCTTACCTAGACAAGAATTGCAAAAAATTGGCAAAAAGCATACCCTTGCCTAGACTAAATTGCCAAAAAGCTGCCAAAAGGATACCCTTGGCTAGACTAGGAAGTCCGAAAAAGTATACCCTCGCGGGCGGCACATCCCCAGGTACCTTCACTATGAAAGAACCCCCCCCCCCCCGTGACATTTTATTCCTTTTTAAAACATTATAGTAAAGCATTCTGATACACAGTTAGCACAATTTTTCAAACGAACCATGCCAAAATTTAAAAAAGTTGAAAGAAGCGACAAAACTAGATTTGATAACAACGTTTGGCTTCATGTGGCTGCGGGGAGTCATCAATATCATTTAGTTCTTTTTTAAATTTGATCAGTGCCATCTTGATGTCTTTCAATCAACGTTTTGCAGTCTTAGGGTCTGCCAAAGCATCTTTGTACTGTCTTTACCTTGAAAAATTTTTAAAAAACCGGAAAAGAATCAGTCAAATCGGTCTTTGCTCCTTCGCAGAGGTTCCGAAAGATTTAAATCACCCGTATTTTGCTATTGTGCACATTTTTTCAATGGGGCCATGTGGATATATGATCATGATGCCTAAAGGGACCTTTTTGTGAAAAAAGTCCTTAGTTTCAAAGGATGTGCAACGGCAACGACATGTTAGAGCTACATGGACTACGGCCTAGAATGTCCAATGGATGTTTTACGTGAAAGAATCGACTTGTGTGCGGCCAATTAGGCCATCAGACAGAGGTGGACTTCGGTAGGCCTGTCTTCACAATATCTTTCTCAGAGTGCTTGCTGGGGCTTATAAGCCATGCTGCTGGCTCAAAGTTGGATTTAAAGTTATAAACAAGTCACATACTTACAGTAAATAGTAATGGCATAAATTTGTCTTGTCTTTCTTCTTTGCCTCTTCTTTTCGCGGTCTTTCTAATTTCCAAAAGTCAGGCTCCCGCTTTGGGCCTTTGCTGTGTGAAACCGCAATGCATGATGGGCAATTGGCGGCAAACTGAACGAAATTGGCGCGAAAGTCTGCCTAACAATGGACCCTTGATATCCGGGGATGCACGTTGAGCCAATAAATGGAAAAAACACAATTCAGGTCCCGCCAATGTCGCAATTACAATAGAAATGAAAGTGGTATGTCCACAAAGAAAATGGCAATTCTTTCTGTGCATCAATGAAAATTATATCAAACAGAGATATCAATAAGCGTCAAAGTTTCAATCACTCAAAGTCGCTTTTTTACAGGTCCCGACACCATAGCAAGCTTTGATCTAAAATTTTTGATCCTGAATACGTAAATTTGGAACGACTTACAAATCAAGAGCCACTGTGATAGCTTTCAGTCCAGTGGTATCATGATACGATGGTACAGAAACTGGCTAAAATTGGTGTTGCAGTTTGCATGCATCAACCTTAAATGCACAACGAAGGAACAAGGAATACCTACACATTTAGACAAAAATCAGTTATGCAGTTAGCTAAATGCAGATGCAGTAAAGAGAAACAAGTGGTTAACGGTCCCACTAAGTTTGCATTTAATATAGTCCCGGTAATATAGCGTATCTTCAGGTCCCGCTAAAGTGCTTTCATTTACCACATTTAGCGGGACCTCATTCAAATTGTCTCAGAAAAGCAAAGTCATGATTATATCATTGTTATTGCCAAGAGGAAGGTTGCTTCAAGTATCCTGAGGTAGGCTAGCATCAACAGAATGGCTATGTCCCTCAGTCCCACTAAGGTCCCGATCTTTCAAGTCCCGATAATGTTGCCGATCCTCGAAGTGCTGGCATTGACCACATTTAGCGGGACCTCATTCAAATTGTCTCAGAAAAACAAAGTCGTGATTACATCATTGTTATTACAGAGAGTAAGGTTGCTTCATGTGTCCTAAGGTAGGCTGGCATCAACAGAATGGCTCTATCTCTCAGTCCCACTAAGGTCGCGATATATCAAAGTCCCGATAATGTTGCCGATCCTCGTATTTATGTTCGAGAAGATTCAAATTTCCCCACACACTCACCCTATTTGGTCCAGAATGGAGCAAATATATGAAAGTTACGCTCAAAATTCATCTTCTTCAGCAGAAATGATCTTCACAGTCTCTACTGCATCGATTGCCGCCCTTCTTCTCGGTCTGAATTCTCTGGCATCTGGATTCAGTTGATCTTGAACTCTTTGCTTGGCCATGTTGCATGATAGCTCTAGCAGATACAACTGTTGTACAGCTCTCTCAAGGTACGATTTCCCAGCTCTGAGTCTTGCAGCTCTCACAACGTTGTCTCGACCAGTGATGAGATTTTTGATGATTCAAATGTTCCATTTGCCTCGATTTCGTTCTTCTCCTTTTATTAGCACATAGCAAAACATCTTCTTTGAGCGATGGGGTTTTGCTGTCATGCTTGAGGTTATGCCGCTCTCTAAGCGCTTTTACGTACTCCCCAGTCCACCTTGCCCAAAGAAAATCTTTGCATTTTCGCAAATACTTTGCACGTATTCTCAAATCTGCATCTTCCACAGTGTCAGCATCTTCGTCCGGTAAGTGGTTTGGAACGCCGAACATCACCACATTAGGCGTGAGAATAGGCAATTGTACATCGTCTTCCACATAGCTTAAGGGACGATTATTCAAGGCAAGTTCGATGTCAAGGATCACTTCCTCCAGTTCACTCCAACTCAAACATGCTCTTCGCAAAGTTTTGTAGAGTGATTGCTTCACCAGCCCGACCATCCGTTCGAACTGTCCACCCCACCAGGGGGCCTTACTAAAGTTGAATTGCCATTTGATGTGCTGATGGGCCAGCAAGTTTTGAAGACTCTCCTCTTTCATGATTCTCTTCAGCCATTTTGCTCCAGCAACAAAGGTTTTGCCGTTAGCGGAATAGATCTTCTCAGGCCTTACTTTTCTGGCAATGAAGCGTTTGAGACTCTTCAGGAATTCTTCTGCTGTTTGATCGGGCAACAACTCTAAGTACAATGCTCTTGTGAGGTTACATGCAAAAAGTAGGATATAGGCCTTTCCTTCCTGCCGTTGTGTGCGTTTATAGATGATCGGTCCAGCATAATCGACGCTAACTACTTGAAATGGTCTGGATCCTTCAGTCCTGTCAATTGGCAGACTTCCCTCTGGTGGACTTGCAAATGCTCTTGCTTGAAATCTCTTGCATCCGTTGCATCTCTTAATTGCTTTCTTTACTAGTTGTCGAAGTTGAGGAATCCAATAGTCACGCCGAATGAACTCCATTGTCAGGCCAACTCCCCCGTGCAAGGTTCTGACATGTGCATCCATAACCATCTTTGCACTCAAGAGTGATTTTGCTGGAAGATACTTAGGATAAACGTCGTGAATTCTTATTCTACATTCGTAGATCCACTCTCATCTTCTTGTAAATTCAGTCTCAACTGATCTGCGTTGAATTCTTCAGTATGACTGTAGTGACGTTGCTCCCAGCTCACCCAAAATTTGATCTGCTTTTCAATTTCTACTGTGGTCAATGGTCCAGGTAGTCTCTCTGATTTCTTAGATTTGCAGTTGTGAATGAATCGAGCAGTCCATGTTGTTATTCGCATCGACTTCCAATAACTGTGCTTTTTTCAAGAATTTTCAGCAACCCATCTTCAGATTCTACTGCAACTCCCAAAACTTCTTTCGTTAGTTTTGCTTCTGCTTCTGTATCATCGCTTGCTTGAGTAAGAATGTTCTGAGGCCAGTTTGTTGTTGTTGATAACCAGCTTGGTCCTTTGCTCCATGATTTTCCAAGCCTTTTGTCACTGCCTCCTCTGCTTGCTATGTCTGCTGGATTCTCGTTGGTTGGAACATATCTCCATTGTATGTAGTCTTTCTCATCTGTATGTAGTCTAATTCAGTTGCTCAGGCCATTGAAAAACACAAGAATCATCCTAGTGTGTTAAGAATCAAAAACGCTTTGCTTGGAAATAAAACATTTAGCTTTAGTCCTTTTACTGCTGCTGATGTTTGGGATGAAATCAATCACCTAGACAGTTCTAAGACAGTCAGTGGTAATATACCTGTAAAAATCTTGAAAATGACCTCTGCTCTCTGTTTCAATGAGGTAGCAGAAATTGCTAATGCAATGTTAGAATCTGGACTTTTCCCCAATAAACTGAAAAAGGCTGATGTCTCTCCTATTTTCAAAAACGTGGGAGAAGATACAGTTAAAAAAAGTTTTCGACCAATAAGTGTATTGTCAGCATTGTCAAAGGTGTTTGAAAGATTAATGGCTACGCAGATGCTGTCCTTCATCCAACCAAATCTATCCAATCTCCTATGTGGATTTAGGGAAGGTTTTAGTACTCAACATGCACTGTTTCGTGTTGTGGAGATGTTCCGCAGGACAATCGATCAGTCGGGCATTGTAGGAGTAGTACTAAAGGATCTGTCGAAGGCTTACGACTGCCTCAGTCATGATTTACTAATAGCAAAAATGGCAGCCTATGGCTTCAGTAATAAGAGTCTAGAACTCCTGTATAGCTACCTTTCAAACAGAGAGCAGAGGGTCCAGATAAACAGTACTTTTAGTGACTGGAAGTGAACAGTGTATGGTGTTCCTCAAGGCTCAGTCCTTGGGCCCTTATTGTTCAATATATTCATCAACGACTTTGTGCTCGCTATACAGAGCTCCCAGGTATGCAACTTTGCTGATGATAACACGGTATTCGCATGTGGCAAAAATGTCGAGGAAGTAATCGCATGTCTGGAGTTTGATATTGAAAATGCCATCTCCTGGTTTAGGGAAAACAATATGGTAACCAACCCGGATAAATTTCAAATGATGTTTATTGGTCTCAAAGAGAGCAAAAGATACTGTCTTGACATAAATGGAAACATTATAGTCAATACAGACACGGTAAAGCTCTTAGGAGTTACGATTGATTCAAAGTTGAGTTTTCGGGAACACGTAACACACATTTGTAAAAAGATGAATCAGAAAACAGGGGCTTTTTCTCGGATTGCACGATATCTCGATGTAGACAAAGCCAAAATACTCTACCATGCATTTATTCTCTCAAATTTCAACTACTGCCCGCTAATTTGGATGTTCTGTGGGAAGGCTGCAAACAAATCAATCAACCGTCTGCACAAACGTGCACTGAGAGTTCTGTATAGGGACTATGATGCATCGTTGGAAGATCTCTTGAGAAGGTCTGATGAGCTGACAATCCACTGCAAAAATTTGCGAAAACTAATGCTTGAAATATATAAAAGCATAAATGCGGCTTGGCCCTCCTTCATGTCTGAGTTCTTCATACCAAAGGACATTCAATATGATCTACCAACAAATAACCTCCTGCAGCTCCCAAAAGATAATACGTTAGCGTATGGGAACAATTCTTTATCATTTAGAGGAAGCACTTTGTGGAACACGTTACCTGACACAATAAAAGCCGCTCAAAACACAAAGCAATTCAAAAATATGATTAAGAACTGGAAAGGAGACAGTTGCAGTTGCAACATCTGCAGATGATGTGTAATTAGATTCATGTATATATTTTACGTTTATAGCTACTAGGTTTGAACATTGCATTGTAAATAGTTGGTATTTATTAGTTTTTCTTTAAAACTATTGCTGCCACCAACTGTAAATAAATTTATTATTATTATTATTATTATTATTATTATTATTATTATTATTATTATTATTATTATTATTATTATTATTATTATTATTATTATTGTTGTTATTATTATTATTATTATTATTATTATTATTATTATTATTATTATTATTATTATTATTATTATTATTATTATTATTATTATTATTATTATTATTATTATTATTATTATTATTATATAGTTTATGCCGAATGTGTAAGCAAGCTGATGAAACAGTAAATCATCTCTTAAGTGAATGCAGCAAGATGGCGCAAAAAGAGTTTAAACGACGTCATGATTGGGTCGGAAAAAAGATCCACTGGGAAGCTTGCCTGAAATATGGATTTGATGTAAAAAGCAAATGGTATGAACACGAACCAGAAACAACAATGGACAACGATGTCAGTACAATTCTCTGGGACTTCAACATACAAACAGATCATGTCATACAAGCAAGGCGTCCAGACTTAATCATCAAGGATAAAGTGAAGAATGAATGCCTGATAGTGGACTTCGCTATTCCATACGACAGTCGAGTTGAAACAAAAGAATTCGAAAAGTTAGAGAAATACCAAGATCTGGCCAGGGAACTTAAAAAATTGTGGAACATGAGTGTGCGGATCATACCTATAGTTATTGGTGCCCTTGGAACAACCCCTAAAGACCTCCGAAAAAGACTCAAAGAAATCGGAATCGACACCAAGATCGTTGAACTGCAGAAAACAGTCATCCTGAATTCTGCCAGAATTCTCAGGAAAGTCCTCGAGTTTTGAGGAGACTTGCTGTCACCAAGCCTCAAGGACAAATCATGAACCATTTAAAGAAAATGTGCGACAAATAGATTATTATTATTATTATTATTATTATTATTGTTATTATGAAGTTATTTATTGTTTTTCACACGTAACAACTGATTTTCCATTTCTCTTCCTGAGAAATAAGGTCATCATGTTTCTTTTGCGTCCTTGATCTTGACTTCCTGCGTCAATAACGTCTTTTTCGTCATCCTTCAATTTGTGTGAATCTTCTCACAATTCTCATTGTTCCGAGTAACGCTGCTTTTTGCATTTCTAACTGCGATATTTTGCAAGGTATTTTCTCTAAATCTTGTTTGAAACTCTTCGATATCACTCCTGTTGCACCAATAACTATTGGTATGACAAGGACTTCGCTGGCATTCCACAGACGTTTTAATTCAATAGAGAGGTCGATGTATTTGTCGATTTTCTCGATTCTTTTCTTTACAATATTTGCATCTGCTGGTATTGCAATATCTATGAGGTAAAGTTTGTTGGTCTTTTTATCTTGAAATATGATATCAGGTTTGCTGGCAATGATTGTACGATCAGTGTTAATCTGGAAATCCCATAAAAGTTTTGAGCTCTCATTTTCAAGAACTTTCTCAGGTGTAAAACTGTACCATTTTAATGTTTCTTTCACTTCAATCAAGTTGAATTTCTTTGCTAGTTCTAAATGAATTATCTTTGCTACCGAATTATGTCTTTTCAGGTATGACGTTGCCGCTAAGGTCGTGCAGCCTGATATAACATGCGCTATCGTTTCTGGCATTGTATTACACATTCTACAGATGTCAGTATCTGTGGTCTTATGGATGTGTTTCTTTATATATCTGGTTGTAACTGCCTGTTCTTGTATTGCTACAATCGTCGCTTCAGTTCCGCCTTTCAATCCTGTTCCTTTCATCCATTCAAAGGTTGCTTTCTTGTCTATGTGACCTTGTTCTATCATTTGATGGAATTGACCGTGAAGTGGTTTTGCTCTCAACTTTTCTTTCAGTTTGCCAAGGCTCGCCTCTTTAATCGTACTTTTACATTGCAATTTAGTTTTCGATTTGAGATCATCCAAGTTTAGATTCAGTTCCTCTGCATATTTTTGTGCCTTTTTCATGATTGAATCACTTTCTTTTGCATCCCATTCTTTTACTATCTTAATGTATCTGATCTAAGGGTGTTGATTTTCAAAGTTATGCTATATTCCCATTTTCTACTCTTTCCATTTTTTGGTGTTTTTTGCTTTGTGATACAATGAGAGGATAACTCGGCTACTTCTATGGCTAACAATGCCGAGGAGTACACTAAGCAATTTAGGTCCGTAATCCCATCAATCCAATCTATGCATTCGTTCAAGATTTTGTTCACTTCGTTCATGGCTCTGTTCAATTTGCTGTTAAATTTTTTTGGTGGTTTTATCAACTTTTTTCTCTCGTTGAATGGGGTGTACTTATTTTCTTCAAATATAATACGGAGGCGTTCTTTCAGGGGGTCGGTGGGGGTCTGTGCGTCCGTTGCTGGGGTGTTTTGATTCAGCCTCTCTTCTGCTGGAGCCTCATTCCCATTACCATCCGCCATATTGGATTCCCTTCCTTCTTCGCAATTTTCCTCGGTTTGGAGTAATGAATCCGATGATACATTTGGATCTCCATGTAGTACGTATGCTTCATCTCTCAGTGCATCTATTTCCAGCTGGCTTGGCCAGTGTCCTCGAAGTCTTCTTTTCTCGGTATTTTTGACTTTATTAAAGATGGTCCTTCGTTGATCGCAGATCCTTTGTTCAGATACTAACAATTCAGGTTTTTGTCTGTAGATTTCACACCAATATGTATGCATACTTTTTCGATAACTATCAGGTGTCAAGATCAAGGCTTTGTAATAGCAGCGAACAATGTTTTCGTTCATTTCTTTTGTCCAAGTTATTCGCCGGGGCTTTTGTAAACAACTTTGTGTGGAACTCGGCCTATTGCTAGGCCCTCGAGCACCTGACAAACATTGCTTGTCTTCTGGTCTGGTAGCCCTTGTATTTGCATAGACATTGATCCCAGACTCTGTATCAATATCCTTGTGTGTTGTGTCTTCGATGTTTTGGCAGTCATTACCATTACTCTTGGAGTTAGGTTGACTTGCTTGCGTATTAGTAGGAGCAGACAGAAAACTGTCTGACTCCATCTTGAAAAATCTCCATCTTAAATCTCTTATTGTTATTGTTATTATTATTATTATTATTATTATTATTATTATTATTATTATTATTATTATTATTATTATTATTATTATTATTATTTTATTATTATTATCATGTATCTTCTTGATTCTGTTTGCAACGAACTGCTTGTAGCTGCCTCCCCCTTTGATCCAATGAAGAGCCACACTGCTATCCAACCATCCATAAATGTGTCTAACTGGTAAGCCTTGAAGTGCATCTTTAACATTCTGTGCTAAATTGGCTGCCATATGTGCAGAGACTAGCTCTAAGCGTGGAATTGTTAATCCTTGCTTTGCCAGACGAGCTTTTGATGCTACAAGTCCCTGGCTTGCTCCTGATCTTTGATAAACAACTGCGTATATTACTGCTGCTGTACCCGTTCCACTTGTATCTCCAAAAACATGCAGATCAATCGCATCAATTTCCTCTCGGTATGCAACAAGGCTTTGTGGTACTTCCATGCTCTTAGGCAGATTGTCTTCGAATTTCTTCCATTGCTTCAGCGTGCTGTGAGAAAGCTCTTTGTCCCAAGGTAAATGTTCTTTGCAGGTGCAAGGGCGGGCATGTCCCACTGAGGACGATGGTCCTACCTTTGTCCGAAAACCGGTAGTTCACGAAAAAATTTTTCACCATCTTTGTCCCAAAAACTGGTCCTTTTTGATGACACATTTACGTTGTTATTTTTCTTCGACTTGATGGACAATCTAATCATTTGCGATGTTTGTCCCGAAAACCGGTAGTTTTGGCCAAAAACCTTTTCTCAAAAAACAGTGTTACCCATAGCCTTGAAGGCACAAGTGTCCCCAAACCGGGTTTTTCTTGCTCACCAAAATCCCGTATCATTGGCAGTGAAATAAGTGTTTATCCTGCAGGCATCACTACCACCGTAATTGTATCTATAGAAAAAACAGTGTCCCAAAACTGGTAGTTTTCAAGCGGCAATGCCGAGGTGGTCCCTAGGTTCTAAAAAAGTTGTTGCTATTTCTCCTGGTCTGTCCCGAATCCGGTCTTTTTATCTTCATTTGACGGACAAAGGTAGAACCACTTTGGTGCAAAAAATTGAATTCCTGGTCTTTTTTTGTAAATTTTCGTGGACAAAGGTAGAACCGCTTATGTAGAAATTTGAAACACTGGTTTTCTCAGCTTAAATTTGGCGGTCAAAGGTGGAACCAGCTTACATGTAAGCTTTAGGATTTTGACTAGACAGGAGATGAGAAAAGTTGATTTTTGTGAGAAACTGATGGACAAAGATGACTGATTTCAAAATTTGACCTTTGTCCCAAAAACCGGTTGTTTTGGGGAGGAAAGTCATACTGTGTCATAAACGAGACGGTTATTTTTTCCAATTCCTTTGGACAAACATGGGGTCAAATATTTTACAGTACTTGCCCGCCCCTGCAGGTGTCCCTGTAAACGAATTTACCCAGCAATGTTATCGGTGAAACAAATCCAAGGGGGTCAAATATGGAAGCCAGGTGTCGCAGTATTCCCCTCTTTGTCTTTTCAGTTGTGACTTCAGGAAATGATACTTTCAGCATGTCCTGAGATTTGTTCCATTTCAACCCAAGCAACTTCGTCTCATCATCCTTGACTCGACTCCAAACTGCTCCTTTGCAAAGTTCTGTTGTTGTTCGTCGCTTGCATTGCTTGTTTCCAACTCTGTTGCATTTGAATGCCATTTGTGTAATGTGAATTAAGCATCTTTGAAGACATCGATCATCGTTTCCATCAATTGTTTGGTTTCCTCCACAGTGTTCATTCCAGTGATGACGTCACCAACGTAGAGGCTTCTCTGAATTTCCTCCACTACATCAGGGTGTGTCTCCTTCCACGCATCCAAGTGCATTTCAATTGTTCCACCAAGCAAAAACGGTGATTGTACCAAGCCAAATGTAATATTGTAAATAGTCATGTGACGTATTACCAAGCTGATATTGTAGTTGATGTTGTGTATATAGTGAATTGAGTTGTGTTTGGTTGCTTGCAATGGCCACTCGTTATTTATGTCCGACTGGTCTATCAAAGATATAACAATGGCGACGAGGATGAAAATCGATAAATGGGTGACGAAGAAGAACACCAAGTAGAGCAGCCTGCCCCAGTGCAAGCACCAGTGATAAAAATGGCACAAGCCGTCTCAATCACTGATCTGAAAAAAAGACTGGATCGAGCTTCTGTTGTTCAGAAAATGAAGCCAGCTGAAATGCGCGGCGGCCATATTGGTAGGTCCCAATTTGCTGCGAGACGGTGCAAAGCCTTATAAACAACAGAGGAAATTTCACTCATTCTGAGAAATACGGAAGGAGTTTTGAGGTTTGCACACTTCCTTTACTCATTCTTGTGTAGTTCTTTGCAGCTTTTTATTCATTAAACCATTCTCAAGGTAGAAATGTAGATATTTCCTGCAAAATGTTTCTTTGGTGTGGGCACACTGGCACTACAGGGTATCGTGCTCCTGGCGTCGTACGGGTAGGCAGTAGGATCATAAGACAGTTTCTTTGATTTGTGATGGTTGTGAGGGTCGTTTCTTGCCTAAATTAACACAGTGCTTAGTAGGTTTCTATTTATGAAGGGGAAAGGAAGTTATCTTTTCGCTACCGCCGAGTGTCGTAGAGAAAGGGGCGAACAAAATGAAGGGCGCATGCATGCTTTATCAACCTCGACTGTCAAGATTCCTCCCTCTCTCTATCTCTCCAGACTGTGCAGGTTGTCCCAACCGGCTAATACAATGCAGTTAGCTTAGAGAAATTTGGTTTAGTGTAGAAAAAGCTTTTGCCTAGCCTTAGTAGGTGATGAGGAATAATAGAATTTCTTGCCCCTTTCCCTCTGCTCAGGCTTTTTGAATGATAGATCTACAAAGGAAAGTTTCTTTGGCTTCAGTTTGTTCACAGTTCTCTCTTATTAATATAGTTTGTTTAAATATCTCCCAAGGACTGTAAACCTTGCATCCATTCTGCCATGAGGCCATTTGTTATTCAATCCTGATTTTGTAACGATCAGTACAGTATGAATCTATTTCAATTGCACTTGCGTTTCTTTTCTAGGTAGATGTGATAGTCCAAGAATGATGGACACAATCAATAGCACTGTGGATGCCAGTTTTCTCTAATTTCACACAAATGGTTGCCTACTGCTCTTTTTTCAAGCAAGGAATATGTAATTAAATGCCAATAATTGCAGCTGAGTGACACATAAACCAAAGTTTATGTGTTGGTGCGTTTGCACTTGCCTGATGATTTGTGGTGATAGTTTTAAATGCTGCAGTGATGTGCTTCATTGAAATCATTGGAAAGCCTTGAGTTGCTTGGAAATAGTGACTGCCATTTACAAACAGATTCTATGAATTTAGACTTACGATCAAACTGCTGAAGGATGTTACTAACATATGTACTATTACATAATTGTTCTTTCATAAGAAACCTGTTTGCAAGAGATGGCCAGTTGTTCTACATGTGGGAAGGAAAAGAAAATTTCCAAAGCAGAATTTTAAAGCTTGCTTTGATTTTGCAAAACATGTTTTTTGTGTCACAGAAGAACTTCTCTCACTTACTGTTATTTTTACATATGTCAAGAAAATGCACCCATAGCAGTTGTAGAAACTACCTGTATATACATTATAATTATAGGATCAAACAAGCGGTGGGAAAGTATCAAGGGACTTGGCAGAACTCTTCGTGCAAACTTAAGAAATATTTAGCACTGCTGCTGATCCAGGGTTTCTTGTGAAAAGAATGTATATGGTAAACAAATTGAGAGAGCTGAATTATCTGAAAAACATAGTGACTTCTAATATCTACATTAACTTGTTTTCCTCAAAATCAGGACTCTATTCCTTGAACTTTGTGTGGTGATAATAAATCATTTCTGCTGCATCCAGTTGATGATGAAGTTATGACATGGTGTATTTGATTAACTATAGTATTATAGATTTTGATGACAAGCATACATTACTGAAATAATACACATTGCTTCCTTGATGATTGCATCTACACATTCATTAAAAGACTGCATGACAAAAAGCTGCACTAATAAAAATACTGTACAACAACTTGTGATCAGTTCAAGAGAAAATTTGCCAGGTACAAAGAGCTTGATACTGTATATTATTCATAGACTTTCTTGAACTATTTTTTGCACATTGCTATTGTCACTAGAATTCTCTATTTTTGAAGTGACAGTTAATTTTCAACAAGTCTATTCTCAAAAACAAAATGGTTTGGTTGCCATTATATCACATAGGGCTGGATTAGGCTAGAAGCGTTCATGCAGATAAGATTGGTTTCGTTTAAGAGAGGTTTCTTGATGAAACTTCTTTCAGAAGAAATTGGTCAAGTCTGCACACAGGCTAGGTTAGATGGGTGGCAATGAAATCTTAAAAATGGTACAGCCATTTACCAAACAACCTTAACTGGCATGATCTTTATTTGAGTGACTAAATGTTTGCACCTGACCCTACAACTATGGATGCTAACTTCAAGTTAAGCTTGGATTTCAAGAGTAGACTGCTAGCCTCATTGATGCAAAATGCTCTCATAAAATATACTGCTAAATTCATCCAGATGTCTGTCAGATGAAAATCGTGAAGAGAAAATTTTAACAAGATCTCAAAGCCACCCTAATTGCTAATAACTGTAGGTAAACATAAAGAAAGGCAATGTAGGTAGGGTGGTGTAGATGATAAACATGTCTTGCAATTAATTTCACCCAGTGGGGAATAAATGAAAGACCCTGACAACAGATTTAGATATCAAAACCGCTTTCAAACTGGTTTTTGGAATAATAAAAGGTCGTTATTTCCGTACATAAAAGTCAAGGGAAACCAGCTGAAATCTCATTCCTGGCATGAAGGAGAACATGGAAAACTGGACATGATAACTTGCCTTCAAGCTCAATTGTGCGCACCAAATCAAGCATTTAATCATTTCAGATATTTGCCTATGATAAACTGAACGAAATGCATAAGTTTCAAGAAATATAACATCAAGAAATGCTACAACCATTTGCCACCATCATTCAGAATCGTTGGTTTACAGGCCGGCCTAAGTTGGACCGAAGCAACTATGACTTACTGCTAAAATATGACATAAATTCTCCCTCTAGAGCCAGTTTCTCATCATTGCTAGTGTCCTTCTTCCTTCTGATATAGTTCTGATGTTGTTCTTTCTCTTTTCCTGTCCACAGCGAGCCGAAATAACAGGCTTCTCTTTGCAATTTCTCCTTATATTCAGTAGGTCCCATACAAATGCTTACGCTCCTTGGGACCTACCAATATGGCGCCGGTCAAAAATCGCGGGCTTCAAAAACAGTCCTCAGCGAACAATGAGTTGCTCGATCCAGTCTTTTTTTCAGATCAGTGGTCTCAATACAGCCTATGCCTGTCTTCCCCCCAGAAGCGGAAGTGGGGGCGAGTCTCGCCAAAAGATGGAAGAACTGGATTGCCGACTTTGATATGTTTATCACTGCCAGTGGGATTACTGATTCAAAGAGAAAAAGAGCACTCCTTCTTTATCGAGCAGGGCCTAGGATCTGGGAAATCTTCAAACAAATTCCAGATACGGGCAACGACGACGATTATGAAAAGGCGAAAGACAAATTGAGAGAACATTTCGAACTTCAGAAAAATCGCAGGTACGAAGTCTATCGGTTCAGAAAAGCAACACAGGAATCTCAAGAGACCTTAGACCAGTTTCACACACGATTACAAAGTCTCGCAGAAACATGTGAATTTGCAGACGTTGAGTTCGAAATTGAACAACAAATAATTATTGGTGGAACTTCATCCAAAATAAGAAAAAATGCCTTGAGAGATCCAAACTACGACCTCAAAGCCGTGCTCCTAGAAGGACGCCGAGATGAGCAAAGCATATTCCAGGCTAAAGAAATTGAGGGCAAACAGGAACACTTCGCAGAAGCAAACAAACTAAAAATCGACATTACAACAGAAAAAATGTCATCAATGTGGAGGACCGTTTCCTCATGATAAAGTTTGTCCAGCAAAAGGAAAAGATTGCTTGAAATGTGGCAAGAAAAATCACTTTGCAAACAAATGTCGCAGCAAAGGAAATCGACAGCAAGTTCAACAGAATAAAGGGCGTAAACCGACTTTGCATCCCCTCGATCATGACACTCCAAGCCAACATTCTGATGAGGATTATCTCTATGGAATTCATGATGAGCATACAAAAAGCCCACAACTCAATGTCAAAGTATGTGGACATTCTTTCAAACAGAAGCGCCGGGAAGGGGGGGCAAGGGGGGGCGGCCGCCCCTCCAATGTTCTCCAGGACCATGTTTCTAATTCTCCTAATTCCGGCGTAAAAATTTCGGGGTGGGGGGTAAGGCCGATGATCTTGGCAATTATAATTTTTACGAGAAGAAGATTCTACAATCTTGCCACCTCAATTGCATTTTCCCGCGATCTGTACGGCATTGACTCGAAATTTTTCTCATGGCGAAGCCCCAATGTTCCCCTTCTACGTACGCTCCAAGTGTGCATATGTCATCAAAATAGCTTGTTGAGGACGTAAGTCAAGATCTTTTTCACGAACGAGGAGAAAGAAGTTTGGTAGTTGCGTAGGTGGTGCATGGTACGAATCTTTCGGCGAAATGCTGGAAAGTGACCGGGAGACTTCTTCTAAGCCATAGCATAAGTTGGCTCCTAGAGAACTTTTCTAGACAAACTATTATAGCATTGTCCAAGACTTACAATTTTTGAGGCCTTGGAAGTTGGGTTGTGAGGACCGTTAGGGACCATTCTAGAAGAAAGTAAAGTGTGTATGCGCAAAAATTTTCCTGCGGAGGTGATCCATTGAAATTGTTACAAGATTGTGAAGGTGTCCCCTTTTTTTTTCTATATTCATCTAAAATTTTACAAAATATTTTACATCTACATCCTACTATACTTTCTAATTACTATACAAACTATACAAACACTACAGGGACAGGACCACAAGGAGCAAAGGACAATGACTACCCTGTGGCCATTAACATAAAGACACGCAAATAATAACTAAATAAATATCGACAAAACGCTAAATATACGATTAATTACTCGAATCCGTTTCACATTGGATGTCAGGCCAGCATAGGAGAATATGCTGAACAACAGGAACCCCGAAAGAGAGAACAACAGCAATAGCAATTGCTATCGCCACTGATCCTCCTCCAGGCCCCCACCCCTCAACACACCGCGCAAATACTTTTGGTTAGCAAGGATAAGTTCCCATATTTTGCTTCATGTGCCTAACATCAAATGTGAAACGGTCTTACAAGAGAAACGGGAAAAATGTACCTAGTGGCTGTGTGGCGTAAAAAGAAAGTTTGAATAAGTTATCCAAGCCGACCTGTTTTGTGGATGAAATCTAAAGTATGTTCGAGTATATTTCTGTTTACGTCATTAGAAAGTTCTTCATTACCATACAATAAGTATTGAACAAGAACGTTGTTTGGAAGGGTGTCGATTTGGACAAAAGGTCGTAACAATTCCGAAACTCCAGCGAGAAGATCTTGCCGTTGAATGTCAAATGATGGGCAAAGCAACAAAAAATGCTCCGTATCCTCAATGCCATCATTCGTTGGGCACATTGGGTTCACTGTATCCCTAAAATTGTGCATGAATTTATGAAAATTCAATTTACTAAGACCAACTCTTATTTGTAAAAGATAACTCAAGCCTATTGGATCATGAATACCAAAGACAGACTTTGCACTGGGGCGAATTTTTGACAGAAGCTTTGTTTTAAAAACAGCAACAGAAGGTGCAAGTCTGATTTCTGGATCAAGTTTATTCCATTCAGCAGGACCGCCGAGAGGGGGGGGGGTAGCCGGGGCAACTGCCCCGGGGCCCGGGCCCCGCTAGGGGCCCGTAGAAAGAGGAGCCATGCTTTCCCATTGTATGTTGCAATGATATCACCGAGCTGGGCCCCGCAAGGGGCTCGTAAAATCGAACTTTCTCCGTTAGTTCAGCGTAGCTTCATTCTAGAAAATTCAACTACACACAAAAATCTTTTAAACCAATGAAATTTATAAATCTTACAATATGACAAATCACGGAAGATGACAAAATTACAACAAGATTACATAGAACACCAATAGAGAAGAATTTCCTTAAAGGAGGAGCTCTCTCAGTGGATAAACTAATCCCCTTCGCTAAAAGCCTATCATTAAATTTGAAATATCTTAAACATTTTGGGATTGATTGATGCAAAAACAGCTAAACTTCTAAACTTGATAATTCGGAGAGAACACGTGTAATTTTAGTTGATGACGAAACTCATCACTAAAGAAGATTGTTTAATTTTCAAGGGAATGTTGTTCCAAGATTTTGCTAGCACCAGGGTACCTCAAAGATCTTTCATCATGTTGCAAGAAGCTACGACGTTTGTCCTTGTCCTTTGCACTTTGCAGTAACAATAACAATTCATTATCTATTCCAGAGATTTCACTAAATCATATTGAGAACGAACGCAGGAACTATTGCCTAGGCCATTACCTATGTTTTCGAATAAATTAGCTCTGTCAGAAAGCTAGTAGTTTAAATATAAGTTCTTGCCTTACATTATTTTGAAGCTAGAAATCAACCAGGATCGACATTGCTTCGCACTATTAGTTTCAAATTCCATTGAAAGATCCACGCTTTCAGTAGCATCGCCACAGGGAGGGTATGAGGGGGCAATTGCCTCCCCCCAAAAATTTTTGAAACATGGTCCTCGAGATTCCTTTAAAACCGTAGAGAAATGGCGGGGCATTGGTTAGGTAAGAATTTTTCTGAGAAATGCTGGAAGATATGTAACTTAACTATGTTCCTAAGACTTGAATCTTAGCACTGGAGAACGAAAGGATTTTTAAAGATTTTTGATTGATTTTTCTTTAAAACAAGCGGGTTTTTGCCAAAGTAGTACGAGAGCTTTGGGAGTGAAATTCCCCCCTTCAAAGCCAACGTAAAGGATGCTTCTTCAAAAATTTGTCATCGCACTTTGATTTATACAATAATTGTCATAAAATTGTCTACGTTTCTTTATAACCAATGGCGAGCATGATGTTGCCAGATGCATTCTAAGCTAAAGTAAAGGGTGTGGCCTCAAAAAATTTCCTGGGGGCTTCGCCCCCAGACCCTCTTCATTTTACTGTCTTCACTTAGTTTGCCCTAGCTACACCGCCGCACAATTTTCACGAAATTCTCTGGTGCGGTTTTTTATGAAAGTAGTCATACATATCTAACCTTTCAAAGTAACGACTATAAAATGTTTCGAGTAAGCAAAACACGGGTTGAGTGATAGGCAATAAAGGAGTATGTTTGTGGAATGAACTTCTTTCTCAGATTAAAGACATCTAAAGCCCTTATATCTTATACCTTCGCTAAAAAACTCAAGAAAAGCTTCATTGACAAATGTTAACTAAAAAGAGTGCAAATTCAGTATCAATATCATACAACCCACCTCCTTCCTCACAAATCTAGATATCTTCTTGATTCATGTAGCTCTGTATCTCATTATACGATATCATACGTTTGTGCTTATTTTAACTTTATCATCTTATTTCTATTCTTATTTTTCAATAGCGGCCCCAGCTAGATAAGCAATGCTTTACTTGGGTCGCGTAGGATACCACTAAATTCTTATAGATTTAATCTCAATTGTAACAATTTGTATTTTGCGAATGAAATTGAGTCGAAAATTGAAACTGTCAAGCAAGGGGCCCGCATCCACTAGTTGCCCCGGGGCCCTGCCTCGCTCTCGGCGGCCCTGCCATTCAGAAATGCAGTTAGGATAGAAGCTTGATAGAAATTTCTCTGTTCTTGCCCTTATCTGCCCAACAACATCCTGATTGCGAAGAGAGTAATTTGGCTGTTGAAGTGGTGGGATTGGCTCCTTTGTATACAATGGGGTGAGGTTATTTATAATCTTATAGAACAAAGTAAGGCGTCTACTCCATCTACGAGAACTTAGTGTTTCCCAGCCAAGCTCTGCATACAGTTTTTCTCGTGATGTTCCCCTCCATGTTCTCGTGATGTTCCTGTGTCCCCTTTGGTCTTCGTGAAGATTACATGTAGGATATAGGCATTCTAAGCCAAAGAATATCATGTTTAAAAATTTTTCGGGAGATGCTAATTCAAATAACTGTTGCGAAGTGATCAACAATTCCAATGCAGCACAGGCTGAAATGTTATCGGTAGAAGTGTTCTAGGCCAAAGTAAAGAGTTAATCTACAAAAATTTTCCTGTGGGCTTTGCCCCAGACCCCCTCAGAATTTACTGGGTTTTGAAGTTTCTGCATAGCCTGATGGCCTCTTTTTCACAAACCATGAATATTACTTCATATTTCTCAATCTGAGAGTACACGATGGCTTTGTGACAGATTTCATGACAGAGTGGCGTGCGGTAAATTGATCGCTGAATTATTTGGGGATCCAAAGGTTGGACGCTCGGTCTCCGGTTGGACGTCATTTTCTAATCGTGAACAGTGTTGTACCCTACTTGTGTTGTTTAACAGACTCATTTAATCTTTATTTCAGTCTTTGAAAAGGGCGCTGGTTGCATCTATAGCCAAGGTAGAGGGCGTGGTCTAAGAAAATTTTCTGGGGCTCCGCCCCAGACCCCGTCTTATTTTGCCCCTCCAATAAAAAATCCTGGCGGCGCCACTGCTTTCAAAATGGTTGTGGACACAGGAGCGACGATAAATGTCGTTGATCAAGAAACCTTTGCCAAAATTGGAAATGTGAAGCTACAGAGCACACAAATAAAAGCTTTTGCATACGACTGTACAAAGCCAGTGCAGTTCTCAGGAAAATTCTGCATCAATCAAAACAAAGCGACGCTTCACCGTAGCAACATTGTACGTTGTGAAAGGCTCTAATAATAGCGGCAATTTAATGTCTCTTTCAACAGCCAAAGATTTAGGATTGATTAGTTTGCATATCAATTAGGTGACAACAAAAGATGGCAGCACAGACAATATTTTGCAGAAACACAGCAAAGTATTTGACGGTTTTGGACTTTTGGAAAATTGAAACATACAAAAGTCTCATTAAGCATTGACGTCAATAAAGCACCGAAAGTACAGCCCCAGAGAAGAATACCATATCATGTACGTCAGAAAATCAAACTGCATTGAAAGAGTTGGAAGAACAGGACATTATCGAGAAAGTACCGGACAATGAAGGGACACCATGGGTATCACCCAAAGTTGTAGTACCGAAGAAAGATGGTGGAGTAGGAATTTGTGTTGACATGCGACTTGCCAATGAGGCTATCCAAAGAACACGTCATCCTATACCTACAGTCGATGATGTAAGATTTGAACTGAATGGCGCGAAATCTTTCACGAAATTGGATTTGCCTCAGGCCTATCACCAGTTGGAGCTTGATGAAGCTAGTCGTTCAATCACTACATTTAGCACACATTTAGGCCTTTATTGTTACAAACGTCTAAATTACGGAACAAATGCAGCAGCAGAAATATTCCAATATCCATTGCAAACACAGTTACAAGGACTTAAAGGTGTCAAAACCATAGCTGAGGATATTATTGTTTTTGGTCAATCTCAAGAAGAGCACGATGAAAATCTAGACAAATGCCTAGCACGTTTGAAATCAAAGGGACTAACGCTGAATAAAAGTAAATGCACATTTCTAAGTGATACGCTGGAGTTTTTTGGACAGGTGTTTTCGACACATGGGACACGCTCCAATCCAAAACGAGTTTCTGATTTGTTGAATGCACCAGTTCCCAAAAATGTACACGAAAATGCACACGAACACGGACACGTTCAAAAAGATCGTGGCTTCAGGGGAATAAATTGTCTCTTAATGTGGCTAAAACTCAGAGCATGATCCTTGGTACTGTACCAAACCTCAGAAGACTAGATAGCAATGATTCAAACAGTTTTCCCCTCTTTCAAATAAATGGCGATGACATCGAATCCACTGGAAATATAAAATATCTTGGGGTTCAAATCGATCCGTCATTAAACTGGAAAGAGCAAATCAACGTTGCTATCGGTAAGATTTCAAGAGGAATTGGAATGCTCAAGTATGCTAAGAGATATCTTTCACTGCAAACCATACAAAGGATGTACTTCAGCATAGTAGAGTCGCACTTTAGATACTGCTGCTCTGTCTGGGGTTGTGCTGGTGATACCGCTCTAAGAAAATTGCAAAAGCTACAAAATTGGGCAGCTCGTGTCGTGACAAACAGTCCCTTTGACCATGCATCGCTGCCATTAATATCAAAACTAGGATGGTTAACAGTTAACGAGATGATTGACTTCGAGACAGCCTGCATGGTATATAAAGCCTTGCATGGGCTTGCACCTCCCTATATGAAGTCGATGTTTCAAAAATTGTCCGAGTCTTGCAATCGGACTTTACGTAATACCAGCACTGACCTCAGGATTCCTTTTTGTAAAACCTCAAATGGGCAGCGAAGCTTTTCGTAACGAGGGGTTACTACTTGGAATCAATTAAGCCTTGAAATAAAAACTGCTCCTTCGCTAGCTGCATTCAAGACGAAATTAAAATCTTTTTTGAAAGATCAAAGAAGTTGATGATCGAAATCAACATCAGCCACATTTTTTACTCCAGAGTCACCTTTCTTTTTATACTTTTCTTTCTTATATATTGGATTTTAATCTTAATTAATTCATGTAATTAAGTAAGTTAGGGTTTTAAAGCAGGGCACATTGTAAAACAGTAGATACCATAGTTACTGAATGTATTTACCCTGTGAGAAAATAAATGAAAATGAAATGAAATGAAACATTGATCACCAGCATGATCATGAAGTCGTCGAAGAAAATGAACACGAACCGAATCGTAGATCGGTCAGAGTACGAAAGGAGCCAGAACGTTTTGGGAATCCCGTCCCATCAAGCTTGATACATTAAACACAAATCTTTCCAAAAAAGGGAAGTAATGTAATATTGTAAATAGTCATGTGACGTATTACCTAGCTGATATTGTAGTTTTTGTTGTGTAGATAGTGAATTGAGTTGTGTTTGGTTGCTTGCAATGGCCACTCATTATTTATATCCGACTGGTCTATCAAAGATATTAACACCAAACAAGGCTCTAGTGAACCGGTAGACTTGTACTTGAGATGGGTCTTTACTTTTGATCCAATGGAAGCGCAGTGAGTCTCGATCTTCTTCTCGTATACGGATCTGGAGGAATGCTTGCTTCATGTCTCCTGCCAGCGCTACAGGCTTGAATCGATTTCTTACAAGTACACTCCACATCAAGTTTTGAGGCGGTGGGCCTGTCTCCAGGCAATCATTCAAGGAAGGACTTTTCTCGTTTGCTCTTGCTGATGCATCGTACACAATTCGCGTTTTCGTGCTCTCTGCTGTTTCTCTGATTACAGGCTTATGGGGTATATAAAACTCTGGACCCTTTGGCTCTTCTTTGACTTCCTCTATGATTTGCTGTTCTAGTTGCTCCTGAATTATCTCGTCGTATTGGTCTAGAAGCTGGGGATTCTGCTTAAGTCTTCTCACTAGACTGCTCAATCGTCCAAGGCTTCCAATCATGTTGTTTCGAAGGGGGCATGTCCACTTTTCCACAAACAGCCAGTTTCATACCATCCCTCTGGGCTGCGAGTCAACTGCTCTTTGAAGTCTTCAAATACAGTTGCTTGGTCATCTGATGCTCTGTCTTCTAATCCCAAAACATCCAACTCGCACAGGTCATGGTAGTCAGCTGTCGAAATTCTTGTAAGATATAGACTGCTCAAATCAACCTCTTTTCCTGGCGACATTATCGTCCATCCCAATGCTGTCAGCTCGGCCACTGGTTTGCCAGGATCACCAACCTTTGGCTTGGTCTCTGTTCTTGATTTTTGCATACTCGCTTGCACCTAGAATCATGTGTATGGGCAGCTCAGGTTTTCTGTCCTTGTCCTCCATGATAACTTCCTTCAGATTAGGACAAGAATGATGAAAAACTTTTCAGAAGAAGCTTTTTTAAATGATGTTGCTACCATAGATTGGGAGCAAGTACTGGGTCATTCTGATGACATTAATGTACTTGTTAACAACTGGTCATCGATTTTCTCTGCCATCATTGAAAAGCAAGCTCCTCTTAGGCAAATAAGAGTTTCAGAGAGGTATTGTCCATGGGTCAATGCTAACTTGAAGGGTTTGATTCAGACAAGGGACAGGTTGAAAAAAGCCGCTGTGAAATGCAATTCACAGATTCTGATGGCCTCTTACAAACAAGTTAGAAACAGAGTTAACAGTCTTAACCTGACACCCAAAAGGCAATACTTTTCTGAAAAAATATCTATGCAACAGGGTAATATGAAAGAGTCCTGGAAAACTATTAACCAACTCCTTAACAAACGCTCAAAAACAACCAGTATTGAAAGCTTGAAAGATGATAAGGGCAATAACATTGTTGATAAACAAGAGATTGCGGAAACTATGAACAAATTTTTCTGCTCAATAGGTAAGGACTTGGCTAAAAATATAAAAGAAAAACCAAATCCACTACTCTCAGGGGAATACCAAATCAACAAAGAGGGTCAAACCTTTAGATTTGGGGCAGTTAGTGAGCAGAACATAGGAGATGCAATTGGAAAGATCAAGACTGCGAAGAGTTTTGGCCATGACAATATCTCAAGCTATTTCCTCAAGCTAGCATTACCGTTCATTTCAGGGTCCCTTGCACATCTTTTTAATATTGCTATTGAGACAAGTACATTCCCTGACTCATGGAAAATTGCTAGGGTAACACCAATCTTTAAAGAGGGAGAAAAGTGTGAAAGGTCTAACTGTGATGGCAGAGAGTTCGAGCGGTAAAGAAACGACAACTTGTATATTTTCCAAGTTATGATGAATCCAACAAACATAAACTCCCGAAAGAGAATATGGAATTACTCTAGCTGATCGCATAGAAGTGAATTAAAGATAGATACAATTCTACAGTTTAAATAAGAAGTTACGCGGAACGTGGGATAGAAATTAACCAATCAGAAGTAAGAAAAACAGGAAAATGACAAAGGTGATAAAAGTATGGGTGGACGTAGTTTAGGTAATAAAAACAGTTAATCATGCACTGAAAGTTAGTACCGAAAAGAAGTAAAGGAAATACTAAAATGTAGGTGATGCTGAAACGGTTGCAATAAAAATTAGTCATAAGCTATCAAGGAAAGAGCGGCTAAAAATCAAAGAGTGAAAATATGTAGTTACGAAAGTAAACGATAGAAGAAGAAAATAAGTCGAAATGAATTGGCAAAAAGGGGGTATCGTGACACACCCTCCCCCTATGCAGAAACGTCCCTTGTTTCACTGCAAATAAAAGTTACAACTAAATCACGATACAATTTTAAACTAAGGTGAAATATCACTACTTTCTACTTCCTGGGTAATAGTGTCCATAACAGTGTCCATTTTATCCGTTGGTCTAGGTTGACGGTCTTTAAACAGCTTACACCGATTTACATGTACGATGGTTTTTCTACGAGGTCCTTCTTCTAGTTCTATGTTTACATCTGACAGTTTTCTAATTATTCGATACGGTCCGTTCCAAAGATGTGATAATTTGCTTGTTAAACCTTTCTTAACTTGAGGTGTATACAGCCAAACTCTATCTCCTACTTTAAAGTCTACATCTCTAGCATTCTTACTTGCATCATAATTAGCTGCTTGATTAAACTGAGCTCGTTCGATACTTTGTTGTGCTACATATCGAGCTTCTTGCGTGCGTCTAATTACTTCCTGTTTGTAATCATCTACAGATACATACTTACTGATAGGGGCAGAAAGAACTACATCTAATGGTAAACATGGATCTCGACCATAAATAAGATAGAAGGGCGTTTCCTTCGTAGACTCCTGCGTGGCGGTTCGGTAAGCAAATAATGCAAAGGGAATAAAGCGGTCCCAATCCCTTTGATGTTTGGAGACGTACATAGAAAGCATATTACAGAGCGTGTGATTGAAACGTTCTGTGAGACCATCGGTTTGTGGATGATAAGCGGTGGTGTTGACCTTTTTCACTGCAAAAAGATCACAAATCTCCTGAACAAGCTTAGACAAGAAATTCTTGCCACGGTCCGACAATAGTGTGCGAGGTGCTCCGTGTCGGCTAACTAATTCCTCGACAAAAAGCTGTGCAATAACATCGGCGCCTGCGGACTTAATAGCGAACGCTTCCGGCCATTTTGTGAGGCTGTCTGTGAACACTACAACATAGCGGTTACCATTGTCGGAGATGGGTAACGGTCCTAAAACATCGACACAGACACGATCAAAAGGTCCTTCGACGGGAATACTCTGCATAGGTGCGGTTGCATTGCGTTTAGGCGACTTCTTAGACGCGCAGTCCTTGCAAGTTTCTATCCAATGGGTTATGTCCTTGTACATACCTTCCCAGAAATAGCGCTGTCTTATCTTGTCGTACGTTTTCGCGACTCCTAAGTGACCCGCAGAAACGTCGTCGTGCATACTAGCGAGAACTTCGTCTTTTCGCGGAATTACAAGCTGGCAACGCGTTTCCTGCCTACGATAGGGCGTTGTAGGGCTGTACAAATGGTATAAAATGCCATCTTGCAAAATATACTGGTCGGCCTTAGACACAATTTTGCGATCGTCCGAAGAGTTGCCTGGTAATTCGCTTGTTTGTAAATACTTTACTAGCTGCGCTAAAGCCTGTTCCTTACCTTGCAATTCTGCCATGTTAGCAAGCTCAAATTTTGGCGGTGAAATCGCGCTGATTACGGGCATACGCGACAATGCATCTGCGTTAGCGTTGCATTTACCTGGCCTATATTCTACCTTGAAATCGTACGCTTTTAGGGTTTCTGTCCAGCGTGCCAATCTACCTTCGGGAGATTTTAGCGTAAAAAGCCACTTAAGCGGGTTGTGGTCCGTGTAGATGGTAAAAGATCGACCACACAAATAATGCCTGAAGTACTTCACGGACCAGACTATCGCAGACGCTTCCTTCTCTATGGTGGACCAATTAACCTGTGAAGAACCTATCGCTTTGCTAGCATACGCAACTACAACTTCGGAACCATTACGCATCTGTCCTAAAACTGCACCAAATCCTTTGTCGCTGGCGTCGGACTGGATGAAAAAAGGTAAACTAAAGTCCGGAAATTGCAGTACTGGGGAAGAAGTAAGCGCTTTCTTCATGTAAGAAAATGCCTGCTCCTGCTCATTTCCCCATACAAATGGCACATTCTTCTTGCTTAGGCGATATAGCGGCTCAGCGTGCATTGAAAAGTCCTGAATGAATCTCCTATAATAGCCTATGAGTCCTAGAAAAGACCTAAGCTGTGTGAGATCTTGCGGAATAGGAAAATTCTGCACGGCGCTAACTTTGCTTTCATCTGGGCGCAGACCATCCTTGGAAACTACATGTCCTAAGTACTTGACTTGAGGTGCGCAAAAAGTACATTTCTTAACCTTGAGCTTTAGTCCACCTGCGCGTAAACGAGATAGAACTGATTCGAGTCTACCTAAGTGCTCTTCAAAAGTGCGCGAAAAGATGATTATGTCATCTAGATAGACGAGGCATGATTCCCAATTGAGACCTGCAAGCAAAATTTCCATTAAGCGCTGAAACGAGGCTGGTGCTCCGCAGAGGCCAAAAGGCATGACAGTAAATTCCCAAAGTGAATTCGCGGTTCCTGGTGTGGTAAAAGCAGTTTTGGCCATGTCCTCCTCCTTAAGTGGTACTTGCCAATAACCAGATGCTAAATCTAGGGTAGTAAAATATTGTGCGCCACCTAAAGTATCTAGGGTCTCATCTACTCGCGGTAGAGGGTAAACATCCTTGCGTGTGACCGAATTTAGCTTACGAAAATCTACGCAAAATCTTGCACTACCATCTTTCTTGCCAACTAAAACTATAGGGCTTGACCAGGGGCTCTTGGACGGCCTAATTATTCCTCTGTTCGCCATGTCGGTTACATGCGCATCTACGACCTTGCGCTGTGCTTCAGGGATGCGATATGGCCTTTGGTAAATAGGGGGGTGACCTTGTGTATCAATCGCATGCTCGATAATATCTGTGCGGCCTAAATCGGAATCAGATTTCGCAAAAACATCAGAGAACTTATTCAAAACGTCACTAAGTTCAACCTGTTGCTCTGATGACAAACCAGCTGATGATAAATCTAAGCTATCAACAATAGAGTTCTTACTATTGTGGTCTAATTGCATCGTGGCAATATCCGTGACTGACGTCACTCTACCAATATTCACATTGGGCTCTATGGTTACAGTGTCGTAACCGGGATTAACCAACCTTACTGGGATTTCCCCTTGCTCTGGCCTAACAGTAGACCTGGCAGCATAAACATGTGAAGATTGGCATAGCGACTCATTCACTTCAAACAAACCAGTGGAGCATCCTGGGCCGATAGGTAATATGACGAACATTTCAGATCTGGGGGGAATCTCTATTTTGTCCACAGAAGAGATTTCCCAAGTTGGTTCTGGCCCATCAATGCCCATTGAAGTTGTTTCCGAATTCCATTTCAACGTACGAGCGGACATATCAAGGGTTAGGCCCTCCCTGGTTAGGAAATCTGTCCCAAGCACACAGTCGTGCTGAAAACCTGACGCGACGTAAAAATCTTGGAATGCTACATTGCTTCCTATCCTAAGGGAAGCCGAAAAAATACCCTTAAAATTTACAGGTTCTCCCGTTACCGATGTAGCATTCATACTCCCAGGACGTAAAGGGACATGAGGCATGTGCGCACGTTGAAATGATTCGTTTACAATGGTCATTGACGCACCAGTATCAACTAACAACTTAGCAGGGTGCTCATTGATAAAACCTTGAACTAAACTAGCGGGACCACAAAGTAAAATTTCTTGAGAACACAATACATTATCACTCAACGGAGGTTTGACGTCATTATTACTCAAAGGTAGCTCCTCCGTGTTCTCAACTACATTAACAACCGGTAGAGGATTTAAAATTTCTTCTGCTAACTGACCTCCACAAACAGTAGCAGATTCTAGTTTCCCTGATCCTTATTTTCAGAGCTAGAGGCACCAGTTCTAAGATGAGGGTGCTTCTTCCAACAATTTCTCTCTAAGTGGCCTGGTCTGCTACAAAAATTACATACGGGGCGCCCATCCCGAGTAAACTTATTTCTGGTGCCTGAATTTCTAGGGTTCCCCTTACGATAGTTAAAATTTCTTTCACTTACGTCATTGTATTTCAAAAGTTTGCCCAAGAGTCCAATGACTTCGGTCATTTGATCATTTTTCTGCGGTTCCACAGCATTCACACGTTCAGGGGCATAATTTGTTTCGAATGATTCCTCTCGCAAGGCAATACGGATGGCGTCCGAAAAAGTTTTTGGGTCAGCCATTGTTACTCGTCTCATCAGTTCGTGACGCAAACCAAGGATGAAGTGTTCGCGGGCTGTCATCTCTACTATCTCATTGTCGACTCCACTTGGGAATGATCTGAACACGAGGCGTTGTATCGCTGACGCAAACTCATTCACAGATTCCATTTTTCCTTGTTTCCGTCCAGCAAGGTTACTGTAAGCAGATCTTCTCATATCGGCAGGGCTAAAACGTTCAATCAACGAATTTTTGATTGCTTCGTAATTCGATTTGTCCCGTGTATCCAATTTCTCAAAATGATCGGCAGCAGGCCCTCTCAAATATGCCGAAATCATACGTCCTTGTTTCGTCACGGTACATTCATTGGCTCTGGAAATTCTCTCGAAAGATGAAAACCAATCAATGACATCATCGTTCGGGTAGCCATAAAATTTGTCAGGGTGTACGGCAATGGATTTGTTCACGAAAACATTTGTTCTACCAGGACTTCCACTTGCACCACCAGTACTCTCAGCTGCTTCGGTGTCTGACATTCTTGAAAATCGAAGACTTAACGGTCGAATTTGTTCTGATCTCCAGCTCATGCGCTTAGGCTAGGCACCATAGATTTTAATTCATCTAGGTCCTATTTAATCGAATCCAGCTCCTTGTCACCAATTGTGATGGCAGAGAGTTCGAGCGGTAAAGAAACGACAACTTGTATATTTTCCAAGTTATGATGAATCCAACAAACATAAACTCCCGAAAGAGAATATGGAATTACTCTAGCTGATCGCATAGAAGTGAATTAAAGATAGATACAATTCTACAGTTTAAATAAGAAGTTACGCGGAACGTGGGATAGAAATTAACCAATCAGAAGTAAGAAAAACAGGAAAATGACAAAGGTGATAAAAGTATGGGTGGACGTAGTTTAGGTAATAAAAACAGTTAATCATGCACTGAAAGTTAGTACCGAAAAGAAGTAAAGGAAATACTAAAATGTAGGTGATGCTGAAACGGTTGCAATAAAAATTAGTCATAAGCTATCAAGGAAAGAGCGGCTAAAAATCAAAGAGTGAAAATATGTAGTTACGAAAGTAAACGATAGAAGAAGAAAATAAGTCGAAATGAATGGGCAAAAAGGGGGTATCGTGACATAACTATCGTCCAATATCTGTGCTACCAGTCATAGCAAGACTTTTTGAAAAGCTTGTTTTTGACCAGTTGTACCAGTACTTAGATGAAAATGGATTTGTGTCACCAGACCAGTCTGGCTTCAGAGCCCTCCATTCAACTGTCACATCTTTGCTTAAATGCACAGATGACTGGTACAGCGGGTTAGACACAGGTCAGATGACCGGACTTATCTTCATTGATCTAAAAAAAGCATTTGATACTGTTGATCATGAAATCCTCTGCCAAAAACTCTATCTTTATGGTGTTCAAGACAGAGAGCTTGCATGGTTCAAATCCTACCTGTCCAATAGGAAACAGTTTGCACGAGCAAATGGTGTAGATTCAAAAATTGAGGAAATTGATATAGGTGTGCCTCAGGGTTCTTGTCTTGGCCCTCTGCTCTTCTTAGTCTACATCAACGACCTCTCTCTAGTAATTAAGAACTCAAAAACATCCATGTATGCTGATGATACAAGTATTTACTGCTGCTCCAAGGACGTGCCTCAGCTAAACAGGGAGATTAATGAAGATCTTGAAAAGCTAGATGAATGGCTTATGGGCAACAAGTTGTCCTTGAATGTAGCCAAGACACACTCAATGCTAATTGCCACTCAACAAAAGCACGAATCTCTCACACATTCAGACATAAGATTTGATCCTAAAATAAGAGAAAAGGACATTGAGATACGCAGCAAGGCAACGTACCTAGTATAATATTTTGTGTTCTATGCCGGCTTGGACATAAGACTGTACGAAGAAGATATGTTGCTTTCTAACTGAACATAGCGTGATACATACGAATGAATACCTACGAATGAATACTGTTCAAAGCCTACACGAATATATTGATACTTGATACTATGTGGTTATACTGCTATATGCTAGGGTCCTGGGACTAGTCAATATTGGTTACATCGATATTACATCACTCCCTTTTTTTTAAGATTATGGTGTGATACTATTTACAAACGCTGACGGTACTGGCTGTCCGTATCGTTGTGGTGCGCATCTGTTACGGTTAGAGCGTCTTAGAATGTCATGTGTAATATTATTGTTGTCGTTGTTGTCAATGTTAGTGTTAGTGACTGTCCCTGTGTAGTCTTTGTCATCAGTATCAGTATCAGAGTCTGGTTTCGGTATCTGTTTGAAATGTGAAACATTTCTCGTAATCATGTGACCGTCTTTGTTTTGTGCAGTCACTTGTGACTTGTTTCAGTACGTAACAGTGTACGGTGCTTCGTTGAAGTTGGCCGTAAGTTTGTTCCGTCTTTCCTGTCTAACTAATACTGAGTCTCCTACTTCGATCTTGCTTTCCTTTACGTGTCTCCTCTTATCTGCATATTGTTTATTGTAATGTTTTCTCGACTGTTCGTTATCATGCGCTTCTTCGTGACGATCTACAACATTCTGCCTTTTGAGTTCCGGTAACTTTCCTCTGACAGTTCTGTTGAACATAAGTTCTGCTGGGGGCACATTGGTCGTACAATGTGGCGTTGTTCTATATTGCAACAGAAATCTGCTTAATTCTTGCTTCCAATAACGGTTCTCGATTTTAGAAGTTTGCATTAATTTCTTCAGAGGTTGCATGAAACGTTCGACTTCAGCGTTTCCTTGAGGCCACACAGGAGTTGAATTGTCTGGTTCTATTCCCAGTGCCTTCAAATAACGCTCATATTCATCCGAGTTAAAAGGGGGTCCATTATCAGATTTCACAATCAATGGTATTCCGTGTACAGCAAATATCTTGTCTAATTTTGGTACAATCGCCGATAATTTCGTTGAATGAACAATTTCAACTTCTGGATATCTGGAATATCGGTCTGTAGCGACTATGAGATATTCTCCTGACGGCAATGGTCCGAAAAAGTCTATATGTACTGTTTCCCATGGTCCGGAAGGCATGTCAGTCATAGACAATGGTTCTGGAGGATTAGGTCTGCTTGTAGCTTGACAGGCTCTGCATTTCGCGATCGTGTTTTCTACCCTTTTGTCTATATTGGGAAACCATATTTTCTCTCTAATTAACGCCTTTGTTTTGGTTAATCCTTGATGCGATTCATGTGCGATGTCTATAGCACGTTGTTCCAGTGATTCGGGTATAACTATTCTTGTTCCTCTCAAGATTACACCATCCGAAGTTACCGTTAATTCGTCCTTTATCTGTTTGAACGGCTTTACAATGTCACCATCCCATTTATTTAATTTTATTGCTGCACGTACGCTTTTTAACGTTTTATCATTACTTGTTTCTCGTTCGATTTCGGTAAGAGTCATAGCTTTAGGCACTGTATAGCGAGCAATGAAGTTGATGTAACTTTCAGTCAGCTTCTCTTGCTTATTTACACCATTACGCAACGGGTGTCGGGATAGATAATCTGCCGGATTAGTTTCGCCTGGTTTATAGATCACTCTGAATGAATACGGCTGCAGTCTAAGTACCCAACGTTCCATTCTCGCTGAGGGTTTCGACATGGTGCTTCCGTAGATCACTTCTAGTGGTTTGTGATCTGTTACGAGTGTGAATTCATTTCCAAATAAAAATAGATAATAGATGAAAATGTTCGACTGCCCATACAATGGCTAGCGCCTCTTTTTCTGTTTGGGAATATCTCTGTTCTACGTTCGTGAGTGTTCTGCTTGCATACGCAACGACTTTGTGGTTCTCACTGTCCCGATGTTTTTGGGCAAGGATTCCGGATACACCAACTGGGCTGGCATCGACAATAACGAATGTCTCTTTGTTCTTGTCAAAATATGCCATAGATGGCTCTGACGATAGAGCATTTGTCACTTTCTCGAAAGCTTGCTGGTGTAAATTATTCCATTCGAACTTTGCGTTTTTCTTCGTGAGTTCTCTTAATGGAGCTGTTATCGTGGCAAAGTCTGGTATATAGTTGCTTTTTTCATTTCATTTTTTTCATTTTAAATCATATTTAAAGTTGGTATTTACAATAGTAGATAATAAAATACTAATTCACACCAACTATTTACAAGAAAGATATACTTTATACAAAAGAAAGAATCATTAGCGGCATATTTTGCAGGTGCATTTATCACCAGCCCAGTCTTTGATCCTCTTTTTGAAAGCCGCAAGTGTTGGCTGATTTTTAATAGTATCATCAAGGGTGTTCCAGAGGAAGCTCCCTCTAAAGGACAGTGATTCTTGCCCATAGCCCTGTGTCTTTATTTGCGGCAGTTTACAAAGATTTTGTATTCTTAGATCATAAGTTACATGCTTCTTTTCATAAAATTCCCATACAAGCGATGGGTTAAGATGATTCATAGACTTGTAGATTTCTGTCAAGAGTTTCTGCAAGTTTCTAACATGTATACAAAAACTGCCACTGCGCGTGAGCAATGTTTCGAAGGGACATTCGTATTCTTTATAGAGGATCCGAAGAGCACGTTTGTGTGTGCGGTCAATCTCTTTGTTTGCACCTTTGTTGCAGAATAGCCAGATCAAAGGGCAATAATTGAAGTTCGATAAGATAACCGCGTTACAAATTGTTAATGCCTGTTCTCTAGAAATATACGTATTTAGCCTAGAAAAGGCACTGATTTTCTTGTTGACTTTTGAACACAACGTTTTAACATGCTTGTTAAACTTTAATTTGTTGTCAACTTCAATTCCTAGCAATTTAACATGATCTGTTGCAGATAATTTGTTCTCATTGATATTCAGTCGCAGTCTTCTCTGGCCTTTCAAGCCAAGGAACATAAGCTGGAATTTTTTTGGGTTTGCTACCATTCCATTATTTGTAAACTATATGTTGCTGGTGTAATTTGCCAGTTCTAACAAACTGCGAAATTCTTGAGTGTTCGATGGTTTTGGCGCGTTTTTCAAATCTGCGACACGTTTTGGATCAGGACGCGTTCCCTCTCCACTGAAAATCTGGCCAAAGAATTCCAAATTATTTTCAAGGAATTTACACTTCTTTCCATTCAGCGTGAATCCTCTGTCCGACAGGCGTTTCAGACATTTATCAAGGTTTTCGTCGTGTTCTGTACGGTTTGCCCGAAAACTATGATGTCATCCGCTATATTTGCAACACCGTTTAGGCCTTGAAGATGTGTTTGTAAAGTGTACTGGAATATCTCTGCACTTGCATTAGTACCATAATTGAGTTTTTTGTACCGATAAAAACCAGCATGCGTACTAAAAGTGGTGATATAGCGACTCTCAGGATGTAATTCAAGTTGATGGTACGCCTGTGATAAATCCAATTTTGAAAAATATGTTGCTCCGTTGAGCTTAAAACTGATATCATCAACAGTTGGAATTGGGTGTCTAACTCGTCGAATGGCTTCATTTGCTTGACGCATATCGACACATATTCGTACTCCACCGTCCTTCTTAGGCACCGCAGTTATAGGACTAACCCAAGGTGTCCCTACGTCATCAGGTACACGTTCAATGACGTCTTCATTTTCAAGATCTTTCAAAGCAGTTGTAACCTTATCGCGAATATGATATGGTATACGGCGTTGAGGCTGTGCCTTTGGTAAAACACTTTCATCGATGCTAAGTTTCACATTCTGGTTTTTGAGCTTTCCTAAACCTGTGAAAACTGATGCATGTTTGTTGAGAAGTTTCTTCAACTTAGGATCTGTGGCTTTAACATTTGCTGATACTTGACAAAGTTTGTTCACATGTAAACTGATCAAGTTTAATTCTTGCGCTGTATCTGCACACAAAAGATTACCACTATTCTGTGCTTTAACCACATAGAATGTTGCAAGAGTCATACGTTTGCGGGTTTCTATAACAGCTTCAAATTTCCCCAGAAATTCAACAGGCTTTGTTGAATCATACGAAAATGCTTTGATCTTTGTACTCTTGAGTTCTGCATTTTTGAATTTAGCAAAAGTGCTTTGGTCAATAACGTTTATACTTAGTTGCACCAGTGTCTATGGTCGCTTTGAACAAATGTCCACAAACTTTTAAATTGACTTTAGGGCTCTCGGTGGTGTTTGCTTTTCTTGGCCTAACAGCATACACGTAATCATAATCGGTATCGCTACTGGCTGTATCATTGGCTGGATCATTTGTAATCGGATGTATGTTTTTCGTTCCACCCTTCTTCGGTTTGAGATACTGCTTTCCTGGCTTGTTCTTTGAACTTCTGCAAACAGTGGCAAAATGATTTGGTTTTCCACAAGAATTGCAGTTTTTTCCTTTCGCTGGACACTCTCCGTGATGTGGATATTGTTTTCCACAGTTGTAACATTTGGAAGGTTTCTTCGTGTTTATTTTGTTTGTTTCGGCAATGATCGGTTCTTTTGCTTCGATGTCTTTCGCTTGATATTTACTTTGTTCATCTCTGCGCCCTTCTAATAGCATGTCCGCAAGCTTAAAGTTGGGGTCTCGTAAAGCTTTCTTGCGAAGTTTTGACGATGATCCTCCAACAAGAATTTGTTGTTCGATCTCGAAGTCCGGGTCGTGAAATTCGCAAGTTAGCGATAATGTTCTCAAACGGGTGTGGAATTGGTCCAGTGTTTCGTGTGAATCTTGTGTTGCTTGTCTGAACCTAAAAACTTCATATCGATTGTTCTTTTGTGGTTCAAAATATCCTTTCAGTTTTGCTTTAGCTATGTCGTAATCACTGTCACTGCCTGTATCAGGGAGTTGCTTGAAAATTTCCCGTATTCGCGGTCCCGCTTGGTAAAGTAAAAGAGCTCGTTTTCGAGTATCATCGCTGATACCAGTTGCTACAATATACATGTCGAAGTCAGAAATCCAAGCATTCCATCTAGTGGCAAGACTTGCGCCAAGTTCTGCGTCTGGGTTAAATTCTTGCATCGGTTGGATCTGAATCGAATGTGCCATTTCGATAATGCGTGGTTGGTCCGCCGCTGGTTGTTCACGTTCGTTGACTTCTTCGTCACCCATGCGAGGTCTATGGGTTCACTCGTCGCCAATATAATATTTTGTGTTCTATGCCGGCTTGGACATAAGACTGTACGAAGAAGATATGTTGCTTTCTAACTGAACATAGCGTGATACATACGAATGAATACCTACGAATGAATACTGTTCAAAGCCTACACGAATATATTGATACTTGATACTATGTGGTTATACTGCTATATGCTAGGGTCCTGGGACTAGTCAATATTGGTTACATCGATATTACACCTAGGTGTTCATATAGATGACAACCTTAATTGGAAAGAGCACATAAGGGCAGTTTCTGCTAAAGTCTCTCGTGCTGTTTGGTTTTTGAAATATTCAAAACAGTACCTTCCACTTTCAGCCGTGAAGACTCTTTATACTAGCATTGTTGAGCCTCATTTTCAATATTGCTGCTCAGTTTGGGGTTGCTGTAATGCAACAGAAATTCGACTTCTGCAGAAGCTCCAGAACAGGGCAGCTAGGATCGTTACTAATAGTAGTTTTAATGCTGATATCAAGCCTATGTTTGAAATTTTGGGGTGGAAAACCATACAGCAGTTGATAGACACACAGTCAAAGATTGTAACTTTCAAGTCCCTGAAGAATCTTGCCCCAAAATACCTATGTGAACTATTCAATAAAAATAGTGCGTGTTCTTCCCGCAACCTCCGCAACACAAATACTGATGTCAGGTTGCCCACGAAAAACACAGCCAAAGGACAAAAAGCCTTTTCCTTTCGAGGTGCCAAGATATGGAACAGCCTTCCTACTGAGGCAAAGCTGGCACCCTCCCTTTACAGATTCAAAGAACATTTGGGTAGGTAGGTTTCTCGGATGATCTGGGGTCTGCCTGGCCTTTGGTTTTGGGCTTGGTTTCTGCGGGGTCGGCCATTGGGATTCAGAGTGGGCCTGGTAGCATGTGGTGGGAGATGGAGATGCTGCTGGGTCTATTCTGGGTCTCTCTAGTTGATTTGGTGGGGATCAGACCTGGGGCTGGGGGTCGGTGGATCCCTGGGTCGTCTGAGAAGCCTACCTGCCCATCATATTTTCTTTGCTTTTTATCCTGCACGTAATGTAAATATTGTATTTTATAAACATATTAGCTTTAATTTTCTTATTAAGTATTTATTTTTGTAATTATTGTATTTATTGTATTTTTAGATGGAGGGCCCCTTGAAAAACAACCTTTGTTGAAGGGTCACCCTCCTTAAATGATTGAAAAAAAACGAAAAAAAAAATGAAAAAAAGATGCTGGTGTTGCTGAATGACGCGCTCATACTGCGGATTTGGAAGCGAAAGCAGGACTGATTTGTCTACTTTAGTCACTTCAGCCATCATTTTGAAGTCGTTTCTGACGCTTGCAACTTGCAAATGGTAGATTTTAACCTTCTGGCTCGTAGAATACATCATCATGTCGATTCTTCTTCCTTCTCTTCTGATTGGCTTCTTGCCGATTCGTTCTGCTAGCGTCGCTGAAATGCATGTACTCCCAGCACCAGTTTCAAGGAATGCCCTGCATTTAATGCCATTCACCTCAACTATGACGACTGGATAAATGACTGAGCCTTCACCCGTTGCTACCAAGATTTGTTGAGGATCTTTGTCGCAAATTGATGTGAAATGCTTACCAATACATTTTTGGCATGCAACTTTACTCCTGTACTCTGTAGCTCTGTGTTTTCCGCCAGTGCAGTAGAAGCAGAGTTTCCTCACGCTCAACAACCGCTTTCGTTCAGTTACGCTCTTCACTTTCTCGCATTCGCTTGATTTGTGTTCGGTTGAATTGCAGTACACACATGGCCTTGGCTTCCATTCGTGTTGTTTTACTTGGAAAAACTTCTCCCTTCCTTGCTGCCTGTTCGTTTTGTCACTTGACTGATGATCGCATATCAGGACAGGATTTCTCTCGCACCATTTTTGCAATGCTTGAATGAGTTGAGGAAATCCCCACTTCTGCCAATTGTCGTCTAGTCTCACCAGATCTTCTCTGATTGCTGGAAGCTTGTCAAGGGTCATCCTGACATATCCATTGACCTCGATAAGTTTCCCCATAGTTTCGAGTTCTTGCAAACTCGTTACCAACTTTTCATAGAATTCATGCACTCTCCCTGGCTGTGTTCCACGGTCCACGGACGGTCTGTAAGGACATCAGCTTCTGGACGTGGGCATGGACGATTTCGCTCGGCTCTCCGTACTTTGTTTTCAGAATTTGCTTCGCTCGCTCATATCCTTCCGTTGTAAATGGGAGCCCATCAAGCGATAGTCCCACTTTGGGTATCACCAGCTCCTTCAGGTACAAGAACTTGGCTATTTGTCCTTTTTCTGCTTTCGTCGATTTCTGTCTCGAACTGACTCCAAAATCGCTGCCAATCCAAGTGAGTTCCCTGGAACATCGTAATGACCAACTTCGGTAATTTTGTGTGAATATTCTTGTCTCCTTGGGTCTGAAGCTTTTCTTGCGTTCTTTCCATTTGCCTTTCCATGTCTCGCTTCATTCTCTGTTTGCCTCCTCCATTCTGAGCTCTTGATCATACTGACGCTTTTTCATTTCATTTCATTTTAAATTCTTTATACACGGTGACCCCATCAACCAAAAGTGGCTGCTTTTCAGGCACTAAAGGCAGGCCAAAAGTGGCTAATTACAATGCTACTAAGATAAATAAAAAAGAATATTTACAATGTTAAATTAGAATAAATGAAAAATTAAAATCTATTTACATTTCAGTCTACATTTAAAAGTAGACAGAGAGGGGGCTAGCTTGACTTCATGTTTTAATTAATTCCAAACCTTTGCTCCACGGAACGAAAATGCTTTTTTGCCAATACTTGTTTTCATTCGTGGAGCAAGTAAGTCAGTCTCACGATTTCTCAAATTTACTATCTCCCGTGCCGAGTTTCTCGTGAATAGAGTAGAGAGGTAAGTGGGCGCGAGACCGTTTATTGATTTGAAAACAATGGTAGCCGTCTCTTGTTTAATCATGTCGTGGACTGTCGGCCATTTGAGCTCTTTTATTAAGTTTGCTGCTAGTGTATCATAGCTACTGTTGGTAACTATTCTCGCAGCACGATTTTGTAACTTTTGTAGCATTAAAAGGCGAGAGTCTCCACAGCCACCCCACACAGAGCAACAGTATCGAAAATGGGGCTCAACGATACCTCTATACATCTGACTCAGGGTATACTTTGGAAGCAATTTCTTAGCATATTTTAGGAAACCCAAACAGCGAGAAATCTTTGAACGTAAATCCTTAGTATGCTCATCCCACACAAGATGTTTATCAAGTTGTACTCCCAAGTATTTCGCATTATCTACAACATCAATATGCGAGTTGCCAATGGCGAAAGATGGGGTCGGTACTAATTTATCTGATATCTTCTTGATATTAGGCATAGAGCCTATAACCATTGCTTGTGTCTTGATTACATTGAGCGACATCTTATTACCTTCAAGCCACTGTTTCAAGGAATCTAAATCACTGTTAAGGGTTTCATAAAGCTCGTCGATATTCTTAGAAGAATATGATATTTCTATTTTCTATTTCTATTTCTATTTTATCTTTTTTACCCATGGTAGCCCCTCAGTTGAGGACTGCTTTACAGGGGGCCATGCTAAAATATACAAAAAAAGAAAAAAAAGTATATTTAATCAAAGTAACGTGAAAAACCGAATCAATAATCTAATTACAATCGCTAAAATAAATTTTATATAAATACATTAAAAATAAACGAAAAAGAAGGTCTCTGATAATCATTTTATGGCTTTCATAAACTTCTTTAAAGTGGACGCATTTTTAGTCGTTTTAGAAAAACCATTCCAAAGTTTCGCACCCTGGTAAGAGAAGCATCTCTGTCCTGTGGTCGTTCGGAGAAAAGGGACTCTTAGGTCACAATCCGAATTTCTAAGAGACCGTGTTGTAGAGACGTTGACTTTGGTAAACATGTCACTCATGTAGGACGGTGCATCACCATTCAGGGATTTGTAAACAATCCTAGCAGATTCAAGATCAATTATTTCCCTTACTGTGGACCATCCAAGTGCACGAATGACTGGGAGTGGCGAAGCATCGAATGGGCTGTTAGTGATTAATTTTGCCGCTCGATTTTGCAGTTTTTGAAGTTTTCCTATAATCGATACGCCAGCATTGCCCCAAACGGGGCAGCAGTATCTGAAATAGGGCTCTACCAGGCTTCTATACATGGTTTCAATGGTAGCGGGCGGAAGATATTGTTTTGCATAACGAAGAATGCCAATACCCCTGGAGATCTTTTTCGTGACAACACTCAAATGATTGGTCCATTTGAGTTCTTGATCCACTTGAACTCCGAGGTATTTTACATCACTTACAAGCTTAACATCTTCAGAACCAATTTTAAACTGCGGCTTAGGAGCGTCAGGCGTATCTATCTTGCGTAGCTTTTTGTTGCTTCCAATTACCATTGCTTCTGTCTTAGCAACGTTTAAAGACAATTTGTTGCCTTCAAGCCAACCCTTCAAAGCTGTTAATTCAGCATTAATGGCATGATTCATTGCATCAGCAGAATCAGAAGAATAATATAAACAAGTGTCATCGGCGTACATTGACACTTTTGATTTTTCAAGACAATTTGGAAGATCGTTGATGTACACCAAGAAGAGAAGTGGCCCTAGGCATGACCCTTGTGGTACCCCACAGTTTACGACCTCTGTTTTAGAAACCTTACCATTGACCTTGCAGTATTGACGCCTATTTTCGAGATAAGACTTAAACCAGTTAAGTTCCTTCCCCTCTAGACCGTAAAAATTTAGTTTTGCCAACAAAATTTCGTGATCTACGGTATCAAAAGCTTTCTTGAGATCGATAAAAATGGCAGCCGTATATTCACCCCTATCAATGTTCATGTACCAATCATTCGTGCATCTAAGAAGACATGTTAAGACCGAGTGAAGGCTCCGAAAACCAGACTGCTTACAGAATATCAGTTTATTTCTATCGAAATAGGAGTATACCTGGCCAAAAACGAGCTTTTCAAACAAACGGGAAATGACCGAAAGAACTGATATGGGTCTATAATTCGATCTGTCATCCTTGGGACCTTTTTTATGGATAGGGGCTACTCTGGCGATTTTCCAGCTGTCTGGAAAGCGACCGGTGGAAAGAGACAAGTTGAAGAGCTGCGCAAGCGAAGGAGCGAGTATTTCGATGCCAACCTTGAGAAAGAAGACAGAGATAAAATCTGTACCATAGCCATTGGATGTCTTAAATTCTTTGCATGCTTTAATCACATTTTCGGGGTTCACAGGTACAAATGCAAATTTTTCAACGTCTTTCTTACGCTCACCATATTTGCCTGTTAAAAGAGGGTTCTCTTTGTTAGGAATTTTATCACTTAAGTCCTTTCCCACATTACAGAAAAATTCATTCATAGAGTCAGCTATTTCGGTTGGATCAGAAATGACCTGATCACCATCCCTGATCGTCAAGATTTCCGTTGTCTTAGACCTCTTATTTACTTATTTACTTATAAACTGGTATCATTGGCATACATCGTTACTTCACTGTTTTTAAGAGCAAATGGCAGATCATTTATGTATATGAGGAATAAAAGGGGCCTAAGGCAAGAGCCTTGAGGAACTCCACATTTTATTTCTTCCATATTTGATGCTACCCCATTCACTCTACAAAGTTGCCGCCTGTTTTTCAGGTAGGAGGAAAACCAGGTATGTTCAAGGCCAATCACTCCATACTTTTCTAACTTTTGGAGTAGAATATCGTGACCTACAGTATTGAAAGCCTTTTTCAAGTCAATAAATACTGTAGCAGTGAATCTGCCTTTGTCCATATTAACATACCAATCATTTGTAGACTTCAGCAGACAAGTGACAGCGGAGTGTAAGGACCTAAACCCAGACTGTTTATAGTATATGAGCTTGTTTTTATCTAGATACTCATAAAGCTGGTTAAAAACCAATTTTTCAAATACCCTAGACAAGAAAGGTAGCACTGAAATCGGCCTATAATTTGATCGATCAACAGATTGACCACTTTTAAAGATGGGGGCAACTCTAGCAATTTTCCAACAATCTGGGAATACACCAGTTGCTATAGAAAGATTGAAGATGTTGCAAAGTGATTCACCGATGACAGGAAGCGCAATTTTCAAGAAATGATTGGCAATACCATCAGTGCCAAAACCCAAGGACTTTTTGAATTTTCCAAAGACCTTCTCTACCTGAGCAATATTTACAGCTTGAAATTCAAACCGCAAATTATGCTCGTTAACGGAGAACCTACTTTCAAGAAGGGGGTTTTCTGTCTGTGGCAGTTTGTCACCGAGGTTTTTGCCAATATTGCAGAAAAAGTCATTCATCAATTCTGCAATGGCTTTATTGTCGCAAACCTGCTTTCCATCAACATCAAGGGATGCTATTTGCGTGGTTTTTGATTTTTTGTTCAAAACAAGATTAATGGTCTTCCATGTGTTTTTAAGGTCTCCATTATGCGAAGCAATCTTGTTTGAAAAATACTCATGCTTGGACTCTGTGTTAAGTTTGTTAACTTTGTTGCTCATTTGCCGATGTGCTTGCATCAATATTTCAGAGTTTGAGCGAACCGCTTGTTTTTTCAGCTTATCTCTAGCAGCAGACATAAGCTTAAGATCCTTCGTGCGCCAAGGACAGAACTTTTCTGAGACACGTCTTTCGCGAAGTGGCGCATGTTTCTCAAGAATCAGTGAGAACGAAGAGGTCCACTGTTCAACGATAAGGTTAACATCATCGTTGTTATTGACAATGCCATTCCAGTCTATTGAAAGCAGATCGTTTATAAAGTCTGCAGAGTTGAAATTTTTGAGTTGCCTTGTAGAAATGTTTTTATGCTGTCTTCTAGAAGCTCCACGAAATTTTCTAACACAGTACACCATATAGTGATCACTGATGCTTGTTTCATGCACCCCAAACGTAAATATATTTGATTTATTTGTAGTCGCAATATGGTCTATGAGGGTGTTGGATGTTAAAGTTTCCCTGGTAAGTGGTACCTCTGTCAATTAGCTGCTGAAATCCAAAAAGATCATAGATTTCTAACAATCTATACGAGTGTGTAGGAAGGTTAGCACAGGCTCCAGCACAATCCCCTTTCCTCAAATTAGGCAAGATATCGCAATTTGTATCTCCCAAAAGAATGATTTCTTTGTTCTCATTGTCTAAAAATTTCAAGTTGTTTTCAATTTCATTAAAAGTGTCGGGAGATGCATCAGGGGGGCGATACCAGGCCAAAATGAAGAAGGGGGCGGCTCGCACTGGCTTGATTTCCACACATATAGTCTCCAAAGATGACACGGGGAGATCATTACGGAGTTTACATTTATCATAAATAGAGTCCCTTATGTAAATAGCTACCCCACCACCATGGCGGTTGCGATCACGTCTTCTAATCGTATAGCCCTCAATACTGACAAGATTATCTTGAATATTTTCATCAAGTTTTGTTTCATTGATTGCCAAAATGTGTATCCCAAGATCCTTTACGAGGGTACGGATCTTGTCGTCTCTTTCGTCGTACGCTGTCTCTTCATATCTTCAATCTCCTCTTCTTTTCGTCTCGCTTGATCCCTTTCACGTTCCTTCAAAGTTTTGAGTTTCCCCTCGATTTCTTCCACTGTTTCCTCGTAGATAGCCATATGATCATCTGTTTCTTGTTTCCACTTTTGGACATCTTCCGATTCATCGTCTTTCTGAATCATTTGTTTCTGAATTTCCAACTTCATCGCGCGTATTTCATCTGTTTGACTCACTATGGCTTTCAAATGGCGTTCCAATGGTCTTACAGCATTCTTCTCCAAGATCTTTGGCGTTTCATCACTTGTAAACTTCAGCATTTGCACCATGCCATCGAATGTTTTCTTAAGTTTTTCAAAGTCTCCCAATTTTCTCCCATGTCGTGATTCCAACTGTTACTCTCTTCGTTTTTACTCGAAATTCTTAGTTCTTGTGCTTTCATCTGAGATTTTCACCAGTCTCCCATCTGGGGTGCCACTTTGTCGGGAATTAGTTCAGTTCTCCACGACAATAACTCACAGTAGATAAATGCTGAAAGATGTTCTCACGTATATCTCGCCTTTACTCTCGTTATATCAGCTTAAACTCTCGAATGTGAACGTGAATGCGAATAACTGACCAAAGTTAAGTTCTACCTGCTTATGTGCTAAATTCCTCCTAGATTCTGCTACAAGTGTCTGCTTAGTCAGCATGAGGTTAGTATATGAATGCGAGGCTATGCTGGAATGTTCTAGTAAACAAGCCTAAAAGGCAACAGGAGGGAAAATTGCATTTGCCATGCGCGAAGGGCGCACAGGGGATCAATGATCACAAGATTGATTTTCTGCCCTTTCGAGCAGGCCTGTCGTGGCGGTGCGAAATCGAAGATTTCTCTAGGCAAGCACAAACTTAGTTCAAAGCAATTTGCCGCAATTTTTGTTTCTTTACTACCTTATCAGTTGTCAGAAAGAGCTGTGGACGCAAGCTGACTGACTGATTGATTTTAGCTGTTTAAGTGCTGAATCGAGTTCTGGACTTTCGATCTGGCCTGGCCAAGGCGCAGGTATCATTTTTTGGTTTATCCTGCTCCAATAGAAGTACGAAAGAAGACTCCAGCTTTTCGATTATCTCTGGCAATAAGCCGTAATGTAAAAGCGAATAACTTTAATCATGTTAGCCTGGATTGACATTTCATTGACTTGCAAACTTATGTACGACACGAGTGATGAAAGTTGGAAGTTGCATTCGCTGCTCTATCCAGATACTGGTCTGGTCTTGGGTCAAAATTACAGTCTGGCCTGATGGGACCTTAAGCAATTGTGTTTAATTCAATCTTAGTATGATAAGAACTGTGAAATGAGTGACGAAATTGCTCAATTTTATGGTGCCACTGAAGTTTCAAGCCATGATTCTTTCATCTGTTTTTAAAACTTCTACAAACTTGGCAGAAAGACTGGAAAAAAGTGAATTGTCTGAATTAGATACTATGATTGAACTATCAGGGACATCTAACACAAATACATTGGGATCAAAACTCGTATGCAATCTTCAGATCTGCATTGCTAGAATCTGAATTCATATTCAGTAGCATTCATCAAAGGATCTATAAGAAATAACATCAAGTACTTCATCGTCATCAATATTAGGGGTCACTGACAAACAATATTCTTCACAGTTGCAAAACTGATGTGCTATAGGTCTCAGCTATTACATAAACTGTTAAATGTTAAAGCAAATTTTGTTTAAACTGGTATGATACAGAAAGATTTCTCTTAAGAGCATCTTTGTCTTTAAGATCTTTAAATGAATGACATGATCCTCAGAAACCATGATATTCCCGTTTCACTATTTGATATAATCAATAGGGTCTACTGGGATAAAATGGGTAGGCTGGGGGGTAAAATAGGTAGAATTGATTGCTGGAAAGCTGTAGACCTACATCTGATAAATCAACATTCACCAGGTCAAGGGGGAGGATTGTTCAAGCAGTTCTAAATGCAGCAAAACTCTAAATGATGGTCTTAGGAAATTTTATACAAATCTTTCACCCTACCCATTTTACCCCCAACTAACACATTTTACTCTGGTAGACTCTACTGTCTACACAGGCAAATGACCATAGAAAGAGAGGGCCAATTCTATGAAACAAATTTAAATTATTTTTAATGATCCATTTGATGTTTTGGAAAAGAGATCTGTGAGTTCTATATCCTGTAGATTTTACACTTCACTCAATCAAATAAAAAAGACCAGCAATTCAAATCTTTTGGATGGGTGGACTGCTAGCACAGCATCAGTTCTTCAAAATATTAAATCACTTTGTTCTATCAGGGACCTGATTCTTGTGTTTTACAAAATTCACCCTTGCAGATCAAAAAGCACCGTAATCATGAGATCTCACACAGATGAAAATTCCAAGACTTTTGCTCACTGCATCCTCCAACAAACTTTCAAGTAAAGTTTTGTACTCAGAAATGAGAAAAATTCTGTAAGCCTTTCAATGCTGCATAAATCTTTTGATACATGCTTAAAAAGTCACTAACAAAAACCATCCACAGAAAACACTGTCTGATTTGAATTCTTCAACTCTCTTGATTGCAGAATCATCAGATCAAATGAAAGTTTTCAATTGATAATAATCAGATTATGTTATGATCACAGCAATTCTCCAAAAAGCAAGATTACAGTCAATTGAAATACAAACGATGGTTAACAGCTACTGTCATTCTAGTTTTTGCGAAGTTGAGTTGGGATACTAAAGATCCTTGATTAGGAGGTTCTACTTCAACTAACATTGCTCCAGCATACACCATATGTCTACCAGCCATCTGAATTGGTATCGTGAGAGCCTCTTTCTCCATCCAATTTGAAATGTTCCTCCATCTACGATAAAAATTATGAGATTTCTCAATAAAACAAAGTTTGGTTCTTTAAAATACTTTTACCAGTCTCATAAACATTTAGACAAGCAATATGTTCACCCTATTTGCATAACAACCTGCCAATAGGTATTTGAAGAAATTGGAAGTATAAAGTTGAAACAACTTTCCTGTAGCTGAAGATACAAAAATTCAACATACGTGCAGCAGGATTACAAGAAACAAGTAACACTTTAGGTGTCTGAAAACTCCAAATGGGAATTTTAAGAGCAAGCAGCGATTGTGGTGGAAGAGATTGTTGGTGTACCGAGCTTATCACCCAACATAGTTTGTTCTGCGGCACAACCTGTGTTAGGAGTAAATGGCACCCCTATCTTTCTCTAATTGTAATATTCTATATATACATACCGTAGAGAAATGGGCACATTTCAGGGGGCTAAAATCCTTGACGGGAATTTCAAGAGGAAGTAGCCATTATGGTGGAAGTATTAGTTGGTGTGCTTAGTTTATCACCCAACATAGTTTGTTCTACGGCACAACCTGTGTTAGGAGTAAATGGCACCCTTATCTTTCTCTAATTGCAATAGTCTATAAATAGAGAAATGGGCACATTTAAAGGGGCTAAAACCCTTGACGGGAATTTCAAGAGGAAGTAGCCATTATGGTGGAAGTATTAGTTGGTGTGCCTAGTTTATCACCCAAATAGTTTGTTCTGCGGCACAACCTGTGTTAGGAGTAAATGGCACCCCTATCTTTCTCTAATTGCAATAGTCTATAAATAGAGAAATGGGCACATTTCAGGGGGCTAAAACCCTTCACGGGAATTTCAAGAGGAAGTAGCCATTATGGTGGAAGTGTTAGTTGATGTGCCTAGTTTATCACCCAACATGGTTTGTTCTGCGGCACAACCTGTGTTAGGAGTAAATGGCACCCTTATCTTTCTCTAATTGCAATAGTCTATTAATAGAGAAATGGGCACATTTCAGGGGGCTAAAACCCTTGACGGGAATTTCAAGAGGAAGTAGCCATTATGGTGGAAGTATTAGTTGGTGTGCCTAGTTTATCACCCAACATAGTTTGTTCTGCGGCACAACCTGTGTTAGGAGTAAATGGCACCCCTATCTTTCTCTAATTGCAGGACTATACTATAAATAGGAATAGGGTACTAACAGGTTTTCATGGGGACTCAAACCCCTTCAATCCCTAACAGGAATTTTGGCTGGATAGTTTAATTACGGTGGCAGCATTTTGAATATGTCTAATTTCAATTTGCTGATGCTAATATCCTGCGTGGCATATTATGACCTCCCGAGAATAAGTGTCTGTCCCTATATGAGACCTACTTTCTCCAACACAACCAGACAGCATAGGCATCCTCCTTACAAGTTTTGATTGTTAGTTGCTTGGTATCTTTAAACTTCTTTCAGTGCTTTCTACCATGACATTGCAGTATATTTTGGTTCATGTTGTTATTGTGATCGATCACAGTTAGGCTAGCAAGGATGAGTGCAATCAAATTCCTTGGAGGAGGGGTCATGATGTAAGTTTTAGGCCTTATCGGCGGCGATATCAACCATCAATAAATTGACTACGAAATTACGAGAGGAGGAGAATAAAATCAGACTTACCTATACCTCTCCTCGTGTTCAACTCTATCGATAACTAAACAGATCGTACATGGAGCAAGTGTTCTTTCTTTCCCTTTCTTTAGTCGTGCAAATCACTCCGCGCGCTTTGCTTTGCTCGAACAAAACTGTGATGCATGGGAAAGAGGCGCCCGCATTCCCGGTCCGCCATGACCAGCGGCATGCAAAATACACTCCTGTTCTAAAAGGCGACCTGTAAATACCAACTAAAGGCTACGCAAATGGATAACAATCGTAACTATGCATTACGACGTCTACAATTCAACCAAAACAAAGGTAATTGAATATTAGTGATTAATTAGATATTGCTGTCATTCTAGAATTTTCGAGAAGATTCTAATTTCCCCACAGATGTAAACAACGAGCCAGAACTTCAGGAGAAAACTTCAACGATCACAGTTCAATCAAACGTTTTAGTAAATTTACCGCAACCAGAACAAAACTTGAGCAAAATCTTTACGTGTGAACATTACAGTGGACTAGATAAACTTTTTCGTATAACAACAATCGTTTCGAAGTTTATCAACAATCTTAAAAGAAGAGTTCGGAAAGAAAATGCAAAAGACGAAGATCTTTTAGACCCAGAGTTACAACAAACTAAGGTGCTTTGGCACAAAGAAGTACAAAAGGATATAAAATCCCATCCCAAGTTCGACGAAATGAAAACTTCTTTGAAGATCTTTGAAGACGATCAAGGAGTGTTAAGAGTAGGAGGCAGGTTAGACAATGGAAACCTTCCACGTGAAACAAAGTTCCCTGTACTTAAGAGAAATCATTTTGCTGAAATGTCATGAAATTGTTAAACACAACGGAACTAATGAAACGTTGACAGAACTTATGTTACTGTATTGGATTTGCCGAGGTCGTCAAATCGAAAAACAATTTTAGCCAAATGTGTACCTTGCAAAAAGCAATAAGGAAAATCATACGATACACCGACAGCACCACCTGTTCCAAGTTTTAGAGTATCGGAAAATCTAGTTGTTAGTAATATTGCCGTCGATTTCGCTGGTCCATTGTTCGTCAAAAACATTTATGGAGAAAGTAAGGACATGTAAAAATGCTATGTCGCACTTTTTACATGTGCTAGTACTCGTGCAATTCACATAGAATTAACACCCGATCTTCACGCAAATTCATTTATACACGTTTTGAAACGATTAGTGGGCAGAAGAGGATTACCATCATTCGTATTATCTGACAATGGATCTACGTTTACCGATTGGAAAGTACAAAGGTATATCTTTGTAAGAGGCATTGGTTGGCAATTTAATGTACCCACCGGAAGCTGGTGGGGCGGATTCTTGGAGTCCTGTGTGAAACTCACGAAGCGTTGCCTTCGTGAAACATTAGGACATGCTAAACTCACGTATGAAGAACTGGAAACGGCTTTAATTAAGACTAAAGCAATCTTAAATTCAAGACCATTGACCTATGTCAGTGTGGAACTCACGGAGCCATCACTTACACCATCACACCTCGTGTGTGGACGTCGTTTGCTCGAAAGTTATTCAGTATCTCAAGAAGTTGTGCAGTCGGACAAAAAAAACGTTATCGGCACGTGCGCGTTATGTCGAAACATTAATCGAACATTTTCGAAACCGTTGGAGAAAGGAATACTTACCCGCATTAAGAGAGCATCATAAAAACGTTGACAAACCGTTGAAACATTCGGTGCAAGTAGGAGATATCGTACACATACATAAGGATAAAACACCAAGACAACGCTGGTTGATGGGTAAAGTTACTTCGCTATTACCGAGCAAGGACGGTATTTGTCAAGCAGTCAAAGTACTTTGTTTAGATAAATCAGGAAAATCAGTTGAACTTAAACAACCCATACAACGACTTTATCCTTTAGAATTGCGAGCAGAACAACACAAAACTGTACTTGATCCAGTCGTAGAAGACAATTCGAACATTGAAGTGACAATCGTAAGAGATGAAGACATTCCAGAAATTATTAAATGACTCTAACATCTTATTACCACATTGTAATTATTTTTAATTGTAAGGAAACACACAGATTGACTCGCGTCAATCGGGGGGAGTGTGCTGGAAATGTTTTATATTTTTAGTTATGGTCACCCTGTGCGTCATTCCCTTTATTTGGAGTACTTGAAAGAACAGGGGGACTCGGTCAATTCATTCATTAGAAGTAGAAACAGCGTTATCGGAACAGACACATTCATCAAGAAATATATTAATCGAGCGACACAGAACGGAAGGATCACAGAACTGGACTTAACAATCACATTTTGATTTAGTTACATATGGAATATGATACACATTCAAATGCATCAGTTAAATCATAGTAGAAAAGGACATATTAATCGTGTCCTTTCCTTACAACAAATTTCAAGACCTCTTCTCTTCTTAAAAAGATCGCTGGAACATCAAGAGGGCTTATTTCAAATTTTTAATATTTTAAAGCCCCACACATATACAACAGATGTCTCCTTCACTTGAAACATAAATACATGTAGTTAGGCCGGCCGCAAATAGAGTTTTGCTGCATATTCACAAGCAGGGGATAAAAGATTGCTAAAATTTGTTGAAATTCTTGAAGTATCAATAGAATTTTTTCTTGTTGAATGCCTGCCATTTCCTCCATCAAATTTGTTTCTTGGTCCCAATCCATGGTCAAACTTCACTGCTGAGTCCTCTCTTCTGAGTCCACCAAAAAATTGCTTGTTTCAAATGAATCCTAAGCTTGCTCTATGATAAACTGCAAAACCTCTTCCCCTCCCAAAATGAAACATTACTCAATTCCTTATCATATCACTCTTGTTTAGCCTTGTTTTAACTGCTCTTGAACAGTAGATTATGAGTTCTTACTTCAGATAAATCACACAGAATTAGAATTGCAACGTGGTATGAAATTTGAGGCCCTTGAAAACAGGTCAGAGCAATCCCGTAATAATGTATTGATGTTTCTTGTTCTTTTGCGAATATTTCAACCCAATTTGAAGCACTGTTTTCATATCACAACTCTATGTACAAGAAAACAAAAAAATGTTATAAAATTCACAAAATGTCAATTCCTCTTCACAGTAAAATCAAGTACATATTGAAAACATTGTAAATCCAGCATTACTCAAAATACAACAGTTCTGATGTTACGGTCTCTGCTTTCATTTGTACCTTCAGCCATGGCAAGGTAGAGTTGTATTTAGTAAGACTTTCATAATAATTACCTTTTTTCTTTCTTCATATACCAAAGTTATAGGATTGCTTGTTTCGCAGATGCAATTTTGTTTCCGTCATGAGCCAGGACTTTGATCTGTCGATAAAGAAAATATGCATTTAAGAAAATTTAAAGTGTCCGAACTGTAAAAATATGCTTCCTTAGTTCCCTTGGCCTTTCATAACAAGGAAATCGCATACTTAATTTTGCTGTGACTTTTTTGAGAGTTATTCTAAATGATTTTCTACTCATCGGCAGCATTGGCAATTGCATCTTGATGAAATGCGCTTACCAAAGCCAGGCCAAAGCAATTTGACTGCGATAACACGAACTGCTTGCAAAGCAGTTTGACACGAGAGCGAGGGCAGTGCCAAACTTTCGTCAAATCATGACGAAACGATATCAATTTAGCTGTATTATTACTGTTTGGTAAATTTCTAAGCAAAACATGATCAAAAAGAACTAATCTTACCTTCTTCTTACAGTTCCTTATCAAGATCACCGACTTAATCCATGACAATGTGAATCAACGACTTCGTGAAGAATGTGCACGATGGTGGTTGGCCGGCCGTTGTTGTTGCCAGGTTGTTGCTGTTATTGCTATGCGCCCGAAGCTGTTCCGTAATTTAGCATTGGTCTATTTTGACAGCGGGGCAGTTCCTTTACAGGGTCGACCTTTAGGCTGGAAAGCCATGAGTCCTAGTATGAGCGGGGGGGGGGGGGGGTGGGTGGGTGGTAGCGATTACTAGTACTCAACGTAATAAGTCTAGGGATAACCCCCAGCTTTTTTGTGGGAATCACCACACACCCGGATCTAGTGCGGTACTGAACATCCTCCCTAGCTTGATCTTCTCTAGGAAGATTGACAACTTTCTGCATTACTAAATCTTCTTCATCAACTGTGCTCTCTGAAATTTGTCCTCGTTGTATCTCTTTAGTGGCAATGACATCAAGTGTTGAAGACGGATGAATATTTTCTCGTATCTCCAGATCATGGATCCTTTGGATTGGTCTTCTCAGTTGCCTCTCGTGCATTATAAGTGTAATAGTGCGTATTGATCCATCACTTCCTGGGTGTGCTGCAGTAACGTATCCTATCGGCCAATGTTCTCTTGCGGCTCTGTCTTCTGATATGAGAACAATATCTCCAACTGTAATTGGTGAACTTTCCTGTTTCCATTTATTTCTTGGGGATAATTGATGAAGGTATTCTTTCTGCCGTCTTTTCCAAAATGGTTTAAGGCTGTTGGTACAAATAGACAATTGGCTATTCTTCTGATTTAGATTTTTGCACTTGCGGCAATTCTTTCAATGGTCTTCCAATGGCTAAGTGTGCAGGTGTTATTGGTTCTGCATCGTTGATATCATTGTGAGTGGTCTAGAATTAATGATTGCCTCACTGTCTGTCAAGACTGTATACAACTCTACGTAGCTGAGCAATGCATTCCTAAAGTCTTGCAAAGAGGCTCTTTCACTGACTTTACGACTCTTTCCTAAAAACCACTTCTCCAGGGAGCTCTTTCAACAATGAATTTCCATTATACGTCCATTGCTGCTAATTCTTTACGAACATAGTTCTGATCAATGTTCTTCCTCCTTGATTTACTGCTTGATGACGCAAATAACTGCTGAAGAATACGATCTGCTGCTTTAAATGTCTTCGCATTGTCTGACTGCATTGATTGGCAAAGTCCTCGACGATTGATCATTCGACGGAATGCTTGAAGAAACTTATCAGTGTGCAAACTATTTGTCAGTTCTAGATGTAACATTCGCGATGCTGCACAGGTGAAAATGCAAATGTAAACCTTCTTACTAGTTGAGTTGGTGCGAGCAGATAGCGGTCCAGCAAAGTCCACACCCACGTGAGTGAATGCGGGTGAGTGCTGTATCCTCTCTTTTGGTAAATTTCCCATCTTCTGTAATCCAGCTACAGCATTCTGTCGTTTGAACGAAAACAGTCTTTTCAACGAAAACACGTTTTACTTCACGATGTCTTTGTGTTAACCAAATCGTCTCGTGAAGGATTGCTAAGGTAGTCAAAGGACAGACGCAAACAGAATCTTTATGTAAATAATTTTTGAATTTTCAATTCGACAACCGGATGACCATGTGACAAAATCACCTGATGTTTCGTTTCTTCTGGCAAATCTTAATGTTGAAGTCTTCTTCCGACTCTGATCACACGATCTCAACTGTCTTAGAATGGATCTAACTTGGCAATTCCGCTGGATGTATGGACCTCGTTGTCCTCGCTTAAAGACTTCATCTCTTCTGTGTAGATCTCGCATTGGACCTGTCGATACCAAAAAAACTCTGCATCTCTGATCTCTTTAGACGACAGCTCTTCCCATGGCTGTGATTGCTTAAATTTGCTTGTTTCAAACTTCTAAATCTTTGAATAGCACGAAAAACAATTGCAGTTATTCTGACAAGCTTTCTCCACGACGAATACCTCTTCGGGTCAATAACTTTACGTGCATCTACAACTGCCTATGACTGGACTGTGCTTTTCAATTCTTGTTGTACATCTTCGTTGTCTAACTTTGATCCTATCATATTTGGCCATTTATTTGATGCCTGATCAATCCGCGATGGTCCTTTGAACCATTTCTCATTTCCAACAAGATCTTTGGGCTCAACTCCTCGTGTCAGCAAGTCAGCAGGATTGTCATTTCCAGGACAAGGTTTCCAATGCTCTGGGCTCCACGTTGACTGAATTTCTGAATTTCTATTGGCAGCAAATGGCTTTCCAATTTGAAGGTAGTCTCTTCAACCAATGAAGTGCAACCGTGCTGTCAGACCATAATACGACTCGGCTGATATCTCGTTTGAGCGAATCTGCGACAAAATGAGTCAATCTTGTGTTTACTATTGCTGCTAGTAGCTCAAGCCTGGGCAATGTTACTATCTTTAAAGGTGCAACTCTTGACTTTGACATCATTAGAGAAGTGTTGATCTTTCCTTTGATATCTGTAGTGCGAAGATAGACTGCGGCTCCATAGGCCTTAGATGAAGCTTCACCGAATCCGTGAAGCACAATACTCTTGTTTTCATTTTGATCTGCGACAAAACACCAAGGAACTTTTATATCTGGTATTTGCATCGAATCTTCTTTCCATCTCTTCCACTGGCTAAGAATGTCTTCCGGTAGCCTTTGATCCTACTGCAGGCCTCGGCTCCACAACTCTTGAAATAAAACTTTGGCTCTTAGAACGTATGGTGACAGGAGACCCATCGGGTCGAATATCTTTGAAGCAATTTTGAGAAGACTTCTTTTGGCTTCAGGATCTTTTCCTTCACTTATCTTTTTAGCAAACATCAAAATAGAACTGGTCTTTCTGCGTTTCCCAACTCATGCCTAGGGCCTTTAAGCTTTCTCTTTTATCAAACTCTACAGTCAACGATGGCGCTCTTTCCTCTGGATCTATGTGCTTCAAAACACCTTCAGAATTGCTTGCCCACTTTGTTAAATGAAAACCTCCTGATTTCATCATTGAAGACAAGCAATCGTGTAACTCTGTTACCTTTTCGACGTTTTCTGCACCAGTTAGGCAATCGTCTACGTACATATTATCAATCATTTCAGCTGCTGCTGCTGGAAACTGTCTCTTTAATTCTCTGCATGATGCTGTACAGTAGCTATGGCAAAGAACGGACTACAGTTTAATCCAAATGTCACTGTTTTCAAGCGAAAGGCTTTTGGTTCCTCGTCTGTTGGTATGTCACGCCAAACACATATGTGTAAATTTTGATCTTCGTCTGCAACCTTGATTCGAAGAAACATCTTCGTTACATCTGCAACGAATGCTACGTGATGCATTCTGAATTTGATTAAGACTGACACAAAATTTGGCTGCAATTGTGAGGAGCTGCATTGCTGTTGTCATTTGTTTATTTAACTAAAAAACATTGGGACACTGTATGTCATGGGCGTCATGACAAAACTTTTTATTGTTCTCACGTAGCGGAAGTTTTTAGGAACTCGTCGAGTGTGCGTGTGTGATCTGTCAAGTGATGAAATGAGGAAATGCGAAGGGATAAAGTTTTTATCTCCGATTGAGAAGCACGCTTAGGCTTTTTATTAAGACCTTAATCGAAAGAGTTAATGTAGAATGCTACTGAAGACAGTGTTTCAAGGAGCCAGTGCCTTTTTCATGAAATTTCTAACTTCTCGTTCGGATTCGTTACTTAAAGATCGTTATATGGGCCTAACATTTTGGTAGCAGAGGGTAGTTTATGAAAACCCACCGTTGCTCCTGGATTTTATTGTTCGAAATTCACGCAGATAATCCTAGAAATTGAAGACAGTGTACGTTAGTATCGCCAGTAGAGCTCCGAATGGCAGAGGAGCTGCAGTTGTCGTTAGAGACCAAGCTGTACGAAATTTCAGAAGAAAAACTGGGTGTGTCGCAGCCCATTTGAAAATTGAAGAATTTGAAGGCAAATCAAGGATTTTCACAATCAGAGGAATTCGACAAGAAGTTGAGAAGGTCTTGGCAGTTCTCGAAGGAAGAAAAGCAGATAGTCAAGAAATTATTCAATACCTGAGAGACGTACTGGCATTTGTTACGGGGAAACCTCCACCGTTGGAAGAAAGTGTCAGTGAAGATCTGGATGAAGATGGCGCAGACGAAGAGCAGAATTTTTCAGAAGCTAAAAGGGAGTATGAAGAAATGTGAGCAGAATTTGTGGAGTTATTAAGCCTACGGGAGAAAAAGTTGCAGGCAGCAAAGGAAAGGTTTGAAGTACTTAGTCAAACCACAGGTAAAAAGTCTCCTTCACAGTCCAGATTACAATCTAATCCAGAAATTAAGTTTGCACAACCGTCAAATGAGGTTGTAACAACAAACCAGCTGTTTAGGTTTAAAGATCTAAAAATTCAGGGCACTATCTCTCATGAAAAAAATCGTATTTCGTATACGAGTTTAAATATACAAATCGAAAGTGCCATCGGCAAGGGCTACTCTGAAAGAGAAATTGTAGATGCCATAATTAATGCTGTTTCTCCAAGCCTACATATTCGATCTTATTTAGAAAGTATCAAAAACTTGGGCTTAACAGAGTTGCGTAAAATCCTACGCAGTCACTATTGTGAAAAATCAGCTAGTGAGGCTTATCAGGAACTCTCTAATATAGTTCAAGAAGCAAGTGAGTCCCCATTGACTTTCTTGATGTGCGCTCTTAAGTTGCGACAGCATATTTTACTTGCAAGTCAAGAAAGTGGTTCCAAGATACGCTACGATCAGTCACTAGATCAGAGCGTGTTCTCAAATGCAGTTGAAACAGGGCTTGCTGACGACGCGATTCGCAATCGAATTTGTCCAGTTCTGCAGATGTCAAATGTCGCAGATGAACTTTTGATTCGCGAAATAAATACATCAACAACCACTGAAAGCGTGAGTTCAACAAAATTGGGAACAAGAAGACGTGTCGCTAAATCAAGCCAGGTCTCTGTTGCTACTGCATCGGAAGCTTCAGAATTGCCCCCTCAGAGAACAAAAGAGGTAAAGAGCGCAAAACAAAACAATTTACTTGAATCCCTTGAGGCCGTAAAAGCTGACGTAGCCATGATAAAAGAAGCGATAAACGCAAAGCAGGAAAACAAAAGCGTGCCAAGAAAGTCAGTGCAACCCCCGTCAGCGTGTGAAGATTGCATTACAAAGAATTCATCTGATCGATGCGATCACAGTTTTATATGCGGATCAAATGAACACTTTGCCCGTGGTTGCAGGAAACGTAAACAGAAGCAGGGAAACCGGGGAAGGCTGCATTTGAGGGACGGAGTGTAGCTGTAGAGGAGTCCCAAGAAAAACATTGCAAATTCTGTGCAAAAACTGGACATGATAATTCAGAACTGTTTAATGCAACCAGTGTAAAGTTGTTCACTACTGTAGCCGTAATTGTCAAAAGAAACATTGGTTAGAACACAAACCTCTGTGTGAACCTTTGCACCACTTTTCAAATAAACAGCAAGCTCAAAGTTTCCATGATGAAATTTTTTGTTAGCCATTTGACTGAGAAGTCTCAAATGAAAATCACACGACTAGTAGGGAGCAAATGCATGGTAAAATGCTTGTTAAATGATATTGACTCAACAGCATTGTGGGATACTGGTTCGCAGATTTCAATCTTATCTGAACAATTTTTGGCTAAACATTTTCCTCAGCTGAAAACTCGTGATTTAAGTGAATTGCTAGACAAAGGAGTGGATCTTGAACTTCGTGCCGTAAATATCACAACCGTACCTTACAAGTGTTTTGTTGAATTAGATTTCCAGCTGCTGAATGGGGAAAACGTATCACTAAAAGTACCCTTTCTTGTCATAGATGCGGATATTGATAACCCGTTAATAGGCTACAACGTTATAGAAGAAATTGTAAAGTTAGCCAAGCGTAATGAAGATTCTTTGACTCTGAAAATAACGAAGATAATGAACTGGTAACTGCGATTGAAAACTCATTTCAAAAGATTGACGTAGGTTCAATTCATACAATGCTAAAAATTATTTTAGAGGAAACAAAAGCAGATCGGAGCATTTTGAAATCGCCAAAACAGAGCATTTCATTGCCACCTAATCAATTTACTCGAATTATTTGTCGGGGGAATGGAGAAACTTCAAATATAAAGACATTTGTTTTATTTGCGCCAGATGAAAATCAGCAGTGGCCTCCCGGTTTGGAAGTAACTGAAAAATTATGTGTGATACCAAGAGGAAAATCATTTCGAGTCAATTTAGATGTTTACAATTCAACAGATCACCCTATCATGTTGAAAAGTCGAACAGTTCTAGGAAGAATTGAATTACTAAAATCTATTACCCCTTTTGATGTAAGACGAAAAGATGGAACACAGAATGGACCCAGCAACCCAGGGGAAGGAAACTCGCCTTCTGTTTCTCAAATCAATGTGAACAATACATCATGTGCAATTAACAGTGATAGTGATTCGTATTTAAGCCAGTTTGACTTGAGTTCACTGAGTCCAGACCAACAAAACTTGCACCGAAATTATTGATAGAAGAATCTGATTCCTTTTCAAAAAATGATGAAGATATAGGTTGTGCTGCAGGACTGAAGCTACCCATCAACCCATCTGATCCAAAACCTGTGCAAATGACATATACGTCTATCTCAAAACCACGCTATCCTGAGGTCAAACAGCATATAGAGGACCTTTTGAATAAGGGATTCATAAAAAATCTAAATCGAATTATTCTAGCCCTGTAGTATGTGTAAGGAAAAAGGATGGGACTCTCAGATTGTGCCTCGACTACAATCAATTGAATGCAAAAACTATTCTTGACAGACATCCCCTCCCTTGGGTAAAAGAAACACTACAGAGCTTGGGTGGAAATTCCTGGTTCTCACTCTTAGATCAAGGCAAAGCGTATCACCAAGGTTTTGTCCAAGAGACCCACCGCCACTTGACTGCTTTCATCACCCCCTGGGGCCTGTATGAATGGGTTAGGATACCTTTTGGCTTTTCCAATGCCCCAGAGGCATTCTAGCGATCGATGCTTGGATGGTTTGAGAGATAATATCTGTATTCCGTATCTCGATGACGTATTGGTTTTCAGTCAAGATTTTGAGTCTCACCTAAATCATACTCGAACAGTTCTACAACGGTTACGTGCGAATGACATCAAACTCAAACCATGAAAATATGAGTTGTTTAAAAACAGTGCTAAATACCTTGGTCTGCAAGGAGGGTTACAGGATTGATCCTTCAAACACAAAAGCAATTGATGCCCTAACAGAGAACGAACCAAGAACCGTTGTTGGTGATATTCCTAGAATAGTCGGAATGCTCAACTAATACAGAAAATACATTCCAAATTTTTCTCAGGTTGCAGCACCGTTATTTGATCTCCTGCAAAAACAACCAGCCGACAGAAATGTAACAACCCAAAGAAGCATGAATGCGGGCAGTACTCAAAAGAACACTAACAACAAACAGATATCATCGAATCAGCCAATCAAATGGACACAAGTACATCAAGACGTATTGTTTAAGTTGATTAATTGTTTGAACAGCCCACCCATTTTGGCATATCCAGATTTTAATGCACCGCATGTTTTACACACTGATGCGAGTCAAGCAGGACTTGGTGCCGTGTTATACCAACGACAGAACGGAACTATGCATGTTATATCATATGCATCCAGATCTCTATCACCATCAGAGAAACGATGTCACTTAAATTCGGGCAAGTTGGAATTTCTGGCTCTCAAGTGGGCAGTCTGTGAAGAATTTAGGGACTTGCTGTATTACGCCCCTTCATTCACGGCATATTCTGACAATAACCCACTGACATATGTTATGAAATCTGCCAAACTGAATGCAACTGGACATCACTGGGTCGCAGAATTAGCAAACTTTAATTTTTCAGTAAAATACCGCCCAGGGAAGTACAACATTGATGCAGATACATTGTCACGCATGCCCCTTGATATCAATAGTTACATGTCAGCATGCACCAGTGAAACAAACAGTGATGACTTTCAAACTACAGTTGCTGCTGTATCAAGTCAATTGGTAGGAGAAACAGTATAGGTGTCAGCATTTATCATCTGATGAAGGAAACTTTAATAAGCAAGTGAACGAATTATTAAAACCAGCTGAACCTCTAGATGATATCGATTTGTACCAAGAACAAAAACAAGACTCATTAATATCGCAACTTATTCACTTCAAAGAAAGTGGTAATAAACCAGGTAGAGACAGACATTTTAAAGATCGGAAAATGAAAACATTAATTCGTGAGCGGGACAAATTACATTTAGATTCAAATGGTATATTGCGACGTAAAACATATGACTATGATCAGATCGTACTTCCACGTAAGCATCAGCGACTTGTTTTGCAAGAACTACGCGATGAGATGGGACATCTCGGTTCAGAGAGAGCTTTCCAGTTAGCAACGCAACGTTTCTATTGGCCGAACATGAGATTTGACATCGATTTCTATGTGACTGATCAATGTTTAAAACAACGGAGACCACATATAAGCATCATTAATGAACATTGAGACCACGCAACCATTTGAGTTAGTGTCAATTGACTTTTTACACCTAGAGCACAGCATGGGAGGTTTCGAGTACATATTAGTGATTATGGATCACTTCACCAGATATGCACAGGCATACGCTACCAAGAATAAAGCTGCATCTACAGCAGCAGATAAGCTGTATGGAGACTTCATTCTTCGCTTTGGTTACCCTTTACGCATCCATCACGACCAAGGTGGTGAATTTGAAAACGAACTTATGACTCATCTCGAAAAGTTATGCGGGATCAAACATTCAAGGATCACATCCTACCATCTGCAAGGGAATGGTCAGGTTGAGAGATTTAACCAGACACTTCTCTCTATGTTACGTGCGTTACCTGAAATTAAAGTCTCGATGGAAGGATTCATTGAACAAAGTTATCCATGCATATAACTGTAGACGCCACTCAGCAACGGGATTCTCACCTTTTTATTTACTCTTCGGTCGTCAACCAAGGTTACCAATTGATCTTGTATTTAACACCAAGCTAACTCCAGTCATAGCAGATGCACGCTCGTATCCTGATTATGTTCGTAAATGGAAGAAAGCAATGACTGAGGCATACGAAATTGCATCAAAGAGATCCAACAATTCTAACGCCCAGAGCAAGAATCTTTATGATAAATGTGTACGCTCATCTGTATTGGAGCCCGGAGACAGAGTCCTGGTCCGGAATTTAAGCCAGCGGGGAGGACCTGGAAAATTGAGATCCTTCTGGGAGCCGAACGTTCACAAAGTCTTACAGCGTGTTGGTGATAGTCCAGTTTACCAAATAGTTTCGGAGCGTGAACCATCATCAAAAATACGAACGCTTCATAGGAATCTGTTGCTACCATGCGATGAACTACCATTGGAAGATCCCAAACAAAGTGACCAAAGACAAGAACGAAGAAAGAAAGAAACCACAAGAAGAGCAAATCAGGTCAAACCTCAACAGTTAGATGATTCAGATAGCTAAGATGAAATTTTTGCATGCATAAGGCCTAATACATCTAATTGGAAGCCAGCAAGACCTCCGACGCCACACCCAGTTCGCGGAAATGTTAGTGACGATGCTGAAGTCATAAATGACAGACTTTCAGAGGATTCCATGGAACACGTAGAATCATTACAAAACAGTGACATCGAAAAAGACACCAAACAGAATTTGGCACACGATGCTCGAAGCAATAGAAGAAATGATAGTGCTATTCATGCAGAACAGAGAAGACTTTCGCCAGTGTCTAGTTAACCAGCAGACTCGCCAGTCTTGCAAGAATCGCTTACATCACCATTTGCAGCCTCAACACCAGATGAACACGTTCGATCACGTCGATTACGTCAACCGCCAGCATATTTACAGTATCTAAGTCTCGGAAATCCAATATCGTATCCGATATCGAACAGTATGATTCAAGCACGATGCGGACAGCCTTTATTTTATTACAACACGCCTTTTGCTTATCACCAAATACCGACGTGGCATAAGATTCGTTAACACTTGACTTTTAAAGACTCCAAAGAGACCATGTAATCCGAATTTCAGAACTATTTAGACTTATCGATCGTTTCACGTTTTCATTGTTATACCTGTGGACACATAATATCGTTATCGTTACATTTACAGAGAACAATCATCAAGCACGTTGCAACTCATCTCGTTTAGAGTATACTAGGCTCTAATAACTTAACCGAACACGTGACTTGTGTTTTTGATCGTACAAACCATTGTACATAGTCATTCGTCGTTATATGGATCGTGCACAGAACTGACGACGTTGAGAGAGAGAACATTCATTCTAAAGTCTTTCGTCACAAAAGTTCGATTGGACTCGGTATCACCAATTCGTTACTTGGAAGACAGTGGAAAATGATTGTTGTGGACTATTCATCGCATTTAAAGAACACTCGGAGAACCTGGAAGAATATCAAGATAACTTTTTGAAGTTTGAACAGAAAAAGAACTTTGCAAGAACTTATTATTTCGAGTTTTAATGAACTCTCATTTTACGGGGGGAGAGTGTGAGGAGCTGCATTGCTGTTGTCATTTGTTTATTTAACTAAAAAACATTGGGACACTGTATGTCATGGGCGTCATGACAAAACTTTTTATTGTTCTCACGTAGCGGAAGTTTTTAGGAACTCGTCGAGTGTGCGTGTGTGATCTGTCAAGTGATGAATTGAGGAAATGCGAAGGGATAAAGTTTTTATCTCCGATTGAGAAGCATGTTTAGGTTTTTTTATTAAGACCTTAATCGAAAGAGTTAATGTAGAATGCTACTGAAGATAGTGTTTCAAGGAGCCAGTGCCTTTTTCATGAAATTTCTAACTCCTCGTTCGGATTCGTTACTTAAAGATCGTTATATGGGCCTAACACAATGCAGGTCCTTACAATATGCAGTCATTCAATGAACTTCCTCTCATTTACTTGAAGAAGCATCAAATACTATTCTTGTCTTGGTTGTACTTTTATCTTCTCTGTAGACAGCATGGTGTGGTAGGTATCTAACCGTTTCACCCTTTTTACGATAGTCATATAATGTAACTTCTTCAGCAAACCCTTCTTTCACATACTGGGAAATTGCCTTGGAATATTCTTTAGCTTTAGTATCATTTCTTTTCAGTAGATTTTCTACACCCATCAACCCCCCGACAGCTTGATTGTAATCGTTCTTTAACACTGGATGATCTTTTTCCAAGGAATGTGTACCTAGTACCTTTCTCCATCAATAGAAAGTTCCTTTTTGAATTGCTTTAAAGCACAAATCTCATCATCTTTCATCGCCAATAATTTCTCATTTAGGATACCTGTACTCCCAGGAACTTTTCAGAGTTTTGGAGACATCTTCAACTGTTGAAAAAATTGTGGCTGCTAGACCTTGCTGCTGGCTTTCAATTTGACCACACAAGATCCATCCCAGTTTTGACTTAACAGCAATGGGTGCATTATTGTTCGTACTGCTTTCAACTGAAGCTACAATGATGCTACAGTAGAAATCTGCACCTATCAGAATGTCCACTTGTTCCGTATCTCTTTGGTAACTATCTGCAAAAGTCAATAATTTTAAGTGATGATACTTTGATGGGTCATTGTGTACTGGCCGCAATGGAGCACAAATCTTATCAATGGCCAAAGCTTCAATCATGCAAGAATCTTCATAATTGCTATCTAACTTCTAATGGAACAATTGACTCTTAGCATCTTCTTGTATTTTGCTGTTTTCCCTCCCAAAGTTGAAATGCTCAAGACTTCAGTTGGGCTTCTTAAATCAAGTGATTCAGCAATTCCTTTACGAATGTATGATCTCTGGCTGCCTGTATCTAACAGGACAGGTACTGGTAGTTCTTGTGATCCTACTTGTAAAGTAGCAAGCGCTGTTTGAAGAAGTGCTTGGCTTGAACCTATTGAATCTTTGATACATCCACATAATGAAGCGCTTTGAATTTGTTAGCTATTTGTATAAAGCAATCGATGAAGTTTCTTTCCAGATCATTCGGCAGTACAGTGGTCCTTGGTTGTCTGCAATTTCTGTAATTATGATCCGTATGTGAAGGTTTCAAACAGTTAAAACAAAGCTTCTTGTCTCTTGCTACTTTCCATCGCTCTTCGATACTTTTCTTCTTTGCTGAATAACAGTTTCCTGATTCGTGACCTGGCTTCTTACGGAAATGACATTTGTTCACTGTTTCTTGCTTTACTTCTCCAAGCAATGCTGATGCTGACGACACTCGTTGTTCTGTTTTGTTGCTTGAAATAGCTTTCGATCTATAGGGACCTTTACAGGAATTAGAACTTGCCTGGCTGTTTTCTGCCTGACTTCTTTCACCAACTTCTTTGGGCAAGACTTGCCTATTCAGAAATTTGAAAAACAGATCAAGCCTCATCTCTTCATCTTCTATGTCTGATGTTTTCAGTTCACATTTTTCAGCTAGGCCTTGGGCAACTTCATTCCCAACAATGGGATTAAAATCATCTGCACGTCTTGGTTGTCCTATGGCTTCAATCCGAGTCGTTCTAGTGCTCTGATACGATTCTGTAGAGTGTCATGCAGCTGACGTAGTGACAACGCTTTTGTTCTGTCTTTCATTTCAAGCTTCACAATCGATTTAACCAAATGAGCAACAATAATCTTCTTTCTTCCAAACCGATATAGAATAGCATCTATTGCAGGCTTATAGTTAGTAGCTGTGGTTTCGAAAGCATCTATTGTTTGTAGGGCTGCTCCTTTCAGACTTGCACGTAGATAAGAAAACTTCTGCGCTGCTGACAAATCCTTGTTATCATGCACTGCGCATTTAAATTGATCCCAATATACAGTAAACTTTGAAGTGTCACCATTGAATGTGGGCAAATCAAACTTTGGGAGCTTTCTTTCTTTGTGTTGTCGCTCAGTTGATGCTAACAACAGCGTTACGTGAATCTGGTTTCCTTGGCATCTTGCTCTGCGGAGGAGCATTGTTCTACGGGGATGCTAACAACTCGCAGCTACAACGGCGTTATGTGAATCTGTAATATATTTTTGAGCCTGATTGTAAAGCTTACGGATGTAGTACGATGAAACTCTGCAAAATCTTCACATTCAACATCTACATCATCTTCCTCGAGTAATGGCATGAGTTCATCATTCAATTTTGCATGGTTTTCTCTCTGCTTTTCAAGCTCTGCTAAACAATTCTCAACTTCTACTAACTGGTTATCCAATTCTAAAAACTCAGTTATGTCTTCCATAACATGACTGATGTTGAGCTTCAAACATTTCTCCTTCCCCTTGATACTGACAATTTTTGGATGTTTGAAACCAGATTTCAAAGCTCGTGCACTCTGGGCTGGACTACCTGTAACGACGTTACTTTCGCGAAGCTCCAATTAACTCATGATCAGCTTTGCTTGGGCCTTCCTACTTCCAGCTGCATTTAGCCCTCACCACTTGAGTGCAGATTGCATCTGCCCATATGATAGTAAATCAAGGGTATCTAAGTCAACTTCGAATATATCTGATTCCATTATCATCAATTGTTTTCTAAAGATTTGCAATTAGCCTCTTTCGTAAAGAACCAATGGATCCTTGGCATCTTGCTCTGCGGAGGAGCATTGTTCTGCAGGGAAGCAGTTCTTGACGTGGATGAGATGTCCTTTTCGTGTAGCAAGTAGTCCTTCAGTTTCTTTTTAAATGTGAGAACTGTGGGGCTATTCCTTATATCAAGAGGTATATCATTCCACAGTTTAGCACCAGATTAAAGAAAAATCTTCTTAGAAAATCCTAGGTTTCATTTTGGGATATCACTATCTTGGCAGTTTCTCGTTGCATATGCAGATATTTGAGATCTCATGGTGCATTTTCCTTGAAGGCTGTTTGGACATAAATTATTCATTATCTTATATGCCATAACAGCCTTGTCACATTTGATAAGGTTAGAGACAGAGAGCCAATTACAAATCCATCCGTCCTTTATACTAGAACTTTCAATCAATGTGCGAGCTCTGTCTTGGAGACGCTGCAAATGATTTAATTTGGTGTCAGACAAATTGCCCCATAGTTCATTTCCGTATCGCAGGTGGCTTTCAACCAGGGCTTTATAGACTTGCTCTAACTTAGATTGGGGTAAAATATCTTTAAGTTTGTGAGTAGAGGATAGTTTACATTTCACTTTGCATTTAAGGCCTTTACATTGTTCGTTCCAACTTAAGTTTTCATCGACCCTTATTCCAAGATATTTCACTGTCTGAACTCTTCTTATCGGTTCCTCGTCAACCTGTAGCTGCACGGGTTCATGGATCCCGTTCATGGTTCAAGTTGTCTTTTGTGGCCAACAATCAAGAATTCAGATTTGTTAGCATTAATACTAAGCTTGTTTTGTCTCATCTACTTTGAAATATTTGTCAGTTCGGTTCTCAAGTCATCGCAAGGTGTGTCTATGTCTTCTGCCGAACATGTTACACTGGTATCATCTGCATACATGTTTGGGGAAGACTTAACCAGACACTGAGCAAAATCATGTTCAAAATCATGAGCAAAAGCAAAGTCGAGGACCTCGACTTGCTTGCCAGGTGATCAACTAATGTCATGGATATGTATGATCTGATATCATGAGCCTTTAAAAGAATTTTAATGAGTAGGGAAAGCAAAATATATGAAGGAGATATTAGATAATTTGCCTTGAGATACAAAGAAGTGTGTTTTTTGAAGAAGCAACTTCGGGAGTCGTCGATGCAAGTGGATTCAGATTTTGCTTCACGAGCCGAAGCATGGCCTAAGCCAAAGCGTGGTGGGACTAAGTTGAAACATTCTTGAATACATGACTGTGTGACAGCATTTCAGCTTGCTTCGTTGATTAAAACAACTCAGAATCATGGATCTTAACTTGGCAGTAAAATTGTTTGTTTTTCTAATGATATTTACAACTTTTTGTCGAACTTTTCCCACTTCTGAATCAAAGTTATCAATATGTCATGTTCCTGGAGTCGATATACAAGATCCTCGAATCGCAGTGTCAAAGAAGCCGAGATCTAAAAGATTTTATGGTCCTTGCCTCTACTATGCAAATAGTATTGCTCTACAACAAATTGAGCTCCTTCGCAGCGGTGACATACAACTAAATCCTGGTCCAAAGACCTCTCGTAAATGTCCGACATGCGACAAAACAATCAGAAAAAATCAGGAAGATGTTGAATGCACAGCTTGCTTCGAGGGCTATCATCTTAAATGTGTCTCAAAATTCCAAGGAAATCGGGAAATGAGCAGTGTTTTTCAAACTTTTCTCTGCCAGCAATGTTTATGGGCTCAGCTTCCGTTTTTTAAGAGCGACGTATTGGATACATCCCAACAGTTAGAGAGCCATCACGACACATCAGATGAACCAGATCATCACTTGCTTGCCTTGACATCTAGGCCAAAGCACTTTAAATTCATGCACCTGAACACTCAAAGTTTATTATCGAGTCTAGATGAATTGATATTAACGATGGAAAGATACCCATTCGATGTAATAATGACTGAAACATGGCTTAAAGATAATGCGCAACGTCTTCAATACGCGACAATTCCAGGGTGTTCTCCAGAATTCAGACATCGCAATAACCTTCGTGGTGGTGGAGTCGGAGCCTACATCTGTGATTCTCTGGAATATAAACGCAGGAAAGATATTGAGAATGTGGAGCCTGATCTAGAACATCTATGGATAGAATTTCCTGGTAGAAACAAACATAGTAAACTTCTTCTGGGTACTGTTTACCGCTCAGAGAAGATTTTATCATTTGGAGACTGGCTAGAGAAATTCGAAAACATCTTAAGCCATTTGACAACCACTTGGGACGGTCTTATCGTCGTCCCCGGGGATATGAATATTGATCTAAGTAATAGCAGCAGTACAAAGAAGAAAAAGTACTTGGATACGCTTTTGGCCCTTAACCTTCATCAACATGTGACAAAGCCAACTAGAAGGACCAATAAAACAGCAACATTGATAGACCATATCATCTCAAACGTAGAAAATAGAATCTCATATACCGATGTCTTACCATGTCCCTTAGTGAGTGATCATGACGCAGTATATGCTTGCGTGAACATCAAAGTATCCAGGTTCGAGAAGAGGTACAAATACATTAGACATGAAAAGAACTTTAATGAAGTAAATTACATAGAAGATTTTAAAACCTTGCCATTAAGTGTGGTCTATGGAATCTCAGACCCAGAAGACAAGTTACACTTTCTAAATCACCTCATCAAGCAGTGTATCGACAGACACGCACCATTGAAACGTACAAAAATTACAAGGCCTCCAGCACCGTGGTTAAAAGATCCGATAATAACTAAATTAAAGGCGGAGCGCGACATCCTTCAAAAGTCTGCTCGTACAAGAAAGGATGATCAGACATGGCAATTATTTCGCAACGCAAGAAACCATCTTAAAACCTCAATAAGAGCAGCCAAGAGAGATTTCACACAGAAAATTTTATCATTTAAAAAACCAAAGGAGGTTTGGAAAGTGATTCACCGAATCCTACATCCTAATCCACAGCGTCTGGCATTTGACCCAAACAAACTGAACAAGTTCTTTGCAGCAACTGCAGAACGAACCTTGGGTATAACCCCTAGTCAAGAGGATGAACATGAGGAAATTGAAAAATTGATTGATAGCCTTCCTTTGTCAAGTAGAAGAAGCTTCGACATTAGACCCGTGCGTTATGAGGAGGTTTTGAAAGAGCTGTGTGATCTCCGAAATGACTGTTCAACGGGCCCAGATCAGATACCAGTCAAGATGTTGAAGCCCGTCGCTGATATTCTGGCTTCTCCATTGACTAATATAATTAACACTGCAATCGAAAAGCACGACTTTCCTACAGCATGGAAAACAGCACGCATTTGTGCTATCCCCAAAGGGAATCAAGTCATCAGTGAACAAGATCTGAGGCCAATATCAATCCTACCAGCATTATCTAAAGTATATGAGAGACTAATTTTTCGACAAATGACGACTTTTATTGAAGAGGAAAAGTTAATGGAGAGTAATATATCAGCATACAGGAAAGGCCAATCAACCATGCATGTGCTACAAGCAATTCGTGATGACATTATAAAAGCTATGCAACGTGGAGAGGTAACAATGATGATACTGGCTGACTTTTCCAAAGCATTCGACACAATCAAATTTCAAAACCTTATCAAGAAAATGAATCATTTGGGCTTCTCGAAAAACATTCTGAAGTGGACCTTGAACTATGTCTCGAAGAGAAAGCAGTTTGTTCAAATTGACGATAGGGTATCCGAGAGAATAGAAGTTAGATTCGGAGTACCTCAGGGATCCATCCTTGGACCAGTGTTGTTCAACATTTACGTAGCTGACCTCCAGTAAGAAATGAAAATGAAAGGATATCAGTATGCTGATGATACAACATTATATTGCCATGCCAAGCCCAAAAATCTCGAATTCCTGTCAAGAACTACCAACCAATCAATTGAGCAATTAGGAATGTGGGCCAGCAACAACAATCTTGCACTGAACAGGGAAAAGACTAAGCTCATGGTTCTGTCAACACAAGAAATGTCAAGAAGGCACGGCCTGGAAGACATTGAACTAGATATCCATATTAAAGGAAAAAAGATGGAAAGAACAGAGACATGTAAGCTGTTGGGGGTAACAATAAACGAACACTTAAAATGGGAGAACCATGTTAAAATTATCACTAGCTCATGCTACGGAACCTTATCAATTCTAAGGAAATTAAAGAACGTTGCCCCGTTTCGTCTTAGGAAGCAGCTCGCAGAATCACTCGTCTTAGCAAAGATTGATTACGGAGACCAGGTTTATACGCCGCTAACTGTGATGCTTCAGAAACGTCTCCAAAGAGTACAGTTTGCAGCCGCATCCTTCGTTACTGGTCACTATGTAAAGAGCATAAAAGATATCTTGAAATTAGGATGGCTTCCTATAGAGGAGAGAAGAGATTTCAATCTTCTTAAGCAAGCTTTCAAGGCACTAAACTCGGAAACGTGGCCTGACTATTTGCAACTGAATGTGAGAAAAAATAAACGAGACCTGAGATCAAATGGCAGCAAATCGCTGGAAATACCGAGGAAAGAGAGCGGAACTTTTCAAGATAAGGCAGCTAAACTATTTAACTCCCTTCCAGAGAGCATAAGAAACTGCTCAAATTATAACACATTTTTATCTTTAACAAACAAATTCTTAGTTAATAGAGCTCAACAATGTAATTAAAATTCTTTGAAGAGACATTCCTTTTTCTGTAAATATTTTAAACAAAATGTATTTTAGGTACTGTAACTTTAACAGTGAAAAGCCATATGTATCTGGATCTGTTAAATATTCATTATTATTATTATTATTATTATTATTATCATTATTATTATTATTATCATTATCATGTGCATAAAAGATGAATAAAAGTGGCCCAAGGCACGATCCCTGTGGTATTCCGTGTTTTACAACCTTACGACTCGACCTTTGACCACCTATTTGGCAATACTGTTCTCTCCTCGTTAGGAAGGACGAGAACCATTGATGAGGACTTCGAACAATGCCATAGGCAGCTAACTTTGCCAGACCGAAGTTAGATAGAGCCGAAGTGGCATCGAAAAACGTTTCAACTCTACATTGTTTTTGGTCTTACTTTAGTGCGGTACTGAACATTGCAATCTAACAAGAAAGAAATCGACAATGATAATAAAATAATAATAACCCTCAGCTAAGAAACAACATCTCTTAAGCCCTTGATTTTTCTGGCAACACGAATTACCAAATGTCATTAACAAATCAACACGCTTGAAACGTTCTGATATTAATTAGAACTTATTTTACTTTTAGATTTTAAGTTTTTGTCCCGGCCCCCTGAAAAGCGGCCTTTTGCGACGGGGTTACCGTGTACAAAGAATATTACAATGAAATGGTATGATATGGCCTTGTTCAACCGTTTATGTCTTATGTGATTAAAATAATTATGGTCTAATCCAGCAATTTACATCGTAAAGTAATGGAATGTCACATTGTTTTGATTTGCTACAATATACTGGATTGTCGAACTGTCATCAATAATTTCATGGAACATGGAACCGTCTCTTTTTTACAAAGATCGTCGGTAGTCTTTACTTAGACTGCCCTTCCCCGCCTGGCGTTAGAAATGAATTCTGTTGCAGTTTTTAAAGGGTCTGTTTCATTCAGCCTTCCTTGCACGTGTCGTCTCTTGGCTGGCCATGAAAATGGCGACAAACAAAGACCACCCAAGAGACGACACGTGCAAGGAATACTGGATGAAACAGACCCTTTAAGGTTTCACTGAAATTCGCCTTTCAATAACTAGGCAATTAACATTATCTGATCCTTTGCTATAGCATTCATATTGATGAAAGAATAAGACAGAAAAAACTTTCGAATCGGGCTGGTCACTTCATGCCATATGTCAAAAAAATGTTACGTTCACGTTTCACCAATAGAATAAAAAACCATTGCATATGCCTAATATCATTTAGTACAAAAGGAAGCAAATAAATTTTCAAATTATTTCATAATTTCGCTGAAGGAAGCTGTTGACTTGATCAAGGCAACGAAGACAAATCTCGTTTTGGTGGACGTCCTTTTGGTCGTTCCTTCTCTTTCATCTTTTCTTCAAACATCAGTATCCTGAAAGAAATATAAAAATCTTTCCCAGTGCACTCAAAATTACCACCAAATCTAATTTTCTCCGCGTTCCCATGGGACGCTAACTCATCCTTTTATCCGATCACTTTTCTTCGAAAATTGACCAATCAGGTGATATCATTCCACTACTTCTGCCTTTCGCAGCTAGACTTAGGCAATTCTCCGTACTCCCCAGCAACAAAACATTGCATGCTCGAGTAACTCGATTTTTTTATTAATTTCAACAGAAAAAGGATGCTCTTACATAGGACGATAAGTGTTCATGTAATCTCCGTGCGATTGCTTACAATTATAAATGATGGCCACCTGACTATTACCTTTGGTATATTCGGGTATTTTGAAAAAGTGGCGGGATCCTACTCGCCCTCCCCCAAATCGTTGCTCTTAGCAAATAATATGAATAACATACATACGTCTATATCTCCATGAAAATACATGCACAAATTTTTGTCGTACGAGAATGTCACTATAAGGTCTACTGGTGAAACCTCTGAGGCCAGGCCCGTAGGAGCGTTTTTCAGAATGGAGGGGTACCAATTCGCGCTGAAGCCGAGAGCGGGAAGATTTCGGGGCCAGGGACATGTTTCGAGCCATGCCCTTCTTTCTCTTAGCAACACCCTTCTGTGAATGCTAAAAGTTCATTCTATGCTCGAAGTACTTAAGTACATGAATACTTGGTTGAAAGCATCAAAGCATCGCAAGTTCTCGTAGTTTAGATGTGTCTGATTTAAATTGTCAAAGTCTGGGTACTTTCATCTCATTTGTCAAAGCGCTTCTGATGTTAAAATGGTTGATCATCCCAAAATTAAGTTTTCTTACATCGGTTCTACAACGAATTCTTTTGAGATGCTGAGGGTTGAATTTATATGAGTTTATCAATGCTGTCTCTTTGCACATTTAGCACCGTTAGATTGTTGAGGCGGTTGTTTGTTTGCTGTCAACCTGAGGTAGATCTTGACTCGCAATACACACTTCAGAAGCTCGTTCATAAGAATGGTGATTGCTTGAACTGTTTGATAAGGAAAGAAAAGTACAAAGAAGCTCCAAAATCTAAATTCTCAATAAGAGTGGTTGCGCCTTATCTCACCTAAATCCTTGGTACCAGAGCATAATTAACAAGTTTAAAAAACAGAAAGAAAAAGAAAAGAAGCTCTCTTTTTCTTTTTTCTCTTTTATATTTTCATTAGGCACAGGTGCCCAGGGTAATCTCAACTTGGGCACGTTGAATGCCCAGGAGGGGGACTTGGTAGTTCAAAGTGGTGTACCCGTTGCAAAATTTAGGGTCTCAAATTCTGCAATTTACTACCTCTTAGGGTAAAAAAATTTCCAAATCTACTACTGCTTAGGGGTGTGAAAATTGATATGATTACTTTTTGATGAGATGAATTTTTGTTAGTAAGATTCTGTAAAGACAGAGATCAACAAATATTCAGTCTCCTCACGTTATACAAACCTATCAAAACAAATTGCAATTAATTTCTGATCAATGGTTGACCATTGACTATGCTATGATATGCTCACACTAGGAGGAGGTGGTTCTCTCATCCCAATCCTACTTTTACTTCTGCACCTATATCAGAGTAAATGGAAGTCATTTTATTGCTTATGTCTGCCATACAATAGCACTATTATTTCTGGAACAATCAGTTTTTATCACCATTCCCTTCTGAAAAGTGACCTTTGAGCAAAGCCGAAGCAGTCTTCCGATCATGTTTTCAACAAGAACATCAACACGTTTAACATAAGATGAAAGAAAACTTTTTCCAAAATATACAGAACGAGGAAGATGACATAGGCATATTTATCATCCATAAAGACTCGTCATTATCTCTCCCAATCACAGTATCGTCTTTTAAAACGTGTTTTATACCAAAACTAACTACCGTTTTGCATTTATATATATATATATATATATATATATATATAAATATATATGTGTATATATATATGTGTATATATATGTATATATATATATATATATATATATGTATGTATGTATATATATATATATATATATATATATATATATATATATATATATATATATATATATATATATATATATATATATATATATATATATATATATATATATATATATATATATATATATATATATATATATATATATATATATATATATATATATATATATATATATATATATATATATATATATATACATATATCCTTTCTTACGTATATTTTTCATTGCGCCAGCACTTCTATGGGGACTATTATGGAATTAAGGTCATCCTGACCTTTTAATGCTATCCCTGCCATTGTTGTTTTGTTACGTTTTTTTGACCTTATGTATTGTAATACGTCTATTCTAAATCATAAAACCTGTAAGTATTTTTAATTGTGGCAAATGATACAAACATACATATATACATACACACATACATGATTCGATCGATCAAATGCAGAAAATACAGTCAGCTTTTTACAGTTTCATTGTGAGTCCCTGTTGCGCAAAGTTTACCGCAGGGATACACGGGGCTCATCGTCGTAAGTGTAGGGCCAAAATAGACAGCATACAGCATTACGAGGCTGCTGAAAAGAAGCTTCTTTGTATGAGATGTTACGTATGGTAACACACTATCTCTTTCAGTCTGACGCCAACATTTGCACACGTTCCTTTGATATGCGCTTTCCAGCTAGGTTGACCGTAGAAATAAACTCCTAGGTTTTTTCATCTTTGTCTGTTCCAATTTGGCTGTTAAGTCCTTTCTAGCCGTTCAGTTTTCTCTTGTTTCTAAAGATCATGTTGTTGCTAGAAAGCAAATTTCTGTGCCACCGAGTTCTGTCAGGATCTTACTTGCAAGTTTTTCAACGCTCTAAGCTACAATCATAGCTGTGCCATCCGCATGAAGATAACTTTTACATTTTATGTAAAAAATTATTTTTATTCATATAAAAATTTTACAATAAATCTTACAGTCTACTATACGTTTCTACTATACGACACTACAGGGACGATACCAAGGGGAGCGAAAGACCATGACTACCCCATGGCCAGTTTCAAAGTACACATAATGTTAAACTAAGTACAACAACACAACGAATTATTATTATTATCAATTTCTTTACAGTTGGACAATAGTAAAAATAGCTAAAAGTAGTTAGCTAATTAATTCCAACCTAAAAATATTACAATACAAAAATTACATAAAAATGGTGGATAAAATATTTACAAATTGTCAATATCAAACAGTATAAAAACAGATATCTAAAAATGTGCATTACAAAAAGCCCAGGTTGGGAACAAATGTGCGGCATAACCTGCATGAACAATTTTCTCCGTACCAATTCTTTATCTTTGTTTTAAACTGATAAAGGGATTCTGAATTGCGTATTGTTGGTGGTAACGTTTGCCATAGCTGCGGACCTTTAAACCTGACGCTTTCAGAGCCGTTGTTGACTGATCTCACTCTTGGTTGAATAAATTCGTTATTGTTACGCAAGTTGTAGTGAGTAATATTTTCACAGAAAATTTCCTGCATAAATGAGGGATTTAGGTCATTTCTAGTTTTGTACATTTCAGTCATAAGTATTTGCAAGTTCTTTGTATGAATAGTGACTGCACAGTCCCGCTGTAATAGGTCACTAAAAGTCGATTCGGTGTTCTTATATGTTATTCTCAATGCCCTTTCCTGTATTTTGTTGATTTTTTGGTTCAGCTGCCTGTTGTGGAACATCCAAACTAAAGGGCAGTATTGAAATTGACTAGTAATAAATGCCCTCATCAAGATTCTTAGTTTGTTATGATCCATATACGGGGATATGCGGGCAAGTGCATAAAGTTTATTACTGGCTCTTTGGCAAAGTTTGAGACGTGATGGTCAAAGGAGAGTTTACTATCAATATGAACTCCAAGTAATTTCTCTTCAGAGCTATTAACGATTTCGGCGCTTCCAATCTTAACAGCAACTGGATCATCACATCTCTTCCCAATGACCAAAAGATGACATTTATCTGCATTTAATTTCATAAAGTTGTTGGCAAACCATTCTAATGCTACATTGCAGTCATTTTCAAGCTTATGAGTTATGTTTTCCAGGTTCTTGTCGCAAGCATAGATTGTGGTATCATCTGCATAATTACAGATATCTGAGCTTTGAATGAAAAGTAAGAGATCATTGATGTATATGTTAAACAACAGTGGGCCTAAGACTGACCCCTGAGGAACACCTCGTGTTAGTTCTTTCCAAGAACTGAAGGAACCATTTACCTTGACTCTCTGTTGTCTGTTTGTGAGGTAATCATTAATGAGTGTTAATGCTTCATAAGAAAAGCCATAGGCATGCAATTTTGCAATCAAGAGATCATGTCTAATACAATCAAATGCCTTGGAGAGATCCATCAATACTGCCCCTGCTTTACCACCTTTATCGAGGCTTATCTTGAATTTTTCTAAAAGCCTTACGAGAGCATGTTGAGCACTGTAACCTTGTCGAAAACCACAGAGAAGTGAAGATAAAAAAGGCGTAATAAAAGCAACTATCTGTTTGTCCATTATTCTTTCAAACAGCTTTGAGACCGTTGGCAGAACGCTAATTGGCCTAAAGTTAGTCCTGGTATTGGTTGGTCCATTCTTGGGAAGAGATGTGACATCCGCGCACTTCAGCTCATCAGGAAAAGTCGAATTGTCAACACAATCGTTAAAGATTTGTGTTAAAGGCTCCACGCACAAATCAGAATTAGATTTAAGAATTTTAGGAGGGATATTTTTGTGTGTTGTAGCTTTCTTAGGATTTAAATTCCTAATCTCTTTGTAAACGGCATCAGGGGTAACTTTTTGAAAAACAAAGGGGCCAGCATTTTGATAGTGACCTTTAATTTTTAAAATGCTTGGATGATTCGCAAATTTTTGTACAGCTTTTTCAACGAGGTCCGAGATTCCTTCTGTTGCATTTTCATTATTGGAATTTTCATTTATTCCAAGAGAATCAGTAACGGTAACGAAAACTTCATTCATAGTTTCTGCTACTTCAACATCGTTGGAGATAATTTTTTCTCCTTCGGTCAAAACTATTTTGTTATTAGAATGTGATTTGTCAGAGAAAAATGGCTTCACAGTTTTCCAGAATTTCTTATTGTCGGTGATATGTGAGATGTCCAGGTTGTTGTAATAATTTCTTTTTTCTTTTCGAAATAGCTTAACACAAGAATTTCGCTGTTTGCGAAACTTGTTCCAATTTTCAGCAGTTCGATCTTCGTTATATTTATTACGCAGCCTAGAACGCAACATGGTAGCTTTACGCAGAGCACGTGTCATAAATGGTTTATCATTTGCCCGGACATATTTTTTCTTAACTGGAGCATGTTTGTCTAGAACTCTGTCAAAAGCAGTTTCAAATGAACTGTAATTCAAATTCGATGGATCTATTTTTTGTAACTCTTGTCGAAGATCACTTTTGAAAACATTCTCATCATACTTTTTGTAATTTCTATAGTTAATTACGATTGGTCCTTGTTTGGGGAAAGTAGTTTTGAGGACAGTAACAACCATTTTGTGGAAGTCTGACAGACCAGTTTCGACAGTAGTAGTTTTTTGCACGCTCCTATTTCGGTTTGTCAAAACAAGATCTATGCATTTTGGCATATGAGATTTGTAGCACGTTGGCTCCTTGACAAGATTTTTGAGACTATAAAGTTCCAAAAAATTTTTGAGCTGTTCCTCGGTTTCAGTCATATTAAAATCCCCTATAAACATAAAATTCTCATAGTTTTCACTGTAGTGATCGAGTGCACGACCAAGATTTTCAAATAAATTATCCTGAGATTGAGTTGGTGGTCGATAAACACTAAATAGTGCCCATTTCTTTTTCCTCAAATTTATTTCGAAACTAATGCATTCGACACCCTCAGAAAATTTGAAAGAATTTAACTGACGCGAAGGTATATCACTCCGGACATAAACTAGTAAGCCACCGCCATTTGCATTTCTATCTAATCGAAAGGGAGTTGCAAATCCTTCTATGACAAATTGCCCTGTTGGAAAAGTAGCATCAATTTTTGTTTCCGCAATCATCAATACATCCAAACTTTGTGCCGCAATTTCTTTGAGTGCATCAAATTTATTTCTAACAGAATTGATATTTAGGTATCCGATGATGACCCTACCAATATTTCTTATTCTTAGCAATTTTAATGCAGATTTGGCATCAGTAGCAAGAGTATCAGCTGGAAGAGTATTAGCTGCGGAGGAGTCTAAGGGAATGGCTGAAATTTCTGTGTTTAAGGGAAGCCTTTCTGCATCCTGTGCACTCTCACCTGATTGAGAAGTAGTAACTGCGTTAGATGATATAGGTACTGCAGGCTGATTAGGAAGAACCTTGGTGCTAGTTAGTCAGTAACCCAGGGCATATAAAAAGTTATTTGCAAGAAGACGTGTCCCCTCTCAGTTCAAATGAATCCTACTTCTATTTCAATGATACTCCGCTTGTATATTTGTATTGTCAATGTAATAAAAATCTTGGGAAATGCATAGTTGCTTCAAAAATATATTTACCTCCATAGCTTTATTATGCAACAAGTCTCCTCTTGGTACAAGTCCAGAAATCATTACCTTGTTTACGTTTGTTTTCAGTGACTTTCCTACATCAACTATCTCTTCTGCGATATCTTTTGGAGTAGCCTTCGAGCGAAGATCGTTGGTTCCACAATGAAGGATGACTTTTCCTGGGTCCCGTTTAATAGTTGGACAAACGTGGCTATTCATACAGTCGACCGTTGCACCAGAGAATGACTTGACAAAAATTCTCTCGTTGGTATTTCCAGCAGCTTCGTTCATCTTGTATGACTGGATATCCTTTACCAGCGAGTCTCCGACAATTTCTACCGTTCTTCTCGTCTTCTTGCCTTCCGCTGGACTAGTATTTCGTCGAATATTGTTCACAGTATTGCTTGCAGCAGCAGGTCGTAATTCAAATGTTTCCCTTCTAGCACTGCCATTGTTGGTTTTGCCTGACCACTCCTTGAGCACTTTTTGGTCCTGTGGGAGTCCTCCTGCTTGCTTCCAAGGGCGTGCAGTTGCACCGGTAGTTTCTTCTGTTAATTCTGCTTTTCTCTTCCATTCTTTAAAGTTTCCTGTTGTGTAGCGTTTTGATTGATTCTTAGTTGTATTATGCAATCCAAGTAGCATTTCCTCCTCGTCCGATTCTGATGGTGCAATTGGAGAAAATCTGTTTCGGTCACAGATGAAAGGCTCCCATGTGGGTTTCGGAGACTCATTGCAGGCATGTTTCTTCTTTACGATCTTAAAATTTGGTTCAGGAATGGGATTAAAAGAACCATACTTTCTACTCTCCTTGCTTGCATATGTGTCATCAGACTGAAAACTCTCAATGACCAAATTCTTTCGTCGAATCTCGTTTCTTAGTGACTCGTTTTCCTTTTTTAAAAGAGAGATTTCCTCCTTCAGTTCCAGATCCTTACTCCTACTAGTGCTGTTCCTTGTGAATTCATTTTTCTCCTCGACTGATTTCCTCAATGATTCCACTTGTTGTTTTAATGATAGAAATTCTGATAATGGAGTGTACTTGACAGTTTCAACTGCAATCGTATCATTTGTTTTATCATTGGTATTCTTTTTAGTTGGTAATTCAGGCCATTCAGAGATATCAAGCACGAAGTAGGAGTCCTCGCCATCTTCTCCTCGGTTTTCGATCCGTTTTCGTTGCACGAGACGTCTGAGTGCATCGTCAACCTCATTTGATGTGCAAGTAATTTTCTTTTTTCCAAGTTTTGTGGTAATCGTGCTGCAATAGGGCCTTTTCCTATCTTTTGTTCTTATTTCGTTGATTGCAGTTATGACTTCTGTGTCCATATCCCATGATTTTGTTTCCCTTGCCATCTCGACCAATTTGGGCCTAACCTTCGGTTTGCCTTGCACGTGCTGCAGAAGTTCGCACCCAAATTGGCTTTAATATCCAGTTAATTCCAATGAAAGCTCTTGATTTGTCGAGGAATAAGTAAATAAAATGCTACCATATAAAGTAAATAACAAAAAGATTTATTTAAAAGAACGTAATGTATAAAATAAGACTGACATCCGAGCAACTCAAAACACGTCTGCTCTCTGCATCTCCTGCTAAGGGACGATTTAGATATCTAACGAATACTATAACTAGATTCCGTCTCACATCAGATGTAGGTCAAGGTCGCAGATTTTTACGAGCACAACTCGTTGCATGGAATGGGTTTTCCATTGGAAGTAAATCAAATGGCTGACATCTGTTGTGAGACAGAATTTACAAAGCAAACAAAAGATTTACGTTAACGGACATAGTGGTAGCTTTGTGATATAACTGAAGCTTGAAAGATCTTAGTCAAAGCGACCAGTTTCGTGAATGAACCGTGAAGACAATTGGAGTATATTTTTGTTCAAGTCGTAAGGAAGGTCTTGATCACCATATAATAAAAGCTGTGTAAAAGCATCATTTGAAAGATTTGTGATTTGCACAAATGGTCGTAACAATTCAGCCATTTCAGCGAGAAGATTTCGTCGTTGAACATCGAAAGAGGGGCAGAGCAAGATTGATTAATTGAACAAGCACGTAAAAGATTAATAGACTTTACAGATTTGCAGATGGATTGATGGATTAACAGATTAATAGAGGGCCTGAAACAGACCCTTGATGATCACCGTAGGATTCTTCCTTCAAGAGCCTCAAATGATTTGACACTTTTCAACACGGTAACGAATCAATAGGTGAATATCAATAAGGTTTTTGAAAGCTTCCTCAAAGGTAGGAAGGAAAGACTCAATGTCATAAACTTTTGCTTAAGGGTTAAACGTATCCTAGTATGTCAAAGGAAAACGTTTTAAATAAACTATTTTTGTGTAATATCAATTTTTCGAAGAAAACTCTTCTTAAATAGAAATCCTAGTGCAAAAAGAGCAAGAATTCCGAGGCAGAAACAAATCTCTGTAAATTTATACAGTGTATCATAGTAGGAGTAGAATTTTAAACATCCTTGACTTACATCTTCAAAATTGAGCTCTTCTTCCCCAGCATCATCGTAAGGAAATCTTTGTAGTCGATAGTTCCTGACAGAAAAATTTGTTAAACATATGAGGGTGTTCTTCCAAAAGCAGTCTACATCGGGTGACCCAATACAGATTGAAATATTATGAGCAATTATCAAAATATGAATGCATTTCCTCTATTTATGTGGATTTGTGTAAAGAGCCAAATTAATTCAAAGCTTTTCGAAGCTGTCTGGTTTTGAAGCATACTCAAAAATGAAAAGAATGATTATCATATTGAATGTTCATGCCATGCTACCATTTACATTCGCTCAGTGCGTTCTTGATGTACGATGATATCATAAACTTTAACTTTGATATGAATGGTAAAAATAGAATTCCAGCTAAAAATGAAATGTTTCATAAAATACTGTCGTTCAAACGATAGCTTTCCAAGGCAAAAATTCGGCATCTGACGTTCAAAAGAATACTACAGCAATTAAGAAGTAGCTACATTAGGTCTTTGACACAAATGCGCAAGAAGAAAGCTTAGAGACTGCTGGCATTCAGCCAAGTCAAATTCTGCAAATCTTTCTAACGTTCCATTCTTATTGCAACATCAGCTGGTACACCACATATGAAAACTAATTTCGATAGTAAAACTTAACATCAATACAGTGTTTTCTTTCGTATTAGCACAGGGGAACCAGGGTTAATTGGTAATACGTAAAAAGAACATTGATGAATAAATAAAGAGGATAAATAACTTCTTCGGAAACCCCTGCGAAGGACTATCTGCTTCGCAGTCTTTTTCCCAAACTGACAGGAGAGTAACGACTGCGCGGGAAAGACTTTTCTAAGTGCTTTGGAAATCGAAATATATTAGTCTTGAAAATTCGAGCCTAGCGCCATATTCAAACAAAAGATTTGGATCTTCGACATAAATTGCTATTGTGCTGCGTTGGGATAACCTCAAACCAGATGACCCAAGAAAGGGAACTGTTTGAGAAATCGCTATATTACTAATCTTTATATCTTCAAAGTCCAAATTAATTTAATAGATGATCCTTCTTTCCTTTCCTCAGGCTAGCTGTCATGAAACTGCAGCATCAACAACCACATATTTGAGAAATAGTTTTATGTAAATATGCATTTTAGCCAAACAGCTATATCATTCCAATCTTATATTGACGTTCCAATCCTAAATACGAGGTGAGTGGCAGAGTGACGGGGTGAGTGGCCGAGTGGCTTAAACAATTTTAGTCAGGTAACTGAAATTAAGCTCGGTCGAGTGAGATCAAATTTCGGATGGATGACGTCGGAGGTCTGACCCCACAACTCACCTCGTCGTCCTTCGGAAGGGACGTTAAACTAGGGGTCCAATGCCTGGACGCGGCATGCACAGTGGACCTAAAATAGCTTTCAGTAGCTAGAAATCCTGACAAGCCCACTCAAAAACTAATTGAAAACAAACAAACAAATAGTATTCGATCAGAAAAAAGCAATACCTCAAGCTACGTCCACATATATCCGAACATTTTTGAGAACGCGCCCTTTTTACCCGTAAGAAAAAGATCCACGTCCAGAAGAGGATTGTTTAGAAATATTCCCGTGCACACGAGACCGCTGTGACATTCGAAATTCGATATTAGAAAATGCAATTCAATTTTCGATTACAACATTCGACATTTGAGCCTCGATAAAAGAAAACAGATAAGCAAAATACCCTCGCGTGATCCCTGAAGAACCGAGCGCATGCTTTCACATGCAGCAACTCGACCCTGGGACGACAGCGTTTTCGAAAAGCTCCTTTTTCATCCGTCTACAAAACAACAGGAAAACAAAGCTGTTAAGGATATCCACTACAGAGAACATTTTCGAAATACTTCGTTTTCGTATCCAGAAATGCCATCTATGTATATGCAAAATCAAAACAGATAAAGTAATGTGCTTTCAATAAAATGTGGATACGTGTGGACGGGGCCTGAGACACAAGCAACGAATTTATGTGGTGGAACAGGAAGAAACTTTAATATAATCATCGTTTCTTATCACAGGGCAGCATGTTTGAAAGCATGTAGCTCGTAAAAGCACACAGACAATAATCCCAAGCAACTTCAAAGATTTGCAGCATGACTCAATGATATAAATTGGTCTTTGACACAAACGCACAAAACATTTTCATTTTTCATTTCCTTTTTATTTATTAACAGATGGTGGAGCTATCAATTACATATGAATAAATTGCTTTATATACTGCCCTGTACGAAGTAAAAGACGAGCCGAGAAAATTTACGATATGAAAATACAAAATAGAATAACAAAGTAAAAGTAGTTAAGAGCACTGGAACGGTCGAAAGGAATGAGGAGGGTTCCTTTATGTTCTAGAGTTTTGAGACAGAACTTAAATTGTTTGAAATTTTTCGTTGATTTTGATTTTGCATTGCATAGTTTCGCCACTGTAAAAGAAAAGCATTTTTGGCGACATGTTGTTCGTAGAAATGGGACACGTAAATCGGTTTCAGTGTTCCGAAGTACCCGCGTACTGGTGACAAATCTTTCTGATTGGTGACAGGTGACGTACTCATATTATGATTATTTTCCAAAAATTTTGAAAATTTATTCGGGTTACTTGATAGACTAGCAGTGAAGAGCTCTCATTTGGAAAAGATGGAGGGAACAGCTTCAAGATAAGTAGTATTTCATATGTAAAACATGTGAAAGATGCAAAATAAGCATGGCATCTAAGCACAAGCTATCCAAAATTGATTACTTTGAAGGTAGTATTTATCACCGGGATGATCAAACATATTACCTTTATCATTTCTAATACTAAAATGATTTGATTTTTAATTTGATTTTATCTTTTTAGGTAGCCCCTTGATAAGAATAATTGATTTACATTGGGCCAAGTTTAAAACTAACAATAACTAATAATTTACAATAGATACAAAATTTGCAAGAAAACCTATGTTAATTACAATGATTCATGAATAAAAGAAGGGAAAACAAAGAGAATTGTTGATGCTCATGTTTGCAACTTCTTCTTAAAAGATCTCAAGGTTGACGAAATTTCTGGTTCGGAGCTATGAAAGTTACAAACTTTGGCGCCTCGGCATGCGAAACACTGCTACCCACCTGCCGATCTTACTTAATAATGTCAATGTGAAGGACACTAAACTTTGCTCAAGATAAATGAAAATTTAATTTTGTAAGAATTCTACCCCTACACAACGGCCCACACCCCGCTGTCGGGCTCCCCGACACAGTGCAGCAGCGCAGAAAGATACGGAGTCTCGTAACTACCCACGGTGACTGGTCCAAGTGATCGAGGTAACATGGCCGCCAAGATGGTTTTAGACTGGATCGTTCAATGTGTTCGCTGAGCTTTTATGTTGTTTTTGCAAGCGGATTACTTGTTTTTTCCTATGGACATTCTTCGTATCAACCAGTATCAACACCCAAGACGTGGCAGGCTAACATCAACCTGAGATTGACTTCAGCATCTCCAAGAGAACGAAAAGTATAGTTGTTGACTCTAGTTATAAGCTGATTCAAGCCAATAAGATAATTTAAACTTATACATTTGAAATATTTTGATAGTTCATTTCATTAAGAAGGGTAGCCCTTCAACCAGAGTTGTTTTACAAGGGCCTCTCCACTTAAAAACGTTAATATACAATTAAAAATGAAGAAGAAAATTACAATATAAAAACCATAACATAAAAACCAAATACAATATTTACAAAGTCTAACATAAAAGATTAGAGAAAATCCTGAAAATATTTTATAAAACTATTCAGGGAAGATGCCTGTTCGGTATCGACAGGAAGGTCATTCCATGCTTTAGCTCCTCGAAAACCATTTTGTGACGTAAGAAATACGATAGCCAAAAAAGCACAAGGGAATAGCCATGTACAGTTAACAAAACGATGAAAATACTCAGAATTTGGCATGGGTATGAATAATTTCGGGCTTGACTGCATATAGTAAGCATTTGAAAAGGTATGCGCCTCGAAAGCCATTTTACTACGTTCCAGTCCCCTAAGGGTTTGATTATCATTACTCCTTTGCAGACTGCACAGTCATCCAGGATTGCAAAATAAGGGAATAAATAGGAAAACATGAAGTTTTGAACATCAAATCATCTTTATACCATCTTCATTGAGCGCACCCTGGGGGTCAATGTGAATGAAAGATATTTCAAATCGATGAAGGGACCGCCAAGATATTGATCTTTGAACTTTGGCCTAATTTGTTTGTTTGCAAAAATTACTGTTTCCGGAACAGTGCTTTTCGGAGGGCATTTTATAAATCCTCATTTCTCCGTATAGGAATCTCCAAAATTCTTCATATTTATCTCATTTGCAACTAACTACTATTAATGTACTTCGAAGTGATTCCATAATATGTTTTGATTTCTTCAATCTTGATACTTCTAAAAACGATGTCATGATGGCACAATCAAATTGCGTGAACGAAATGAATTATGTAATTTAAAGCCACTTCCCCTGAATAGTTTTGCCAAAGGGCTTGAACAGATTCGCCATAAAAAAAATTTCTGACCGTTCAAAACTTTTCCGTTGCCACTTTTTTGTTCTTCATTTTTCACACATTTCGAAAAAATCTGATCAGAAAGGTCCATTAAAGGAATTTACAAAGACCAAGCGTCATTCATATGGTCCAAACACAAGAAAATCAGCATTATTACGGCTTACAAAGTGCAACGTTGAATAAAATTGATAACTTACAAATCTTTTGATTGCGTGATTATGAGGAATGAGTAAAAACGCTAGTTTTTCACAAAAAAAACTGTCTAGAGGGGAGCAATTAGGCTACAAGCAAGGAAAATAATTGAGCTGTATTGTAGAAACCACACTCTAGCAAGGAAAAGCATTGAAATTTAGAACTGAAAATTTCTTCGGCAAATATCTCTCCAAAATCAAATTTTGGGACCACCTTAAAAATTATTAACTCGCCCCTGAAAGCCAAATATCATGTCTGTGTCACATTCTGCATCGAAGTTATCAAAATTACACTTATAGGGGTCTGGAACCTAGCACCCTAATCTAAAGATAGTACAGGGGTATTTTCCAACTCGTCCCATATCTTATCTCTTTCAGTGTATCAAACTGTCCCTGGAGACATATTTCATGTCAGTACCACCATCTGCAATAAAGTTAAAAAAGAAACAATTTAAGAGGCCTGAGACCGGGGACTCTAGTCTGAAAATAGCACATGGCGTAACTTTACAATTCAGATTCACATCTTATATCTTTCAGCATAACAACTTGCCTTTGAAACCAAGTTCATATCGGTATCACAATCTGCAATAAAGCACATCAAATCACCCCTTTGGAGGTCTGGAACCTAGTACCCCAGTCTAACTATGGCACATTGGCATTTTCCAATCCATACCTCTTTTTCAGCGTATCAATTTGCCCCCTGAAAAACAAATGTCAGCGCCACAATCTGCAACGAAGTTATTAAAATCACATCCCCAGAAAGGAGTGGGTTTGGTTTTGGTTTTTTGTAAGAAAGGCAAAAGGCTCACCTTTCTTCATAAAAATTGGCCATATTTCACATTCTTAATTTTCGGCCAAAAACGCAAGGTCTCTAACAGTGTGCATGTAGTGCTCATTGTGAAAGTAGTGGTTCTGTAATTGCTCACGTTGTGATTCACCCTCGCGAACTACTCACGAACAAAGGCTCACGAATCATTACCCACACAAATTTTCTGACCCACGAAACTCACGTAATTGTTGGGGAGACGAGATATGCTTTGTCCGAGGAAACTTATGCGTCCCCCCGTGCAGTGGGTTAAAGCTCATGCGCAGTAACGTTTTGGAGTTGAAGCTCTGACAGGCGCATGAGCTTTAACCCACTGCACGGGGGGACACATTAGTTTCCTTGGACAAAGCGATCTCGTTTCCCCAACAAGTAACCCAAGCAGCCCACGCAATTAAGCACTCTAATAAGGGTTCCGTTGGTCGGAAAAATTGCATGGGTAGGCAAGCAATGAAAATTTGCAGTTCTAATGGATTACCTCTGCTATAGGCAGCAACAATACTGATCTTTGTTTAATTACATTTTACTATGATTGTGGACCAATTAGTGTCATGACAGTATCTCCTTAACAACAATCAAATTAAATCATCAATCCTATATAGTGATAACTTCCTTCACTCACCTGAGTTTCGCGTATCAACTTCACTGATCATTTTTCTAAGTTCAAGATGAGTTTTAGCTTGGCCAAGTTTCTCCATCATCTGTTTCAGTTCCATAAGATCTACAAAGAAGTATTGTCCAATTTTACCTCTGGTTGGACCTTATAGCTTCAATTCTACTACGCGCGCCAAAAAATTGTATGCAGGTTTAAACATTCTGACGCAAAGAGATTTCGTCACATTACCCAAAAACAACATCATACTAGCCCTTTCAATGGCTGCATTGAATTTCCGTACGGTTCTTTTAATTTCTAGTTACTTGGTTTCAGAACAATAAATCAACATTGCAAATTTTTCTCTTAGGCCCAACTATAGCTACTATATTCTACGGAAGGCAGAAGCATGTCGTCCCTCAATATCAAAACTGATATGCCTCGTGGTTCTGACTGCTGGAAAACGAAAGAAAGACATTCACGCAGGTCAACAAAATTACACTATCAGAGATTTCTTACTTTGATTTGCTCTACGGTTAACTTTACTCTTCACTTTTTACCTCTTTACCTCTTTACCTCTCTACTCTTTACTCTTTACTTCTTATTCTTTGCTCTTTTCTCCTTACTCTTAGCTCTTTACTTTTTTCTATATTCAATTAAAAGTTTTACAGACATATTACTAATTACAATACCTATGAACTACGTTAAAATACTAAAAGACGATGCCACAGGGAGTTTTGGCAGTTTGCACAAGATATAGCAAGAGAAAGCAACAGGAATAGTAGTTGTCCTACAGTGGACAACGCAGTCATGGTATCCAGTACGATGACATCCTACAGAAGATGCCACAGGACGCTGCCGCTTTACTCCTTTTTCTTCGCTCTTTACTCCTTACCTTTCACACTTACTTCTGTACCCTTTACCCTATACCCTTTACTCTTTTCACTTTACTCCTTACCCTTAACCCTTCACTCTTAACTCTTAACCCTTAACCTTTCACTCTTAACTCTTAACCCTTAACCCTTCACTCTTAACTCTTTACTCTTTAATCCTCACTCCATACTCCTTACTTTTTACGCTTTACTCTTTGCTCTTTACTTACTCTTTGTTTAGTACCTCTAAACAACTGAAAATTGCGAAGATCTAGTCGTTGTCGCAAAACGAAACTATCACCACTGCGTTGGTGAGACGTTCAACTTCAAATTTCTCAAACCCTTTTTGGTCGAAAAATTGGCTAACATTGATTATTTTTGCGTTTTAGTTTGTAAAAATCACTTGAAGAAACTGCGACATTCATGCCTGGGCCATTCTTTTGTCTTAACATTGTTGCTGTTGTTGTCCCTTGATGGCCTTTATTTTTTTCTGTTCTACCTTTCACTTAGGGTTTCCGGATGTTTTGCTGCCTAGCTGTGTTGTTTCATCATATTTTAGAAGGACTATTTGTCTCTTCAATGCATTAAAATAATATCTCATTGCTATTTTATAACTTGTTTCATTGCTTTGAGTTCATATTTGGATACAAAACCAAGATGCAAGAACTTATTTTTGAATGATTGACCTACGAAATGCCCCAAGATTGATGGCTGCATACCACAAAAGCATGTTCGGTTGTTTCACATATTTTATCAATGATTCTACAAAATTGTGTCTATTGTTGCTGTATAAATGTCCATTGTCATTTTTCTAAGTCTCTAATTTCTCCTTCATTATTTTCAGATACTGCAATATTAATCACATATTTGTTTGAATGTGTTTGGCCCTGATAGAGCTCCTGCAAGGTGCAAATTTTTTAGCTGGATGACTACTACTATGTAACCCTACGAGATTTCCAACACATTCCCACAGAAGTATGGAAACTGTTTGAATAGGATGAATTCTAATAAATCTTGAGGGATACCTCCATTTAGACTTGCATAAATATTGCAAGTATGTAAAACAATTTAAGGAATTTCAGATTGATTTCAATGCCGGCACCACAGGGAGAACTGGGGGGACTTTCCTCCCCCAAATCCCAAAAGTTGGCAAAAACTGTCAAAGACGAATGACATAAAATCAGTTAAGTATGCCTTCAGATTCAACAATTAATTTAAACTCCCCCTCCCCACTTTCGGATTTTCCAGTAGTGGCACTGCCACTGATTCACTTGCTTCCTGCACCTAATTTTTGAATGATTTTGAATAATTTGATGATGCTGATGCACTGTAGAGTCATGAGGCATTTTTTCTGTGACTACATTCTGATTATTGTTGATCTCCTTGTTTGAATTCCTCAGCTTGATATGAAATAGTGGGATCTATTATAGCTGGAATATTCTACCGTTTGATGCATAGATCCAGAATAGACAATTACATTCAAGATGGAGGAGAGGAACATGGCTTAGTCAATTAATAATTTTTTTTTAACACTGGATTTGTCTAATTATGTCAACCTGAATTTGTCTCTGTCTCTACTCTCTGGTTAACTATAATTGGGAAGGACTGGAAATGAAATTTAATATGATTATCGTCGCAATCTTGGTTCTTCGATTTTTGGAGGGGAGAAAATTTTTACCAAGATGCATTGCATTTGATAAACAAGAATGTGGGGATTCTAACCATATCAAAATTATTGGCAAATATTGTAAAATGATTTTCCAGACAAATTTATTGCTCAAAAGAGCGTACCACCTTGAAAGCCATTTTTTACCCTTGCATTTGAGGTAAGAGAATCTTACATCAGCAGGAAGTGCAGATCCTAAGCTTATAAAGAGTGTCTGGAATTTTTCAAATTCCTTCTCCCTTTTAAGCTACATGCTGTCAAAAATTAGCAAATGCCTTTTCTGCCCTCCCACAGTTGTATTGGCTATAAAAGACGGATCAAGACGCATACAAAGAATTTGGGACACTTTTTCCAAGCTCCAAATCTGTCCTGGCCATGTGCAAATTTTCGAGCTATTCGATTTGATCAAAGGGTACAAAATAGCTTAGGCAACACTTAAACCCAAACTTAGAGGCCCTTTACATGAGTAAAGTCAACCCGGGTGGAGTTTCACCCCGGGTTGAGTTTCAACTCGACCGCAAGAAAAACCTTTGTTATTCGTGAAATCGTTCACATGAGAAAATTTCAACCTGGGGCGAGTTCAACTCGCTTTCTCAACCTGGGTGGAAATTTCGCCCCGATTTGAAAATTGCATGTAAATGCAAATCGTTGCCAACCCGGGGCGAGTTGAGAAATTTGCAACGATTAAACTAGGAGCTGAGAAGACTCTAAGATTGAAAATCAAGGTTTTTTGCGTGTTTTGGTGCACCCTTCTTCTCAAGAATCTATCGCGATGCTGGTTGTATCCTTATAACGCAAGATTTTCCGCCCTTATGGTGCATAAAAATCTCCTGCTTCAAATATTGATGCTGAAGCATTGAAATTTATCCGAGAAGCAATGCCTGGCATCATCTTGTCAAGTTAAGTGGACAACAAAATAAAAAAAACAACAGCAACAGCGATTGCAACACTTTAGAGTGGAAACTCACCCCGGGTTGAAAATCTCATGTAAACGCAAGCCAAATTTCCAACACCCAGCAAAACTCAACCCGGGGCGACTTGAAATGTATGCCATGAATGCAAAGAGCAGTATAACATAGCAATTTCTCAAGAGTGTTGCCATATGACTTGAAATGTGTGAACTAGCCAAAGGAAATCTTCTCAGTTCATAAAGAAATCGAAGGGCATTGAATCTTGAACCAAAGAAACTGCGGTGGAGGGACAATAGCAAGAACAATTGTAAACGTAAATATTTGCCGTTCTGGGATCGTTCTTAAAAAAATCACTATTGTTATTGCAATTGTTTCTAACCCAGAAATTCTATTGTTTAACCCTCTCAGGCGCTGAGTACCCATTTCTGGACCCAACCTGAAAATTTGACCAAAAACATGACATATTTCCAAATTGCTTCGAAATTGGTACACAGCCTATTTCAGGTATGCTGATTACGAATATGGACAAAGATTTAGAAAATGTCGTCACCAAAGTGGTCCAAATGGCACAAAAAGTGGCAAAAATGATTAAAATCTGAAATTGCATAGAATTATCTCAAATTTGGTGCATGGCCTATTTCAAGTGTTCTGAGTATGAATATGGACAAAGATTTTGAAAATTTTGTCACCAAAGTGGTCCAAACGGCACAAAAAGTGGCACCAATGATCAAAATTTGAAATTGCATGGAATTATCTCAAATTCGGTGCACGGCCTATTTCAAGTGTTCTGATTACAAATATGGACAAAGATTTTGAAAACTTTGACACCAAAGTGGTCCAAATGGCACAAAAAGTGGCACAAATGATCAAAATTTGAAATTGCATAGGATTATCTTAAATTTGGTGCCCCGTCTATTTCAAGTGTTCTGGTTACGAATATGGACAAAGACTTTGAAAATGTTGTCACCAAAGTGGTCCAAATGGCACAAAAAGGGCACAAATACTCTCAAACGCACAAAATACATTGCTCTCTGCAAAAACATAAAGTTCCTCTAATTTTCACCAAACTTCCTACCAAACACAATTTTTACATGCTGATTTCAAAACCGGTGTCATTTAAAAAAAAATATGCCAAGAGTGGCAAAACTCTTCTCAAATGGCAAAAATGCTGAGTGCCTCATCGGTTTTGGAAAGGCCATAACTCCGAGAAACCATGAGATATTCAAACTGGCATCCAAACGTGGATACCCAAATATCTGGTCAGTAGATATCTTAAAAAAAATTCGGGAAATTTCCTGCAGTTTTTTGTCCTGGTTGCGTTTTATGAAGGTTGGTAAAGTTGAGAAATTTTTCAAACATTTCTTCTTGTCTTCCTCGCTTATTCACCGTCTGATTGGTCCGTGCAAATGAGGCTTTGAAGGTTTCCGGCCATGGGCCACGAGCGAAAATCGGCCAAAACATTTGACTCCTACCTTGACCATACCCATAACTCTGGAAAATGTACAAGATTGTTGAAATCTATACCCATAAGTCCAGACTCTGTCATGAAAAAGGTATCCTTAAAAGGCACCACGCCATACCATGGAGGACTTAAGTTAACCCCCTGGGTACCCCCATGTCTTGCAACCTCTCATTCTTGCAGTCCGTTCAGTCCTGTTGGCACTGCATCACAAAATGACTCTCCCCACCCAGTGTCTGAAGAGCAAAACGAAGTCAAACAAACACGCATTCATTCCATGGAATAAGAGACAATGAAGATGGCTCTGATGACACCGCCTCTCACGTTCTCGTTATTGTGTTGATAAAAATAGGTTATGCTATGTTCCACAAATCGATAGAAAGAGAGAGAGATATCGGAGCTTCCTTATTCTTCGGCATTATGATGCAGCTAACGCTGCAACAAACTGAGAGAGGTGCACAGACAGAGACTCGCAAGATTATCAATGTAAACGGAGCACTACATCCTAAAAATAACGAGGCAAGATTTTATACCAAGGTGCATCAAAAAAGTTTTCGCATTTGGTGTGCTGTGAAATAAAAAGTATGACGCCGACATCCAAAACTCAAATGTTAATCCATCTGCCAAAGGCACACTTCCCTAGCGAAGGTGAAGGTGAAGTTGCAATTTTTAGCACCAAGCACTGGGATGGCAGAAGTAGCTAAGCGCTAATCGAATACGCGACCCCTCGTCATGACGCTCAAGTGGTAGGGCCCTACCGAGTCTTGAATCCACTCCGCCAGGCTGTTCTGGCTACAAAGTCAGTGGATTGCACCACTGCGCCACAACACTATGTTTAGCAGCATATAGCAGGGTGCAGCCACAGACGCGCTCAGAACTACGGACCAGGTACCCATTTATACTCCTGGGTGCAGAGAAGCACAATTTGTGTTAACACCTTGCCTAAGGATTCTTTCCTCGAATGTGGCCAGTGCTGGTATCGCAACGAAAAGAAAACATGGAAGGAATGATAAGTTCTGCGAGAAGAAGTGATGGAAAGGCAATAGAAAGTGCTTTAAGTAACAAAACAAGAAATCTGCAAGAAAAAACTGAATTGAAATGAAAGACCACTGCATGGTAAACATTTTGAACAGGCAGAAGGGACAGCAACAAAGAATCATGGACATGGCTGGAGATAGGCAACCTGAAAATTGAAATCATGGTAGCTCAAAAGCAATCTCTGAGAACTAATGCAATCTTTGGGACCTGTTAAATCAAAATGGCGTTCATCATTCAGATAAAGGGTATCCTCATAAACCAGCATCAGTTGTTGAGGATGATCAAGCATCAGTTGTTGAGGATGATCATTACAAAATTTTATGGGACTTTTCCATGCAAACAGATTGTGAACTTACGGCCAGAAGGCCCGAGACTGTTTTGATTAACAAGGATACAAAGAACTGTCAAATAATTGAAGTAACAATACCAAGAGATGCAAGGATTATAACAAAGCAAGAGGAGAGGACAGACGAATATCAAGATCTATCTAGACAAATCCCCTCATCATGCAGAGTCAAGGCCAAAGTTATTCTGATCGTTATTGGGGCTCTCCGGACCATACTACAAGGGCTGAACGGACAATTTTACCAAATCGGCACACTGTTGGGAACTGCCAGGACACTTAAAATGGTTCTACAGGGTGTCTCAAAAAATTGATCGACGTTTGATGAAATATTACTAAAGGGAAGATAACCCTGTCCCTGAGGTTACGAAATAATTTTAGAGACCAGAATCTTGCAGATCGGTTGAAAATTCACTGAGTTCCGAGCTTTCAAATGTCAAAAATACGCGATGGCTGAAACCAGAGACCCCCAGATTACTTGCAATGCAAAAAACCTCGAAGACTGAGGTAAAAGAAGCTTGTCTCGTGCCATACCTCTTGTTGAAATCAAAGCAAACCAAATAGGACTTCCAAAGTAATTCAATCCTTGTGATCATTGCCAAAATTTACTTAACATTGCAAGTATCCAAAAACAGTGTTTCAAAACATAATCGACGAGAGACTGAATCTGTTTTCTCAAAGCATCCATACTTGAAAGTTAGGTTATTGAAAATCTGCTCAGATCCCATTTGCTTCAGCCTGAAACAATTGAGAAATAACGATGGCCTATAGGATCTTTACCAAAAATGCCATTTCGAGGCCTCTGGTTTCAGCTTTCGCATGAAATTGAACTTCAAAGGCATGTAACTCCATGAATTTTTAGCGGATTTGCAAGATTCTTGTGTCAAAAAATTAATCTAAAATCTCAGAAAAAGGGTTACGTGACCAAAAATCTATTCAGCGTATCGTTATCTTTTAGCATTTAATCAAACATCGGACACTTTTTTGGGACACCCTGTATATGTATGCATGTATGTATTCATCGTTTGCCACAATTCAAATATTTACAAGTCATCATAATATTAAAAATAATGAAAATAGATACAATACAATATGTACCATGAGGTTAAAAACGTAACAACAAACCTAATTACAGTGGCAAGGATAGCGTTAAAGGGTTAAGCTGGCCTTGTTTCCATAATGGTCTCCTTAGAGGTGTTGGTACAACGAAAAACGAAAGAAAAGAAAATAGAAAAGTACCGTACTTGTTTTCGTAACAAAACCCGGCTTAAGTATGAGACCAACTTATATAACTTCTTGAAAGGAACTTGTTAGACTCGCATTCAATGCATAATCCGGTTCGATAAACTATATTCAAGGATGATCACTAACCGTGGAGATCAGTAATAATTGTAATAATTTCAAAACGTTCATAACAAACATAAAGGTAAATTGTCGTCATCTTCCATCAGCTTATAAAGAATACAGTGGAGAACTACTACAAGTAAGAAGATACGTCTTTACCGATGTCTCCAGAGTTGTCCAAGTCGAATTCCATAAACTGGGCTGGAAAGAAAGAGAGAAGAAAGCTTTAGTAAATGACATCAGCATAATATGGCAAATTACATCAAACAACAAGGAACCCAATGGGGGAGGAGGTTCAGCCCTCTTTGACACTTTATTACTATCACGAAACTGGATGGCTAGCAACTTTGATCAAGAATTTTAGGCAGCCAACTCGCAGAAAACGCGTAAGGGGATTTTTCCACGGCATCGACATTGGCTTCATCATCATCATCATCATCATCACCATCATCACCATCATCACCATCATCACCATCATCACCATCATCAGCATCATCACCATCATCACCATCATCAGCATCACCATCATCATCACCATCACCATCACCATCATCATTATCATCATCATCATCATCATCATCATCATCATCATCATCATCATCATCATCATCATCATCATCATCATCATCATCATCATCATCATCATCATCATCATCATCATCATCATCATCGTCATCGTCATCGTCATCGTCATCGTCATCGTTATCGTCATTATCATTATTTTTACACGAATATTTCTTCAGCTATACCTTCGCTCACAATCCGGCATCCATGCTCCAAATTCGCAACGCAGCATATCAAAATGTTTCTCAATCCTTGAACTATACTCTCCAATACTTTGTTTCTTCATTATCAATGCTTAAAATGCAACAATTTGCCACTTTTTGACGCACGTCTCGTCAGATCACGTTTCTCACCATGCTCCGGCCATCGAACGGTCCCAGAGCGATCGAACTTCAAATGTTTTCGTCTGCCTGCCTTGCTTTGCCTTGCACAGACTGTACATAGGGACCCCCTGGCATACCAAGAGAGCGCAGTTCTTCGTTTGAATCAATCAACAGATGGACCGGGGGATCCCTGTGTACATTCTGTGCAAGGCAAAGCAAGGCAGGCAGACGAAAACATTCGAAATTCGATCGCTCTGGGACCGTTCGATGGCCGGAGCATGGTGAGAAACGTGGTCTGACGAGACGTGCGTCAAAAAGTGGCAAATTGTTGCATTTTAAGCATTGATGATGAAGAAAGAAAGTATCGGAGAGCATAGTTCGAAGATTGAGGAACATTTTGATATGTTGTGTTGCAAATTGGGAGCATGGCTGCCGTATTGTGAGCGAGGACAAAACAGTTTATTGAATTTGACTTGAAGATTAGTTTCACTCCTTGTTTCTTCCTATTAGAATACCAGCAAGTTATTTTGTATCGAACTCTCGCATTCGAACGATTATGCAGTGGAGTGCAGCAGTCAATGAGATACAACGCAGCCGTGGGGAGCAGTGCAGCAAATAACACACAAAGGTAGTATACAATTAAAGATTTAAAGATTGTAAACTTATCATTGTTCAGTTGCCTAACTGCCTGGGCTTCCTGCGCTTACGATACAACGCAATAATCAAGAGCAATAATGTCGCGTCATTGCAGTACAACAACAGCAACAGGACCGATGTTGCCATGCCAGCAGGATGTTGCAATAATAGTGAGGCAAGAAGAAGACACAGAGATAAACAGTCAACCATTTAACGGTATGAATTTCATTTTCTTCGATTCAAAGAGCAAGCAATGTTACCTACTGTGCAGTTTGGAAAACAAAACAGCATATATTGCCTCAATTGAAGCTAGGCCTCACCATTATATCGGCGATTGGGCTTCCTGTGGACTGGCCTTTGTCTAGGAAAATTCAGAAGTAAAACCAGGTTTTCCGTTCAAATCATCACAGAAATTTTTAGGAATAACCAAACAAGTAAAAATCTACCCCTTTTAGTTCAAAATTTGCCTAGAAAATGCTCGCAAAATGTCCGCAAGATTGAGATTCGCATTATTCACTGCGTATTGGGCAAAGTCCACAACGTGGAAATGCAGAGCGCGAAAACTTTTTCATGCCCTAAAAATGCTGTTCTTTTTAAAGCCCATTCTTTGGTCTTTGAAATACTGTATCTGTCTTATTTAAGAACTGGCTGGTTTACAAGTACACCAATTATTCAAAAGAAGAAAGCATCTACGAAACTTAGAACAAAAGCTCGCTACCGTCGCTCAAGTAATCATTTCTGATATCATTTTACTAACCCATTCAAATAATGTGTAAAACGCGTCTCAATGAAGGCCGCGTAAACTAAGTCCTAGATATCTGGAATCTGCAGCAACAAGATTTCCTCCTTGTTTCGTAGACACTTTCTTCTGTTGAATAATGGGTCTACTCGTTGGCTAAGGAATGGCTGCTATTACATTGGTCAATTACTCACTTGTCTGGGCCTGGGCCAATCGAGGTCCGGCATAAATTTCACAAGGTTGACCTTGCGTTAGCAAATTCAGAAACACGGTAGGCTGTATATGTTGAAGTGTGTCAACAAATGTTCAGTGATCAGACACCTGGTCTAGCTTTACCTTTGAATTCGCTAACGCAAGGTGCGATCGCTTTTTAACCCTATTAATACCGGGCTTTTTGGACCCTTGTAGTACCGGGGGGGCACAAAGTGCCCCCTCCGTAAAGTCGCGAATATTGCAGATATGAGAACGAAACTTGGTACAATGGCGTACTGTAACAAAATCTACACAATAGGCTACTGTTTTTATTTTTCATTACAACCATGACGTCACAATGACGTCATGAGTGAGGAAAATTGCAGTATTTGGTTGTTGTTGGCAAAATTGACAATATTTAAGTTTTTATTTGACTATTCCTTTTTTAAATGAACTAGAATGTATCACAGAGCATCAATAAGTAAAAATCCACAGTATAAAATATATTTAAGTTCATTATATATATCATATATTCATTATTTATATACACCATTTTTCTATTATTTAATTTAAGCCCCTAATTGCCAATGTAAATACTTTTAAATGCCTTAAGATGATGTATAATGATTAAGAGAATCAATTTTGGTCATTAAATATTTCTAATGCATTTGTTATTATTTGTATGACGTCATAAACATTGATGACGTCATTAAGTTTAAAATTGCTGACATCATCGAGAATGAATAAAACTATATATCATCTGAAAGCTCTCATCAAAATCCATTGAATGGTAGTGTTTTCAATGATCTGTGATAATTCTGGAAAAAATAAGAGTCCCCTCTTTTCTTTCATTGCTGACCACGTGTTGAAAAGATGTTGGTCACGTGATCAGTGTCTACCATTTTGAAAAATTTTTTAGATTTTTAATTAGTATATTAAATTTGACGAAAAGTCACCAAGTTTCAGCTCTGTATCTCTCGAACTCACGACACTGCATCAAATAATCTGCGCCGCGGGCACTTTGTGCCCCCCGGTAGTAATAGGGTTAAAGCTAGGCAGTGAACCCTAATGGGCAACATACCGATGTTACTGGAGGCTTTTCAGTTTTCAATTCTATGTTATGGACTTTTGTTTAATATGCCTGTGAATATCGCAGAACTCAATCTCGCGGAAATTTTTCGAGAGAAAATTCCATAAGCGAAGTTTGAACCAAAAGCAGATGTTTGTTATGTTGCTCCTGCCCCCCCCCCTGCACTGATCTACCATGGATTGGTGCAGAACTACTATCTATCAACTCAATAGGCGAAATTTCACATCATACAATGGATTCGGTGTCTCTGATGAGTGGGATACTATCCCAGGCATTTGGACCAGTGTACATTTTCGTATGTTCTAAACTTAGTTTTGCACATGGAGATCCTTCATGTTCCTTGCGTAATATTTTGATAAGGAAAGACCTCTCTATGAACTTATTTCGTGAGCTTTCAGGACAAAGCTGATTGACAATTTTGAAGGTGGTGAACAATCGGTCAAATTTCGTTGATCACTGTGTTGAAGAAACAAATTTCTATCAAGGAAAGTAGGCCTTGTCAGGCAAAAATGGAAGACTGCAAAATTCGATAAAAAGCCAATTGCGATGTTTTCGAGTTTTCAAATGTTGTCATTTGCGGCTACGGAAAAAAATTTGGAAAAAATTCCAGTGTTTCATGTTTGATTCAAATTTTTCAAATTCTCAAAAATTAATGTGCTTCCAGCCCTAAGCTTTGCCCCAAATCTCTACAACTTCTTTGTTAATACGATGCTATGAGCTACTAATCTATCACAAAGTCACGTGAAAAATAAGCGCCTTGAGATTGGCCCCTATGAAAATGTAAAGAAACACGACAAAATGTAAACAAACACGCAAAAGTAATTTTCCTCCTTGCTAGCCTGCACGCGGACAATACATAAATAGGTAAACTCTGCCAAGGGCAAGACAGTGTAAAGCGAACTACGGGGTAAAGTGAACTACTTAGTACATTCACGCTATGCTCCAAAAGTAGAAACGCAATTATAAAATATAATTTACGACTAATGCTTGATTATTTATGCTGACAGAAAATCAAATTATTTTTGCTAGAGGGTTATTTTTCTTGTTGCAAAAAATCCCCTAACCTGAGGTAATGAAAAAACTTTAGAAAACTGCATTTTTAGGTTTAGACCCTCGTTTTTGGCCTTGATTTTTGACTCCATCAAAAATTGATTTCACAAGCTGCTTTATTGATTAAAGCATAGACAATATGGTTCCTTTTTCCAGAAAAAAGATGGCCAAGAAAGACTTTCTAGTCCGCTAGGATGGCATTGTGAAAGGCCTTCGGTCGAGTCGAGATTTTGCCTTGACCAGTGTAAAGTGAACTACCTGCATTGCATGCATGAAAGTGCCGTGTTGATGCATTCCAAGCTTGCCTCATGTGAGAAAGCGCAGCCTTTCCCAGAATTCCTCAACTAATATCAATTTCTGCGTATTTCAACGTAATATGGACGCAGAAAGCTTTATGTCCTTGTCAGGCTTGCAAAGAATCATATTTCAATACTTTATGTCAACACTTCAGAACTAACAGCATGTATGTGTGTTTGTATGTATGCATGTAAAACTTTGCCATCAAAAACAAAGTATAATTATTTACAATAGAAAAGAAATTTATTACAATATATATAAATTTAAAATAATTACAGGCAAAAAACTAAATATTCAATCTCAAAATCTAACTTAAAAACACCCCATGGTAAGAGATGGCGGGGATAGCATTGAAAGTTCAATGCGACCTTGCCTCCATAATGGTCCCTCCAGGAGTGCTATTCAAAAGGAAAAAGAGAGAAACATCTTCGAGAAAAAAGTCAGTTTTATCTATATCTTTCACACAACCCATTCCAAAATAAGGTCAATTGTACCTTCCCCCTTTATTTGATGGCAGCAACAGCCTAGGACACTTGTGGTAGCCCTTGGAGTTTTGTTTTATAAATGTTAAGTTGTTAAGTAAACTTGGTACAGGTCTATCTCTGCTTTACATATTTCAAAACTTTAAATTTTCTTTTGTCTTTTATCTGTCTTTTTGATCAGGAGAAGATAGACCTGGGCCAAGTTGCATTAGAAGAGACTTTCGTACAGGCCCTTGCGCCTAAGTCAATAATACTATTATATTATATTATATTATATCATATTATATTTTATTATATTATATTGCATTATATTATATTATATTATATTATATCATATTATATTATATTATATTATATTATATTATATTATATTATATTATATTATATTATATTATATTATATTATATTATATTATATTATATTATATTATATTATATTATATTATATTATATTATATTATATTATATTATATTATATTATATTATATTATATTATATTATATTATATTATATTATATTATATTATATTATATTATATTATATTATATTATATTATATTATATTATATTATATTATATTATATTATATTATATTATATCATATTATATTATATTATATTACATAGAAAAGAAATAAAAAGTTTTCATGGAAAATAGAATTTTGAATAGACCAGAAATAAAATCTTTGAATTCAAAGAAGAATAAGCATTGTTTGTGGTTGTTTTTAGATTTCTAATTATATATTTTGGGACTATCATTAAGACTGGAGATTTTTAAAGAATTGGTCTTTGATCTAATCCTTGATCTAGCAACCGACCCAATGGGAAAATTTTATTTCAAGAGTCCATTTTCTGTGAAAATGTCATATTCATGAAATTGACTCAATTTCAGTCTCGGTTACGGGACCGAAAAGAACCCTAACGTCCGCGAAGGGGTAACTTGGGGGCTTCCATGTGCAACAAGTTTTTGGGAACATGATTTAGAATTACACGCATTTTGTATAAGAATTTAAGAATTTGGGCCAGTACTGTGTCTTAAAAGTTATGAGATTTCGAGTACTCAGAGTTTCTTGCGAGCTTCATAAAGGTTCCATAACAATCTTCATGTTCACTAATTGCACCCTTGTGAAATTTCAAAACAATTTTATTTGAAGCCTTTTCGATGTTTAGACTGTTTAGACATCGCTCAAGTACATGCCGAGAAACAGAGATGGGGCAAGCGGGGGTGCTTGGGGACGGGAATCCCCACAATTTCATTGAGCTCCCACCGGAACTTATATTTCTAAAAATTTCCATCCGCTTGTCGGCAATTCCATAACTTGTGTTTTATGTTTTTAGACAATGTGGTCGCATTTCAACCATATTCGATAAAAAATTCTTTGCTCTACTCACTGTCGGCACTCTGACAGAATTTGTCCCCCCCCCCCATAATTTAATCTCCGGCGCCTTCTCTGCCCAGAAATATGGTAAAGGAAAGAGGTGAAATGAAGCAAAATATGTAAGGACTTCCTTTTTTAAAAACAAATAGTTTCTTTTGATATAGTTTCCTAACACTGGAGTTTCATAATTCTTTGGCGATTTGAGAACTGAGTTCCTTATAAAAAATACATGTAGCTTTTTAATACTGTGCTAGGTTTTTACCAGGCTGATAATTCACTTTGAACATTAAGCGTCACAAATATAAGAAAAAGTGCGAAAAAATGTTTCTAACTAGAAAAAAGCAAGAAAAAATGTTACAGTCAAGAAATGTCATGGTTGAAGGTGTCGGCATTTTGAAAATTTCTGATGGCAGCGGGGCAGCGGGGAGTGTCTAACGGTAGGTCACGTCAAGGTTGTGTCTCTCGTTTTCGTTTTGGTTTTTCTGTATGCTTCTTTCTTCGTGTGAATCATGGCAACATCGAATAAATCAGTGACCGAAGATATGATTTCCACCATCGTGAATGTTATCCGCCTTGTTAAAAAGAAGAAACCCGACAAGAAGTTCATCGTGCGAGAAGCTGCCAAGCACGGCCTAAGCAAGACATGCACGACGTCCACGCTTGGACAGATGGTTTCTAACGGCAAGCTCTATTCCAAAGGTGGATCTTATTATGTGGTTAATTCACCGAGCGAGAATGCACACCAGTCTGAAGATGATGAAGAAGAAACCGAAGTAACCTCAATTAAAACCTCACCAAAGTCATCCAAAGGTAAACAAAACTTATCTTCCACGCCCCTTCGTCATTTTGAGCCCTCCGTAGCTGAAGTCCCACATGCCAGCTATACAGCATTGCCTGATTTTGGCATTTATCAAAGTTTCTCGCAGTTAGCAAATTGTGTCGCAGAATTGCATCGCATAATTTTCAAGGAAAGAGAAATTAATAAAAAACTGCAAGAGGAAAATCTTAGCTTCAGGAGGAAACTCAGCCTAGTTGGAGGGAGTATTCAGACGGCGGAGGTGACTCAAATTAGGACAATGGAAACGGAACAAAAAGCATAACAATGCTAACAATGATGACAACAATGAAACAAAAGGGCTTCCTATTGTATACGAAAGTATTGTAAACACCCAAAATGAGACACTGGAAAGAACGACCATGAAAAAGAAAAGCAAAAAGAGAAAGAGGAAAACAAAAGGACTTCCCGATGGCAAAGGGCAGCCTTGTAATTCCAAAGAGAATGCTGCAGCATCAGATCCCACTGAGGACAGCAAAGTGCAGCCTGGCAACTCCCGGGACAATGGTGAACAAGAAGAGCGTATCGTACTAGACAATGAAAATGAAGATGACAACGCAAATAATACCAAAGAAAACAAGGCAGTCCCAAAAGAGAAAGACACGAAGCATGATACTGAAAAGGAAACAACGAAAGATGCCAAGCAAAAACACACAACTGTTATCATCGGAGACTCCATGATAAAGATCGTTAAACCTTGGGAGCTAAAACATCGTTGTGAGAAGAATGAGAGGATTTATGTAAACTCTTTCAGTGGAGCGAATGTTGATCAGATGAAACATTATGTCAAACCAACCATCGAAGATAAACCAGATGCTATCATTTTGCACGTTGGTACAAACGAACTGCGGAAGAAGAAAAACGAAGTCCAAATAGCAGAGGAGATTATTGGCCTTGCCAAGTCAATCGAGCAAGAGAAAATATCGATCCAAGTTTCTGGTCTAATCGCAAGAAGCGACCCATTCGAAGAAAGAAGAAGAAGGGTTAATCTCATTCTGGCTGATATGTGCTTCGAAAGCAAACTTCGATACATCGATCACCCAAACATTGACTCTGCAATACACCTGAATCGAAGTAAGTTGCATCTTAACTCTCATGGAGATAAAATTTTGACGGAGAACTTATTTAAAGCTTCAAGGCTATGACTGAAGGAAAATATTAGCAAAAAGAGGTATGAGAAGGATGAAGTTGGGGTTGGCACAGCCGTAGTTTCTACTGCCAATGCCCCTCTCTTGTCTCAGAAGTCTGGCTCATGTGTTGGAATGGGGGATGAGATTGAAGTTGACAAAGTCACAGTTTTCTGTGGCAGCGTCCTTCTCTCGTCTCCCAGGTCTGACTCGTGTGTTGGAATGGGAGACGAGATCGAGGCTGGCAAGGCGGGGGAATCCCGTGGCGGTGCCTCTCCCGCGTCCTTCCAGTCAAACTTAAATTATTTTGGTTTTTTTATTGTTTCATCGAAATTTCAATCCTTGCTCTGCCTGTTACACTAACAATACAGTTTCTTGCAGTACACTCTGTGACAACACAGTCGAGGTTCTTGCCTTTGTTCGCTCGTGTGCATCACTTCGCGAAGTCGGTTCTTTACACGACCATAGAACTTCTCAAGCGATTCCCTATCGGTATCATTGCTCTTGTTCGGTATAAGCATGTAGCTGTGAGGCACTTTCTCTTCCTGTATTCTTATTTTTACATTGGGTGTATAACATGCTTCACACTTCATACGCAATGGTTGGTCTTTAGGACACTTTTGCTGAGTGGTGATGTAGAAACGAACCCAGGCCCCGAAACACTTGATTTTTGTACTTGGAATCTAAATAGTATTACTGCGCATGACTTTTTACGAGTCTCTCTTTTAGAGGCTTACAATTCGGTTTATAATTATGACCTAATTGGCATTGTTGAAACTCACCTAGATAACACCGTCGATAAAGATAAACTAGACCTAAATGGCTATACTTTCATCAAAGATAACCATCCTCAAAATTTGAAAAGGGGTGGTGTCGGGTTATATATCAAAGATTCCCTTCCATCAAAAAATCGTCCTGACCTGGTGACTCTTCCCGAATGTATAGTGTATGAAATTCAATTAAACAGGAAAAAATACTTCTTTGCTGTAATTTACAGAAGTCCAAGTCAGGGGCCTGAGGAGTTTGATAACTTTACAATAAACTTTGAATTAATGTTATCCAAAATGCACGCCGAAAACCCATTCTGCGTTATCATTACTGGAGATTTCAACTGTAGATCAACTCAGTGGTGGGAAAATGATATCGAGAATAACGAAGGAAAACTATTTGAGCCACTTGCATCTGACAATGGTCTTCATCAGTTGATTTCAGAACCAACCCATTTGATAGGTGATTCCAAATCCTGTATTGATTTGATATTCACTGATCAACCTAATCTCATCATTGAGTCTGGTGTTCATCCGTCATTGCATGAGCAGTGCCACCATCAAATAGTTTACGGTAAACTATCTGTTTCAAATATAGCACTCCCTCCATATACCCGTAAAATTTGGCACTATGACAAGGCAGACTTTATAGCCATTAGGAAAAGCATTGAAATGTTTGCTTGGCACGAACATCTTGATAACATGACTTGCCCTAATGAACAGGTAAAACTACTCAATGCAGTCCTTTTGAATATTTATTCTAACTTCATTCCAAATAAAGTAAAAACAATTAGGCCTCGTCAAGCACCCTGGATAACGCAAGCTATCAAAAATTTTCTTAGGAAAAAGAATCGTGCTTATAAAAGTTTCGTGAGGAATGGTCGGCCAGACGACAAGCTTGAAGGCATACAAAATATGATATCTGAAGGAGCAAGACTGATTGAAGAAGCCAAACGGAATTACTTCCTAAAGGCAGGCAAAACTTTAGCAAATCCTGGAACAAGTAGCAAAACTTATTGGACTTTAATTAATACTGTTCTAAACAAAGTTAAGATTCCCACGATACCACCTCTTCTAGAAAACGGGCTATTTGTAACAGATTTTGCCGAAAAGGCTCAAATCTTTAATGACTATTTTATACTTCAGTGCACGACCATTAATACAGGTAGTGAAATCCCACAAGATACTCCAATAACTACAACTCGGATAAGTGATTTTTTCATCTCTGAGGAAAAGATACTTAATATCATAAGATCGCTTAATCCTAATAAAGCACATGGCTGGGATGAAATATCCGTGAGGATGATAAAGTTAAGCGATGTTGCATTGGTTCTCCCACTTAAAACAATTTTCACAAATTGTTTGAGGCGTGGTTTATTTCCTGAAATATGGAAATACGCAAATGTAGTTCCGGTCCATAAGAAAAATGAGAAAAATCTGAAGGGAAATTACCGTCCTATTTCTCTTTTACCAATTTTTGGGAAAATATTTGAAAAACTCATATACGACTCTCTATACTCGCATCTTGTATCGCATGAACTGCTTAACCCAAATCAATCAGGTTTTCGTCCAGGAGACTCAACAGTCAATCAGTTACTCTCAATAACACATACCATATTTAAAGCTTTTGACTGTAATCCTCCTCTCGATGTTCGTACTGTGTATCTAGACATATCTAAAGCATTTGATAGGGTGTGGCACGATGGTCTAATCTATAAATTAAAACGATGTGGTGTCTCGGGACAACTTCTTCTTCTAATCCAAAGTTTTCTTAAGGATCGAAAGCAGAGGACTGTCCTGAATGGTCAGAGTTCTACTTGGGGAGATATTTCAGCCGGGGTGCCTCAGGGCTCTATTCTGGGACCTCTGTTTTTCCTAGTGTACATAAATGATCTAGCCGTAGGCTTAAAATGCAATGTTAAGTTATTTGCTGATGATACATCATTGTTCACAGTGGTTGAAGATTCCAATACAGCAGCCAACGATATGAACCATGACTTGAATTCGATAAGTCAGTGGGCTCACGCTTGGAGAATGTCTTTTAATCCTGACCCACAAAAACAAGCTGTTGAATTAACATTTTCAAGGAAGAAAATTGAAATTGATCATCCAGTGATCCATTTCAACGACATACCTGTGAAGAAAGTAGATGAACATAAACATTTAGGAATTACCTTGGACTCAAAGCTATCTTTTTCAGCTCACATAAAATCAGCTATTTCAAAAACTAGAAAGGGTATCGGTTTGCTGAAATATCTCTCCAAGTATCTGCCTAGGCATACTCTAAATGAATTATATAAGCTTTATGTTCGACCCCACTTGGACTATGGTGATGTTATTTACCATATCCCTGCTAAAGTATGTGAATTCAGTCAAAACATTATTTTACCAAATCTAATGGAAAAGCTAGAGTCTGTTCAGTATTCTGCTGCTTTGGCTGTAACAGGAACATGGAGAGGAACGTCTCGCGACAAGCTGTACACAGAGCTTGGATGGGAGTCATTAAGTTCCAGAAGATGGAGCAGGCGCCTTACCTTGTTCTACAAGTTTGTAAATAATCTTTGTCCTGAGTATACAGTAGATCCGATTCCCCCTCTTCATCAGTCACAGTACCGTCTTCGTGATCAGGATGTCATTGGGCGATTAAGGGCAAGGACAGACAAATTCAAATCTAGCTTCTATCCAAATTGTTTGTCCGAATGGAATAAGCTTGAGCCTGAATTGAGACTTGCACCGTCTGTTGCTGTTTTTAAGAAAAAGCTCTTATCGATAATCCGCCCCCCTGCAAAATCTGTGTTTGGAATTTACGACCCAAAAGGATTATCCTATCTTACCCAACTCAGGGTTGGTCTAAGCAAACTGAATTTCCACAAATTCAAGCATAATTTTAGGGATACAATAAACCCAATGTGCCCAACCAGCGATGGCATTGAGGATACGGAGCACTTTCTGTTGCTATGCCCAACTTTTGATGCTCAACGTCGGGATCTTTTCGCTGGAATTGTTGAATTAATACGACCATTTAGGCAAATTACCGATCTTTCAAATGATTCTTTGACACAGCTTTTATTATATGGTGATCAAGACCTTTCTACTGAATTGAACAGAAATATACTTGAATTGACTTTGCGCTTCATCCACGATACTGGTCGCTTTGATTAAAATCATTTGCAACGTCCGTACCAAGCAGCCACCAAGTCCTTTAAAGTAAATGTTCTTTTTCTTTGTAATTCTGTTTCACATTAGATGCCAGGCAGTCTTACCATCTTTCAACTTCACGGAACGACTTGTTCTCGTGACTACATGTTATTTATCTGAAGCCCTGACCAGACATCTAATGTCAAACAGAAACTAGCACATTATCCATTAGGTCTTAAATCGTAGTGTAGCTGTTTGTCAGTTTAATGTTGCGTGTTTTCTTATTGGTCATGGGGTAGTCATTATCTTTTCGCACCCCATGGTATCGTCCCTGTAGTGTAGTATAGTAATTAGAAATTTTGTATGGTAGAAGGTAATATTGTTATTTGTAATATTCAATATCAATATAAAAAAAAAAAACTTAAATTTTGATAATATTAACGATAAAAATAATTGCGCTATTGTAGAATCCCACGAAACCACTGATAGCGATAAATCTGCGAATGAGGCCTCTAATGATAGTTCTTTGGAAGCTATCAGGGCAAAAAACCACAAAGGCCTGATCATTGCCTACATAAATATTAACTCAATCAGAAACAAATTTGAATTTCTAAAACCCCTCATAGCTGATAATGTTGATGTAATAGCTATTACAGAGACAAAAATTGACGAAACCTTTACGACCGGTCAGTTTCTACTAGATGGCTTTTCAAAGCCCGTCGGGTTTGATCGGAATCAACATGGAGGTGGTTTACTGATTTATGTCAGAGAGGGTGTTCCCTTCAAAGAGATATCTGTCTACAAAACACCAAATAACATTGAATGTGGCATAATTGAAGTAACTCTAAAGAAGCAAAAATGGCTACTTTTCTGCATTTACCGACCTCCAGCTCAAGCTGAAAGACATTTCTTTGATGAGATAGGAAAGGGGCTGGACTTTTACAGTAGCAAATATGAAAGTTTCTGTTTGATAGGTGATTTTAATTGTCAGCCCAAAGATAGTGCTATCAGTGATTTCATGGATAACTATGATTTATATAATCTGGTTCAAGAGCCCAACCTGTTTTAGGTCTGACAGCCCTAGATGTATTGATCTGATCCTGACGAACAGGAGGAGAAGTTTTCAGAATACGGTAACGGTGCACACAGGGCTGTCGGATTTTCATGCCATGATAGTCACGGTACTTAAGGGTGGATATAGGAAAAAAGGGCCCAAGATCATTACATATAGAAATTACACCAACTTCTGTGCTGAGGACTTTAGGAAGGATCTTTGTGATCAGATAACGTCTGAACTGCAGGATAACGAGGACTACGGCGCTTTTGATGCTGTAGTTACAAATACACTTAATAAACATGCTCCTCTGAAGAAAAAATATTTGCGTGCAAATGATGGCCCTTTTATGACAAAGGCCTTACGAAAAGCGATGATGCATCGCAAGAAATTATGCAATAGATACATCAAGAGTAGAACTGAGGATAATCTTAAAGCTTTTAAAACACAAAGAAATTTTTGTGTGAAACTCCTGCGCAAGACGAAATCTGATTACTATCGGAACCTTGACCTTGGAGACCTTGTAGATAACCGTAAATTTTGGAGGACAGTCAAACCGGTTTTCTCAAATGAAGTACAAACAAATTCATCTGTGACTCTAATGGAAGATGGAAAAATGATAACTGAGGACTTAAAGATAGCAGAAATTTTTAATCCTTATTTCACAAACATAACAGAGAGTTTGGGAATTTCCGAAGACCAGACACTGCTCTCACCAACTAATGGGATAAATGATCCAGTGGAAAAAGCTATCAAAAAATATGCTAATCATCCCAGCATTAAAAAGATCAAAGAATGCTGCGAACTGAGTCGATTTGAATTCAAACCAGTGACTATTAATGAGATACTTTTACAGATTCAAAAACTGAACTCAAAAAAGGCGTCTCCCTTAAACAGCTTTCCAGCTAAGATCCTCAAACAGAATGCAGATATTTTTGGTGTTCTCATCCAAAAAATCTTCAATTTGAATTTGTCGGAATGTTATTTTCCAAAGGAACTGAAAGCTGGTGAGGTCTCGTCCCTGTTCAAAAGTCTTGATGCTTTTATCAAGAAAAATTATAGACCTATAACGGTTTTATCATCTGTGTCCAAAATTTACGAGAGAGTCCTGGAGAGTCAAATGAAATCTCATGCCCTTAGTTTCCTCTTTCCTCTTCTGTGTGGATTTCGAGAGGGCTATGGAACCCAACATGCACTTTTACGACTCATAGAAACCTGCAAAAAGACCTTAGATAAAGGGGGTGTCGCTGGAGCACTGCTCATAGATCTCTCAAAGGCTTTTGATTGCTTAAATCATGAGCTTTTGATTGCAAAATTAAGTGCTTACGGTTTCAGTATAAGTGCATTGCGGTTGATCCATAGCTATCTCAATGAGAGGAAGCAGAGGGTAAAGATGAATGGGTCCTTCAGCACATGGAGAGAAACAACGATAGGTGTGCCGCAGGGTTCGGTCTTGGGACCTCTTCTGTTTAACATATACCTCAATGATCTCTTCATGTTTGTGAATGATGCTGATATGTAACTATGCAGATGATACGACTATCTATGCTTGTGACAACAATATTGAAGGTATCATTGAAACATTAGAGAGTGATGCCCTTAAAATTGCAGAATGGTTTCCAAACAACTGTATGAAGTTGAATGAGGAAAAATGCCATCTGATGATCTTTGGAGACAAAAGTAATGATCGGAAGTGTGAGGATTAAAGAGAGCAAGGAAGAAAAGTTGCTTGGAGTGATTCTGGACAAAAAACTATGCTTTAAACAGCAACTAAAGTCCATTTGCAAAAAGGCTGGGCAAAAGCTACATGCTCTCTCGAGAATCTCTCATTTTCTTGACACTGAACAACTAAAGAGAATAATGAGGGCATTCATCTTGTCCCAGTTCAACTACTGTCCTCTTGTTTGGATGTTCTGCAATAGAACACTTGACAACAAAGTCAATCGTATTCACGAACGGGCATTGCGGATAACTTACAAAGATATGAGATCAGATTTTGACACAATGTTACTCAGAGACAATGCGGTTACAATCCATACAAGAAATTTACAGTTGCTGATGACTGAAATTTATAAAACAAAATGGGAACTCAATCCTACTTTCATGAAGGAGATCTTTGTTGAAAAGCACAGTACTTACGGGTTAAGAAGCTGCCATAATCTACTGCTGCCACAAGCGCGCACTACTTGCCATGGCTTAGAGACGATCTCGTTTCTAGGAAGTAGATTATGGCAGGCACTTCCCAATGACATGAAACAATCAGATACCCTCTCCACCTTTAAAAGGAGAATAAAAACCTGGAAAGGAGAGGAATGTAACTGTAGACCGTGTAGACCTTTCGTGGCTCAGGTTGGGTTCTTAAAAGGATAAATGCGTTGCATTGTAAATACTAAAAATTTCTGTAAAAACATTGTAAAAATCTGTATACACGTATTATATTCAATTAATCCTTATGTTAGATATATATGTATTTTTCTTTTATTTTGAAACAATTTTACTTTGTAGTAGGCTTGAATTAGCTTTTATTTTATAGCTAGCCATTATACGCCTACTTTAAATAAATAGATAATAATAATAATAATAATAATAATAATAATAATAATAATAATAATAATAATAATAATAATAATAATAATGCAACTTCAAGTAATTTGAAATTTGATCATGCCTCAATGGGCTAAGCCAAATGAATAATGACCACTCCCCCGTTCAAGGTCAATCCTAAAAAGAACGCAAGTACATTGCTTAAAGTTGTTTCGGTGATCGAAAGATGACTTTGAATAAAGAAAATTATTTTCTGTGCATGAAAAGCTTTGGCGTTCTTCAGTTCTACATTGTGGACTTTGCCTAATAAGCCAGTGCATAACGCGGAACATAACTAGTGGAAAAACCTTGTTCCGCTCTTTCCGCGAGATACTCGTTATGGACCTGGCCGATTTTAAGCCTGTTTTCAGGGGTCTTAAATTAAGCATTCATAAAATTGCCTGTAATGTGAGAACGTAAAGATCAATCTAACTTTTTTTAGCTGAAAAGGAATTATCAGTCTATAGAAATTAGATAAATAGGTTGAGAGCTGCAGGTTTTCAAACATTATCAATGGCTCTGACTCACTCATCATATATCGATAACATTTCATTCAAATATTAATCCAGGGTACCTTTGTATGACTTCAATCTTTCTCCTATATCTTCCTCTTCATTAGCATAATCTGGGTCATCCAGATAAATCTACGGGAAAAGAATGAAATATAAAAAATGACCATGGTGAGCAATCCCATACAGTTTATGCTTCAATTTGAACGTAACCCTTTTCTAGACAAGATAAATTTTTGTCGTCTTTTATGTTTGAAGAATGAAAACATTATGGAAGGGCTTTTGCTCCAACCGCAAGGAATACACCTACCTATCTACGTATATAGAGAAGGAGGAATCAGGAACGCTGTAACCACGACAATCAATGAATAATTTGAGGTATGTATAGGCATCCGTCAATATATACAATCAAAACAATTAAAAGATATTTGGGCAAAGAATCAAATTTAGGTGAGCTACCAAATTCTGGATGTTAATGAATCTATCAACTGAGCTGCCAACTCATTAAAAAGGCAATTTTCAAAAATCTGACCTTTGTGGCCTGGCAAAGTTCCTGAACGGTTATCTCTAAAAATGGGAATGGAACGGGGAATGGAATGGGGGTAATCGCTCGGGGAATAGAAAAGTTAAACAGTATGTAGAAGAGCAAAGTATAGTATTGCAAAGTACTGCTCTAGATACATTTTTCATCCAGTTGTTTGTCAATAACAGCTATACTTTAGTTACAAATCAAAAAATAAACTTTGCTTTTTCATGCAAAGGGGAATGGAATGGCTTTCGGGGAAAAGAATGGTTTTCGGGGAACGGAATGATTTTCGGGGAATGGAATGGTTTTCGGGGAATGGGATGGTTTTCGGGTAATATCAAAACTACTAGGTAAATGGAGAATTCGAAAATTGAGATACATGAAAATAATGGCCACAAGATCGTCTTTTCTGGAAATGAAACCTCCATATCAAATGATGTTGGCTTCCTTGTTAATAAAACATGCTTACCACTTATTGACAGTTATGAATCAATGTCTGATAGACTAGCAGTTCTGAGCCTTCGAGGTAAATTCTCAAAATTTACTTTCATACAATGCTACTTTCCAACTTCAACGCATTGTGATGAAGAAGTTCTCGAGCTATATGACAATATTCAAGCGATAGTTGATAGTATACCCCTCAGAGATCACCTTTTCATCATGGGAGACTTTAACAGCAAGCTTGCAACTTACATAACACATACCCATCTGCAATTGGCAAACATACTATTGGCAATTGGCAACGCAATTTCACGAGGAGAATTACTTGCCAATTTTTGCACCAGAAATCAACTTGTTGCAACAAACACTAAGTTTCAAAAGAGAAGCCTATATACTTGGACCTCGCCTAATGGAAACACACAAAACCAGATCGACTTTATATCAACAAGAAAAACAATAAGTTCGCCTGCAACTCTCGACAGCACTGTGCTCAACATTCCAGGTATCTCAGATCACCGTATGGTAAAAACAAAAATTAGAATAAGCTTCTCCTGCCCAAAGAAACAAACTTCAAACGCAAAATATGATCTAAAACAGTTGAAGAACCCTGATGTTGCACAAAAATTCAAAATTGAAATCCAAAATCATTTCTCGTGCCTAGAAAATATCACAGACACAGAAATACTCCTTGAGATTATCTCTAAGGGAATACAAGCATCGGCATCAAAAACCTACCCAAAATCAAGCAAAATTAACCCATATGGATGTCTGATAACACAAAACAAGCAATCAGCAATAAACATACGATGAGAAAAGAAAAAGGTCCCAAATCTTCTCAATATAAAGTTGCAAAAGCAGAATCCAACAAGTTAGTCAAAAAAGACAAGATCAAACAAATACAAGATGATATTGAGAAAATAAGTTCTACCGCGCTGCTCTCAAAAGACGCAAAACAAAGCCTAAAACTGTCAGCTGGGGAATCAAGGACCGAAGTGGTAACCCGCTAACCAATAAAGATGAAATACCTGAAAGATAGGCAAACTTCTATGAAGAACTCTATGCAGATAACTTCGATAACTCCCAGATTGATGACTTCTCAAAAGATGAAATTCCTCCAATTCTGAAAAGTGAAATCGAAACTGCCATAAAGGCTATGAAAGACGGAAATAGTCCCGGCTTTGACAACATCTGCTCTGAATACTTAAAAATTGGAGGTGAGCCACTAACGAAAGCTCTTATACCTCTTTAACCAAATAATAACTACAGGAAAGATACCACGAGCATTTAAAGAAGCCCTCATTGTTATTCTCTACAAAAAGAACAGCCGTGTTGAATGCAGTAATTATCGTCCAATAAGTAAGTTAAGCCATATATACAAAGTATTTATCACTATCATTGCAACTAGAACAAAAAATGACTTGTATGCATCCTTTCCTCCTACTCAAGCTGCCTACCAACCTGGCAGAGGGACCATAGAACAGATCCTTGCCCTCGAACAAATAATTGAGAAGTCAATTGAATTCAGCAAACCAGTGTAAATATGCTTCATAGACTTTACCAAAGCATTCGACAGCGTATAACTACTCTGTCTATGGAAACTTCTTGAAAGCACCAGGATCAATAAAAGATACATAAACCTACTAAAACATACCTACGATAATTCAAAAACCTACATCAAGACTGACATTGACATCTCCAGATCTCTCAGCATACTAAAAGAAGCCAAACAACTGTCCTTTCAGCTATGCTCTTCTACATTGTCATTGCCGCTATACTATCAAAAACATAAGATGAATGTCAGTCTGGTTTCTCAATTGGCGGAAACGTACTTTCCAGCCTCAGCTACGCAGATGATATTTCTGCAATGAATGAATCCTGTCAGAACTTGCAAACTCTCTTGCCAAAAATGCCGCAGAAACTGGAATTTCTACCAACGTATTAAAGACAAAGTGTATGACAACGGACAAATCTAATCCAGACCTTAACATTAAAATAAACGGAAAACTAATAGAACAAGTTTCTGAATTCACCTATCTCGGACACAAACTCTCTTCGAAAACAACGGAATGATAGCTGTGAACCATGCAATTGGACTTGGATGGGCTGCTTTTAAAAACAACAAAATCGCAATGACTTCAAAACGGATCCCCTGGCAAATGAAATCAAGTATTTACAACGGCTTCACCCTTCCATCTGTTGTATATGAACTAGAATGTGCCAACTGCACTCCTGCTGCACTGCAAAACTGGAAGTCTTTCAAAATCACGTGATGCGATTTGTGACTAATACCAAACTCACAGACCATGTCAGAACTGAAAATCTAAGACAAATAACCCAGTTACCACCAATCACCGCTGTCTTCAAAAGTAAAGTACTCAAACCGTTTGGCCACATTCAGGAATGTGGTGTCAGCAAGATCTGTCTAGAAGGTATGACTAATGGAAAGAGAAACAGTGGACGACCATAAAAAAGATGGAGAGATAACATCAAAGCATGGACAGAACTCGACACAATCTCCCTGAACACCCTCGTTAAAGACAGAGATCTGTGGCAAAGCATGGACAGAACTCGACACAATCTCCCTGAACACCCTCGTTAAAGACAGAGATCTGTGGAAGCAGCTATCACATGATAGTGCGCATTCTGCCACAGGCAGAGACAGTGATAGATGATGATGACCACCATCAGCGCACATTGCAAAGCCGAGGCACATTCGTGAAAACGGAAATTTAAACAAAGCCTCCTTCGAATTAAAGTAAAAAGAAGCGAATCTCTGCGTCTTGCGCTTGAAACACTAAAACATGAACGGAAAGTGTATCTTGTGCTGTTTTGGATGTATACCTGCATCTTCTTGCAACATCATTTCCATTTTGGCTTCGACTTGGCAGCCATTGCCAATTCTTGCACAACAATTCATAACAAAATCTAAGTAGACCCAAATTACCCAACCTTGCAAAATAATCGAAATAAAATCTTCCGAATCGCAAAAACAAATCAAAAAAACTTTAAGCACCTTTCCAAATGATTGAACATGAGACTGATAATAATTTGTTGACAAAAAGAAGTCGCAAGTTAGCATAAATCGAAAGTTTCCTACGGTGTCAGATCATGATAAAAGTTTAGGCCGAGAAAATGTGGACATTGAAGTACTAGACGTTATCAAATAATTCGTCGACGCCACTTAAACCACTCCTAAAAGCATCAATTTTAACATCCACGAAGTCATGAATCAAAATTTTCAACTTGTGATCAGCTTAAAAGCGAAAAAGCAACTAGACCCAAATCACCCCACAGACCCAAATTACCCCACATTACCCTAGTTAATCGTCTTTATGGAAAAAAACATAGCCTCATTGATGAAGCAAGCGTGCTTCGAAACGTCAATAATTATGAATATGGTCTAGTCTTCTAAATTTTTGGATTTTGTCCCATTGATTTGTCTTACTACTTCTTGGATTTGTCACAAAGCTCTGAGCTTTGCAACTGGGCTTTGGAACGAGAATAGACCCAAAAATTACCCCAACCTTACTCTACTAAAAACAGGGTTAAGGTGACTCTGCAACACGCTCCGATTAGCACGGAAAGCCGGTTTTCAGAAATCCTCCTCTCGAGAAACTTTTTAATTGCTTTGCAATCAATCGGATTATCGAAATTCTGCAGAAAAGTATGGGATTGCTCATACTCTTGGCAATCGAAGACAAATTAAACAAAACTGTTGCTTTCACGGCTTTGGAGAGGGCTCATTACAAAATATTTTACTAGCTTAAGAAGAACTTCATTTTCCACTCCGCTGATCTAAAGAATTTTGATCAAAAATTTTTACCAAACACGTGATATGTTCACGAACACACATGCCAAATTTGAAGTCAAAAGCTTGGGCAGTTTTCCGCAATAAAATTCTAAAGTTTGGTAGCCTAATCGACAACAAACGCAAGGAGAACTGGCCGGTCGATTACGATTGGCAACTGTGAAAGAATCAGTGAAGAATCAAGAATCAAGACTTAGGAACTATCTTGATGACACACAAGCAAAACTCTTGTGTAAGACAACAGTTTTGGCCAATTTCAACTATTGCCCTTTAATCTGGATGTTCTCTTCTAAAGCTGCAAATAACAAGATCAACAGAACAAATAAACGTGCACTAAGGGTGCTCCATAAAGAATATGATGCATCGTTTGAGTTGTGTCTACAAAGAGAGGCAGATACAACAATACAAATTAAGAATCTTCAAAAACTAATGTTAGAGGTATTTAAGACTCTGAATTCGCTGAATCCATCATACCTATGGGATTTTTCATCACCAAGCAAATTGAATACAATCTGAGGATTAAAAACTTGGTTAAATTGCCTCAAATAAAAACTCAAGCCTTTGGAAGACACTCTGTTACTTTCAGAGACAGCATTCTTTGGAACACTTTAAGTGACGATATAAAAACATGTGAAAATGTGGCAGCTTTCAAAAAGAAAATAAAAACATTGAGGGGGGCAAACAGCAGCTGCAAATTATGTGGTTAATAGGACCTTGTATTTTGTTGTATATTGTGTAATTATTTAGTTTTTACTTGGTTGGTTTGAATTAGTTAATGTATATATACATATATGTATACTGTTGACTATTAAATATTACCAACATTAAATAATGATAAAATGAAATGAAAATGAAAATGAAGCGCTTGCAAGCGCGTGTGAAAACAAGTCGGCAGTCTTTAGAGACTGACAGTACAAATTTACAATTTTTCCCCAGTGTTTCCAGCAGAGTGTAATCAGATGACGAGTTGTTTTTCCAAAGTACAAGGCATGGCAGCCAGAACACTTACATATTTAAACAAGACACGAGTAAATGAGAGTTGGAGAGCGGTCTTTAAATGGAAAAACGACTGTATGCGATTTGAAGATCAGAAAATAATCTTAACCCTAAAGTGCTTGGGCTATCTGATACCTCCTATTTTGGTTGGGGAGGGGCAAAAACCTCCCCCCACCTAACTCTTCATTGGTGATAGGTTGAGCAACCAAATTTGGTGTGCTAATAGCCTCAGGCATGTACTTTCTGTAAATTTAAAAATTAGCCTAATATCAGCCTTCATCTTTGCAAACGTCAGTACTTTCCTTTGTGTGGTCAAGAAAAGCAGCAGAATTGGCCAAAATCTGGAAAACCGCGATAAAATCAAATTTGGAGCACATCTTCCATCCAAACATGATAATTGTGATAAATACATCAAACAAATAGAATACATAAATACCTCAAAAGAAATTCGCAAAATATTCCAATTCTGCTCCTTTTCTCGCCATAATTGAGATTTGAGAATTTGCGATTTTTCCAGGGTCAGCCCCAGAACATTGTCTCCCGTCCCCTCATTTTCAAAATATTTAAATGAAACTTTCAGAGAAGTTGCACAATAAGTAGCACAATAAGTAGCTGCAACTTACGACACCTAAATTTTAAAGATAGAAATTTTGTTTACCAGTGACTTTAAGTTTTTACTTATTTATTGTAAGTAGATTAAATAGCAGGTACACATCAGCTGCAAGCTGCCAGTAACTTACCTGCTCATCAACAAAATGATGTATGTATGTATGTATGTATGTATGTATGTATGTATGTATGTATGTATGTATGTATGTATGTATGTATGTATGTATGTATGTATGTATGTATGTATGTATGTATGTATGTATGTATGTATGTATGTATGTATGTATGTATGTATGTATGTATGTATGTATGTATGTATGTATGTATGTATGTATGTATGTATGTATGTATGTATGTATGTATGTATGTATGTATGTATGTATGTATGTATGTATGTATGTATGTATGTATGTATGTATGTATGTATGTATGTATGTATGTATGTATGTATGTATGTATGTATGTATGTATGTATGTATGTATGTATGTATGTATGTATGTATGTATGTATGTATGTATGTATGTATGTATGTATGTATGTATGTATGTATGTATGTATGTATGTATGTATGTATGTATGTATGTATGTATGTATGTATGTATGTATGTATGTATGTATGTATGTATGTATGTATGTATGTATGTATGTATGTATGTATGTATGTATGTATGTATGTATGTATGTATGTATGTATGTATGTATGTATGTATGTATGTATGTATGTATGTATGTATGTATGTATGTATGTATGTATGTATGTATGTATGTATGTATGTATGTATGTATGTATGTATGTATGTATGTATGTATGTATGTATGTATGTATGTATGTATGTATGTATGTATGTATGTATGTATGTATGCAAAAAGTTTCATGGCTATAAAATTCTTCCTGACAGAGTTATTCTTAAAAATCTACTAATTTGCTCCCCCCCCAACCAAAATAGGGTTCAATGAATATCCGGATAACATTGCTTATTACTCTAACACTAATTCTAACCCTAATTGTAATTTTGCAATTTCCGTAAAAGGAGCAAAGATATAGAACAGCAAACCCACTAAACTGTGGGTATTCGTAGGGCAAAGAAGTATCTCAACCATCTCAAACACTTTAAGTTAGGCTCCTATGAATGATGATGTCGGCGAAATCACGTGTTTTTAGATTACTTTGTGGTACGTTAGCTTTCTTTTAGTGATGTTCTTTTTCATTGCATTAATTTTTGATTATGTTATTATTGAGTTGGTATGCTGTTAAAAACAAAATTGTTGTTCTTTTGCTCTAATTATAATAAATCCAATATTTAGATATTGTAATCACATTGTTATGTTCTGTTGTAAGCGCCCCAGACTCGATTCGCTTTGTTTCTCTGGGGCGTATGAAAGAGCAAGTAACTGCTGTTCCATGAATCATTATCATCATTATCATTGCTTAATTAGTCTACAAATTCTGATTTTGATCTGTAAACTATCTGCCAATATATGGTATGCAAAACAATAGGACCGTCTTGGCTGCTGCTACGGCAGGGGCTCTAGGTGCAAACTTTTATCCCGGAAGGATTTATAATACGATCTGTCAGCTTCCTAGAAACACTGTTTTTAGATAAAATCTCCATTTTTCGATCAAGTTCGTCGAGAAAGTTCTTATATGATGAACAAATATGAAAGACTCGTGTATGCTTCTAGAATAATGTCCAATATACCGTGTATGTTTACGTTAAGCAGCTGAGTGGAAAAGTTATGGAACCCAGATGTAACTAAAGCTCGGGGGGGTACTTGACCTAAATTTGTACAGGGATGTAACTTACCCTATTCTAGAAAAAGTCGGTGAGAAGTATACTCCAAAACATAAAAATTAAACTAAATAATAACCGGATCTAACAAAATTTCCCTTTTTGACATATTTTGGCAACCTGCTCCAGAAAAGTTGCCTTCCTTTGATGCGCCGTTCTAGAAGAAAGAAGAACAATCTTGACATGGGGGAAGGGGAGACGAAAATGTAATTAGTCCAAGGTGGCTCGACAATTTTGTAAGCGATTGTGGATACCCAAACAAGTCTAGCCAAAAGTCCAAGTTATCAAATTAGATATCAGTTCTCTCCGTTCTTTCTATAGGCTACTTGAGAAGTTGGTGCATTACCAGCGCGATAATCTCTGTAGGACAAACGATCCATCCCCGAAAAACCAACTTCTTTTCAGAAATTGCACAGCACGATAATCTCGACGCACAATATCACAGAAACCTGGTACAAAACTATTGATGACTGCAAACTAAGAGTGAGCGTATTTTGGACTTGAAAAAAGCATTCGACACAGTCGGTATTGATATCTTGCTATCGAAGTTGTTAGCACTTGGAGTCATTGGGAAATCACATTGTCGGTTCACATCATACATCCGAAAAAGAGTAGAATTCTGCCATGTTGATGGGCAAAATTCATCCAAAAACAGCGTAGACTGTGGCATTCCTCAGTGATCGTCCTTGGGGCCTCTTCTATTCACCGTATACGTTAACGACTTCGAACGTTGTTTACAAGGGACAACTCCAAACGTACGCTGACGATACAATCATTACTCGCTCTTCTAATGACAGCGAAACTCTGCTTTGGAATATCAAGAATGAGATGACTAATATCGCAGAATGGATACAGCTAAATAAATCTAACTCGATCTCAAACAAAAGCGAATTTATGGTGATCAACCATTCAAGGCATCAAAGCGTCCCAATGAGCTAAAAGAAATCGAGGTCAATCATGAGAAAATAAATAGAGTAAACAAAGCAAAGTATCTTGGGCTTAATTCAGATGAAAATCTGAGCTGGAAAGATTAATTAAAACTAAGGTCAAATGTGGTCTTTCTCCAATACGGAAGCTGAAGGATATTTTGTCTCAGTCAAAGGCAGGTGCAGTTTTTCGAAAATTGATCGAGAGCCACCAAATGTAAGGTAGCATGTAATGGGGGCGTATTTCTCATACTAAAATCAATGCTCTCCAAAGACTACAGTCAAGAGCAAAGTTTCTGGTTGAAAATGCAAAATACAAGGATGGATGGGTCTATGAATGGTCGCCTGTTAAAGAATTGATGAGAAACGACAGGTTAGTTATGATACACAAGATCCTTCATGGAAACTGTCAGGATAATTTGCAAGATAAATTCATGAGAAGGTCTCAAATTTCAAGCTATTCAAAAAAGACAGTTGCCGAAACCTCGATTGGCATTTACCAAAAAGAGTTTCAAATTTCTCAGGAGCTTCCCCATGGGACGAGATTGCGCAGCAGTACAGATACTTCCCTCTCTACATAGCTTCAAAAAGGAAGTTAAACAGCTCCTCAGCAGCTAAGGTGGGTGAGTGCATTTTGGTTCCTTGGGCCTCGTGGTGTTTTGGGGGGTAGTGCCCCGTAGGCCCTGATTTGGTCTGTTTTGGATCGGACTGGGCTTACTAGGTGCTGTCCTTCTGGGTGTTGTGGAGCCGCGGGAATCTGGATGAATTTATCTTCCTTAGCAGATATCAAAGCACGACTCCTAGGAAGAGCTGCCTTCTAAGCTTTCAACATTTCCATTATCAACTCTCAAACTTTTGTAGTAACTGATAGGGCATCGTGCCCAAATACTAATATATGATATGAAACATCTGACAAGTAGATTTCTTTATAAAATTCGGGAAATTTCCAGCAGATGTTTGTCCTGGTAGCATTTTATGAAGGAAGTTAAAATTCAGGAAAAGCTTTACAGGTTTCCTCTGTCTTCTTCGTTTTCTCGCCGTCTGATTGCTCGTGAAAATGAGGCCTTTTAGCTTTCCGGCCATGAGCCACGAGCAAAATTGGATAAATATCTTATTACTACCTTCACATGTTAATACACATGTTAATAAGATTAAAGATATTGAATACCTGATTTACGGCATCCAGCGCTTCTTCTTGATCCTTGCGTAGCTTACCAAATGCTTTTCCTCCTGAAAGATTGATGAAAAACAAAATCCTTGAATTACAAGAAATGCTGTTTGAAATCGTATCACTTGGACCCTTATCAATTGCAAATGTACATGTATGGCCAAAATTTTTTTAATTAGTGCTGCAAAAGTTATCTTTCAGTTTGTATCTATGTATCTACAGCATTTAAAGATGATATACCTACCTACCAGCTATCAAAAAATACATTCATACCAATGAAGATACACTGATAAATGAATAAAGAAAAGGGATGGTAAATCTTGCAAACCTTCGCTTTGTTGGGTTTTGTAAATTTACCATCATGGCCAGAAAGAGGGACATACATTTAGTGCAAAAATTGTCGGCATGATAAACCTTTCGACAAAGACTTGCACGAAAACTTATTCGCATGAAATATGAAATTGTCTGAAAATTTGTCATGTTGAAAATTTTTGCAGGGACATCCGCATGCGCAGTGCAAACTGAATGACAACAGTAAGAACCTATACAAAAATCTAACACTGAATTTCAACATGACACGAAGGATTATTGTAAACATGCAATTCTTAGAAAGTCAATGTGCCCAATCCAGTGCTATTGTCATTTGTCGAAACAAATAAAGACAGTGTCCTATTACTTGAATATCACATTCACATGCTCGGGTTTGTTAATATGATTCGAAATGAATTTAAACCAAATTGCCAGAACTGATTAGTCTATGCCCTCAAAAACAAACATACCGGGTGAGTCAGGATAAGCGTGGGGCATTTGTCGAGCGGTGGCGTCGCATGGAGTCACTCCATCATCATGAACTAAATTTTTCCAAGCAGCCAACAATCTAACTTAGGTCATAAACCTTTCCCCCTTGAAATCGGTCTCTAACTGCATTTGTTAAAAAAGATTTTCTTCGTAAGAACTTGTATGGGGCTCTTGCAGCCTGATGGAATCTTTACCTAAGCCTCTTCCGCATTTTAGCCTTGCCAGAGTTGCAGGTACACGTGGTATTATCAGGGAATGTTGACAATAGTTAAGGCTGGTTCACACTAGGTTGCTTAGGTCGATATCCCTTGTCTTTGGGTCTTTCCTTCTGCACAACTGCAAAGACTCAAAAGACGAAGTTTGAGCCTCTCGCCGTATATATTTTACGTACGGAATACTATTAAGGCCCGCTTCGGTGCGGAGCAATCAATTTCTTTACAGTCGGATAAGAGTAAAATAGATGAAAACAGTTAGCTAATTAATTCCAACTTAAAAAAATTACAGAATACAAATACTACATAAAAATGGCGGATAAATATTTACAAATCATCAAAATCAAACTGTATAAAAACAGATATCTAAAAATGTGTATCATAAAAAGCCCAAATTCGGAATATATGTGCCGCATAACCTGCATGGACAAATTTCTCCGTACCAATTTTTTATCTTTGTTTTAAACTGATAAAGGGATTCTGAATTGCGTAATGTTAGTAGTAAAGTTTGCCAAAGCTGCGGACCTTTAAATCTGATGCTCTCTGAGCCGTTGTTGACTGATCTCACTCTTGGTTGAATAAATTCGTTATTGTTACGCAAATCGTAGTGAGTCGTATTTTCACAGAAAATTTCCTGCATAAATGAGGGATTTAGGTCATTTCTAGTTTTGTACATCTCAGTCATAAGTATTTGCAAGTTCTTTGTATAAATAGTGACTGCACAGTCCTTTTGTAATAGGTCACTAAAATTCCATTCAGTGTGCTTATATGTAATTCTCAGTGCCCTTTCCTGCATTTTGTTGATTTTTTTATTCACCTGCCTGTTGTGAAGGATGCAGACTACAGGGCAGTATTGAAATTGACTGGTAATAAATGCCCTCATCAAGATTCTTAGTTTGTTACGATCCATATACGGGGATATGCGGGCAAGTGCATAAAGTTTATTACTGGCTTTTTGGCAAAGTTTCGAGACGTGATGGGCAAAAGAGAGTTTGCTGTCAATATGAACTCCAAGTAATTTCTCTTCAGAGCTATTAACGACTTCAGCATTTCCAATCTTAACAGCAACTGGATCATCGCATCTCTGCCCAATGACCAAAAGAAGATATCTATCTGCATCTAATTTCATGAAGTTGTTGGCAAACCATTCTAATGCTACATTACAGTCATTTTCAAGCTTATGAGTTATGTTTTCCAGGTTCTTATCGCAAGCATAGATTGCGTATCATCTGCATAATTACAGATATCTACATTTTGAAGAAAAAATAAGAGATCATTGATGTATATGTTAAACAACAGAGGGCCTAAGACTACCCCTGTGGGACATCTCGTGTTAGGTCTTTCCAAGAACTGAAGGAACCATTTACTTTGACTCTCTGTTGTCTGTTTGTAAGGTAACCGTAAATGAGTGTTAACGCTTCATAAGAAAAGCCATAGGCATTCAATTTTGCAATCAAGAGATCATCTCTAATACAATGAAACGCCTTGGATAGATCCATGAATACGGCCCCTACCTTACCACCTTCATCAAGATTAAGCTTGAATTTTTCTAAAAGTCTTACGAGAGCATATTGAGCACTGTAACCTTGTCGAAAAACACAGAGCAGTGAAGATAAAAAAGGCGTAATATAAGCAACAATCTGTTTGTCCATTATTCTTTCAAACAGCTTTGAGACCATCGGCAGAACGCTAATTGGCCTAAAGTTAGTCCTGGTATTGCTTGGTCCATTCTTGGGATGAGATGTGACATCCGCGCACTCCAGCTCATCAGGATAGGTCGAATTTTCAACACAATCATTAAAGATTTGTGTTAAAGGTTCCACGCATGCATCAGCATTAGATTTAAGAATTTTAGGAGGGATATTTTTGTGTGCTGTAGCTTTCTTAGGATTTAAATTCCTAACCTCCTTGTCAACAGCATCAGGGGTAACCTTTTGAAAGAAAAAGGGGCCAGCATTTTGATAGTGACCTTTGATTTTTAGAATGCTATGATGATTCGAAAATTTTTGGACAGCTTTTTCAACAGGGTCCGAGATTCCTTCTGATACATTTTCATTATTGGGATTTTCATTTATTCCAAGATAATCAGTAACGGTAGCGCAAAATTCATTCATTGTTTCTGCCACTTCAACATCGTTGGAAATATTTTTTTCTCCTTCAGTCAAAACTATTTTGTTATTAGAATGTGATTTGTCAGAGAAAAAGGGCTTTCACAGTCTTCCAGAATTTCTTATTGTCGGTGATATGTGAGATGTCTAGATTGCTGTAATAATTTCTTTTTTCTTTTCGAAATAACTTAACACAAGAATGTCGTTGTTTGCGAATGTTGTTCCAATTTTCAGCAGTTCGATCTTCGTTATATTTATTACGCAGCCTAGAACGCAACATGGTAGCTTTACGCAGAACACGTGTCATAAATGGTTTATCATTTGCCCGGACATATTTTTTCTTAACTGGAGCATATTTGTCTAGAACTCTGTCAAAAGCAGTTTCAAATGAACTGTAATTCAAATCCGATGGATCTATTTTTTGCAACTCCTGTCAAAGATCACTTTTGAAAACATTCTTTTCAGACTTTTTGCAATTTCTACAGTTAATTACAGTTGGTCCTTGTTTGGGGAAAGTAGTTTTGAGTGGTACAACCATTTTATGAAAGTCTGACAGACCAGTTTCGACAGTAGTAGTTTTTGCACGCTCCAATCTATTTGCATCCCTTGACCCCCAAGCCCTAGTAACCCCTCACCCCCACCATGTTCATCAGCTGAATAAGCCGATCTGATATTTTCGGCCCAACCAAAACCGTAGAGGGTGCTTATAAAACGAAGACCAAAGACCGAAGACTGGAGATAAAAAATTAAGATGAAGACACAATACAGAGTAAATTTTAAACATTCAATGCAAGTAGACCTCTTTCTCTGACTAGTTGTTTGATGAATAAACATAATTAAAGCAAAATTAAGTGCAAGTTTTATGGTCTTTGTTTTGCAGAATGACCCCCTCAATCTGCAAAACGAAGGCAGGCTCCAAAATGCTGCGAAATTGTTGAAATTCAACCCAGATTGAGCACAGTTGTTCATTTCTTCAAACAGGCATCAGGAAACACGAATTACACTGCTATGACCGTACGATGGTCGTTTGAAACATGTCTTTGCTGAGGGTGGTAAAGGGCGGGGTCAGAATCATGAATCACGGGGGAAAATTGTGGATTTCACGTTTCACGTTAAAAAATAAAGCATTTTCACGTTTCCCGGAAAAAAGATGTGATTGTGCGATATAAGGAACGATACTCTAAGCAGAGACGCTTTGTAAAAGTAAATACTAGTTTAACATCAAGAAAAAAGAGATACTTTTGATCCTCGGGTAAAATGATACCGATCACATCAGGTTGCAATCAACCAAAAAGATTTTTTCTTTTTCTATGCACAAACAAATCATAAACTAATCACAAAATACAACATACATTAAATATGCCATTCACACTGGGAAAAGACACAGGGTCATCTAGTTCCCACTGTCAATGGCATTTACATTGCTCTAATGATTTACAGGTCGAAAGAAAACAAGATCAAAGAAAAAAGAATGGGAAGGGGTGAGTCATTGCATCGGTGTTATCTTGCGCAAGAAGAAACGCACAGCCCACCCACCGGAAGCCCCAGGCCCAACCCATGCGCGGCACCATCCACGCCCACTCATGCCAAATCCCCTGAGCCCCCGGAGGAGCACAGAAGACCCTACACAAAAAAGCGAGCACAGCACCGCACACAAATCCGGCCGCAACCACAAGCAGGTAGGCCACACGTCTCCCCACGCGCAGGTATTCTTTGCAAAGAGTTTTACCCGTTTTGCAAAGAGTCTTTTCAATGAACGAAATTGTAGCTTCAATTATCATTCTGTTCGTTGAGGTATTCAGATCATTACTTCTATGTAAAAGTAAATCACACAAAGATTTTGAATCCATATCTGTAATATCTAAATCTGGGACTTCTGCAAGCTGACGGAAGAGATCCATGCGTTCCAAACGAAAATGGGGGCAGCGCAGGAGAAAGTGTTCATTATTCTCATCTCCTGTTCAACATGAACGACGGGGGCTAAAGCACTAAAATGGTGCCGAAATTTGTACTCGTTGAGTGGACTAAATTGTAAGCCCGACTTTGTTAGATCCTTGATACCTACCCTGTCATAAACATTGTAAACTGATCTTTGTTTTGGTCTTATCACCGCTAATGGTTTGCGTTTGAATTCTGACATTGTTTCAAGTTCTTTGATATTATTATCCAAAGAGTGCCATTCAGAAAGGACGTTTTGAAAATAAGTATTTGAGAAGAGAACTGTACGCGCAGCCATTGGTTCATATTCGAGCTTATGTCTAAAATTATATGCAACTGGACGTTCCGGGGGAATTTCATCAAATAGATATATTGGCTCTTGCGTCTTTCTCAGATTGAAGAAATGGCATAATCGCCTGTACCAGCTTCTCTGATAGAGAGACGCTCCCAGCCAAGCCAATCTTTTCGTTATGTCTGGCTTCATTTCTGGATCAGGCTCGTGATAAATTATATCACCATAGTCAAGATGAGGTCTCACATAGCGTTTGTAAATTTGGTCCAAAACATATCTAGAGACATACTTTTGAAAGGTATCTGACCATACCAATACCTCTCCTAGCTTTAATGATAGCGACCTCGACATGACTTTGAAAGCTCAGTTTGGAGTCAAGGATCATACCAAGATGTTTGTGTTCCAATTTATTCGTTACCTCATCAGCTCCCAACATCAACACAGGATGTTCTTGCCTTATTCTTTTCGAAGAAAAAATAACCTCTTCCGTTTCATCAGTGTTGAATTTCATTTTCCATTGCCATGCCCACAAACGAACTTTCTCCAGATCTCTATTCAAATCATTAGCCGTTCTAATTTTGCTCTCAACAACGGAAAAAGTGAAGCATCGTCGGCAAAAAGTTTGATTTCACTGTGTATATGTTCTAAAATATCATTGATATACACAAGGAAAAATAAGGGACCTGGAACGGAGCCTTGAGGCACTTCCGCGGATATTCTTTTCCATTCAGAGCTATTTCCATTCAACAGCGCACGTTGCTCACGATTAGACAGGAAATTAGAAATCAGGTAAAGGAGATTGCCAGATATACCACTGCATTCAAGTTTATATAACAAACCTTCATGCCATACCCTATCAAACGCTTTAGACAAATCGAGAAAAACTGTTCTGCTTTCCTTACTTGGCATTTCTTCGAACCCGCTGTATATCCTGTGGGTAATGGCTAATAGTTGGTTGATGGTTGAATCGCCGGGACGAAAACCAGACTGATTAACACTCAAAAGGTCATTGTCACAAAGATGGCAATAAATTGCTTCAAAAATAAGTTTTTCAAAGATTTTCCAGATAGGCAATAGAGAGATAGGACGATAATTTTGTTGGGATTGTCTGCTGCCCCTTTTGTGAACTGGAATAACATTAGTTCTCTTCCAGAGCGCAGGGTAGATTCCACTCTCAAGGCACTTTTCATAAATCATGCACAAGAGCTCCAATATTGACTCACCACACATTTTTACCATTGCAATAGAAACTTCATCACACCCATGGGCTTCTTTGGGTCCAATGACTTAATTATTTGGAGTATCTTTTTCCGGTTGATGATTAAGTTTTGAATTAATGACTTGGGTCTTGGTTGGAAGGTAGGCAAAATGCTACTTGTTGTTATCATGGAGCACTGCTCCACAAAATAATCGTTGAAAATACCAGCTTTACTCTGTGGGTTCGTAATAAACACTCTATTTTCCAACAATGGGGGGATATTAACTGACTTTCTTGTGTTGATCAATCTATTGAGGACTGACCAACATGACCTGATTCCTTGGTTCGGATCTGATAGTTTACGTCCCAGATTTAGGAAATATCCCTCTTTTGCATTAGATGTAACAAAAAAAGGTTTAACACAGAATTTGCAGAAAAAGTTTCGAAAGATTGATGTTGCGTTGTCAATGAATAAAACCTGAAACTATTTGGGCCTATTTCAATTTTTGGATTGAGGCCAGCTACCCTGGGAGGGTAGAGGCCAGCGTAAAAGGAATCGATGAGGTTAAATTAGTCTTGTGCCTCGTCTACTTTTATCGGTCCAATGTTTGAAAAATAAGCTTTACGTGATGTTATTTATCTTTCATCTTATCCATAAATCCTTATTTGAAACTTCAAATCTTTCCATTATTCTTTTTTCTATATATTCCATTAAAAATTTACAAGACAAATAACCTATTACACTACCTACTAATTACTCTACGCAACACTACAAGGACGATAATACCACGGGGAGCAAAAGACTATGACAACCCCGTGGCCATTAACGTAGAAAGAAAAAAATTATCCATTAGTCTTGCAGAAGTTTATTCTTGCAAACTTGAAGTGAGTGTGTGAGTCAAACGAAATGATGCGCTTGTTTTCTGCATGTACACTGACAATAGAAGGATGTCCTGTTCCCCGAACTGCATTTGAACTTCTTTCCTGAAATATAGTATTGTGTAATACCATGCAAGGTTCCTTGACAGGAAGAACCTTCCCAAAATTGCAAAATGTTTCTCAGATGGTTAACTAGAGATTTTTCACACCCAAGATGATGGTTTTGATGATATCTTAAGTTAATAAGACGTCCAGACTTTGATCTGCTGTTGGTAAAGAGAAAGTTTAATTCTGTAGCTGCCATAGTTGGGGCCATTGCAGATTCTTAGTCTTCGTCGTCTAGCTGCATGACGTTGAATTCATCAATATCCAGGTCGTCCACACTAGAATCTGTGTCATATTCAGATTCCTGTTGAAAATATTCTGGGGCATGATTTAGCTCTCTTCCCTCAAATGCTTCATCTTCTTCGCTGCGGGCCACTGAAATTTTTGCAATTGACATTTCATTCTGTTCGTACATGTTCAAAGGAAGTGTGCCAGCCATGAATATCGTTGTCTCTTGCCTCACGGTCCTCTGCCGGACACGTTTTCCATTATTTCTGGCCCATGATCGCATTAATTCTTGGTCTGACTTCGACAATGATGGATGACTTTGTTGCCTCTTCTAAGGAAACTCAGATAAATGCATTTGGGTGGCTGGTACGGGGTAAGAAGAATCTCTGTGCGTGTAATATAAGGCTGACCATATGGTCATATCTTCGCTGATTCTAACACAGTGGCTCCCAAGTCTCGTGCATGTTCCAATTGTAGAAATGTAGGATGCTTGAAATGCGATACGGCGTGAAAGTTTTCAACCTTTATGGCTAAAAGAGAGGATGGACGTACTTTCATTTCGTTGCTTAATGATTCTACTCTCTCTGAGAACCTGTGCACACCATTACTTATAAGTTGGAGCGATTTCAACGTTTTATTAGAAAAAGTTCCTTCTCTTCCATTCGTATTCTTCTCAATGCCAGTTAGATTCGTCACTGCCATTGATGCCTGCTGAAGAAAGGTGAAGACGTTCTTACAATATCATCTGCTTCAGAAATGGGTAAAACTTTGCTCTGCTTGTACTTATGATGACTCCTCGGAAAAGCTGACCTAAATTCTCCAAAAAGCGTATCCCACCTAGAAACTTTGTTATCAGCCTTATTGCACCAATTTGAGGGCCAGCAACCAAGATGTTTTTCCCGTATTCAACGTCGATGCCCATTAACTGAGAAAAAGATGCATTTGTTCCATCTCGTTCACCTTCTTCTCCATTACCAGCAACCACTTTTAGTTCGCTACCATCCATTGCAATCATCTTCACTCACCTGCTCCCGACATCTGTCAGCACAATCCTGTTAGACTCTTCCAAAAAAGCGACACATTGGACCTCAGTCAAGTGCTCTGAGTTGTTCTTCATAACATCGCTGTATTGCTGTGTCGATAAATCGAGCTTTGTAATCCCATTATCGTGGCCCAAGATCACATTTTTATTTGTAATACACAATGATTTTAAAACGTGACATCCTTCAGGATAATCAATCGACTGAACTGTCTTGTCAGTAGCGCCAAAACCGTGAAATACCATTTCAACGCAAAGCATCTTTAATTAATCGTTACAGCACACGATGAGAAGCTCATCGTTTTGAAGGCAAATTAGATCTAATTTTAGCCCCTGATCACAGTTAACTTTGTCAGCTTTATTCCCAGAATCTTTGTACCCTTTCTTTTTCCTATCAAGATACGTCTGAATCCTTTCTTTCAGGACCTTAACAGTTGCTTCTTGTGATAAACAAATGTCCGTCAGAGCAGTCTGAGTGGAAACTTTGCTCTTCAATTTCGAAACCTTTATGCCAATAGTGCCTTCAACCTCCATCATTGATGCTTCATTACTTACAACGACAAGGGCAACTCCTTTACTTGCAAGGTAATCTACAGATCTGGCATCTATCAGACCTGATCTCAAACTTGAACACGGACATGATCGTGGAAATCTGCCAGAAAAATTTTCCTTTCCTTTTTTGTGGGAGAATAATTAAGGAAAATAAACTTCCCATTTGGACCAATGCAAAGTGCAACAGGGTGCAGCAGCAACGACGGCAACAACAGCAGCAACAACAACAATAACACTGGAGATATGCTCGATTTCATTAAATGACGATGATATAAAATTATTTGAAACAAAAATGAAATATTTGAATTCAAATTAATCATCGTTTTAATCGAAAACATCGTAAATCAGGTTTTTGCAGTATTTATTGACTTTTAATGTTTTTGATACACAAATGTGAGCTTTCACATTTAACGGGAAGATTTTTGTCTTTCACGTTTCACGTAATTGCTTTGCAGAATGACCCCTCTCAATCTGCAAAACGAAGACACCTCCAAAATAACTGGGTCGAAAGTTTGTTCCAGATCTTAGGTTCTAGGTAGGAGAGGCCATTTTGCCCCTTGTAACTCTTTTTGAAAGGTTGGCTTAATTTGTTTTTCATGTTCGAGTAACCAGCTCTGGCCAACTGGTAAGAACACCTCTGACATATATGGTGGGGTTGAATTATCAAACAATTTGAAAACGCTCGTAGCATTACATTGCTCACATCTCTTTTTCATGGGAAGCCAATTCATAAATCTAAATTCTCTAATTCCCATATGTGCTCTGTTATTTAGGTTTAAGCAGAATCTGATACATTTATTCCGGGCAGTCTGAATTTTTTGGTTTATCTTTTATCAATGAAAGGAAACCAGGTACTACATGCATAGTGAAAGTGGGACTGGATCAGTGCATTTGCTAATAGCCTTCGAAAAGGGCAGTCAAGAAAATTGTGCTTTCTGAAGAGGAACCTTGGCTTGCCATTAATTTTACCAAAGGTCCTGGTAGCCATTGATTCACCAGACACTCAGCAGGAATACAGCCCATAGGCCACTGAGGTGTGCACTTTAATTTGTAGTTTCTTATTGCCACTTTCCTTATCTATTTTTCCAAAAAGTATAGATCTTGTTTTGTCCTCTCCAAAATGAATCCTTAGTTTGTTATTAAAAACTAATCACAGAAGGAACTAAAATTCCTATTTTAGTTGCTCTTCTTTGTCATTATGCTTTTGTCACTGAATACAAAGCTGTAGTCGTCTGCATATACGAAAAGTCACGTCGACTGCCCAAGGCATATCATTCACATACAAGAGGAGAAAGAGTGGGCCAAGAATAGAGCCTTGTGGAACTCCACATGATAATTTTTCAGGTAATGAGGACTATTACTCTATGTTTACAGAGAAAGTTTGGTTTGTTAGATAAGATCTTAACAGAAATATAGCTGAATCGGCAAAACCAAGGTGTTTCATTTTTGAAGGAAAATCTTGTGGGTGTCAAATGCTTTTTTTGTAAATCAATTAGTATCATACCGAGAAAACATCCTATTTTAAAACCCTTTTATGACTTTGTCACTTAGGTATGATAAGCATGTGATCAAATTCTTTTACCACACACAATATATGTTCATGGACACACAAGGCAAATATGAAGTTGAAAGCTTGACCAGTTTTTCTGCATTTAAATGCTAAAGTTTAGTATCCTATTTGACAACAAACAGTTGAAAAACTGTTCAGTTGATTAAAGATGGATAAAGGCGAAAGAATCAGTGAAGCACTTGCAAGCATGCATAAATGCATAAAACGAGTCAGCATTCTTTCGAGACTGGCAGTGCAGATCTATCTTTTCCATGCAAACCTTGCACAAGATGTGGAATGATATATCATGTTTGAGTTCCAAGGCGAAGAAAAAGAAAGCAGTTTCTAAAACAATGTGTTTGCGCAACAGTCACAAAAGTAGAACAGGTTCAATTGCATCATGTTGTATTTGAGTACAATAGAACTTTTGATCATTTTCATTCACACGCTGGTTCGCAGACTTCTTTCTTTTTCTTCAGCATGGGACTAAAGCATGATATCCAATAGCTTGTGCAAGCGAAATTGATTTGCATGAAGAGAGATTTGCACTGCCAATCTCAAACGAATGTTGAATTGTTTCATCCATGCTCGCAAGCACTTCACTGATTCTTTGGCATTTGTCAAATCATAATTGACTGACCAGTTTTTCTAGTGTTTGTTGTCGAGTACGATACTACACTTCAGCACTTCATTTCGATCTTTAGATTAGCAGAATGGAAATTGAAGTTCTTCTGAAGCCAGAGAAATATATTGAAATGTGCTTTCTCCAAAGCTTTGAACTGGTAGGTTTGATTTAGATCTACTGAACCTTCAGCTGTGTGCAAAGCAACAACCAAGTATCTTTACGTAAATGTTCTTGTTTCTTCCTTTGTAAATTCTGTTTCATACTAGATGTCAGAGCTTTTTATTCATCAAATATGAAGGAGGAATTTCCGCTCGTGACTTTCCAATTTTTTCATCCCAACCCTGATCCGACATCTAATGTGAGACAGAATCTAGTAGTGTATGTTGTAGTTTTAGCTTAATTTTGTGTGTCTTTATGTTTTTGGCCTTGGGGTAGTCGTTGTTTTTTCGCTCCCCTTGGTATTGTCCCTGTGGTGTTGTCTAGTAGTTTGGATAAGTACAAGAGAGAGCGTAAACATTGTTGTACATTATTTTATATGAATAAAATAAAATAAAAAAATTCAAACTTTTACAGCAATTCGGGGGCTGCCTTTGTTTTGCAGATTGAGGACGTCATTCTGCAAAACAAAGACATGTTCCAAGTGACCATCATACAGTACCTAAATTTTAAGAATTCTGATGCATTTTGCAGGCTGTCTTCCTTTTGCGAATTGAGGGGGTCATTCTGCAAGACAAAGACATGTTACAAATGACCATTATATGGTGCCTAAATTTTGACAATTTTGTAGTATTTTGGAGACTGTCTTCATTTTGCAGTTGAAGGGGGTCATTTTGCAAAACTAAGGCAAGTTCCAAACGACCATCATATAGCACATGCAGTGTAATACAGTGGCAGAGATTATTGGAGGCCTGGAGGCCAGCCTCCTAATTCCAAGAGACTTAAAAATTTTCTTAAAAGTCAGAAATTAGGTGGCACTGAGGATATCGAAATAAAAATGGAGTTATGGTCAAGAACTTAAAGACTTTCTTTACAAGGTAAGAGATTAACAAGCTAAAAATGTTTTAATGTTTCTCTACATTTATATATATTTCTTTTAAAAATGATAGAGAACGAAAGCAATACACATTTCTTCTTTAACCCTATTAGTACTGGGCGATTTTTTACTTAATACTTTATACTGGTGGGTGTTCTCGCCCCCTATTTTTCTATGAAACTGCAAAAGATATAGCAATAAGACTTGCTCCTATTGTTCTTTAGACAGTCGCATTTTCAAAAATAACAATAACAAATGATTAGTCACGTGTTTCGTTGCTAGGCAACCGAAAAACAGAGGAAAATTGGCAATATTTTACCTTCTTAACAAGACAAATTCCATTTAATTTACTATTTAACTGATTCTCCAAATTCATCTTAAATTGTAGGAAATATGATGCAGACTCAAAAAACATACTTTTGAGATATTTTCAGTTTCTATCTTTAGCATAATTAGCTTTTAATTAGCTCTTTGTTCAATGTACAGATTTTCCTCAGTTAAAGTCTAGTTTTTTATCGCGGTAATATGGACTCAGAAATGATCAAGTTAATAAGACAAAGCAAAAAAGACAACAATTTTTTACATTTTATACTTACTTGTTAGTAAAATGACGTCATAAATTTGAATGACGTCATAGATATTAAATTTTGCTGATGTAAGCAAATATAAATAATTCAGATATCACACTCATCAAAAGTTATTGAATGATTTATGTTTGAGATCAATCGAATAAAGGAGACAAATTCACATGATCAGAGTCAGAACAATGAAATGTTAAAAATTTAATTGCCTATTAAATTTGAGTAAAAGTCAGAAAGATTGGTGGTTATTGGTTATACTACATGTTGTTTTAGCATAGTGTAGAAAAGTCTGGTAGTGGGGCGAAAAATGCCCCCAGTACTAATAGGATTATTAAGAAACTGGTTAATAAGAAACTAGAGTACCATCGCCCTGAATCGGCACTTCCAGATAAACATCTAACATGTGCAGTATGAAAGGGAGTTAGAGACTGCTATTTGTCATGAAAAGATTCTTTACTTCATAGTGCATGCTGAATCATTTTATCAACTTAATCTTCCCACTCTATGGGAGTGAAACCACAACTAAAAGGAACGCAGGTAAAATCGGCCTAAATACATTTTGTCGCCCTGAATCGTCACCCCTCGAAATATCTCAAAATCCCCCCTCGAAAGATTTTTCTTCAGAAAAATCTTTTTCTTCTCTTCTTCTTGCTTTTCACTCCTTCGCAGTTCCGTTTTATACAGTTCCTTCGCAGCTCAACGCGCTGCGAGTCCTTCGCAGCATTCATTTCAAGGCTTCGAAAATCCTTCGCAGTTTCCTACGGAGCTCCTATTCTAGACAATTTATGTTTTGAGTTTGCCAATTATTCCTGGGCTCCCTGTGCTTCAAGCAAAAATTTTCCGTGGAATCTCCTTTCCGCGGAAGCTATTGTTTACGAAGAACCATAGTTTCCGCGTTTTCCGCGGTTTCCGCGACTTGCCCGGAATTCACCTGGCCTTATTTTCGCAATTTCTCAAAATTTAGATCAAGTAAGGTACTTAAGAAACCATTTCATAAGAGATTCGGATCCAAAATTTATAAAAACAGTAACAGGAAAACGAGAAAGGATGGTGGCAAAGCAGCATAACTGGCTTAGGTACAAGGCAGCATTTTGATTGCTTACTTTACAATTTAATGCAAATGTTTAGGGAGGGCACAGGTAGTGAACACGAAGATTGTTATGAAGCCTTCGAGAAACTCATAAGAATTTCTGAGTGCAGTGCTCAAAATCTGATAACTTTAAAAGAACTTTCCGCATTGGCCAAAATTCTTAGTTTCTAGTGGAAAATACGTGTAAGTGACAATGATTAAGTTGTACCAGAAAATTAAAGACTTTTTGAATCACTTATTGTATAACACTTTCATCATCGACATTTTTCTAGGAAATTCCCCCCCCCCCCTCCTTGACGTCACTGATGTCAGAAATTTGCCTGGGATAACAATATTATTGTACCCGCTGCTCCAATTCATAAGGGACGGTCACTTTTCACAAAGTAATATTTGATCACCCACTATGAAGGTTCGGGGCGATTTTTAGCTGATGGAATCTCTTTAGAATAGAAACCCATGAACAAAAACGGAAATGGACAACTTGAAGAACTTTTCAAATATTTTATTCAAAGAGGCAGATAAAACTCTTGGAACAAGTTCTCTGACATTTGTCACTATTTCATTAATGAAAATGAATCAAAAAAACCCGGCTTGGAAAAATAAATGGATAAATGAAAGAACGCTTATCTCCACCTCTTAGGTCTGGATTGAGAACTTCTTCGTAGGATGAAGATAGGAATCAAATGTTTTAGCCGATTTTTGCTCGTGGCCCATGGCCGGAAACCTTCAAAGCCTCATTTTCACGGACCAATCAGACGGCGAATAAGCAGGGAAGACAGAAGAAATGTGTGAAAATTTTTCTCAAGTTTACCAACCTTCATAAAACGCAACCAGGACAACAAACTGCTGGAGATTTCCCAAATTTTTTTGAAGATATCTACGCACCAGATGTTTGGGTATCCAGATTTGGATGCCGGTTTAAATACCTCACAGTTTGGTGGAGATATAGCGTTTTCTAATAGGCAACATCGGCCGAGGCTTGCCAAGCCTTGTTTACGCTACTTCAAGTCAGGTGATAAAACCTATAGATAAAACCTCCTTTCAATTTCATTACTAATTTCGAACCATGAAAACTTATGCCTTGAATGCAAAGAGTAGTATAATACAGAAATTTCTCAAGAGTATTGCCATATGACTTGAAATGTGTGAACTAACCGAAGCAAATTTCTTCAGTTCATATAGAAATCGAAGGGGCATTGAATCTCGAACCAAAGAAACTGCAGTGGAAGGGCAATAGCAAGAACAATTGGAAACGTAAATATTTGCCGCTCTGGGATCGTTCTTGAAACAATCACTATTGTTATTGCCATTGTTTCTAACCCAGAGTCCCTATTGTTTTGGGTTGATTGCCTCATCGGTTTTGGAAGGGCCATAACTTCGAGAAACCGTGAGATGTTCAAACCAGCATCCAAATCTAGATGCCCAAACGTCTGGCGAATAGATTCCTTCAAAAAATCCGGGAAATTTCCAGCAGTTTTTTGTCCTGGTTGCGTTTTATGAAGGTTGGTAAAGTTGAGAAAAATGTTCACACTTTTCTTCTGTCTTCCTCGCTTATTCGCCGTCTGATTGGTCCGTAAAAATGAGGCTTTGAAGGTTTCCGGCCATGGGCCACGAGCAAAAATCGGCTAAAATATTTGATTCCTATCTTCGTAGGATGTAAACAAAGCCACCGAAACAAGCAAGAACAATCAGAGAGCAAGAATATGGTGTCAGCAAACCATTTTCGCGGAAAAATTCCAGCTCATGTTCCTTGGGCTGAACAGTGATCAGCAAATGTGTCTTGCCTAAGTATTGATGATCAGATCATCAATCAATGCCAACAAGTCAAACTCTTAGGAGTAACGATTGATTCTAAAATGAAGTTTGACAAGCATATCCTAAAACTGTGTGGAAAAGTAAATAAAAAAGTGAGCGCCTCCTCAAGACTCAGGTATTATCTTGATGATACACAGGCTAAACTCTTATGTAATACAACAGTGTTGGCCAACTTCAATTATTGCCCATTAATTTGGATGTTCTCTTCCAAAGCTGCAAACAAAGAGATAAATAGAACACACAAACGTGCACTCCGGGTGCTCCATAAGGATTATGATGAATCGTTTGACATGTGTCTAATGAGAGAGGCAGATACAACAATTCATATAAAAAATCTTCAAAAACTAATGGTAGAGGTATTCAAAACTCTGAATTCGCTGAATCCATCCTACCTTTGGGATTTTTTCAGCGAAAAACAAGTTGAATACGATCTGAGGATCAAAAATTTGGTAAAATTGTCTCAAATAAAAACCCATACCTTTGGACTAAACTCTGTGACTTTCAGAGGGAGCATTCTTTGGAATGCCCTAAGTGATGATATAAAAATATGTGAAAATGTGGCAGCTTTCAAAAAGAAAATAAAAACATGGAAGGGGGCAAACTGCAGCTGCAAAGTATGTTGTAAATAGGATATTATATTATACTTTATATTATGTAATTATTTAGTTTGTAGTTGGTTTGAATTAGTTGCTTTGTATTGATATGATTGTAGCCATTGTAAATAACCAACTTTAAAGAATGTTAAATGAAAAAAAATGAAAAAAAAGTTATTTTCATTTACAAGCCCCCAGACCATTTCACTTTTAAAAGTTTGTAGACAGGTCTAAGTCTCCGAGTATGCTCTAGGGTGCCGATTCAGGGCGATGGTACTCTAGTATTATGACAGCCACCCAGGGGAGTACTCCCTAATTTTCAATACGGTTCCGTGCCTGAGATCCAAAATTTTACGTTAAATCAATATTTGGGGTCTGTGAATTACAACATGGACAAAAATTCAATATTTGGGGTCCACAAATCTGAAGAAAGGAAGAATCATGGAATTTAGTGCGATTCATCAGATATTCAGAAATACCCAGGGCTATCTTATGGTAAGAACCCATTCCTTTCATAAAAGTATGTCAGCAAACCCAGCCAGGCCATCTCTAGTCTAGACCAGATCAAGACAGAATATGCTAATCACAAAGATATTTCAAAATAAAGCAAAATACATTTTTACTTTTTAAAAAGTGATGATGTCAGGTTATGGAAAAAACTGCTTTAGAGCAGGAGAACAGTTTACAATTTGTGTTGTTGACGTTTTTACAATGCTTAATTTTGGACATATCCAGTTTGGAGTTGTTGGAGTAATGACTTTTCATCATTCTTAATGCAATATTCTCCCAAAAACGTCTTGCAATGACTTCACATATAAGGCAGTGTGACCCTGAAGTTATAAATCATGAAATAAATGTTTTGGTATAATTCAAAAACTTAGAAAGATCAAGAAGCTCAAATTGAAATCATTCAAAAACATTGGGTCCTAGAAATAGATAACAATATTTGGGGTCTTTAAAACATTATACTCAATATTTGGGGTCCCCAAAACATCAGGCTTGATATTTAGGGGTCAGCAAAGAATTAGTGGCATAGCCCCCCCCCCCCCCATACTGAAAGTTAGGGAGTATCCCCTAGGGACAGCCAAACATTTAAGAAACTCTAGTATATACTATATAAGAGAAGTGTTAAGAAACACTCAAAGCCAAATCCAAGAAAGTCGTGGGAGTTGCTGTGAGCCTTTATTTTTGAGTGATGCCTGTGATAATTTACGTTCTGAGCCAAGATGATCCAAAAGAACTCTCTTTCTTGCTAAAAATTGTGCTGTTAGTCAAGAAACGAATATGTGGCAGTGGCAGGAAGCTACATGCATCCAAAAGATAGGAAACAAATTAAGAAACTTAATCTAATACTAACGAGCTGAAATATTCACGTGAAATCAAGAAACTTTTAGTACAGGAGGCTTATCGAAGCTGCTTATAGAAGAAAAAACATGTATTTCCCAAGGGATGTTGGAATGTGATCGGTTGTTCAAAGCCAATATGAAGGTTAGGGTTCTTAAAAACTTCCTTAGGATGCTACATTAAGACAAGCTATGTATCAGGGGATTTTCAAAGTTTTCATTTTGAGGCCAAGTAAAATTGGATTGTGAGAAGTGTTCTGAGACAAAGTCAGAGTTTAGCCAAAATTTTTTGAGTGTCAAGCTCTCAAATTTGGTTAGTACTGGCAAACAAGTGATCAAAATTCTGATTGAAAGAGGTCTTCTGAGGAAAAGTAAAGGATGTCTACTAAACATTTTCCTGGTGATGCTAATTAAAAAAAATTGTTGGAAAATTTTCCAAAGTCTTAAGTCAATGCTGGCCAGGACTGAAGGGCTGCAAGAAGCACTCTAAGCAATAGTAGATGCTGTTGCCTCAAAATTTTCTAGGGGCTCTGTCCCAAAAGTCCTTTGCCGTAGGCGCATCTCTTTACTTAATGCCTATAATGCTATTTCTGCTTTTCTAACAACTGCTGCAAACAAATAACTTTGACATCTTAGTAACATATTCCTTTTACCACAATTCTAAAGGCCAAGTGTTCCAGCAAAAAATACACCTCAAAAATAATACTCAGACTCAAAAAATTCATTCACTTGTCCCTCCATTCAAAAAGCTGAATTTCCGTCATTTAATTCTATTTCTACTTCTCCTTGAGCAAGGGAGTAATTGACTTCTTCATGAAGGTTATGTCAATGTAAAATAAAAAGAGAAGAAAAAAATGAAAAAAGGAAAAGGGTGAACACATCGGACAACAACACATGCCAAGGTGAAATTGGTGATGAAAATTAGAGGCATGTGACATATCAGAGCTCATCATAACCTCTAATTACGAGCCCTAGTACATGAAATACTTTAAGCAGAGAAAGGTTGCTCTCTTGTCTTATGGTCTGAGATTATCTAAATTAGTCAAAGTAAAGCTGCGAAAAAATGACAAAGTTATGCTACATGAGCATTCTTAAAAGCTACTGGTCACTGAGTTTGCCCCTACTGTTTGCTGTGGCAGCCTATTCCATTCTCTGATTGTTGGAGACAAAAAGAAAAACTATAATACTTTGGGCCAGCCCCTGATAGCTCATAGGCTTGGTTATTAAAGCACCTAGATGGTCTTAAATGGGATGATTGCTTGATAGGCACATCTTTCTTTCTACTTGGTTATGAAAAATCTTGTAAAACATGACTAGTCGCTGTCTCCATCTTTTCTTTGAATGCGTCCCACTGAAGTTCTCTCAACATTTCTGTTACACTAGCATATCTTTCGTATCTGTTTGTCACGTAACTTGCTGCTCTATGTTGGATCATCTCAATGACCTTTATATTTTTCTTTGTGTAGGGATCCCAATTGCACTTAGCGTACTGAAGGGTTGGTCTAACGATGACTTTGTAGGCCTCTGACTTTAGGTCTTGCAAGTTTAGCATAATATTTCTCTTGAGAAATCAAAAGTTCTGTTTCCTTTATTTACAACATTACTAATATGTGCATCCAATTTCATCTCACTTGATATTTCAACTCCTAGATATTTTGCAGAGTCAACGTGTTTCAAAACTTAAATCTGTAATGCCTTACTGGGTTCCTGCTTCTTGTTATACTGAGAACTTGACACTTTTCAGGGTGGAAATGTTGCTTCCAATTATGCTGATTTGTCAAGGTCATTTTGTAAAACCTTTTTTGCATCCTCTTCACAATTGATTGTTAAGTAGGCTATTGTATCATCGGCAAATAGCCTAATCTAACTGTGGGAGCAAGGAGTGATTCTGTTGATTATATTTGTTTCAATGCAAAACTACATCTTCTTTTACCAATTGGGTTTGGTTGAACTTTCGTAGCACTTTGGAGGCGGCCTGGCCTTCGTTTGGCAGATTCAGGGGGTGCGAATGCAAAACAAAGACCAAAACTTTTGCATTTACCTAGTTAGTCTAAATAATTGTTTGAATTATGTTTGTTTGAATTACGTGAAACGTAAATACATAGCAAACTTTATTTCTAAACAACTTGTCGGAGAAAGGTCTATATGCACTGAATGTGAAAAATCTACTCTGAATTTAATTATGGTTCTACGTGTCTTCGCCTTCCTCTTCCATCTTCGATCTTCTGGGTTTTCGGTTCGGTCTTCTTTTAACACCCACCGATTACCGAAGAGCCCCGAAGAGAGCCATTTCCGCGTTAGGCCTATCTGGCCTATTCTAGGCAGGTAGTCGTTTACAAAATAACCCGATTTCTTCCAAACGAAAAAAGGGACGGCAAAGGGTCTTTAACTTTGATTGTCTAATTTTTTGGTGGGTCTCTGGATCTTTGTTCTTAGATCAGGGGCGGCTTTGGAGTTTTAATGGCTCGACAAGCGAGCCAGCTCCTTCTGCCAACGCGCACCTCACAAGAGCCCATCTAACTCATTTTCCATCAAGCAGTACGTTTATCCTTGTAAAACAGGGATCCACCTATATGAAAATAAATTTACAGCCGTAATAAAACAAAAGTGCCTACCTTGGTAATCCATGGCGAATGATGGTATAGATGGTATGGTGCTGCTAGCCTTGTCTCGTCCCCGAATGAAATACCCTAGGCTTTGGTGCTGTGGGTCCTACTCAAAAGAGCAATTGACAGACCTACAGAAACAGAAGCCAAGCTGCGCGAATGCTCACTATCAGAAAGGTGTGTCAAATCACATGCTGTTTATTTTCAGCTGTTAACCAACTTTTTGCCAGCATTCTGATCGCCGCTGAAAACGTTGTTTTGAAAGGAGTTTGGACCCACTATTTCAAAGAAAGCATACTGTAAACTGAAAATTTTGTCGATTCGATTACGTAATGTCACTATTTACATCACAAATTTTTAATCACTTGAAAAGGCTGAAAGGAGGGTCCATACCAATATTTGGGGTTCAAAGTTTCTTTTGTCAATTCGAAACAAAATCAACAGATACATAATCTAATCTAATTTTTTTATAAGACACAATATCTAATGATACATGGTCAACTAAACTGCTTTTTTAGGGGGACTACTTTTTTAAAAGAACAAAACGGTAATATACATATATATATATATATATATATATATATATATATATATATATATATATATATATATATATATATATATATATATATATATATATATATATATATATATATATATATATGTATATATATGTATATTACATATATATATATATATATATATATATACTCATAAGCTCAATCTCAATGCGTAATAGAAATAGATATATGAACTCAGAAAAAACACATTCTTGTAAACGTTTCGGCCGAAGCCTTCATCAGTATGACTGTTCAAAATTAGCAGGAGCATACATATAGATTACGAATTCCAAAAACAATACAAGACAAACAATAGCCTAAGCGGGATCCTACTCATTACAAAGCGTATAAAAAATGTGTTAAATAGCCGGCAATACAAAGGTGGCGGGAGAAAGATCAAAGAAAGCGCAGAGTTAAGAACTGCTGAAGCCGGTGGCTGTGTCTGTCTCGCCGAAGCTGAAATTTCATTAATTACAATTAATTACAATGGGGTTCAATTAATTACAATTAATTCATTAATTACATAGATTTCATTTTTGTTATATTTTTGGTTGTTGTGTTGTTTTGGTTTTAGCACTGAGCTTTTCGTTAGGGATACACGCTGCTTTTTAGGCTTTTCTGTTCTGCCTATCCACTCTCGGATCTTTCTATTGTTTGTTTTGTTGTAATATGCGATCCTTTCAGCTTCGGCGAGACAGACACAGCCACCGGCTTCAGCAGTTCTTAACTCTGCGCTTTCTTTGATCTTTCTCCCGCCACCTTTGTATTGCCGGCTATTTAACACATTTTTTATACGCTTTGTAATGAGTAGTTTAATAAATCGCAATTTATCTCTTTGCTTAGTTCGAAACACGCTCCAAAACCAAGAATCTTCCGAAGAAATCACACAGTTTGCCCTTTTTGGACTCCATGTTCAATTCTCATTTCTGACTACAACATAATCTCATTTCAACACAACTGAACTGAACTAAGTCATTAACTTGACTTACAATAACATATCAATAGATTTCCTACGCCCTAACCTCCTATGTTCTCAACCAATCATGTTAAAGTCAACAGGATGTTCTTTGTCATTTAATGCTTATTTCAATATTTCTTGTGTAAGCTCTTGCATTATCTACTAATTGGTCTTCATAATAAAACATACAATACCTCTTGTTGGGTATACATGCATACGAGGCTATGACGCAAATGGAGTACTCTAATTTTTTTTTATTACTCAACAACAATAGCTGAAGTACAATGTGGATTATGCGCGTATGGGCTTTTCCCAACACTCCCCCCTCCTTGAGCCATTAAGGGTCAAGCATAAGATGGGTCTTGATGCGCGCATTCTGTGCGGCCACTCTGCGTGGTCTTTCCCCCCTGGGGTTATCCTTCTTTTTCCTTCCATCCTTCAAATCCTCCTTTTCAGCCTGACTTTCCTCGCCTCCCTTCTCTTCCACATCTAGTTTTCTTTCAGTCTCTAAGGGAAAGAGTTTTTGTAAAGGTCGATTCAAAATTTCTGGCTTACCTCTTGTTGTTGCCTTTCTCACCTGTGCTCCTCTGACTTGTCCGTCTTTTCCACTGATTAGTTTTTCAACAATTCCCAACTTCCAATCATTCCTTTTTGCATTTTCTTCTTGAATCAGAACAATGTCTCCTTTGGCTATTCTGTTAGGTACACCATTGTGTATTCTATGAACTTCACGCAAACCTGAAAGATATTCTCGGTGCCACCTGTTCCAGAAATGAGTCAATTTCTTGGTCAGGTACACAAAACGCTTTGAAAGACAATTGTTATTGGCATATTCATCTAAATCAAGATTTGCATCAACGTTTTCGGACAATGGCGAAATGCGTCTCCCAACTAACAAATGAGATGGGGTTAAAACCTGTTCATCAAACTCTTCGTGAAAGTATGTCAGCGGTCTCGAGTTAATTGTACTCTCTACTTCAGTCAAAACTGTAGTCAATTCATCTAGAGAAAGTCGTGCATTACCTAAAACTTTCTTTAGGCAAGATTTGGTGGTACCTACCATCCTTTCAAAGTGTCCGCCCCACCACGGAGTCCGCTCCAAATTGAATTGCCACATTATCCTTTTTGCACTTAAGAAGTCACCTACAGCACTTTCAAGGAGCAATTTGTGTAAGACCCTGCTGGTATGCTTAAAAGTCTTCGCATTGTCAGACACCATGAGCCCTGGAGTACCTCTTCTTGCACAAAATCTTCGCAAACAATTGATAAAGGTTCCTGTGGAAAGATCTGTCACCAGCTCAAGATGGATGGCTCTGGTTATACAACAACTAAAAAGAGCAATGTAAGTTTTAATCATCTCACCACTCTTTGTCTTCACCATCAATGGGCCAGCAAAATCTACACCAGTGCTACTGAATGGTGGTGCTTCTGATACACGAAACCCTGGCAATGCTGCTGTTCTTGGTGCATTGTAAGATTTGCCATTCAGCTTCCTGCAAAGAAAACAGAGTTTCAAAATCTTCTTCACAAACTGTCTTCCTTTAGTCACCCAAAACCTTGACCTTACCTCTGCAAGGGTAGAACGAACCTTACTATGATGCACTTTCTTGTGGCAGTCTAACACAATCAGATAGGTCAAGCGGTGTTCTTTTGGCAAAATGATTGGGTACCTTGATTCAAATTCTAAATCAGAATTCTCCAGTCTTCCTTGGCAAACTAGTACCTTGTCTTTCTCTACAATGCCTAGCTGAAGTTTCGTTTTCTCAAATTCTCTCGTGTTCTGTAACATCATTTGAGCATCCAAAATCCATACTCTTTCTGCTGTTTCTATCTCTCTTGCTTCCAATCCCCCCCTTCTCAACTCTCTTTTCTCTCTCTTTTGTTTCAGATTAGTTATAAATCTCTTTACCCATGCAGTAACTCTTAGCAACTTTCCTAAGGAACTGAACCTTTCAATATCCATCACATTTCCGATCTTTGCTGCCTCATCTGTCACTACAGTGAACACAAATGCTTTCTTTCTTTCAGTTTTCACTTCAGCTGAATCTTCCAGAACAAACTTTTTTGGCCACTCACTTTCATCTTTTCTCAACCATTCTGGGCCTTCCCACCATAACTTTGAGCTTTTCAATTCAGATGCAGTTGCTCCTCTAGACCCTATGTCTGCTGGATTATCTAAGCCACTCACATGTCCCCAGTCCTCCTTTTTGCTGAGTCTCAAGATTTCGGCAACGCGGAACTGCACCCACTGCTTCCATTCACCATGATTGTAAATCCAGTAGAGTGCTGTTTTACTGTCTAACCAGAATTTCATTTTCTCTATCATGATCTGAGAACCTATAGCTTTGTACACATTGTCCATCAAAACAGCTAAAATTCTCGCAGACATCAGCTCTAAGCGTGGAATACTCAACTCTTTCAAAGGGGCAACCCTTGTTTTGGAACATAAGAGCTTGGTGAAAGTACCCTTGGTGGTTTTGTAGACAAGGTAGACCACAGCACAATAAGCCTTTTTGCTCGCGTCTCCAAATCCATGCAACTGACAACTTTGAATTTGGCCTTCATCTGGGTCAAATATGCACCTTGCAACTGAAATTGAATTCACATTTCTGAGCTCCTGCACCCATGTCTTCCACTTTGCAGCCTTATCCTCTGGTATAGGGTCATCCCAATCTATTTGCTGTATGCACAGCTCCTGGAAAAGGACTTTTGCAAGGACTCCTATGGGACTAGTAAGCCCTAATGGGTCAAAAATTGCTGCAAGAGTACTCAAAATCCCCCTCTTGGTGGGTGCATCAGAGTGGGTATTTGTTCCCATCTTCATTAAATCAAACTCTAGTTTGTCTTGCTCATTATCCCAAATCATTCCTAGCACTTTAGTTTTTCCACCAGATTCCTGAATTGGTCCCAAAGCTTCGTTTGCAAAGGATTCTTCTTCGTCGCTCATTGCACTTTTTTCAGCCTCACTTTCTCTTTCTTTCTCACAAATTTTCTCTCTCAGAACCCTGTCATTTGTTTTCCACTTTCTCAACTGAAATCCCCCTTCCAACATTCTCTCTTTTGCCTTGCTGTATAGCGTGTATGCTTCTTCTGTGTTTGCGGAGCCTGTTACAAGGTCATCAACATAAAATGACTGTGACAGCTGAAAGACAAAATTTGGGTCAATTTCCTGAAAAGTACAAAGATGATGACGTAACACGGCATTTAATAAGAAGGGCGAACTGTTTACGCCAAAGATGACACGATTAAACCGGAGCGTTATGATCTCTGGTTCCTTTGCTTCAATGTCTTTCAACCAGAGAAATCTCAAGCAATCCCTATCTGCTGGATCCACTTCGATATTGAGGAAAGCTTTAGCTATGTCACCAACAAGTGCAACTCTCTCATTTCGGAACCTCAAAAGAATATCAAAGATGAGAGGCGATAACGATGGACCAACATGTAAACAACTATTCAAAGATGTACCAGTTACTTTGTCTCTACAAGAAGCATCGTAAACGACTCTTACCTTTGTTGTTTCTGCATCCTTTCGAATCACGGCTGAATGTGGAAGGTATGAAACCTTTTCTGCTTGGTCCATTTCTGCTACTTGTGACACAATGCCTAGATCAACCTGCTCTGAAATAATATCATGATACTTCCTAAAAATATCAGGATCTTGGTTAAATTTCCTTATTTGGTTCTTCAATCTCCCTAAACAGTTGTTATAATTCAAAGGCACAGGCCCATGGCCTGCTTTCCATGGCAATGAAACACTGTACCTGGAACCTGTAAAAACAATGTTATCAACAAAAGATTCCTGTACCTCATCCTCTGGTCGAATTCCCAAGCTGTCTAAATCCCACAGCTTATTCAGTTGAGCATCAACTTTCTTCTCTTCTTTTTCAACAGGAATAAAATTAACAGAAGACTCAGAGCAATTTAATTTCTCACCTCTAAGTGGTCCAGATAGTACCCAACCAAGAGTGGTACGCACAGCTACAGGCTCTTGTGGCCCCCCTCGTATCGTTTCCCCTTCCAAAAACTGCCACAGGAAGTCTGAACCAATCAAAATGTCAATCTGTAATTTATCCTCATCATGCCTAGGAAAATCTGAGAAGTAAATCATGTGCAAGTGTGGATAGTGTTGTCTTATTTGCCCTACATGAATATTTGAAATTCTTGCAATATCATCAACAACAAAACATTGAATTTGCACTCTATTTCCACCTTTCAAAGAACAAAGAGAAAATTCCACAACATCTCTCTCTCTTTTTTCTGTTTCTTGACTCCCAAATGCCTTTATCGCAAGATTTTCTTTCCTCACTGGCCTCAGACCAAAAGTTTCTACTGCCCTGGCAGTAACGAAAGATCGATGGCTACCTGAATCGAAGAGCACCCTGACATTTCTCTCATTTTTATCATCCACCTTTGCCAGGGCAGTTTGCAGGGCCACCTCACTCCCAGAACAAGTACTTCCCACCCAGGCTGGTGCGCTTGGGCTAAGGGGTGCTTCTTTATTAGGGGGCGCTTCCTTAATGGGCCTATTTGTTGTACAAATACAGGGATGGTGTTTTGCATTGCAAAACTTACAACGGACCTTGCTTCTACATTCAAAAGATCTGTGCCCTTGCTTTAAACAAACAAAACATTTGAAATGTTTCTTTAAAACAGTCTTACGCTCCTCTGGGTCTTTTTGTGTTGTACAGTCTTCCGGCAAGTGGTCTTCTTCGCAAAACACACACCTCTTCTGGGGCTTTCCTTGTGTAAACAAAGCGCTTGCAGTGCTACATCCAATCTTCGAAACCTCCTGCTTAGGCCGTCTTGATTCCTGACTCGCTCCAACTGCTCCTGGTTTAAACAACGATGAGTGACACTCTCTGATTTCCAGCTCCACATCGAGTGCAGATATCATCTCTTCCAACGACCATTTCAGGAAGCTTTTTCCCACTGCTCTTACCATATTGAAACGAATTTGCTTCGGCAGCTTCTCCATCAAAATTGGCACGACAATTCCTGAGTATGTTGTTTTATCAACTGCAAGAGCCTCTAAGCCACGGTAGTGAGTCTCGATCTGATCCCGAAAGGTTCGCAGCCTTGTGACGTTATCTTCGCTGAACACGGGAGATAAATGAATTAACTGATTAATGTGCTCATGTTGTATGACACTGGGCTTGGCATAACGTTTCTTGAGTAATTCGACGCCTGTCAAGTAGTCTGCATCAGTCATCCGTAATCCCGCCAGTACTGATCTCGCTGGCTCTTCTAAGAATGCCCTCAGGTATTTTAGTTTATCAACATTTGCCAATTCTTCATTTTCATGTACTGCACTAAGGAAACCATCCCAGAATTCTTCCCATTCGTGAATTTTTCCGGAGAATTTCTTGAGCTCTAACTGAGGAAGTTTTACACGGACTTTTCTTCCTGTCACTGGATTTGAAATGTTCGATGCGCCTGAACAAAGGCTCTCTCGGGAGCCACTCCTTGAAACACTTCCCATTTGGTTTCCTACAACCGTCGCGTTCTCCTCTTCTGCATCTCCTCTTTCTGAAGGTTCCTCTCCATTTTCCGATTTTTGGCCATATTTAGCAAGTTCGTCTGTTACTAAATCGATGGCTTCCATAATTTTATCTTCGTACTCTGCGGCATCTTCTGCTTCTTTGTCGCAGTCCTCTTCTTCATCATTTTCTAACATGTACTCAAAAATCTTTTTGTCCAAATCTTTTAACTCTACTCGTTTCCCGTTCAGCTGATCTAAAGTCCTCTGGAGGATCCTGGCATCGATCGCATCGTCTGCCCCTTTTTGATCGTGAACTTTATTGACGAGTTTCGTCGTGCTTCTTCTTGTCACGCTACGTCTTTTCTTCGTTATATCAATAGTCTCTACCATGTCTTGGTATGCAGCATGTGGCTAACGGTGGACCAGATTTAATAAATCGCAATTTATCTCTTTGCTTAGTTCGAAACACGCTCCAAAACCAAGAATCTTCCGAAGAAATCACACAGTTTGCCCTTTTTGGACTCCATGTTCAATTCTCATTTCTGACTACAACATAATCTCATTTCAACACAACTGAACTGAACTAAGTCATTAACTTGACTTACAATAACATATCAATAGATTTCCTACGCCCTAACCTCCTATGTTCTCAACCAATCATGTTAAAGTCAACAGGATGTTCTTTGTCATTTAATGCTTATTTCAATATTTCTTGTGTAAGCTCTTGCATTATCTACTAATTGGTCTTCATAATAAAACATACAATACCTCTTGTTGGGTATACATGCATACGAGGCTATGACGCAAATGGAGTACTCTAATTTTTTTTTATTACTCAACAACAATAGCTGAAGTACAATGTGGATTATGCGCGTATGGGCTTTTCCCAACAAGTAGGATCCCGCTTAGGCTATTGTTTGTCTTGTATTGTTTTTGGAATTCGTAATCTATATGTATGCTCCTGCTAATTTTGAACAGTCATACTGATGAAGGCTTCGGCCGAAACGTTTACAAGAATGTGTTTTTTCTGAGTTCATATATATATATATATATATATATATATATATATATATATATATATATATATATATATATATATATATATATATATATATATATATATGCATATATTTTCTCAAAAGCTCATTCTAAAAGATGCTTTAAAATTAGTATAGATGCTCAAAGAAAAACACTTCTGGTCAACGTTTCGACTTGCGTCATCATCAGTATTGCTTCTCAAATCCGAAAGAACGTACATATTACCAAAAATACAATAGATGTGTTATTCAATAACTTCAAACGAAACCTACCTAGTACAAGGTGTAAATGAAGAATACAGCTTTTGCGGCAGAGGAAAGATAAAAGAAAGCGCAGAACAAAGAACCGCTGGAGTCGGCGTATGTGTCTGTCTCGCCGAAGCTGAAAAGATAACATGTATAACAAAACAAACGATAGAAAGATCCGAGAGCGGATTGGCAGAACAGAAAACCCTAAAAAACAGCGTGTGTATCTAACGAAAAGCTCAGTGCAAAAATCAAAACAACATAACAACCAAAATTAAAACAAAAATGAAATCTATGTATCTACCTGCCTAGTGTTTAAACCCTTAGGGGCAAAGCAATCCAGCCGATATTGCCAGAAGCTTTCCCGCATCCTATTTCCCCCCGTTAGCCTATCGATTATCTTAACACGAATATCCTTCAGAAACCCGTGGTGGCCTTCTTCAGTAAAATGCGTGAAGAATTCCACCTGGGGTACTGAGGCCCCCGAATTAAACTTACGACTGCACGCCTTGTAATTATTAAACCTAAGCCTAAAAGGCGTGCAGGTGCTACCAACATATTGTACACCACAAACAGTACATTCCAACAAATACACAACATTTGACGAGTCACAATTAAACGAATAATTTATCCTATATTCCCGGCTATCTATGTTCGAATGAAAATGCTCACTATTACTCATGACATTACACACTTGACAACGAGATTTACCACAACGAGATCATCCCATTTTATCATTCCCCCATTTCCCTCGTTACTCAACCTGGCCCTAACAAGTACGTCCTTAAGGTTCTTACATCTCCTAAATGCTATTAAAGGTGGCTCAGGAAACCCCTTCCTATGCTCCTCCGAATTCGTGAGCATAGGATGGAATCTCCTGGCAACCTCCCCCAAACTATTGAGCGCTGGATGATACGTCGCAACAAGTGGAACCCTTTCCCCCCTCCCTTGGTCATTGGTCCTATTTCCCGAATTTGCCAGAAGAGTTGCCCTATCTAACCTACGTACCACTACGTACCTACGCGCTGGATAGAAGGGAAAACCCGGGCGTGGCTACTGATACCCTAGTGGGGCTGGCGTCCTTGGTCTTGGAGAATAATTATTTTGAATTTAACGATAGGTTTCATAGGCAGAAATTGGGCACGGCTATAGGCACGAAGTTCGCTCCGGCCTGTGCCAATCTCAAGAAGAGCGAAAAATGCATTTGCCATGCGCGAAGCACTCACAGGGAATCAATGACTACAAGTGTGATTTCTGATTTCACGCGAGCAGAGCCGAGCCGTGGTGTGGCCTAAATTACTTCATGCGATGAGTACTGAAGATTGCTATGCGAGCACGAACTTTTTCTGAAAAGGAACTTGTGTGGATGACTTTCTGTTTACTATCTCATCAATGGTTGGAACAGGCTATGGATGCAAGCTGACATAGAGAGTGATTTTATGTTGTTTCAATGGAGCTCAAGATTTTTCCAGTTTTTTTCTGTCACTCACTGAACCACTCTTACTTTCGAAGATCTCACGCAAGAACTTGTAATTTAAATGTGAATATACCTGCTAACAACAATTGCTCGATTTATGCAAACTGTTGTAAGATATTGGTGAGAAGTATGCAGTGAAACACGCTCTTTTGTACCACTGTTTGAACATGCAGCCTGGCAGCAAGTAAAGAATCATGGCTGGGAACAACAAGTGAACAACGACACTGAATCAGATGCTAGATTTAATCTTTTTAGATTTAACATGAACTGCAGGAAAAAGATTGTTCAGTTTTCTTGTGCCTGAAAGATTCATGAAATTGTTTTAAGAAGTTGTATGAAGCACAGAAGAGGACTGGTTGTTATGTCAAAATTAGAAACAATAATTTAATAATGAACCTACCTGCCTCTATGGAAAGGAACAAGTACGCTGCACATGTGCCGTGCACCAGACTGATAGCTTTGCAAAGCTTAAGTTCGTGTGAGAGATGCGGGCCTGGCCATTGTTTTAAACAATAAATCTTTGTTCTTCCTGGAATTGTGCGTGTAAGATCTTCTACGCGCACGACATAGTTGGCAGTCTAGGCCATGCACAGAGCCCCTGATTTCTATTGTTTTCTGTCGTTCCTAGATGCACAAGTGCATGCACAGAAATTTAACTTTCCATACAGGCCTACCAGAAATGTCTAACAGTCCCGGCAGGGGGGGGGGAGGGGCAATGACTTATGGATGGGAGTCTGCACTGTACTTGCATAGCAGTACCGATTTCTTATTACTGAAACTTGCTTTCACACTCACTTTTATGATTATTAACCATTTTTAGCCAGTTTTTATGAATTTCACCCAAACCCACCCATGTTTAAGGAAAGTCTGTGATGAAGGACCCTTGCTTAGAGAATTTTTGCCGAAATACCCACTCATAGGGGTGGCACAATCTTGTACCCTCAACATGTTATATGCCCCCCCCCCCTTGGCAAAAACTACTATGCTGACCATTCATCACAAAAATGCAAAAAGTCAGATGCAATTAACAGATCTTCATTACTAAAATGTTGGTTATACAGTAAATGATCTATCAAAATCATTTTCATGAGTCTCCATCATAAATTTTTGGGCTGAATGAAAAATAATTTTGGTCATAATGTGTTGGGCCATCAACAGCTCACTCCTCTGCTTAACAAACAACTAGATGTTTAGCAATTTTTTTGCGGATTTCCTTTGCCATATGCCTACTACCAAAAACTCTTCTTTTGGTCCATTATGTCTCTTGGGTCAGACATGCCTATTCCCCTGGGTAGCTTCATCATCCAAATTGCAACATGAAAATTTGTAGTTCACAGCTGAAAAATTACCTCCTCAAAATTGATCATGAAATTTCCTGTTTTAATTTTTGCCATTAAAGTATATAATTTTCAGCTATACACTGAACTCATCACTCCACCACTAAGAAACTAATTAGGTAAATTGTGATTACAGTTATGCCGATAAACCCATCTTACTCATCTGGACCACACCATCTTACATACAGTAGAGAGCTACTGTATGGTAAAGGCATTGAATCATGATAAGAAGACCTGCTTTGCAGCGTGTGTGAGTGACCCTGGTGTTAGATATCAATCATCACTTCCAACAAAGTAAAAGGGCTTAGTGTTGCACAATGCATTTTCATGTGATCAATGTAATTTTACGAAAACTTTAGCCAATGAGACAGGCTATCACAAAACATGAATCAGCAGATTCTTGAAGTTTGGGTACACACAGTCCACTTAACATGACTCAATGCCATTAGCTGTCAAAACTTGGTTTACACCGTTAAAAGTTTTTAGAGCCCCTTGCTTGTATTTAACAAAAGTAAATTGACCATACAGTATGAGATTGATGTGATTGTTAGAGAATGCTTTATTTTGTCTGTCTTGTTGCAATTCATATCTGATATTACTTCAATATTGGCTAGAGTAGAAAATGTCCACAAGAGCAAGAGTGAATTCTATGAAATAAGATATCAGTTTTAATAATCAATAGATTTCAGAGCTATCAAATCAAAGTTAACACAGAGAGTAAAATGTTTTGGATGGCTGGACAAAAGATGCATACTCTAGATAACATTAAGTTCCTTTGTACAAATACCTGATTACAAAAACCTGTATTTTGTTTCCCAAAAATTCACCCTTACTGTTCTAAAAGGCTCACTTGTGACATCCCCACCAAAAAGAAGTAGGAAAATCTGTGAAACCCACTCACAATCTTCTCAGAAAGCTTCAATAATCAGAAAAAGAATATTTCTGTGCCAGATAGATTTTTCTTTAAGCATACATATTTTCAAAATGTATAAGAAATACTGTGTGTAACAAGAACACTTGAATTAGTAATTCTTCATGTGAAAGTTTAGACTACACTCTGTTGTCCTTCAAGCAAATCTTCAAAGAGTAAATTACAAACAGTTGATAATTGGTTAACAGCTACTTTCATTCAGAACTATTTTATGCCAGAGAGCAATATTTTTACTGAACTGGCATACTGCAAGTCATTGTTTAAGTATATAGTTCAACTTCAATATTGCTATTGCTTTGGAGTACTAACTGTAACAGCCTAACAGCCATCATATCAAACCACTGCAGTCTGTATAGTGTGATTCTCTTCCTCAATCCACTTTTAAAGTTTACTTTATGTTCTATGATAAAAATTTGACAATTATCAGTCATATAAAGTGACTTGAGAATAATGCCTGTACCAGACATATGTGTTCCCTACCTTTTTTGGGAGACATGATAATTTCCTAATGTCGGTCCATAAATCTCCTTCTAGGGGCATCTATTTTGCAGGTTTGAATAGTTTGTTTTGTAACATTAACTAGATTTTCAACAGTTCCCCCTTAAATTTGCTGTATTTCCCGTTAGGCCAATAAGGAGCTTTTATTGGGTGTCTGTGCTGGTCATTTCTGTTCCACTATTTCCAGGAGACGCAAAAATTTCACTATGTCAGACATGCATAAATCTCCCTCTGGAAGCATCTATTTTGCAGGTTTGAATACTTTGTTTTGTAACATTAACTAGATTTTCAACAGTTCTCCCTAAATATGCTGTATTTTCCGTTAGGCCCATAAGGGGCTTTTATTGGGTGTCAGTGTAGGTCATTTCCGTTCCACTATTTCCCGGAGACGCAAAAATTTCACTATGTCAGACATGCATAATTCTCCTTCTAGAAGCATTTATTTTGCAGGTTTGAATAGTTTGTTTTGTAACATTGACTAGATTTTTAACAGTTTCCCCTAAATTATTTAGTATTTGCTGTTATTCCAATTGGGCAGTTCAGTTTAGGCCCTAACATACAGCTGACGACTTGACCCGAAAGTTTAGTCCTGGAAGACTGTTTTCATCCAGTTTTTAAAGAATCATTGCATTATCATTTTTTCAAATAAAATTCAACGTATACTTAGCTTCTACTCGAGTTGATCGTGTCCATTGGCGTTTTACTTCGTTGAATACTTTCACCATGTGCGTACCACAGCATTTCTGCGACTTCCAGATTTCCTCGCAGTTGCGGCGCGGCGCGTCCTGTGCCCGCGTTGCTAATCCGCCATGACCAGCGGCATGCATTTGTCGCTCTTCTTGCCAATCTCTTCATGATCCGGTTGGAAGAGAGGTTGTTGGAAGCTTCACCTGACAAGCCCCTCATCTGGATGAGATTCATCGATGATGTTTTCTTTATCTGGATGCACGGGGAAGAAAAGCTGAAGTCTTTCATCAATCATCTCAACAGTAGCCACGAAACCATTAAGTTTACTAGCGAGCAATCACGGGATAGTATTAGTTTCTTAGATGTCCAGGTTAGCGCGGGGGTGGGGGGAGTCCTTGCGACAGACTTGTTCTGCAAGCCAACTGATACACATCAGTACTTGCACCTGACAGCAAGGATTGTGCAGCAGGAACACGCCATTGAAACTCTTAATTACCATGTGAATATGATGAGAGGATGTAAAGATCAGATAAGTTCAACTAAGATGTCAAAAAAGGAAACCAAGAAGAATAGCAAAAAACTAGAGATTGAGGATCAAAGCCCTAGCAATCTTCAATTTTCCAATGGTACACTAAATGTCCAGAAACCAGCAAAGAGAACCGATAAGCCATGGCACAATGTTTGCAAAAGCTTCAACAAAGGAAGTTGCACGAGAAAAAAGTGCAAATTTGAACATAAAATCGTAAAAACATGCTATTTCTATAACCAACCAGACGGATGTTTGAAGGGTAAAGATTGCTCTTTCCTACACATCAAATCAACGAAGAATGATACTAAAAGTCAGAAAAGTCAAGTGCACCAAAATACCCTCCAAGCCAATGCCCATGATGTGAAACCACGAAACGAAATGCAAAGTGCACCAAATGATAATGACAACATGGCTATGAAAGATTCTTTTTTAGAGGAACTTGGCAGAAAGCTTCTGAACAGCTGGATAACAAACCAAACAAGCCAGCTACAACCCTGTCAACCAACGGCCTATCAACCGCTAACAATTGCAGAGCCACAAAGAGTGATCCCATGGCAGACAGCACCACAACAACAACCAAGTCAAATGTATGTCCAAGCCTAAAGAATAAAAGTTTCAAATGCCTGTATACAAACTGCGACAGCCTGCTAAACAAGAATTCTGAATTAGAAGTTAGACTCAACAATTCAAATATTGACATATGTGGTATATCAGAAATTAAACCAAAAAATCTTTCATCCAAAATGACTAACCAGAACATTAAAATTGATGGATATACTCTGTTCTCAAATATTGAAGAAACAGATGGAAGAGGAGTGGGAATATATCTCAATAACAGTCTGTCCGCAAGAGAAGTTACTTTTAACTGCAATGACCATTCCGTTGAGTCTATGTTCCTAAAGATTAAATTGGAAAAGAAAAGCAGTCTACTTTGTGGGGTAATATACAGAAGCCCTTCTCACGATAATCACTGTGCAGTGCAAGAGTTACTTAGAACCCTCACAGCGAAAGAAACCTTCAGCCATTTACTCATAATGGGAGACTTCAATTATCCTGAAATAAACTGGGACGAGCAAACAACTAACACTGTCGAAACACACCCTGCCAATGCATTTTTGAAGACAGTTAATGATTGTTACTTGACACAGCACGTTGATCAACCAACCAGACATAGGCAGAATCAAACTCCAAATTGCCTGGATTTGATACTGACCCCCAACGATAGTGATATCTCTAGGATGCAGTTTAAGGAACCACTAGGCAATAGCGACCACTTAACACTTGAAATGTACTATGTTGCTAATGCCAAAAAACTACATTCTCATAGCACCAATGCAAAACGTTTTTCTTATGATCGTGGGGATTATGATAAGATGCGCAAGATGTTACAGGAAGTTGACTGGGAAGTTGAACTGCAAGGTCAAGATGCGAATTTGATGATGCTTTTCATCGAATCTAAGATTTGCACTACAATGGAAGAGAGGGTGCACAATAGGTTTGGCGGGATGGCGGGATCGGCCGTTTATGACGGGCGGGATACGGGATACATGATTCCTGGTAAGCGGGATACGGGATAGCCAAGTGGAAGCGGGATCGGGATTTGAAAATATAGCCTTACGGGATACGGGATTCAGCATTTTGTTGGGCGGGATGCGGGATTAAAAAGAAATCAAATCGTATGCTGCTGCTGACTTTATTTGGTCTTCGCGACGCCTGCAAGCCTGCAAATAAAGCATCATAGCCGCCAGCCTCGTTTTACAGTTCTGCAGGCACGAGGCTCAAAGCGTGAGGCGCGAAAATCATTGCATGCCTCATCATCTCTTTGTCAACAAGCAAGAAGATGGAAGCGGAAGAAGTCCATACTGTTTGTGACATAATTAATTGCGTCTCGATATTCTACGAGAAGGGTAAAAGTGGTGGCAGCTTTCTTCGGAAAGAAAGATTTAGGGCTGAAGTTCCTAGGAACAGGAAGACCTTGAAGGAATTTCGTGATATAGTAAGGTACGTACGTGTTACACAGTTGAGCATATAATAGAGGTTGATGGCCAACCTATTATAATAGGCCTAGCCTTACCACTTTCTTCAGTTTCAATTATTTATCAAATCAATCAATCTTAAATACAATTCTACAATCATAACCATACAACTACAAATTTACAAGATAACATACAAAACTAAAGAAATTACACCCTACAAAGAACTTAACATAATTACATTACAATACAATTGCTCTATGATATGAATAAAAAAGAGAAAACAACAATACCCAGATTGGAAAGTTTGCAGAATGCGTGGGGGATCTCTCCTTCATCCAAATTGCTTGCGCGGCTGGATTTGTTTGTTTCTGAAAATATCAGAAATTATCACGCTGTCGATGATTCATACCCTTCAAGAAAACGTACGGTCATGCGTGATAAGCTTTGCGTTTTCCTTTGCCTTTTGCCGTCTTTTTCCATAAGATCCGTCAAGATTTCTGTCACGCGAGCAGTCTACCAACGTTGAATATGGGCTCCTGTAGGTCATGCCCTGTTCCATACTTTTGTCTGGGCGGGATCGGGATTTGCAAAAATGCAGCGGCGGGATACGGGATATGCGAGAAAACAGGGGCGGGATGGCGGGATGAGGGTACCCTATTGTGCACCCTCGGAAGAGTGTATTCCCCAATATCAAATCAACAATGAGAATAAAGTTTCATTATGGATGAATGACAAAATAATGAAAATAATCAAGAAGAAACATAACGCATACAAAAGGTGGTTACTAACCAAGAAAGGAAAGGATTACGAAAGATACAAAAAAAAGAGCAACAAAGTTAAATCTACGCTGAGAAAACACGTACAAACATTTGAAAAGAAGATTGCAGAACAACTAAAAACAAACAGCAAAAAGTATTGGAGGTATGCTCATTCCAAGCTCAAGTCAAATACTAAAGTACCGGATCTAAAAATGACAAATGGGACCTACACAGAAACTGAGCAAGAAAAAGTTGATATCCTCAATAAATTTTTTAGTTCGATATTTACGAAAGAAGATGAAACTTCTGTCCCACTGCTCGATAAACAATTCTCAGGTTCAGTGCTAATGGATATGGATATTACAGAACAAATGGTACTAGAAACATTACAATCGTTGAAACCCTCAAAGTCGCCTGGTCCCGATGGCCTGCACCCGAAAGTCTTACGTGAAATTGCTGCACAAATTGCAAATCCATTGTCTATTATGTTTAGAGCAAGTCTCCAAACTGGACTAATTCCTGATACTTGGAAACTTGCTCATGTCACTCCAATATACAAGAAAGGCAAAAAAGATCAAAAAGAAAACTACCAATAAGTTTGACTTCGGTTGTTTGCAGAATAATGGAACGATTGATCAAAAATGTGCTAACTGATCACCTACTTGAACACAATTTATTTACACCGGATCAGTATGGTTTTAGAGAATTTCGCTCGTGTTTGTCACAACTATTAGAAGTCTTCGAAGAAAGGACATCGCTTTTAGATGATAACATTCCCGTTAACATAGTTTATTTCGACTTTGCCAAAGCATTTGACTCTGTACCGCATAAACGCCTTCTTACCAAAATCAAGTCGTATGGTATTGAAGGAAACATATACAACTGGATCAAGAGCTTTTTAACTGATAGGAAACAGAGAGTTGTATTAAACGGCTTCAAATCAGAGTGGACAACAGTGACTAGTGGAGTACCTTAGGGAAGTGTCCTTGGTCAACTATTATTCTTGCTGTATATAAACGATTTACCTGACAACGTAAAATACTGTCAAGTCAAGATCTTTGCGGACGATACGAAAATATATTCTCCTTCTAACTGTCAAGCGCAGCATATTCAAAATGATATTAAATCACTCAAAAATTGGTCAAAAACATGGCAGCTTCCATTTAACAGCGATAAGTGCAGTGTACTTCACTTGGGTAGCTCCAATCAAAGAAATGAACATTACGTGCTAGATGACTTAACACAAACAGATACGATGATTAAATCAGTAGAATCAATTCGCGACCTTGGAATTATAGCTGACAACAAATTCAAATTTGACAAACACATCGCAGAAATCCCAAAAAAAGCTAGCGGTGTTTTAGCGTCTATTAAAAGAACCATGAAATTCGTCAACAAAGAGACCTTCAATGCCCTTTACAAAAGCCTAGTTAGGCCAATCCTTGAATACTGTGCGCCAGTTTGGAATCCATGTAAAGTAAAACAAATTAAGACATTAGAATCGGTGCAAAGACGAGCAACAAAGTTAGTGAAGGAACTCAAAAACAAATCGTACACGGAACGCTTACTTTTCCTCGATCTCCCAACGCTAAGCTATAGAAGAAGACGTGGAGATATGATTACAACTTTCAAAATGTTACACGGCATGATCGATACTGATAGTAAAGTATTTTTTGAACGAAGTACTTCAGTTACGAGAGGACACAATCTGAAGCTTTTCAAGTTTGCTTCATCGTCGAGCCCGAGGAAGAACTATTTCTCAAACAGAGTAATAAACGAATGGAACAATTTGCCAGCAACCATAGTCAATGCGAAGTCAGTTATAGAATTTGAGAAATTATATGACAATTTTTGCGGCAACGAGAAGTACAACTATGAATGCGCTTAAAAACGAACACTAAAGGGTTTAATAGGCCAATGGCCTCCTTATCCCTCATCATATCATATTATTATTATTATCATTATTATTATTATTATTATTATTATTATTATTATTATTATTATTATTATTATTATTATTATTATTATTATTATTATTATTATTATTATTATTATTATTATTATTATTATTATTATTATTATTATTATTGTTATAAGAAGTCTTGTCACCCCTGGCATACTAAGAAGGCGATCCCCTATGGTCAGGCACTTAGGTTTCGTAGGATATGTTCGGAGGATCGCCAATTTGAGGAGAGGGTAGGTGAGTTAGCTGGATGGCTTAAGGACAGGGGCTACGAAGAGTCTTTAGTAAATGAGCAAATAGATAGGGTACGTAGGTTAGATAGGGCAACTCTTCTAGCAAATTCGGGAAATAGGACCAATGACCAAGGGAGGGGGGAAAGGGTTCCACTTGTTGCGACGTATCATCCAGCGCTCAATAGTTTGGGGAAGGTTGCCAGGAGACTCCATCCTATGCTCACGAATTCGGAGGAGCATAGGAAGGTGTTTCCTGAGCCACCTTTAATAGCATTTAGGAGATGTAAGAACCTTAAGGATATACTTGTTAGGGCTAGGCTGAGTAATGAGGGAAATGGGGGGAATGATAAAATGGGATGTTCTCGTTGTGGTAAATCTCGTTGTCAAGTGTGTAATGTCATGAGTAATAGTGAGCATTTTCATTCGAACATAGATAGCCGGGAATATAGGATAAATTATTCGTTTAATTGTGACTCGTCAAATGTTGTGTATTTGTTGGAATGTACTGTTTGTGGTGTACAATATGTTGGTAGCACCTGCACGCCTTTTAGGCTTAGGTTTAATGATTACAAGGCGTGCAGTCGCAAGTTTAATTCTGGGGCCTCAGTACCCCAGGTGGAATTCTTCACGCATTTTACTGAAGAAGGCCACCACGGGTTTCTGAAGGATATTCGTGTTAAGATAATCGATAGGCTAACGGGGGGAAATAGGATGCGGGAAAGCTTCTGGAAATATCGGCTGGATTGCTTTGCCCCTAAGGGTTTAAACACTAGGCAGGTAGATACATAGATTTCATTTTTGTTTTAATTTTGGTTGTTATGTTGTTTTGATTTTTGCACTGAGCTTTTCGTTAGATACACACGCTGTTTTTTAGGGTTTTCTGTTCTGCCAATCCGCTCTCGGATCTTTCTATCGTTTGTTTTGTTATACATGTTATCTTTTCAGCTTCGGCGAGACAGACACATACGCCGACTCCAGCGGTTCTTTGTTCTGCGCTTTCTTTTATCTTTCCTCTGCCGCAAAAGCTGTATGCTTCATTTACACCTTGTACTAGGTAGGTTTCGTTTGAAGTTATTGAATAACACATCTATTGTATTTTTGGTAATATGTACGTTCTTTCGGATTTGAGAAGCAATACTGATGAAGACGCAAGTCGAAACGTTGACCAGAAGTGTTTTTCTTTGAGCATCTATATATATACATATATATAAACTCAAAAAATACAGCTTGGTAAACGTTTCGGCCGAAGCCTTCATCAGTAATGCTTTGGTGAAGGCTTTGGCCGAAACGTTTACCAAGTTGTATTTTTTGAGTTTATATAAATTTCTTAATACAATTTAAAGATTGAGCTAATGAATACATATATACATATATATATACATATATAGGTATAGTATTATAGGTATAGGTATAGGTATAGGTATAGTATTATTATATTATAGGTATAGTATTACACTGAATAATAGTGACATCCTATATTAACTTTTAATCTAAACTTTATGGGTGGGTTAGACTTGCTCTATTTTTGCTTGGTTTGTTTGACGTAATGGTAGTCAAATACTGTGAAAAGAGGGATAAAAAGTTTCCATCTTCGTTAGTTGAGAGAAAAATCATTTTTTGATTATCAGTAGGGATGCTGGAGAAGTTTGGATAAATCACTTGCATGGATTCGAGAAAGGTATTTCGTTCGCTACTGAAAGATGGGCATGATAGGATGAAGTGGGTTTCATCTTCAATCTTCTTTGGGCATTCTTTGCAAAAACGCTTTTCTCTTAGGCAGGGGCGGACTGGCAGTAGAATTGGGGCCCGGGCGATTCTGCAGTGAAGGGGCCCGACACTGAAGGCGAGCAAAAAGTTTGCAGGGCACTCCCTTGGAAAAATTTTCGCGGACACACTCTCAAGATTGGCCTCAAATGACATTGGACTCAATTTCTAACAATTTTAATGGTTTCTATGCGAGTTGCATGTTGCTATCTACTTTCTCAAGTGATGTTTGACAGGCTCATCAGAATCAAATTCATATTGGGGAGAACTGAAGACAGTTACGAGCACAGGGAGTAAAAAAGGGCGTCCGGGGGCTTGCCCCCGGGAACAATTGTCTTGACCACACCCATTAGATCGTTAGAAAACGCCCAATCTTTTGGAGGATTTGCCGTTTAAAGGAGAAGGGCATCACAGGTGATGGGGTTCCTACCCTTAAACATTGTGAGATGATTGCAATTTTACGATTAGATAAATAATTTTGAGTTGCAAAATATGTTCGATCATTTAATAAGTTCGGGCAAATTCCTGGAATAAAGAGAAGTTTAGACCTTCATTTCCATGACTTTGGCCTCCACAGCTTTTTCTACTTGATAAATGAAAGAACTTCAGCATAGTATTTGCCCGGGGGGGGGGGGTACATGACTTGCGGATGGACGGGGGTCTACCGCCCGGTTTTTAGAAAGGTACCCTCTTCTATTTACCGAAACTTGCTTTCATACCCACGTTTATGATGAATTTTGGCGGAAAACGGCCCATTTTTGGCTATTTTTTGCCAATATCTGGATAACCCACCCATGTTTATGGAAAATCTGCCGAAAAAGGGACCCTTGTTTAGAGAATTTTGGACCCAAAAACCTACCCATATGGGCGGCACATACCCGTACCCTCAACATGTTATGTTACCCCTCGGGCGTATTTGGGGGCTGAAGCCCCTCAGCTCCCCGTTTCCAGCAGACCTGTTTGGAGAATGCAATTTTAACATAGGCTTAAGAGCATCCAGAGTTTGAAGGGGAGAACGATAATCTCAATGGCAGTGCCAGCCGTCAAGCAAGAACTCTGGAGGACTTGTCCAAATGGGGTCCAGGGGCGAGGCCCCCAGAAGACCTTCCATGGCTGTGTCCGTTTTCGCTCTTGGGGAATGCCAGGCTCATCACTGAGAAATGCCTTATTTGTCTTCGAACTTCAAGATCTATCTAAATGGAAGGCCTGTGACGAAAGACCTTTCTGGGAAAATTGGGAGCATTCTACCCTGGGTACCAGAGCCTAATAAAAATAGAAAAGGGGTAGGAGCATTCTTGAAAGTAGAGCATCAAAATCGTCCACAAACAGTCTCCTAGCCAAGTCATGTACTGTAAATGCGTTCTTGTTATCGTTCTGTTGTCGTTTCATTAAAGTAGAAATGTTATTATAAAGTTCAAAACTTCAAAATTTTCATTTTGCATCTCCAAATTCTAACGTTAAATGCTTCTATCTTTTTCCAAAAATCCTTATCCATAAAATACCCAGGGCCTCCTAGATCGCTGTAAATCGAGTGTAGATATGGGCAAATGCATTGTTTGAAATTAACAGACTTGCAAGGGTGAGAGGTAAACTGAGAAGTGCCCTGCTTACAAGATATCATCTCGACCAGGTTTTTTCGGCCCCCTTGTCCAGAGCTCCTTCAATTTTGTCAAGTTCTACGTTTGCAGATTCTCATGTTTACCTACCAGTAGAAAGTAATTCAACACAAACGAGATAGCGCCAACTGAAATTTCGCGTCACCCTTATCTTAGAAATTGGGGCCCACGCTGCACACGTGCACTTGGATGTCTTCAACTGCTAGACAAACAAGAATCAATGTTGAAAGAATTATTACATGTCCCTTTATAACCAATTTTCGTTGATTTCAACTGCTTGCTTTGCCACTGCCATAAAGTTCATCCAAAGTCAACAATCTGAAGTATTTTTCTTCAAGCATAGATGGGGCCCAAGAGGGCCATTGCTGAGAAGGGCCCTTCGGGCCCCAGCCCGGTAGCCCGACTGGCCAGTCCGCCCCTGCTCTTAGGGTTTGTGGTTTTGTGTGGCGGCCAGATTCTATAGCAAGGCAGTGGTCACTCAATCGCAATTTCGTAATTATTCTCCTATCGAATCTATTTTGTACCATGGAAAGGCACTGCTCATATCTATTCGAATTTTTTAAGACTTGTATACAAGTGCTTTTGGGCTAGCCTGGACCAGGACTACTAAAAGAGCTAATAATCTAATACAACGAAATTGATTAAACGGTTTGTTGATAACCCCCCAGGGGTTTACTTAATACAGTGACCACCCGGGGATGTGCCTGCCAATTGGGTGTCATTTTTGGCTGAAAATTCCGGGACAGGGTGGACTTGCTACAAGTCTCATCCTCTGATCTATCGAGAAAAACTGGACAAAACGAGCGCGGGAAATAAAAATGAGAAAAAAAAGAAAGGAGGAGGAGGAGGGAGTAGCCCCTTGGGTTGAAAGGCAACCGCATTGGGCAACCATAACTCGGATGCATTGATGCTCGGATGAAATAGAGTCCATTCACTGGCTCGTCATTGAAGCGACAACAACAAAAACTAACTAAAAATACATGGTCAGCGGTCTTCCGCTATTATCTCGTTGACAATTCGTCTCCAGTTCTTTCTGTTTGCTGTTATCTCTCGCAGGACTAGTAATGTTTTTTTCAGCAGGATTGACTCAATGTTTAGTTGTATGTTGATCAGTGATAAGTCCTTCTCTTCCAATTTTATCCACGTGGCGGTCTTCCGACTTTCTTTTTTGCCTTCTTCAGGCTTTCTTTGCTGGAGTACCATCTTTTAGGTGCATAAGATGGCCTGGACTTGCTACAAGTCTCATCCTCTGATCTGTCGAGAAAAACTGAGACTTGTAGCAAGTCCAGGGACAGGGTCGCACCTTTTGCGTCTTTCCGGGACAGATATGTCCATTAAAGCTTCTTTTCCAGGACAGGACAGATTTATCGTAAAAAATAGAATATCTCGCAATAGAGTTCTTCGTGCTTCTAAAGGTAACAATCAGGGAGCTTATGGATCTTCATGTGTACCTCCCTGGTCAAGACAGCAAACAGAACTCAAGCATTTCATACTAATTCTCAATATCTTGCCACGCCACAGCGAAACTTTGAAAGAAGACTTCAATCTATGAACAAAATAAAAATTTTAGTAGCGTGGACACCTCATGGACACTATGCCTGATCTTTTTCCAGGACAGGTACTATGTTTTCAGCATTCTATTCCAGGACAGGGTCATAAAATCTTGTTCTGGTAGGCATATCCCCGTTTTTTTTCTCCAAGGTAGATCCCCCGGGGTTGATAAGTTCTAACAAAGGAAAATGGAAAAAGAGTTCATGTACTATTTAAGCATTTTTGGTAAACCACGTTAACGTAAAATAACTTTCTCTTATTAAAAGCAGAGCATGGCTATTGTAAATCAATATTTGGGGTCTGTGAATTACAACATGGACAAAAATTCAATATTTTGGGTCCAAAAACCTGAAAAAAGGAAGAATCGTGGAATTTGGTGCTGTGTGGGTCTCCAAAATATTAGACTCAATATTTGGGGTCCCTAAAGCATTAGGCTTAATATTTAGGGGTCAGCAAAGAAATAGTGGCATGAACCCCCCCCTCGTATTCAAAGTAAGGGAGTAGACCCTTGGGTTGAAAGGCAACCGCATTGGCAACCGTAGCTTGGATGCATTGATACTCGGATGAAATCGAGTCCATCTTGTTCTTCACTGGCTCATCACTGAAGCGACAACAACAAAAACTAACTAAAAATACATGGTCAGCGGGTTTCCGCTATCATCTTGTTGACAGTTCGTCTCCAGTTCTTTCTGTTTGCTGTTATCTCTCGCAGGACTAGTAAAGTTTTTCAGCAGGATTTGACTCAATGTTTAGTTGTATGTTGATCAGTGATAAGATGTTGATCTTTTCTTTCAATTTTATCCACGTGGCGGTCTTCCGACTTCCTTTTTTGCCTTCTTCAGGCTTTCTTTGCCGGGGTACCATCTTTTAGGCGCATAAGATGGCCCAGCCAATTTAATCGTCTCCTCCTGATTGTTCAGCAGCTTTCCGCTATTATCTCTTTGACAATTCGTCTCCAGTTCTTTCTGTTTGCTGTTATCTCTCGCAGGGCTAGTAATGTTTTTTCAACAGGATTTGACTCAATGTTTAGTTGAATGTTTTTTTGCTCAGAGAATGATTATGCATTTATTGAACATGATAATATCGACCCAAGGAAACATCTTAACCGTAGTCGTTTACATTTGAATAAAGTAGGAGATTCTTTACTTGACGGTAATCTTCTACGTGCAGTTCGTTTCTGACTGAATGAAACGAAGTGTTGTGAAGTAAACAATGAGTTGGATGCTACTTGTGAACCATCAGGGGAGGATGCCGGTGATCGTGATACTGAGCCTACTGGGTCTCATCGGCCTCTTGGTTTTCAGAGGGGTATGGCAATTGCATCCCTGAATATCAACGGTCTGCGTAGTCACCATGATGAAATTAAGTTGCTTTTAAATGACAAGGGAATTCATATTCTTGTCCTAAATGAAACTAAGCTCGACGGTTTTGTGCCAAAAGAGCTGACTGAAATTTCAGGGTATCAACAACAGAATCTCGACAGGACTTGTAATGGAGGCGGTGTCTCATTTTATGTTAGAGACTCCATAAAAATGACACCCAGGCTTGATGTGCCTTCAGAGGGACTAGAACTTCTCTGTGTTGAGATATCTCCACCTAAAAGCAAACCCTTTCTTGTTGTTGCTTGGTATAGACCACCAAACGACCCAGTTGATTCCTTTAATAAGCTGGAAAAAGCACTTGCTTTCCTTGACAAGCAGGGCAAAGAAATCATTCTCCTCGGAGACACAAATTGTGACCTTGCCAAGAAATCAACTGATCAGGCACCGGATAACTACGCAAAACACATTTCTAGTTTGTAAGAGCTTTTCAGCTTCAAACAGCTCATAGAGGAACCAACAAGGGTCACTCTTGACACTGCAACAGTCATTGATCATGTTGCTACAACATGTCCCAGAAACATTATCAAATCAGGAGTGCTTGAGGTTTCCTTGAGTGATCACTATATGGTTTACTGCATTCGGAAATTCAATGGAGCAGTTGAAAAAGGTCATAAAAAGATAAAGACTCGAAAAATGAAAAACTTTAATGAGGAAGCATTCCTTGCCGATGTTTCTGGGATATGTTGGGAGCAAATGCTTACTGAAACCGATGATATCAATTTGCTCGTCAACTACTGGTCTGAAATGTTTTCTCTGATTATTGAAAAACATGCGCCTTTGATTGAAATGCGGGTTTCTGAGAAATATTGCCCATGGATTGACAAGGATCTTAGGGATTTGATGCGGACAAGAGACAAACTAAAAAAATCAGCAGTCAAAGGCAAATCCCCAATCCTTATGGATTCTTACAGACAGATCCGTAATAGGGTCAATGCACTTAATATTCAGTTGAAGAAACAGCATTATACCAATAGGATCTCTGCATGCAAAGGTAATATGAAAGAATCTTGGAAAGCAATGAATGAACTTCTCAACAAGAGATCAAAGTCAAGTAGCATTGATTGTCTCAAAGAATCTGGTACTGAAACTCGGAACAAAAAGGATGTTTCTAATGCAATGAACAATTTCTTTTGCACAATAGGTAGGGATCTAGCGGATAAAATACAACTTGCCGCTAACCCCCTTCTCTCTGGTGAATATGTAGTTAACAAAGATAAGACCCTTCAAGACCATTGGGTTGAAAGATATCAGGGATGCATTTGCCAAGGTTAAAACAACAAAGAGCTTTGGGGTTGACAATATCTCTAGTTACTTTTTGAAGCTTGCTTTGCCCTACATTGAAAACTCTCTGGCTTTCCTGTTTAACACATCCATTGAAACTAGCCAGTTCCCAGATTCATGGAAAGTAGCTAGAATTACTCCGATTTTCAAAGAGGGAGATAAGACTGAAAAATCCAATTATCGTCCCATATCAGTCTTGCCTGTCATCTCAAAGCTCTTCGAAAAGCTTGTTTTCAACCAGCTGTACCATTATATGAAAGAAAATAGTCTCTTTACATCTGACCAATCGGGGTTTTTGCGGCTACATTCCACACTAACTTGTTTGCTTAAAATGAGTGATGACTGGTACAACGGGCTTGATCTCAGTAAGCGTGTGGGATTGGTATTTATTGACCTAAAAAAGGCATTTGATACGGTCGACCATGATATTCTCTGCAAAAAGCTCGAACTATATGGAGTTCAGCAGCGAGAGTTGTCTTGGTTTAGGTCTTACCTATCCAACCGCAAACAATTCTGTAGGGTTAATGGTATTGATTCAAATGTTGCGGAAATATAAGTGGGAGTCCCACAGGGTTCATGCCTGGGCCCTCTTCTATTCCTCATTTATGTCAATGACCTTCCCCAGGCCGTCCAAGATTCCTCTGTGACAATGTATGCCGATGACACGAGTCTTTGTCATCAGTCTCACGATTTGACTCAGCTGAATGAGGCTATTAATAGCGATCTCAGTAAATTGGAGACTTGGCTTCAAGGAAATAAGCTTTCATTGAATGTGGCAAAAACTCATTCAATGCTCATATCCACCAAGCAGAAAGGCAGCTCTCTTAGAAGTCGAAATGAAGCTTTGGAACTGAAGATACGCGAAAATGAGCTCGAGGTAGTTCAAAAGACAAAGTACCTTGGAGTGCAGATCGACTGCAACTTAGATTGGAAAGAGCAAATCAAGGGTGTTTCTACCAAGGTCTCCAGGGCGATCGGCTTTTTAAAACATGCTAAATCCTTTCTACCTATGGCAAGTTTGAAAACTCTTTACACAGGTATTGTCGAGCCCCACTTTCGATATTGTTGTTCTGTCTGGGGTTGTGCTGGGTCTACAGACATCAACCAGTTGCAAAAACTTCAAAATCGTGCTGCTAGGATCATAACAAACAGCAGCTTTGATACCCCAAGCAGACCACTTATTACAGAGTTGGGCCGGAAGACCGTTGAAGAACTCATTGGAAATGAGTCCAAAACAATGGTCTTCAAGTCGCTCAATGATTTGGCTCCTCAATACTTGTGTAATCTCTTTACCAAAAACTCAGCATGCTCCTCCCGCATCCTCCGGAACACTGAGACTGATTTGAGGTTGCCAAAGAAAAGATCAGCAAATGGACAAAAATGCTTTTCTTTCCGGGGAGCTAAACTATGGAATAGCCTTCCCGCTGAGTCTAAGACGGCATCCTCCTTGGGTAGTTTCAAAAAATCAATACAGGGTTGATTATTTCCTTTTTTATTGTAAATATCATATAGTTGTAAATAGGTTTTTAATATTATGGGTTCTTATTTTTTGGCATTCTAATTGTATATTGTAATTAGTTTTTAATTGGAGGGCCCCTTGAAAAACAACTTCGGTTGAAGGGCAACCCTCCCTAAACAAATGAAATATGAAATATGAAATATATGTTGATCAGTGATAAATTCTTCTCTTTCAGTTTTATCAATGAGTTGGCGGGCTTCCGACTTTCATTTTGTCTTCTTCAGGCTTTCTTCGAGAGCTTTCATTGCTGGAGTACTATCTTTTAAGCGCATAAGATGGCCCAGCCAATCTAATCTCCTGATTGTGGTGCTTTTCTGATTCTGTTCTTTTTGCCTTTTATGTATAGCTCATCGTTGCTGACTTTTTGGCCATCTGATATTTTATCACCTACCTTAATAGTCGCCTTTGGAAGGAATCAATTTGATCTTCTAGAGTTTTAGTGACTGTCCAGAATTCGGAATTATATAGGAAATTTGACTTGTAAAATGCCAACGTATCCTCACCGGATCTGACTCTCTTCCGTTATGGAGCGATATGGAGAGTGCGAGGACTTGCTCTTGAAAGGAAGATCCGTCGCTGAGGGAGGAGCGGTGGGTAGATTTTGAGTTCGGTTGCTTGTAGCTCAGAAGAATGACTGGATTGGCCTTTCTGAATTCATTTAAATAGGTTAAACGGTCAAACAGGGGTGTGCTTGGGACTAGAAGATGCGGGCATATTCTTACTTTTATTGAAACTCGTGGAGACATGTCCGGTGAGACTATAACAAACAACAACGACAGCAGCAGCAGCAACAGCATTAGCAACGACAACAACATTAGTTCAATTCAAATCAATGAGCGCAAAAGCCGCCTGCATGAGCATTGCACTTTTCGACAGTGGCAGAATGCCAAAGTGATAGTGACAGAACCAGAAAGACGCATTATTGCATAGATTGATCACAAATTCAAAACACAGCTGGTTACGCTCAAGATTTATTTGATTTCAATTTTGGTAGGTAAACTTGATTGTAAAATTCTTTACCGTGAATAACAGGGCTAAGTTTAAAAACTTGTTTACCGCCTGGTTCACAAAGTAAAATACAGTAAACCAAAAGCAAAACTAAAATCCTAATCACAATGCATAGGTAAAAAAGTTCTTAAGGGATAAAAGTTTAGTGGAAAGACCAGTCATATTTTACATAAGAATCAGATTTAATTTTGTCCATATAACTTCTTATAAGGCTTTACTACATTTTACCTTAAAGTTTTCATAGATTCAGTGTGACGTATTTCAGTTGGTAATGAATTCCAAACTTTAGCTCCATAATACTTAAATGATTTTAGGTAAGTATGTCCAGTTCCTCTAATTTTGAAAAAGTGACTATTTACAGCAGATCTTGTTCGATGTTGGTGAACTTCAGCTGTTTTCACAAACATTTCAGACAAGTAAGGTGGTGCTATATTATTGTTGACTTTGTAGAGAAGGAGGCATATGTTATATTCGATTCATTGGTGTAATGGTAGCCAGTTAAGTTGGATGAATAGTGGCTTGCTATGAGTTCTTCTATCATAGCCAGAAATGATGTGTGCACATTGTTTCTGGAGCTTCAGCAATGTGTCAAGCTGACCGCAGCTTAAATTATATAGGAGCAATAGTTCAGATGGCTTAGGACCAAGGAGCTAGCAAGGAGGATCAGAATTTCTTTGGGGAGGTACACATTTACACGTCTCATTATTTGTAAGCTGTAATTGATCTTTCTGCACATATCTTTTAGGTGTAAGGAATAGTCCAAATGCTGATCTAGAGTGAATCTGAGACACTTGTAACTTGTTACATATATAATACCAACACTGTTCAGTGATAAAGGTAATCTTTCCTCTAGCGGTGTAGTTTGTGATGGCTTACTGAAAACAATAACTTTAGTTCTCTTTGGATGGGGCACTAGATGATTCCTTGATGAGTACAAACAGATACTGTTTAGGTCCTTTTAGATAGTAGATGTAACTTAGATAATGATTAAGAATGGTATCTAGACACAGTTGTTACAGGGAAGAATGAGTTGCGATTGGGCCTAAATTTGACCCTATGGTGCATAAAACATTGAATTATTCTTTAAAATTTGATTTTATTTTTGAAGAATACCACATCAATTTGTTCAGCATTAAATTCTGTATCTGCTTCATGATGTTTGATTCAAAATGTATTGAATCTTTCAGGAATTTTTAGCTCCTGAATCTTCAGCCAATGGTCCAATGATGAATTTGAACCAAACTTCCAGAAATTTCCTCACTCAAGAAAGCAAAGTTAGGGTGATCAGAAACCAAATATTTCAACTATAATCTGTGCCTAAATTTTTGTTGACATCTTCAGCCCTATAAGTGAGAGTTCACTTAGTCTAGGTCTTTGCATTATCACAATGTTTTCATGTAGCCCAAGGTTCTACCATGGTCCTCCGTCATTGAAATTCAAAGTTTAGTTTGACCACTGCAGCCACCGCATACCAAACCCAGTGCATGAAAATTGCAAATGGCAAAGTTGTAGGGTAAGTATTCCATCTTATGATAAGATAAAGTGTTTGTTTTATTAGCTTGGCTACAAAATAAGACCGGGCCAAAGCTCAGCAAAACATCAGGCCATACTGAAAAATTCATGCAAAGTTTTTATTTTGATTTTTCATTCCCTTTGCAATGTCCGACTGCCTTTGGCCACCCCTTATTTGATAGCCTCCTTTGATCATATGCCGTATGCAATGAAAAAGAGGCATAAATTCCATAAGGGCTACTAGCCAACTGATCGGAAACAACATCTGAAACTAGTAAATTTTTATCTAAACTTTGTTTGATGCGTGCAGAAGGCCGATGAGATTTAGTAGGTTTTTCTCTATAATTTAGTAATAATGACTATCATACTCTAGCAACAGCAACAACATTACTAATCAAATTTTTTTTTCAGATAATTATTGTTTATACCATGGACAACCATTGTACCAACTTTGATGGCCATATCTAACATAGCAATGGAATTAAGTAGGGAGGATGGAATCCCCCCAGGCATTGAGTGTTTCAAAACGCGCAGCTCAGATAGGGCTAACAGTGCACTTTCACTTATTACATTGATTTATGTAGTGTATATCCAAGTATCTTGTTGTTGTTTAGCATGTATTACTGTCTTTCAATGAAGGTAATTTTAGTAATTGCATTGAAGTGTATTTAGGCATATTTGTTAATGAAAACTGAAATTGACATTGAAATTGAAACATGACTACCATTGGAAGTCAAACCCATGTAGGAATAAAAATAATGCTAAAGTTCAAGCTGTTTTAAAGTAAACAAGGAGGAATACAATATTTTTTAGAAGAAATTGCTTTATAAGGAGCTCAGCTTTCAGACTGCCAGATATGAAGAAACTCCGGGACTGACAAAGTATTACTTGAATCTATTCATTTTGAAAAAGAAAATCCTTACCGTTTTTTTCACTTAGTTCCATTTGTTCCGTCTATCATATCGATTACTCGAAAGGTACCGCATGTCTCAGAACAAATTTGATAACTTCTTATGGCAACTGTTTCATACTCTTTATCAAACGATTATTTTCATTGAAATCTGTTGTAATTAGAATGAGTTGTGATATATTTTCCAGTATTTTAGGGACTTGGTTATAAAGTTAGAACTTAGCAAACTTCAAAATTGTCCCAAGGTCAAAACCAGAACTTTTTTTCTATATTCCAATAAAAAGTTACAATATATGTTGCAAGCTACCGTATACTACTTACAGAAATACACTACAATATAAGCTACACTACACTACATACAGAAATGACTCTACAATTCTACGACAACGATGCCCCGAGGAGCAAAAGACAATGTCTACCCCGAGGCCATTAAACATATACCGGGTGTCCCAAGAAAAAGTTCCGGCGTTTGATTAAACGCAGAGAAAAAAATTTTGAATCTGGCAATTTCTAATCAATCTAGTTAAATGCTAGACATTTCGACTTAAAGTTTGACATATCGTAAGAAGAAATTAGTAATCTTAAAAAGGAGTACTGAGCTTCGACATTCCATGTTTATGTTCAAAGCAAAACCAGAGAGATTGTACGCCTTTTTTGATCGTCGCAATGAAGGGGGAATCTGCGGATGAGCAACAGACGGCGAACAAGAGTTGTGCTCACTGACCACATCCAAATCAAAATCTGAAGATGGAATCAAATAGGAAATAGGTCTCGGGGGAACATACTAAGGTGGTACTTTTTACCACTTAATTCGAGCCGCACGAAGCTGGAGAATGAAATGTTGCATTGTATGGCACGTCGAACAAGGAACTGAGAACTATCTTAATTGAATAAAAGAACTGTGAAACTGTAGAATAGTGAAACTCCTATTTGAAACTCCCAGTTGGCATAATGCAACAATAAAAGGAGCAAACTGTTTGTCCCAAGACTGTCCACAAAATGATTTCGCGCAGGTGTCACCTCACACAATGATAAAGCATTAAAAGCTAACAGTAGAATTTCTGCACGCTCGGCAAATTCCACTGACTAGAAAATAGCCCTTACTTTGAATGTGCTCAGTGTTGCCTCTTGTCAAGGTAATGCAAGCGTCGCCTATTAAGTGTATGTGTTGGTCTTTGAGGGAGTCCCCTTTTACCACCATGAGACAGGACACCGTAAAAATCTTTCTGGCTTTGTCTTGAGCATGAGCATGAAATGTTAAAGCTCATAATTCCATTTTCAGATGACTAATTTCTTCCCACGATATGCCAAACTTCAAGTTGAAATATCTAGCATGTTACTAGAGTGAATAGAAATCGTTAGGTTTATAAACTCTTTCTCTGTGTTCCATCAAACGTCGGAACTTTTTTTGGGACACCCGGTATATATCTATATATATATGTATATGTATATGTATATATATATATATATATATATATATATATATATATATATATATATATATATATATATATATATATATATATATATATATATATATATATATATATATATATATATATATATATATATATATATATATATATATATATGGATGCTCAAAGAAAAGCACTTCTGGTAAACGTTTCGACTTGCGTCTTCATCAGTATTGCTTCTCAAATCCGAAAGAACGTACATATAACCAAAAATACAATAGATGTATTATTCAATAACTTCAAACGAAACCTACCTAGTACAAGGTGTGAATGAAGCATACAGCTTTTGCGGCAGAGGAAAGATAAAAGAAAGCGCAGAACAAAGAACCGCTGGAGTCGGCGTCTGTGTCTGTCTCGCCGAAGCTGAAAAGATAGCATGTATAACAAAAAAAAACGATAGAAAGATCCGAGAGCGGATTGGCAGAACAGAAAACCCTAAAAAAACAAAACAACATAACAACCAAAATTAAAACAAAAATGAAATCTATGTATCTACCTGCCTAGTGTTTAAACCCTTAGGGGCAAAGCAATCCAGCCGATATTGCCAGAAGCTTTCCCGCATCCTATTTCCCCCCGTTAGCCTATCGATTATCTTAACACTAATATCCTTCAGAAACCCGTGGTGGCCTTCTTATATATAAATCCGTATATAAATCTTTATATATATATATATAAAGGATTAGAATACAAGACAAGCGAATTACACGAACAAAGAGATCAATTAGAACTACATACAATCTGCTCATAAATTTTGTGATAAACGGGGGAAGGTGGAAAAGCTCGGTAAGAAATTTGTTTGAAGAATTGATATATCCATATAGTCGCAATAGCGAAAAAACTCCAGCGAGAAGGTCTCGTCGTTCTTTGAAACCAGAACTGATGCATTAACAATAGTGAATTATAATGTCAAATCATAAAACATGATAATCCCAGCATTTATCGAAGACTACTGACAAGCACGCAATACACAAGTCAACTGAACATTGAACAGACACTTTTTATAAAGATTTCGGTCAAGGCGCAGCTAATTTTTCTAAAGTGACTAGGCCATCATTAGAGTTATACTTGTAATTGGAAACGAACACTGAAAGCTCCCTCAAAACTAGATAAATCATGGATTAGCAAAGGATCCTTTCGTCACAGTTTCTTAATCAAATTGTGTGCTTGTCTGTAACGCTGTGAAGTTGCATGTATGCCATGCTTGTAATTTTGAGGTATACCTTGCACTAACGCTGGCAGCTCTGGTTTTGCCTTGACAACAAATTTAAAGTTTGTTGATTTTTAACTCTGCAACCAAGTCATCAAAAATCTGAAAAATGTATCAAAATTGAAACAAATCGCTGCAGATTTAGATAAAAGTAATTATTCAATTATTAATTTGAAACAGCTTGTATCACAGTTTTTTTAAATCCGTTGCGGTTTTTGGGACACCCGGTACTTCAGTGATGTCTAAACATCGGAAAGGCTCGAAAAAGCTTGTTTTGAAATGTTCACAAGAGCATAGGCAGTGGACATGAAAATTGCCATGGAATCTTTAATCAGATCTGCTAACAATTCAGCTTGTTGATACTGAAAACTTGTTGAGAAACGGCTGAAAGAGATCAGATCGAAGTGTTTACCACACAACATGTTGCATGGGCGACAAGGAAGCCCAACGTAGTTCAGGCTTTCTCTGAAAGGTTTTATGCGGAGAGATTTCTATAAACTTTCTAGAACAATAAACCGATAAGAACTTTATTACCTAAGTTAGCAATACTGTAACCATTAGTCTGAGAAATCACTGAATATCCAGCAAGCTACGATCTTGCAAGCGTTATAACTTTTTGTCTCACCGGAATGTTTTTTCTATATGTATGCTAATAAAACATTTGTTGCATTTTGCTAGAAAGTTTGAAGCAGAAAGCTGCAGAGTGGAAATCGAATCATCTGAAGAAATTCTATGAAATGGCTGAAAAACCAGAAGATTTAAATCTTCCACATGCAGTAATAACACGGTTGATAAAAGAAGTGGTGAGCCCATTTACAAAATGTTGTTATTTGATTTGTAATGAATTCTCTCTCCTAGGAAACATTTCTACCTGACCCGTCAATGACTATCCATGCTTGGCAGTCCATGATAGATTGTGCACTTGCCTAATCTTTGAGGTTGATGATTTACCTTGTGATTTACCTTGTGTCAATATCCTGAACTATTCTTGCAAAGTGTGTTTTCTAATTATATTTCTTGGAAAGCAATTATCACATTTTCTGGAAAAGGATAAACGTCTTTCGAATTACCCATGAAATTAGTTATTAAAAGTACAAAGAAAAAATTTTTTTCCGTTGATGTGTAGCGTACAATCGCTGTGAACCGTCACCTTGCAGATAGAGCACCTATTATGAACGATATGATGGAGACTTAAAACAGTTATTTGCCATCAGAATATTCTTTAGTTCAAAGTGTTTACTGCATCACTTCTTCAACTTAATAATCTTCCCATTTTTTGAAGTACAGCCAGAACTCAAAAGAGTAATACTAAAAATCGGACTGAATGAATTATATCGCCCCGAACTGCCACCCCTCATTTTTTTGGCAATCAGCTACCCAACAGGTTTCGTACATCCTGAAATGCTGCAAATTACAAACTTGTTAAGTTATGTGTCGTTCTCTTCTGGAGAAGATGAACGCATTTAGCAGATCATTTGACGAAAAACCTTTTCTATACGATCCTTCAGCTCAAGTTTTAAAAATTTCTATAGTTGACGATCTATTCTATGGTTCGATTTAAAAATCAAAAGTCTATGGTTGACGACAATCTTTTTCTCCATTCAACAAGAAATATTCTACGACAAATGCGTTTTCCAATAATCCAGCAAAAGTGCATAGTGGTTACTGACGAGATACTCTGAACCTACAATTCAATTCGCTTCACATCCATTGCATATAAGCCAACCTCTCCAAAGAGTTTCTAGTGCCAACGCGCCTTCAAATATCAAGCCTTCATAGATGCCATTAATTTGGCGTTTTGATATGCTGGCCTTGCTTTAAAAATTATTTGCCGATCAGAACGCTTGATTTTTGAAATTTGGCGAATGTTTCTTGATGTGTCTGCCTCCAAAGGGGGCCCCTGCTGGGCTCAATGACTAAGGGTCCCGAGCTGCTCCCTTACGCCACTATTTGATTGGATGGAAAATTAAAGCTGTTCGTCCCTCCCCAGTTCTAACCTCGTTAAGTTCTACAAGCATTTCATTGTTGTAAAAATGCTCCTCTGCCAACTCCACAAACGGACTTCGTAAGTGGTTCCAGCGGGTCCCGTGTAAACGCAAGACCTAAACGTACCCTTTTGGGTGTGGTTCCAGATAGAGCCAATCCCGTGTAAACGCTGCCAAAGAAAGTGACGCTCGTTAATGCAATTGATTGCCGTTTTATCTCTGCTAATTGGTAGGCCTAGTGAAATAAAGAAAGTGCACGGAAAGCGCATAAAAGACACAAGTTCCCGTCGATCCTATAGCAAAATTTGACGTCGGCTTATTTCATGTTGGACAGATTTGACATCATGAGATAATTTATCACGATGTTTACCTTGAAGCAATGGCAATTTTGCTAGAATTGGCATGTTCTTGATCTAATTAACAACTTAATTATTTTTTAGGCATGCTGAAAATTGAGTAATGTCTCTCATTAGCGTTTTTTGGCAAATTTTACGCTGGCATCATTTCTTGATCTATAATCTTGTTCCATAATCTAGTCCACAGATTCATTCATACCTTCACCGAAGGCTAAAGGACTTGTTCTAGCTATACAGCTACAGATGCAAACATTGCAATTGAATTTGAAGGGAAAGTTGCAAAATCGCAGTAAACAATGACGTCATTGATTGGGTTTGGGAAGACACGTGACCATACTGAACCAAAATGTGGTCATGAAAACATTCTGCGCAGAGGTTATATTGGTGAATGCTGTTCTCTAGTAAAATGCCTGTGAACAACATCAATTACGCAGCTGGGTTCAGAGCTATTGTACTCATAAAGGAGAGTGACAGTCCTAAACCAGAATCTAGAGTGGCTGCGCTGTGCAATGATTGAATTGGCAATGAGCAAAACCGAGAAAGTCCCACTGGGATCTTCATGTTGATTAAAGTCGATTTATTTGCGCTTTGGTTCACGAAAACCAAAACATAAAATCTTGCGTTCAGTTTTCTCAAGATTTCATAAAAGAGGGGGCACCATTGCGGCAGCAATGAAAAGGAAGATTGGCACCTGAATTAAGAAGTTATAAGTACAACACCAATGCGGTAAAGTTAGTTTGCGTGAAAAATTGTCCATTCATGACTGTCCTTGACATGGATATATACTATGTATTAGGCGGATGCTGGACAAGGCGTTTTTCTGTACCAAGAAGAATTTTTCCCTTGAGTATCCAACTGAGATCTAAGGTACAGCCAATAAAAGGGGGTAGATCAAGTGAGATTTTATGGTACTTAAGGATCTACAAAAGATGTTAGTAGGTATTAGACATTCTACTCCAGTGACAGTATGGCTATATAGTGAACCCCATTAAGCCAAAAATCTTTAGACTTTTATTATCATTTGTTATTATTAGTTTCTCTTTCTTTGGATTGTAATAAAAATGTAGTCATAAGTAATGAGCTAATTGATTCCAACGTTAAAAATACAAAATGCAAATATTAAATAAGAAAAATAGTGGATAAAATATTTTAAAATCATCAAAATTAATACAGCATAAAATCGATGTATAAAAATATGTATTATAAAAAGCTAAAGTTTGGAATAAAGACGCGGCATAACTTGTATGGTCAATTTTCTCCGTTCCATCTTTGTATCTTTGTTTTAAACTGAGAAAGGGACTGTGAATTCGTCTCGTTGGTGGTAATATTTGCCATAGCTGTGGACCTTTGAATGGGACACTTTCTGTCCCGTTATTTTCAGATATCACTCTTGGTTGAAAAATTTCGTTATTGCTACGCATATTGTAGTAACTTGTATTTTCACAGAAAATTTCCTGCATAAATGAAGGATTCAGACCATTTCTAGTTTTGTACATTTCAGTCATAAGTATTGGCAAATTCTTTGCATGCATAGTAGCTGCGCTGTCCTTCTGTAATAGCTCCCTAAAGGTAGATTCAGTATCCTTGCAAGTAAATCTTAATTCCCTTTCCTGTATTTTGTTGACTTTTTGTTGAGGTGTCTGCTGTAAAACATCCAAATTAAAGGACAGAATTGAAACTGACTGGTAATGAATGCACAAGATGGTTTGCTTTGATCCGTGTTTTGGGATATGCGAGCAAATGCCTACAATTTATTGCTAGCCTTTTGGCACAGTTTGGAAACATGATTACCGAAGGAAAGTCTGCTATCAATTTGAAGTCCAAGTAGCATCTCTCCAGAGCTATTTATAAGATCATCATCAGCATTTTAATTTTGCGAAAATGAAAGAGTGAGCACTTTCAAGGCTCCTTGTGGATTTTTCATCATTCGGGTACATGCAGTTTTTTTATATCGTGATAATTCAAATGATGAAAGATGCGTTTTATTCAAACAAGGAAGGTTTTTTCGACATCCATGGGAATTATTTCGCTGACGGATAACTTTTATTCGGTAAATGTAATTTCAAAGTCTTTATAACATGAAGAGAGATATCTCGTTGGGACAAAGTTCGTGAGTTTGATTGTCATGGTGATGTGGATTTCAATTAAGAATCGTTTTCGAAGCCCAAGGCTCCTTGTTCTTCTTCGCTGATTCAGGAGATTCCCAATAAGCCCGTCAATAACTTAGGCCATAACCCAAAAGCTCTTGTTTGGAAGTGGAGGCAAATCTGAGCATCCAGGATAAAAATGTCTCCTCTCGATACTCCAATTTCAAAGGTATCTATCTTAAAGTCAACCATCGAGGATTAATTTAAAGATTATCTCTTATTGATTCGAGCTAAATTCTTAGCGCTAGCCCTGATAAAATTTGTTACTTTTTTGGACACCCGGTATATTAAGAAAAGGTAATGTGACTGCGTTGTGATATATGCCAGATTTATTTACAACGTTTAGCAAAATGGAACCAATACCACGACAGTTGACTCCTTTCCGATGTCGACCAAATCTTAGTCATTCTAATTCATCAATAATGCTCCGCTAAGGTGTTTCAAACTTGCGAAGATTTGTTTAGTTCTCCCGTTAGGTAGTATGATTAAATCATTTGAAGTTGCTTTCCGTTATTCATAGCTTCCTGATGGCGTCAATGTTTCAAAAGAAGCAAGGTCTGCGATCAGCAGAGCAGCTAGTGTCTTTGTTCTTTATACAACATCTTGGTGAGTGTGTCTCTCTTCTCTTAATTTTCACGTCGTCATCATAAGCTATGTCGTCGTCATCATAAGCGTCATCATATATATTTTGCTAATCTACGAGATGTAAATCTAAGAAAACGTTGTGTGGCGTTGCCACGTTATATATATATATACTCATAAGCTCAATCTCAATGCGTAATAGAAATAGATATATGAACTCAGAAAAAACACATTCTTGTAAACGTTTCGGCCGAAGCCTTCATCAGTATGACTTTTCAAAATTAGCAGGAGCATACATATAGATTACGAATTCCAAAAACAATACAAGACAAACAATAGCCTAAGCGGGATCCTACTCATTACAATGCGTATAAAAAATGTGTTAAATAGCCGGCAATACAAAGGTGGCGGGAGAAAGATCAAAGAAAGCGCAGAGTTAAGAACTGCTGAAGCCGGTGGCTGTGTCTGTCTCGCCGAAGCTGAAAGGATCGCATATTACAACAAAACAAACAATAGAAAGATCCGAGAGCCGAGAGTGGATAGGCAGAACAGAAAAGCCTAAAAAACAGCGTGTGTCCCTAACGAAAAGCTCAGTGCTAAAACCAAAACAACACAACAACCAAAAATATAACAAAAATGAAATCTATGTATCAACCTGCCTAGTGTTTAAACCCTTAGGGGTAAAGCAATCCAGCCGATATTGCCAGAAGCTTTCCCGCATCCTTTTTCCCCCCGTTAGCCTATCGATTATCTTAACGCTAATATCCTTCAGAAACCCCTGGTGGCCTTCTTCAGTAAAATGTCTGAAGAATTCCGCCTGGGGTACTGAGGCCCCCGAATTCAACTTACGGCTACACGCCTTGTAATTATTAAACCTAAGCCTAAAAGGCGTGCAGGTGCTACCAACATATTGTACACCACAAACAGTACATTCCAACAAATACACAACATTTGACGAGTCACAATTAAACGAATAGTTTATCCTATATTCCCTGCTATCTATGTTTGAATGAAAATGTTCACTATTACTCATAACGTTACACACTTGACAACGAGATTTACCACAACGAGAACATCCCTTCTTATCAGTCCCCCCATTTCCCTCATTACTCAGCCTAGCCCTAACAAGTATATCCTTAAGGTTCTTACATCTCCTAAAAGCTATTAAAGGTGGCTCAGGAAACACCCTCCCATGCTCCTCCGAATTCGTGAGCATAGGATGGAGTCTCCTGGCAACCTTCCCCAAACTATTGAGCGCTGGATGATATGTCGCAACAAGCGGAACCCTTTCCCCCCTCCCTTGGTCATTGGTCCTATTTCCTGCATTTGCTAGAAGAGCCGTCCTATCTAACCTACGTACCCTATCTATTTGCTCATTAACTAAAGACTCTTCGTAGCCCCTGTTCTTAAGCCATCCAGCTAACTCGCCTACTCTCTCCTGAAACTGGCGATCCTCCGAGCATATCCTACGAAACCTAAGTGCCTGACCATAGGGGATCGCCTTTTTGGTGTGCCAGGGGTCACAAGACTTCTTGTGCAAGTACTGATGTGTATCAGTAGGCTTGCAAAACAAGTCTGTCGAAAGGACTCCCCCCCCTCCCCCACGCTAACCTGAACATCTAAAAAGCTAATCCTATCCCGTGATTGTTCGCTGGTAAATTTAATGGTTTCGTGGCTACCGTTGAGATGATTGATGAAAGACTCCAACTTTTCTTCCCCATGCGTCCAGATAAAGAATACATCATCGATGAATCTCATCCAGACAAGGGGCTTGTCAGCTGAAGCCTCCAACAACCTCTCTTCCAACCGGGTCATGAAGAGTTGGGCTATAGGCCGGAGCGAACTTCGCGAACTCAGTACCCCAGGCGGAATTCTTCAGACATTTTACTGAAGAAGGCCACCAGGGGTTTCTGAAGGATATTAGCGTTAAGATAATCGATAGGCTACCGGGGGGAAATAGGATGCAGGAAAGCTTCTGGCAATATCGGCTGGATTGCTTTACCCCTAAGGGTTTAAACACTAGGCAGGTTGATACATAGATTTCATTTTTGTTATATTTTTGGTTGTTGTGTTGTTTTGGTTTTAGCACTGAGCTTTTCGTTAGGGACACACGCTGATTTTTAGGCTTTTCTGTTCTGCCTATCCACTCTCGGATCTTTCTATTGTTTGTTTTTGTTGTAATATGCGATCCTTTCAGCTTCGGCGAGACAGACACAGCCACCGGCTTCAGCAGTTCTTAACTCTGCGCTTTCTTTGATCTTTCTCCCGCCACCTTTGTATTGCCGGCTATTTAACACATTTTTTATACGCATTGTAATGAGTAGGATCCCGCTTAGGCTATTGTTTGTCTTGTATTGTTTTTGGAATTCGTAATCTATATGTATGCTCCTGCTAATTTTGAAAAGTCATACTGATGAAGGCTTCGGCCGAAACGTTTACAAGAATGTGTTTTTTCTGAGTTCATATATATATTTATATATATATATATGTGTGTGTGTATATATATATGAACTATGAACTTTGAGTAGTTAGGCCCTCTTCAAATCGTACACTATATATGTGTGTGTATATATATATATACATATATATATTTTTCATGAGTGGGCTACCACAATTGGAGAATTAAAAATATTTTCCTGCCCGGAATTGAACCCGCGACCTTCATGCCAACAGACTCTCCGATAATTCCACTGAGCTATTCAAGCTCAATGAAATTGCGGAGAAATCCGAAGTAATTCAGATCTAACGTCCTACACCGTCGACAGGAAAAATATTTTGTTTTTTCGTGTTTCGGCTTAAAGCCTTCATCAGAGCCATGCATACGTATATTTTTTCATTCGGCATTAGCTGACACGGTAATTAATATTTTTCATGAGTGGGCTACCACAATTGGAGAATTAAAAATATTTTCCTGCCCGGAATTGAACCCGCGACCTTCATGCCAACAGACTCTCCGATATGATATATATGATATATATATATATATATATATATATATGAACTCAGAAAAAACACATTCTTGTAAACGTTTCGGCCGAAGCCTTCATCAGTATGACTGTTCAAAATTAGCAGGAGCATACATATAGATTACGAATTCCAAAAACAATACAAGACAAACAATAGCCTAAGCGGGATCCTACTCATTACAAAGCGTATAAAAAATGTGTTAAATAGCCGGCAATACAAAGGTGGCGGGAGAAAGATCAAAGAAAGCGCAGAGTTAAGAACTGCTGAAGCCGGTGGCTGTGTCTGTCTCGCCGAAGCTGAAAGGATCGCATATTACAACAAAACAAACAATAGAAAGATCCGAGAGTGGATAGGCAGAACAGAAAAGCCTAAAAAACAGCGTGTATCCCTAACGAAAAGCTCAGTGCTAAAACCAAAACAACACAACAACCAAAAATATAACAAAAATGAAATCTATGTATCAACCTGCCTAGTGTTTAAACCCTTAGGGGTAAAGCAATCCAGCCGATATTGCCAGAAGCTTTCCCGCATCCTATTTCCCCCCGTTAGCCTATCATTGATAGGCTAACGGGGGGAAATAGGATGCGGGAAAGCTTCTGGCAATATCGGCTGGATTGCTTTACCCCTAAGGGTTTAAACACTAGGCAGGTTGATACATAGATTTCATTTTTGTTATATTTTTGGTTGTTGTGTTGTTTTGGTTTTAGCACTGAGCTTTTCGTTAGGGATACACGCTGTTTTTTAGGCTTTTCTGTTCTGCCTATCCACTCTCGGATCTTTCTATTGTTTGTTTTGTTGTAATATGCGATCCTTTCAGCTTCGGCGAGACAGACACAGCCACCGGCTTCAGCAGTTCTTAACTCTGCGCTTTCTTTGATCTTTCTCCCGCCACCTTTGTATTGCCGGCTATTTAACACATTTTTTATACGCTTTGTAATGAGTAGGATCCCGCTTAGGCTATTGTTTGTCTTGTATTGTTTTTGGAATTCGTAATCTATATGTATGCTCCTGCTAATTTTGAACAGTCATACTGATGAAGGCTTCGGCCGAAACGTTTACAAGAATGTGTTTTTTCTGAGTTCATATATCTATTTCTATTACGCATTGAGATTGAGCTTATGAGTATATATATATATATATATATATATATATATATATATATATATATATATATATATATATATATATATATATATATATATATATATATATATATATATATATATATATTATATATATATATATATATCATAAGCTACTGCTTCTCATCGTGATAAATGATATCCTAATTTCCAGTTACGATGTACACAGTTTTCCAATGACGCATTAAATACAGACGAATTCAATGAAATGATTTCATTACCTTTATTTTTAGTGCAAACAACTTAGCACAGAAACAGAAAAGGAAAACTTTGACTGGGCAAGATGTATTGACAGCAATGGATGAAATGGAATTTGAACGCTTCATCGGTCCCTTGAAGAAAAGCTTGGAAGGTATGTGAACCAATGAGACTTTGAGCCAGATTTTGAAAAAATCGGCAAATTTGTACCCAAAAGCATAAAATGTATACACTGAAAGACAATTAGGCATTCAAATAAAAACCGGACCTAACAAAATACCCCCTCCCCTGTTAAGAACTGCTCCTAAGAGCATTGCCTTAAAACACCTGGCGATAGAGAAAGAGGCAAAACGGTACTTGGAAAGGACTGCTGCACGTCCTTTTAACCAAAAAGGCACCCCTTCCCTTCATTCAATCTTTTAAAGTAATTACATGAGCGAAGCGAGTGCTTGCTGTTAGGAAGCACCCGAGCTTCGTGCCTGGTCCACGCATGTTTTATTGTGATTCATGAGGATTTCCTTGCACTCCTCAGTCGCTGTAGCATCATGGGAGAGTCATTGTCCACCTCGGTAGCTTTTAAAAGCCTCTTTGAGACCACATTGCATGGATTCGTTTGGAATGGAAGACAAACTTCATCTGTTAACGGGCGATGAATGTTGACACTGACAACAAGAGAGACACAAGGTTTAATTACTAGAAGCTCAAATGCCATCAGAGTATAGTTAACAGTAGTTGAGGCAAACATTTGTCGTATTGGAAACTGTCCTGTTTTGGTGAGAAACCATCATTTCTTGAAAACCTACGTTAAACCTTGGTAAGCCCGAATAGGGCCCAGAATCTTCAGTGTCGTGAAAATTTTTCTGCACGAATTTGTACGAATTCTTTGAAAAACATGTCCCCAACACATCAAATTTAATTCTATTAGTTCTTTCTAAGAGGTAGATTTAGTTAGATATTTTTCACTATAAAATACGAAATTCTGATGTTTTCCACTGTTTTTGAGCCTAGAAATGCTGTACTCACTTTTGAAAAAAAGTCTATTTTAGCTTGAGATTTTAAAGATGTAACTTGCATTTTCGAAGAGAGTAGATATGTGTCCGTAAAATGAAAAAGTTTTTGAAAATCGGCCTTCTCGTGAGGATATATAGTAACTTCAATTTGTATGTTTTAATTGATGCCATAAACATTAGACCGGAAATGGTAATGTAAACAAAACTTGGCATCATAGGCCAACTTAAAAAAATCATAACTCTGGACTCACAACTCCAATGAGAAAATTCTTTGTTTTGTTCAAGAGTATCGTGTCTCTTCCATATGATAAAATTGTCAAATAGCTTATACTCGAATTTTCATTTGTTGGTAATGCCAGGATCACAGTGCTTGGATCGCAAAATTTCCGTTTACTATGCGTCTACGAATGCCGTGAACCTATATCACTCGCCTTGCGAGAAAGAGGTGGTATGGGCCTACGGGGAGCTCGAATCACAGACTGCAGTCTGATCTGAGTCGGTCTGCTGTTTTGCGTGCAGTCAAGTTCGCAACAAGCAGACCTTCCAACGGTGAGCAAGTAGAGATGAGGATCAAATGTTTTAGCTGACTTTGTCTCCTTGCCCATGGCCGGAAACCCCCAAAGCCTCATTTTCACTGACCAATAAGACTGTGAATAAGCGAAGGAGACAAAAGAAATCCGTGAAGATTTTTCTAGATTTTACCTACCTTTATAAAATGCTATTAGGACAAAAAACTGCGCGAAAGTTCCGGAATTTTCTTGAAGAATTCTACTCTCCAGGTACTTAGTATCCAGGTTTGGATGATAGTTTAAATACCTCATGATTTCGAGGCGGTATAGCTTTCCAAAAGACAAAATCGGCTGAGGCTTGTCGTGGCTTGTTTGCGGCACTTCAAGTCAGGTGATGAAACCTCTTGACAAAACCTCCTTTCAATTTTGTAACTTATTTCGCACCATGAAAACTTGAGCCATGAATGCAAAAAGTAGCAGAATTCAGAAATCTCCCTCAGGTATTGCCATAAGGCTTGAAATGCGTAAGCAAACTTGCGCAGTTTTATTGTTGTCCTGTCTGGGGAAATGCTGGGGTGACTGTCATTGAAAAATTGCAGAAACTCCAAAATCGTGCTGCAAAACTCGTTACCAACAGTCCATTTGATGCGACCGCTTTACCAGTTATTCGTGCGCTTCAATGGCCCACTGTTAGGGAACTTATCGATTTTGAATCTCAGAAAATGGTTTTCAGATCCCTAAAAGCAGATGCGCCTTCTTATATGAATGACATGTTCACGAGAGTCAACGATCCCACTGCTCGTTCTCTTAGGAATGCTGATGTCAACCTTAGGTTGCCATTGTTAAAATCAGCAGGGGGGCAGAGATGCTTCTCGTACCGAGGCGCCAAGCTTTGGAACAGTATTGATACTGAGGTTAAAAAGTCTTCAACCCTGAGAGCCTTCAAGAAAGAGCTGCAAAAATGAACATTGAAGTCTTTTCGTTTTCTTTTCATTCATGAAAAATTGTAATGTTAATTTAGTTTGACACATAGGTTTTATTGTAAATTATTAATTATTGTAAGTTTTTAGCATGGCCCCCTGTAAAACAGTTATCAGCTAACTGAGGGGCTACCATAGGTAAAGAATATAAAATCGAACCTTAGCAAATTTTTAAGTTCACATAAAATGGCAGGGGCATTGAATCTTGAACAAAAAAACTGTGGCGAAAGGAAAATGATAAGATCAATTGGAAACGCAGATATTTAGCGCTTTGGGATCGTTTTTCAACAATCTCTATTGTTATTGCTATTGTCTCTCGTTCAAAATGTCTATTGTTTAATTTAGAGCCTCGTCGCTTTAGGAGAGGCCAGAACTTCTGGAAACCATGAGATATTTAAACCGGAATCCAAACCTGGATATCCAAACACCAAGATTTCTTCAAAATCCGATAGATTTCCTGCAGTGTTTTGCCCTGGTTGCGTTTTATGAAGGTAAGTAAAGTTTAGAGAAAACTTCACAGGTTTCTTCTGTTTTCTTTGCTTATTCGCCGTCTGATTGGTCAGAAAGATAAATAAAACAGCTGTACGTGCACACGCCCGACAACCCATTATTGGACTTCCGTAGCCTTGTTCTGATGATAATAGTGTTTCTATAGGAGCATAACTTTTCTCCAACTTTGGCCTGATTTTGCGAAAGAAAAATATGACCTGTGTCAACAAACCTGAGCAAAACTTGTAGCAAATTTATTAGAGATTTTGTTCACAGGGAATTTGTTTTCATTCTAAAAGTTTAAATGATCGGGTATCAGGTGTTTTTGAAGACCGGTCATAAATTCTTCTGGTAAATCCCATATATGGTATTGGTTCATCCTTATTTGGCACAACCTTTCCAACATCAAACAGGTCGAAGAGCCGTGTCGGGAAGAGAAATTTCTTGTTACAAGACTGAATTTTCCAACATTTGACACTACTACTTACGCAATTTAGGATTTTCATGTTGTATGTTCAGCTGTAAGATGATAGATGATATATACCTAAACGGTAGGCTAAGAGAACACTTCTGAGCCGTGAGAGAGCATAAAATGTTGGAGCGGAGACTGACTGGTAAAGGGAACAAGAGATGAACCTGGCCAGCGCCTAGTTGATAGGCTCACAAACTCCAATAATAAGCAAGTCATATTTTACATCACGAGAAAGGCAGATAATTTTTACGTGGCTTAGGACGTTTCTTTATTCTATAACTTGTCATTTCTGCAAGAAAATACACTCCTAATGCATCAGATCAATTTCCGTAAAATTTGACGAAGCGATTAGTAAATGAATGCCGTGCAAGTTGAAAGAAACCCTAGAAACACGATAAAGCCAAAATTTCATGGGAGTAGTGATTTTTGCATGGAAATATGGATATAGTGAGATAAAATCGAAGAAAATTGGATGCCGTGGCGGCAGAAAGCCGTGAAAACTTTGAAAAATGAAGATGGAGACCTGGCCTAACACAAATAATGGGTACAAAATTCATAGTTGGTCCACGCCTTTTTTATAGGTTTCACAACAAGAACAAAGAATATACCAAACTTTAGCTCAAAAGAAAGAGAAATGAATCTTGCACGGCATAGGCAGGGTTTTTTTCTCATAGGACGTAGCATTTGGAAAAAAATTGTCCTTGAATGAAAAAGTGAAATTTTGATAAAATTCGACGAACGGAATTGCAGCAATTCAACATGCAGATGAAATGCAACTCTAAGTTCAGAAAAAGCTACAGAATCACAATTTAATTGTTTTTCGGAAGAAAGTATGAATGTCGTTCTAGAAAATGCCAATTTAGCAATCAAATAGAGAATTTATAACTGAGTAGGAGACAAAAAGTCTAGGTGGAGACTTGTTGGCCTAACAAAAATAATGGAGTTGCAAAGCGAAGTTGATCCGCGCCTAATTCAAAGGATCGGAAACGGAAGCCAAAAAGATGCAAAGTGCCATATCAAATGAAAGACAAATAAATTTTGCATGGTATAGGATAGTTTGCTTTTCAAATAAACTCGTCACTCCTCGAGAAAACAACCCTGAATGAAAATCATGAATTTTTGTCTTGCCAAACGAAAGAAAAATCTGAAGGGACGCTTCTCGAAAATGGGTATTTTCATTTAAAAATATCCTAAACAAAAGAAAATTAAGTTTGTGAAGCCTGTTCTTCCAAAAAAAATCAAACATCTTTGGAATATCACAGCAGATGGATAAGAAATTCAAAGATCAATGTTGAGTTGCAATTCCGATCCTGCGAGTTTTTCGTGAAAACGAAGAGGATCTGCTTACCTGCTATTAGCCACAGCATTTGTTTCTCTGCTTCCAAATCATGAAAATCTTCAATTTTAGCACATTTTTATCACTAAACACACTCAATATCAGATCTTACAAAAATGAAATGTTTTTTGGTGTGTACGCGTGATGAAATCAAGAAAAAGGCGCGCAAAAATCACATGACCTCCACCTGCCTCCACAGCTTCGAGGATTCAATGTGACGTCACACGTCAGTAGGGGTTGTCGGGCGTGGTACAGTGCAGGTACGAAACTGTCTCGCCTCTTCCTTCCTCTCGAATGAAGTGCCACATAAAGTGCATATTTCATCACTAACTGTTCTCATATTGTTTCTTCTTTCGCAATCATTTCAAAGCTCGCTTTACTTCCGATACGTGCATTGATTTGTCTGCAACTGAGCTCACTGTACTGAGGCTACTACGCCACAAGGAATAGCGAAAGTGAGGACTTTTGTTCTCTTGGTTTACAAACAAAATGCTTTTCGGTACCCAACCTGGCAATCAGTCTCGTGCAGGATGCCGCTGCGCTCGCTACGGTCCTCTGCTGGAACCATTCAACATACTTTCTGAGACACCTGATTTATTTCATTGATATATTTCATCGCGCCATTTCATTGACAGCTTTCAAGAAGGAACAGAAGGGTAAGGAGAGCAAGAAAAAAGAGGCAGCAGAGAAGCGAAAGAGCAATCAAGAAAACACAGAGGTGGATGAAGACAAAAGATTGAAATCGGACGATACTAGTCAGAGTGAAAGCGCTCAACCTGAGACTGTTTCTGGGGATGATGGAAAGAATTAAAACGTAACCATCTTACCTTCTTTTGTTTGGAATTAAGATATACAACTTTGTTTAGGAAGTTTTAAGCTGAAAACCCTGAATGGTTTTTTCTTGATCCTTTCCTGATACTGACTTGTTCTTTGATCTCATATTTTTTTGTGATGCACAAGCCGTAATTTTATAGAGGGGAGACTTACTCGTCAATCACCAGATATTTCTCAGCAAACCCGAACAATATGGTATTTGAGGCACAGCCGTAGCGTTCTTGAATTCCTACCTTAGCAGTAGAAGACTATGTATGTGTAAGTCTACACAATTTAGGTCATTTCAGCGTTGCTTGTGGTGTACCTCAGGGCCGTGATCTTGGCCCACTCCTCTTCCTTCTCAAGGCAAAGGATTTTCCAAACTTATGAAGGAAGACACCTTTCTATATGCTGTTGACGCTAACATCTAATTTGAATCTGACATTCTAAACGAACTACAACAAGTGGTGCACAAAGAATCAGAGCATGTAAAAAGGGGCTTGATGCAAATAAAATCTAACTTCGTCATTTTCACACGCCAAAGAACGCTTCGGATGAAACTGTGTAGACAAAAATCGGCAAAAAGCATGTGAAGCAGGCTAAATGTGTTCACGCATCTTGGTCTTATGTTTGCTGAAACCTCAGCTGGATTCATCAACTAAGTAAACTCTCGTGAAGTCAGTGAGAAATTTCCTATCAGCAGGACATAAACAACCTCAGATGGTTTGATATTCATTGTGCAGAGAACGCTTGACGTAATGCAATGAATCAAAGATTGGTTGATAGACTAAAGGCGGAAATATTTCTTCTAAGTTTTTATTTATTTTTCCGCGCATTGTAAATATCGGAAATATTGGACTGATGAAAAATGATTCGCTTCAAAATCTGTGGAAAAGGATCAGTAACATGCAGGAGCAACAGGAGCAAAATGATAAGTAACAATTCATTTCAATTCATTTCAATTCATTTTTCAAGTTATTGATACAGGGTCAAAAAACAACCGTTTCACAGTAGTTTGCTCTGTTGAAAAGATGCATTAATTGATAAATGCCTAATGCTACTGAATACACTGTCAGCCAAATTTCCAAAAGAAAACCTGTTTTTTGTTATTCCTATCGAAAAGAAAATTACATTGCTGCAGAAAAGAAAATCATTTTTCATTCATTTTCATTTTATAATATTTATACAGGTTAAAGGTTCATACATATATATGTTTTTCAACCTGACCTGTTTTAAAAGATAAAAATAAGCACTAATACTAATAACAAAGGAAATTTACTAACCTAACCTAATTTACAATTTACTAACCTAACCTAATTCACAATTTACAATTTATATAACTAAGGCTAAAAAAGAGAACGTAAAGATAAAATAAGAGTTGTCCCCGACTATAGATGATCTTTGAAGATTTTCAGGGAGGGGGCCAATTTAGTAGCTCTTTCTAGACTGTTCCACAGTTTTGCACCTCGATAAGAAAAGGCAAAACTGTACTACTACTGAATACTACTAATACTAATGCTACTGAATACACTGTCAGCCAAATTTCCAAAAGAAAACCTGTTTTTTGTTATTCCTATCGAAAAGAAAATTACATTGCTGCAGAAAAGAAAATCAATAGACTTTGCTTTATATGCAACGAAGTACGTGAAATTTAATTTTTTATCCTTCCTTTAGTTTTAATTTGAAATTTGATAGCATGGGAGACGATTCGATTTAGACTATTCCAAACGGTCGACCCCCCCAAATGAAAATGACTATTGTCCATTATTTGTTGGATATTTCAAGTCAGTTTCGGTTTTAGTTAGAGTCCTTATTGCCAGTTTTACGATGTCTTTGAAACAGTTGGGTCATATGATCTGGGCAGAGTTGATACACAAATTTGAACACAGTAGTTGCCGTTTCATCAGACCTTTCCATCAGAGGTAAGGACTGTCCATCATAAGAACTATTTGTCACAATACGGGCAACGCGATTTTGAAGAACTTCTTCTTGTCAGAAATGGCAATTCTAACATAAATTGGAATGGTATTCCATAGTTTTGAACCAAAGTATTGCATTGATCTTAGACTATACTGTATTGTATTCTTACTTGTTTGAAACAGATCACCTCGAGAGGCTTGACGAGTCCCATACAAGTGGCCAGTTTGGCTGAGTAGGAAAAAAATTATGAAAGACAGGAGGAGTGAGCTTATTTATTGATTTGTATACAGAGTTTAAGATATTGAAATGAATTAGGTCTTTGAGTGTGAGAACCTTCAGAGAATGAAACATTGGGAGCGACGGTGAGCACTAAGGTTGAAAAGATATACATCTTAGAACTTTCTTTTTTTGAAGAAACAGGTGTTTTTGATGACTTTCAAATGACAGACCCCAAGATGTTATTCCATAGTTGAGAAAAGAGGAAAATAGAGAGTTGTAATGATACACAATAGTGTCATGGTGCATTAGATATCTAATTTAAACAGTTTCCTGTTATACAAATATGACTGGAACCACTGAAGGGCAGTTCCCCGGATACCATAATGTTCTAGTCGCTTTCCAGACAGCTGGAAAATCGCCAGAGTAGCCCCTATCCATAAAAAGGCCCCAAGGATGACAGATTGAATTATAGACCCATATCAGTTCTTTCGGTCATCTCCCGTTTATTTGAAAAACTCGCCTTTGGCCAGATATACTCCTATTTCGATAGACATAAACTGAAATTTAGTGAATTCTGGTTTTTGGAGCCTTCACTCGGTCTTAACATGTCTTCTCAAATGCACAAATGATTGGAACATGAACAATTATAAGGGTGAATATACGGCTGCCCTTTTTATTGATCTCAAAAAGGCATTTGAAACCGTAGATCACGAAATTTTGTTGCCAAACTAAATTTTTACGCCCTAGAAGAGAAGAAGAAACTTAATTGTTTCAAGTCTTATCTCGAGAATAGACGTCAATACTTCAAGGTAAATGGCAAGATTTCCCTAACAGCGGTCGCACATTGTGGTGTACCAAAAGGGTCATGCCTAAAGCCACTTCTCTTCTTAGTGTAAATCAACGATCTTCCAACTTGCCGCGAAAAATCAAATGTTTCAATGTATGCTGATGATACTTCTTTTGATTCCGTTGATGCAACGAATCATTTATCTAGCCATTAAAGCTAATTTAACGGATTTAAAGGGTTGGTTCGAAGGCAACAAATTGTCCTTAAACATTGCAAAAACAGAAGCAATGATAACTGGAAGCAACAAAAAGCTACGCAGGATTGATACTCCTGACCAGGGAGATATAGACCAGGTCTCCTGTCCTGACCAGGTCTATATCTCCCAGCTCCCGACACCCCTAAGCTGCGCAGCTTAGAATAGGCTCCGAAGGTATGAACTTGTATGTAAAATACCTTGGAGTTCAAGTGGATCAAGAACTCAAGTGGACTAATCATTCTCAACCACTGTTACGAAAAAGATCTCCAGGGGGTATTGGCATAACATATCGTTATGCATAACAGTACCACCCACCAGCTACGATTGAAACAATGTATGGAAGTTTGATACAGCCCTATTTCAGATACTGCTGCTCGGTTTGGCGTATTCCTGGTGTATCAATTATGCAAAAATTGCTAAAACTGCAAAATCTAGCGACAAAGCACCAATGACTGGCAGCCCATTCGATGCTTCGTCAATTAATCTTAAATACAATATAGAAGCAAAATACAATTTTACACCATTACTAATAATTACATTACAAACATTAAATTACATTTCAAACACTTAACAATCATAAATCAAATAAAAGAACTGTGCAAGATTATATTTAAGATTAATTGACTAAGGAGGAACTCTCCAAATAGATAGACTAATCGAGAAAGAGAGTCTCTCCAGTGAAAAAAGAGACCAAAAGCTAATTTGTAATCAGCAAACAACAAGATGTACCTAAATAATAGTCCAGAGGACTTTGATAATGAACAAAAGTCCTTTAACGTAAGTACGAGTCCACGAAATAGGTTTTCAGTTTAGACCGAAATAACGGAACAGTTCTGGCAACACGAATGAATAGGGGATGAGTGTTCCAAAGTTTTGAACCAAAATATTTGATTCGCTGAAGACCATACAGAGTTTTGTTTTCAAGGATTTAAAAAGAGGTCACCTCTGGTGGCTGGACAAGTTTCAATCCTATGAACAGATGAGTTACGAGTAAAGTAGTTGTGAAAGCAACTAGGAGATGATTTATTGATAGCTTTGTACACAAAGGTCAGAAAATTTGAATTTAACATAGCTATGTAGTATATGTTAAACCCCAGGCAGTGGTACCATAGCAAAGGAATGAGGAAAAGCAAGGGAAACAATTGACCTTGAATCTGCTAGGATTTTTAACAAATGACAACTTTTAACGAGTGACATGTTTACTAAAGTCAACGTCTCTACAACACGGTCTATAAGAAATTCGGATTATAACCTAAGAGTCCCTTTTCTAAGAACGGCCACAGGACAGAGATGCTTCTACTTTCAGGGTGCGAAACTTTGAAATGGTTTATCTAAAAAGACTAAAGATTTTAAAAGATTTTATGAAAGCCATAAAAATGATCATCTGTTCATGAAAAATCAACGACACCTTTTCGTTCATTATCAATGTATTTACATGAAATTTCTTTTAACGATTGTAATTACATTATATATTAGTTTGATTTTGTAATGTTAATTTAATTGAATATTTTTTTATATTTTAGCATACAAAAATTTTAGCACCATGGGTAAAGAGATAAGATAGAAAAGAGATATAGAGAATATCTAAGTAATTCCCTCCATACCATTTATCTTACTTTTTTCCCATTTATTGGCCATACAATTCTAATTGTTTGCATTGTATCATAATTATTTTTCTGTAATGTTACAGCAGAGGCGGATCCAGACGGTTGCAACAGTAGCTGCTGCTACTGTCAGATTGTCAAGTCAGAATTTATAAATTGCGCAAATAGGAAAAGGATAAATCATGGTAACAAATTTAGAATCGTTAACTATATTCAATCAGAAATTATAAGAACATCGAATGTATTGCTAGCTTTAGTTCACGTGAATCGGTAAATCAAGGAATTGGTTTCTCACAGTTCGAATCTCGTTTCTTGTCCTCGAGAAAGCCCACGCGAATGCAGTGTTCTATTAGGCGACCCATTGCAGAGGCCGAGGCTCCCTCTGCTACAGGGTTGCCTCTTGCCGTGCCGCTGCCCTTAGCCATGGGGCTACCGTTCTGCTGCTCACCGCATTGCTGGCCAATCAGCATTTGTATCTGAAGGTTGCAGGAAATTGGCGGGAGCTAATGTCACATTCAAAACTGACGGTAGCAAGCCAATCACAAGAGGGCTTGAGGGTTGCAAGCCAATCAGAGGAAGGCGTGACGGCAGCAAGCCAATCAGAACACGAAGAGCCGCAAGCTATTAAGAACAATAGGAGGTCCATTCAACAAGGAAGTGAGTGATGCATTCTGTGCATTACTCCGAGAACTCTTCATTGTCTGAGAACAGAGGGCCAGTTTGGCCTTTTATCAACATTCAGAATAGTGACAATGGTTAGAAATGTTGGCCACACAAGCATGGAGGATGACAAGAAGAAAGCAAGGGGCCTGAAAATTTTTCAAATATTACCCTCAAAGGGGATGAATGTTGCAATAGAGGGGATGGGTTCCAAAGCTGAAATGAGATGTTTTTGCGTCAAGAATTGTTTCATCCGACTCTCTGTTGGTATCTGTTTATAATAGCTTTTTCTTGCAAAAAAATTCAAGTAGAAACTATTTCCTTTTTGCGAAGGATATCTACTGATACATTTCATGTTTTATCGAGATCATGGGAATGGCAACCAAAGTGTTGTGAAGTGGGCGTTCCTGAAGAATTTTAGGGCGAAGTCCAAAAATTTTTCCAAGGGCCCCGCCCCAGACCCGGATCATGCTTCGGTCAGATTCTATCCTGGATCCGCTCCTGTTACAGTGCCTGCCAAAAGTCTTGGAACACCTCTACTAATTTTGCCTTGTTTTGCGATTTCCCCCTCTCCCTCTCTGAACAACGTTGTTTTGTGGTAATGAAGTAGGGATGACAGGATGATCCGCGACTCTGCTGGAATACTAGGACAATAACCTTCCCAATCAACTTTGTTTCGGGGGAATGGGGTTATTTAAACTCAGTCACTATGGTTAAAAATGTGGATTATGAAGAAGTGGCCTAAGTGTTCCAAGGACATTGGCAGGCATTGTAGCTAATATTCTTGCACTTTAATCGTATGTGCGTATTTGAAGTTACTTTACAATAAATTGTATGCAGTAGAATTTTGAAATATAAACTGGCACTAAACTGTTACCCGTGAGAAGTGTGCAGAATGATGACGAAATTTATAATGGATCGCATCCTGAGGGATTGCATTGCGCGTTTCTTCTCCGATGCCTAGCTTCCTGGTACGGCTTCGGGTTAATATTTTCTGGTATTGCCCTCGGAAACAGTTATCATAGGTCTAATAACAAAAGCACTACTTAAACGGGTAAACTAGGGAGCTCGGGAGGCAAATCGGTCAATGACTTGCAGTGATCTTATGTTTGATGCAAATGAAAAGGACGCAGTGTTAGAATCTGAACTAAAACGCGCGGTAGGTAGCAAACAGAAATGACACAGTTGCACTGGGAAAACGAATTTTATCGACAATGATGATTTATGTGAGTAATTTACGGACACTTTGATCGCTGGTCTTAATGCTATTTAGACATCTCATTCGATTTAATCTTGTGCATCTTGATTTTCGTGACTTGTCCTCGACATACCGGGTGTCCCAAAAAGCTCCCCTGTTTGAACAGTTCCTAAAAAATAACCATTGTCTCGTTTCGACTGACTTAAACAGTAATCTCTGGTTTAAAGCTAGCTTGTATCCAGATGATCTTTCCCGATTTTCTTGTAGTTGAACGACCTCAAAATTACGGATTTTCCGAAAATCTTCAGCTCGAGATGAGAAATATCTTGGAAATGAGAAATATCTTGTGATAAAGACATTTTCCATTCGTTCCACGTTTTATATCGTAGATGCAAAGAGCATGCGAAGCTAGCTCGTCAATTTCATACACTGGTATTCAAACTCAGCGATATGTAAAGTGTGGCCACAGAAACTTGTCCTCAAAAGCGTACTTTTTCTTCAAGCAAAACGCAAAATCGAACTTTTTACGGGCAAAAAAGCAAACATTATCGTTCTTGGGCCCCGTGACTTGCAGCTCAAGCTCCATACTGCTGGAATTTGTCAGAAGGCTTGATTTCTGTGTATTTTGAGTTGCTTGCTTATTGATGCATTGTTTTTGCCTCTTTCGTGACATCTGCAAGTATTCTGTTTTTTTCAGGAAATTATTGGCAGAAAGCGAACAAGTACATAGATACAGAGAAGAAAAGATACTCAGATCTAAATTGGGCATTGCATAATACAGGGTGTCTCAAAAAATTGCTCGACGTTTGATTAAATACTAAAAAATAACGATACGCTGAATGCACCCTTGGTCAAGCCACCCTTTTTCCTGAGATTTTAGATTAATTTTTGACACAAGAATCTTGCAAATCCGCTAAAAATTCACATGCATTTGAAGTTCAAATTTGTGCCAGAGCTGAAACCAGAGGCCTCGAAATGGCATTTTTGGTAAAAGCCCCAAAGGTCGTCGTTTCTGTTATTTCTCAATTGTTTCAGGGCGAACCAAGTTGGATTCAAACAGGTGATCGATAACCTGACTGTCAAGGATACGGATACTTTGAGGAAACAGATTCAGTCCCTCGCCGATTATGTTTTGAACCACTGTTTTTGGACTTATGCAATGTAAGGAAATTTAGAGAATGATCGCGAGAAATAATTTACTTTGGAAGTCCTATTTGGTTGCTCTGATATCAACGAGAGGTATGACATTGGATAAGCTTCTCTTACCTCCGTCTTCAAGCGTTTTGCAATACCAGGAATCTGGGGGGTCTCTGGTTTCAGCTATCGCATAATTTTGATCTTCGAGAGCTCGTAACTCAGTGAATTTTAAACCGACTTGCACGATTTTAGTCTCTAAAATTATCTCATAATCTTAGGAACAGGTTTATCTTTCCATGAGCCTGTTCACGTTGTCCTTATTTTTCAATACTTCATCAAACGTCGAACAATTTTTTTGAGACACACTGTAGATTCCTCTTTGAATTCATATAAATGACATGTACCTTTCTCATTACCAGCTCAAATAGGGAAGAGTTTTTTGGGATACCCGGTATATTTATCATCATTACCCCACATTTTATCATAATGTCTCTTTTACTTTGGAAATAGAACTGCTTTCTCAAATATTCACTTGAAATTCTTTGTTTTTATGGTCAATTCGTCTTAATTAAAAGGGCAGCCAAGAAGGCTAAATTTTAAGTCAAAATAAAGTAATAGTTGGTTTTGAGACCTGATTTGTGATTTTCAGGTATTTGTGTCTAAATTAAACATTGATAAAACGACAGGGTAATCTTATCCATACCTCAAAACAGGGAAATCTATTTAAATAAGATCAAAACTGATTTAAAAGTGCGCAATCGCTGCTCTATGATACAACGCTTATATTCTTAGTTGGACTAAAAATACTCTAATGATTATTATGCCCTGTTCTCATTTATATTTATCGTTTAGCTTCACTGGAATGTACGCGGTTCGTAGACCAATGTGATCACATTCCTCAAGCTCCAAACAAGCGACACTTTTGTGAAATTTCTTGTCTGCATAATGGACAGAGATTCAGCGGGATCGAGCACACTGCACAAGTACACACGTGACCACAGTTGAGGAAAATTGTATTGGGCTGAAGAAGAAGATCATAGTTTTGATTAATTGTTCTCAAAAAATTATAAAATTCAATTGTAAAAACTGGGACTCTATGGAAATGTGCAAAGAATTCCAGTGAAGGTAAAATATGGAAGGGGGCTAGTTGTCCATAGAGTCGTGTTGTCAAAGAAGACTTTGTTTGCTGCTGTTATATTTTGTACTCTTTCGATAATCTACAATGAAGAGGAAGAACTCTGAAACGTGAAACGCTATGAATCTGAGGACTGGAAGAGGGTCTGTTGGCGAATACAGATGGAATTCTTCAAAATAAGGTGAACTCTTTACTTCCAGTTATCGTGTTCACCATTAGGATGTGAGAAGATCAGTTGCTAAAATATTTGTTTCCGTTGCAGCTAGTCATTCATCGTTGTACATTATATGGGAAAATTCAACTTCTGCTCCAAAATTATCGGTTCTAGTAAACATGCAATGTCCAGAGAATCGTTTACTCCGAAATTCTTCAAGAAGGGGCCTAAAATCCCTCGATAAACTTATAAATAATCTCCCTCAGATGCATTTCCTCATTTTTCAAAAGTCAACGATGGAAGACGGGTCACATTTTCATAAACAGTACTACATATGATTGAGTATTTTGATATACATATGATTGATATGTACTACATATGATTGACTACATATGATTGAGATTAATCTGGAAGGAAAACAATTCTGATTGCATATTATTTCAAGTGAGAAGGATCATTCAAATTCCTGGTGAATGGTAGTTAGTACACATTATCAGACGATTGTCTTTTCCATCCTTATCTTCTGTGCTGCATTCACTTAACTTTAATAACAACTAATTTTCATCATACATGCGGCTATAAAGTTGCCAGAAAAAGTTCAAAATTTTCTAGCCTAATAGACCTTTTCACAATTTAGAAAAAAGGACAGGAGTGAGCGCGGCGCATTGTGACAGCCAGTAAAAGCGGGAGACGCGGGGAATCCTCGGAAAAATCGGGGAAAAAATCGACGAAAATGGCCTGTCGTCTTACGCTGCTAAAAAATCGAGAAACTAAAGACAGACACTTTATTCATAATAGGAGGACCTTTATTCAACCCTTTTTAAGGTATTTAGACCATAAGATGAGGTTAGCAAATGCATTTAATGAGAAATTAAGCCCAATTTCTTTGGAGTGAAAATGGAAGCTCGTTTTTCTTCGAATTTTCGAAATAAATGGCAAATTAAACTTGGAGTAAGTAAAGAATGTGGTTTTACGTAGAGTTTTGACATCCCGAAGCCGTTTGCCCGGTACAAAACTGAGTTAGCGCGCAAAAAGGCGCGGGCTAAAACTTTACCCCATTCTTTAGCCCCCCTCACGAAGCCCCCAGGGGCAGTATTGTACCCCAAATGGTGGCCAACAACTCCCATACGATCAATCTCTTCAAATCTATTTTCCGTTCTAAAATCGGTTGAGTAACCATCGAACATCAACTCCAATTATAACCACAGGTCGAAAAATTTTTTCTTTGACCCCCACTTATGACGTCTTAACTACCCCCAAAATTCTCGAAACCCCAAAATTCGGATGCGCCGTGGTCCATTATCCCTTGTCAACCCTTCACCTGCCTCTTACATGTTTTTGATTTTTTACATAGCCGATTGAAAATGAGTAATTTTTACAATTTTTGACTGGGAATCAATACGAAACCGCAAAATGGGGACCAAAAAGGGGTGATTCCAGGCGCATGCGTAGAGAGGCGGCTTTGACACCCCAACTATCGGGAAGACAAACCCTCAATTATGGCAGTAGCTAACATTCGTTCCCCCATCGGAATTGTAGTTTTCACGCCACAGGCGCTCAAAGTATGCAAGTTTTGAGGGATTTTTCCTCCCTATAATCGTACAGATAATATCCTGGGGTACTATGAAGATGAGAGGATCCCCCCGGTCTCCCGCCTGTTACTAAGGTTGTCAGAGCGGGCCGCACTCTCTCCAGTACCATTTTCTGTATTGTGAAAAGTCCTATTGCGGTTGTAATGACAACTACAATGGTCAAACTATTTCAGGTATGCTTGACCTATTGTTACATTTTTGGTACAAGCAGCATCCGCAGATACCTACCTACCCACCTTGTTCCCTTTCTTCCTCCCTTCCTTCTTTCCTCCCTCCCTCCCTCCCTCCCTTCCATCCTATACAGAAATCTGTCCCATCCTGTAATGTGCTCATTCATTGCACATACAAAGGAAATTTCCTGGTTATAACAGCAAAGCTAGTTTCATTGCCGATAGGTGCAAACTTACTCGACTTTAATTGGTCATCCAGCCACGACGACCTAAATTTAGTCGATTTTTATTCCTAATAACAATAACAATTACATGTATTGGCACATGCTACCCTCTTATAAGAATGGAATGGTTATTTCAATTATGTCCTTGTAGTACCCGTCAGCGTTTGCTACCAGCTACGTTTCCCATAAGTCAAATTCCAGTTAATATAAAAAATGAAAGTCACTTACTTTTGATTCGAGGCAAACCACGCATTCACCTTCAAATCTGGCAATCAAGCTCTCAACGGGAGGGGCACTTGCTCCTACTTCAACAATTTCGTCGGAAGCAAATGATTTTGACTGCAAAGTTAATACAAACAGAATTTAATATAGAATAACTTCAACCTAATAAAGATAATCCTACAATGGAGTACACGCAAAAAAGATTATCTCATTTAATTCATGTTTCCACAGCATAGCTACCGTTTAAATCCTTACTGGTTGCTGAAGCACGCGAAAATCATCCAATTTCATGGTAGGTATTCAGTTAATCAAATCGCCTCTTTCAAACCACGTGATACCAAATTGAACGTTTGAAGTGAATTCTTGTAACCTCAAGAAAATTAAAATGGCTACCAAGCTACAACAATTACATGAATTTCTTTGTTAAATCATTAGAAGAGGTGCCTTTCTACGGTATGTAGTGTGCTCGTAAAAAGATCTCATTTGGAGCTGAAATTACATTCACTTTCCGGTCGAAGAATATTGACCTGCCTTCAAACATCAATAAAAGTCGATGGAAATAAGATAAAAGGACAAAAATCTCAGTGGTTATACCGGGTGAGTCAGAAAAAAAACGCCCGACGTTTGCAAGTCTACTGCTCCCTTAATATACAAGCAACGATATTCTACAATATTTGATTCAATAGCTAAAATGTTCAATTATTTTTAGAAATTTTTCTAGCTATAATCGGTCATTTCGTTCAGATTCTGTAGGCAATTTTCTAAACTGAGTCCCTTCGAGAAACCTTAAAAAACGTGCTAAAATTACAAGCAAAAGTCCCTAAATTGTTTACCTCACAGCGATGACTTTCAGCACGCTTTAACACGTGCTTTGGGTTTAGCGGGTTGAAAAGTCTTCCCCCTAGTGTGAATAACTTATTCAGGGGGATTCCATTCTTCTATGAGGACAAAATACATAAGCACACCCAAGAGTCATTATTGCTAGGAAGGAAAACAAAGCGAAATTTTGCTTGCTGTTTTCGCTCGTTTTTGCAGGTTTTCGAAAGGGGCTTTCTGCAGAAAATCTCCTACTTCAACGGGAAGGAATGACCGATTAAAGCCGGGCAAATTACTGAACCTAATTTGACATATCGGGGATAAAACAAGACAGTTTTCAACATCATTGCTTCGATATTGAGGGATCAGGAATTTTTCAAACGCCGAGCACTTTCATTGACTCACCCGGTATGTATTTTTCCCTAAGCAATAACCCAAGCATAACCCCTTCAATAACATCTCAAAATTGCAAGTGATTTTCAGCGATTTCTGCCAGAAATGTGACCAGGGCCTAAACTTCTTACTGATTAAAACTCATTCGTTATTCCGAAAAGGGCTTAGTTTGTATTCTTGAGCTAAATGACTTACATAGCGATGACTCTTGAATCAATTTAACTTCATCTTCCATTAAAATGGCTCCAAATTTTGTTTCAACTTCGTGCAAATTTGTCTCGTTCTATATTTTCTTTGCAAATACCAGTAATCTCTTAAAGCGTCGCATCGATAAGCTTTGTGTTACGGACAATGCGATTCCATATAGTTCATACATCCTGCTGTTTGGTTCATCACTGAACAGTTTTTAAACAAACAACGAAACAAAGTTTTTGTTGCGCTGAAAATTTATCGCTTTGTTTTTGTTTGCTTGATTGTATTGATTCATGAATAGACTTGACACACTGCTTGCACAATTTTTTTGCTGCTTTGTAGTATGTCTTATTTGTAGCGACATTTATCGATGTTCGAAGAAAGGTCAATGTTCTTTGATCAGAAATGATGTAATTTCGCCTCCAAATGAGATACTTTTCGGAGCACGCTACAAACCGTAGAAGGGCTCCCTTCTACTGAGTGGAATTACCAAAAAATTTCATGTAATTACTGTAACTTGGGAGCCATTTCAATTTTCGTGAAGGTAATCAAGAATTCACTTCGAACGACCGATTTTGGTATCACGCGGTTAGAAATAGGCGATTTGATTGGCTGGTTACCGTGAATTTGGTTGATTTCTGCGTGCTTTAGCAACCAGTAAGGATTTGAACAGTGTACTTGTTTCCACCGAGGCTGAGTCTGCCAGAATGTCGCAAAGATGCCCGTCTTCGATCCTCTTGCTTCGAGCTGATGTGGAGCTTGGATTCAGCAGGGCGTATTTTGAATGCTGATCATCAATCCAATTATTCAAATTGAGAATTGCTAAGTTAAAATCCCTATTTCAAGCATGAGAAATCATTACGACCTTGAGTATCATTGCGGTCACTACAAAAACGACCAAAAATAAGGCTAATCAGAAGATGATAAAGAGGAAAAATTTGTCCTGCTGATGTGAATTTGGGTAGCAAGTTTAGAACTGCGTCAGGAAGGTGGTACAAGTGGACTTTAATGCTACGAAGTACTGTCTTTATCAAAAAGAAGTAGTGTTTATCCAGCCGGGATCAATTTGGTGCAAAGCATATTTGGACTTGCTAATTGCCGAATAAACGAACCTGCTTTAGAATTGATCGCATAAAAATAGTTTAGCCTGCGAGGTTTTGAAACAAGACGTTTGCAGCCACGTTTCTATTGGATTCATTCCATCGATGCTCTGCAAACTTTGTAACTAAATCCAAATCAAATAGTCAATTGATCAACGTGGTTTGAAGTTTTTGTTTGTCAAACCTCTGACCTCTACTTCACAAATAAGGTGACTGGCATCTTTTGCTTGATTTATGGACTGAAGAAGACAAGACCCAGTTTATATGCTCGTTCCAAATTTTAGTGAATTGCATTCACCTGGTCTCTCGAGCTACAACTCGCAACTTCAGTTTTCAAAAACATGGCAAACAGCCCCAAGTTCTTGGGGCGGCGATATTTCCCGCAGGCGTATTTTAAAAAAGGGTATTAAAGTGATTCCCAAGAACTTTGTGGAACAGCATCGAATTTGTGTGGAAGAAAAGAGTTTTCATCTCCATACATCTTTGCTTTGACAATGAAACAAGATGAAGGGACAGTATTTTATCAATACAAGAAAATATCAATATACGTTAAAGTTTGAAAATTTTCAGATACTTTTAGCTTCAAGGTCTTCGAGCGGTGTTGTTTGTCCTACACAAAATTCACAATATCGCATGTCCTACTTTTGAACAGCTTGTGCATGACCTATTCCCCAACGATAGCGAGGGCTTGCTGGAATTCAAGATTCCTTTAGCTAGATAGCAAAACGAACCAGAAAAAGCCCTTTCAACGCCTCATTTTATCAGTCTCATATGAGATAGTATGGATTAAGGTTTACAATAACGAGAACAGTGTTAAAGGCACACAGTCGTAGAGCTGATTGGGTTAATAAGACAATAGGAATAAAAGAACGCAACCTTCAGTAATTTTGCTGTACACTGAAATTTATGAAGATGACAACGATCTGACTACTTTTATTCTCCAAGCAAAGTATGATCGAAGAGCCTAAAGGTTTGGTAAATGTTCAATAACCAGGTCTTTTGTGAGTGATTTCCATAATATGTCGAGTCACTCACAGGGCCACGACAGTGTGCCTTCAAACCGTCTTTTTCGAGGATACACGTAAGACTGCTGAAATTGCAAACATTATTCTTTGTAGAAAACTTATTCAGAAAGTGAAAGTGTTGTGGCGCAGTGGTGTAATCCTCTGACTTTGCAGTAAGAACAGTCAGGCGGAGTGGTTTCGATACCCTGTAGGGCTATACACAAATGAGCGTCGTGACAAGGGGTCGCCGATTCGATTAGCGCTCCACTACTTCTGCAATCCCAGCGCTTAACGATAAAAACCGAAACTTCACCTTCACCCTGAGAAAGGTGTTGCGTAGCAGTATTTGGTGTGAGAAGAACCCTAACCTATTAGGGTTAGGGTTAGGGCTAGAGTAAAGGTTACAAATCATCCTCCATGGAAATAATGCAAGTAGATACAAAAGAGCCCATACCCTCGCGAAACTTTGCTTGACCTCCTTTTTTCTATCCATCGACATTTGATTTTTAACAGTCGAAAGAATGCTTTCTCTTGCACTCTCATCATGGACGCCAATCTACGAAGAAAAGGAAACATTATACTCGCGTGATGCCACTGAGATGAAGACCTAGTAACTAAAAATTGGTCAACTAAAACGCCTTCTTACAATTGGTCACGTGGCAGGTCACAAGTTCTGCTTGTAAAATTAGCTCCGAGTCAAAGATTATTTGGTACATACAAGGTGTCTCAAAAAACTCGTTCGACGTTTGATTAAATATTAAAAAATAACGATAACATTTACGGACTCATGGTAATACAACCCTGGCCAAAAGATTATCAAATGATTTTAGAGACCAGAATCTTGCAAATCGGTTGAAAATTCATTGACTTGCAAACTTTCAAAGATCAAATATATGCGATAGATGAAACCAGAGACCCCCAGATTACTTGTAATGCAAAAGACCTCGAAGGCTGAGGAAAAAGAAGCTTGTCTGATGTAATACCTCTCCTTCATATCAGAGCAAACCAAATAGGACTTCCAAAATAATTTATTCCTTGCGATCACTGTCAACATTTCCTTAACATTGCATATGTCCAAAAACAGTGGCTCAAAACATAATCAACAAGAGACTGAATCTGTTTCCTCAAAGCATCCATATGCTTGAAAGTTAGGCTATCGAAAACCTGCTCAAATTCCATTTGGTTCGCCCTGAAACAAGAAAAATAGCAGAAACGATGGTCGATAAGATCTTTACCAAAAATGTCATTTCGAGGCCTCTGGTTTCAGTTTTCGCATAGACAAACTTGAACTTCAAATTTGTAACCCCATAAATTTTTAGCAGCTTTTCATTGAGTGAAATAAAACACTTCTTCGAAAAACAATGGAGAAAAGACTTTTTCGCAATTTAGAGAATGGGACTGAGGAGAGCGCGGCCCATTCTTACAGCCTTGGCAACTGTAGCAAATCAGGTGAATCTTCTCCTTTCAGCTCATTTGCATCTCCCTATAAACTTGAATTATTCCGATGTATTTCCACCTTTGCAGTTCACATAATATTTGTTTATTCTGGTAAATGTTTTCTCTGAATCAGTTAGCCACCCTTCACCCATAGGTGAGTGTATTTTGAGCCATCTTTTGCAGGTATTTGGCCTCCGCTCTCAAGCGGCCGAGTTTAGGCCCAACGTTTCATAGGCCTAACTCAAATTTGAGTAAACTCATGCAATAAAATGGCTCACAACGAAACGAGGGTGCAGAAGGATGGCAAGACGCTTAAATAATCCAAAGAAAACACTTATCATACTAATCGAGTATCACACAACCCTTGAAAGGTGCAAATAAATCGAAATAACTCTAGTTTGCAGGGAGATGCGATTGAGACGCTAATCACAGAAGCGGAGGGAATTCACCTGATTCCTACTGTTGCCAAGGCTGTCAGAATGGGCCCCGCTCTCCTCGGACCCTTTCTCCATATTGCGAAAAGGTCTATTCGAAGGTACTTACAACTTCGTTCCAGATGGCTAATTTCAAAAATTCACTATAATAACTTTTGTGCAAGAATGGAAGGAAAGTAAGCAGGAGACATCAGCAAACCATTTTCGAGGTTTTTTGTTTTAACTAGGCTCAAGTCATTTTACTTTGAATTTACTCGCAACGACCAAACCAGTTCGAAATATCAGGGTACTCATTTGGGGCGGCGCTGCTCTATCTTAACGACGATTTAACGATTCCAATTCCTCAGAAATTCTTAAGAAATAATGTTGAAATACGCATCTCATATCATAAGGAGGCTAATCAACCAGAAAACCCAAGCATTTTGCGTGTTTAACCATTGAGATTGGCTCCTCTCCCAATTTTTAGGGCTGGTTTTGGGTTTTCATACTGGCCAACTTCTGCTGCAAATTAGCATGCTCCGTGTTTGTGACAGAGTCTGACGAATAGGAAATGATAGTGTCATCTGCATAGATACTAACATCCCCATACTTTAGTGAGAGGGAAAGATATCTTTAGTGAAAGGGAAAGGTTCATATATACGAGAAATACCGAAAAATACAAGTCCAAGGTAACGGAGAGCCTTGGCGCATCCCATATTATTGACTTCATGCCGGAAATGTGTCGTAACAATACTGCTTGCATAATGACAATTAAACCAACTCAGTTCTTTCTCTGCAACTCCATAAAACTGAAATTCTGATTATTTGAAATGGATCAATAAATGAATGAATAAATCGGTACAATAGATATGAGAATAAGAACTTGTTGAATAGCTGAGCGAACAAATAAGTTAACAAATAAATGAATCAGCGACTGAATCATCAATAAATGAATCAATGAATAAAAACAAAAGAATCGTGCGAGTGAGCATGCAGATGAAAGAGGCTTACCAGCTTGAGTTCGTCATTGGTTATAGCATTCATCTGTTCCTTCGTGATTTTACGTCGTCCAAACATTGGCAGATATTCCTTTGCATTGGCGTTCACAAGGATTTCCACTACGTACACATCGAGCTCATTTTCCTAATAAGAAATGAAATGATGATAAAAGTAAGGCAATCAGAAAGCAAAGAAATTTATTGGATACCTATTACAAAGGTCTCAGAAATAAGGTTTTGCACCACGATCTTTCCTATATGGTGCTAAGCATGCTCGAAACAATTCGCCGGTAGCTGCCACCTGTGATGACTCAGGTATAGGTAGATGAAATAGGAAGAAAATCAACTAGCCTCTTTCCAGTTTGACATTAACAACAAACAACTCAATCGACAAGCAACTCAATTCAAATACTCCTTGCTATTCGCGAGTCATTGTCATGTGACGAAGTCATGTGATACATATTTTAGGTCATAGTCATATGTCATAGTTAGGCGAAAAAACGTACAAACCCCCTCAAAAAGCCTACTCTCCCTTCAAACAAGTCAAATACTTAGAGCTTGATTAGCAACTCAATGAAGTCTTTGCAACATAAACAGTCTATGACTTCTTTGATTAGTCCATAGCTTGCATATCACACAGCTTTGTAGAATAGACGATTACGCTAAAAATGGTGGTGAAGAACTTTTTACCAAGATACATTGCGCTCTATTCACGAATCTTTAAAGATTCTATAGGAATTCGATTATAGAGCGCAGAGCATCTTGGTAAAAACTTCCTTGCCACCATAATTTAGCGTAATCGTCTACTGCCATCGCCTTGCGGTTCGTCCAAATCTTGCAGTAAGAACCTTAGATTGCGTTCACACAATGCCGACGCATTTTAAAACCGTGAAAATTTGACGGATAGGCCTCCCCTTCACACGAAAATGGTAAATCATTAGCCGGTTTACTTTGAACAAGGTAGATCTTGAAACCGGGACTCTACCTGACGTATTTTGAAAACGGCATCGTGTAAACACTCGAAAATGATGAGAACTGGACATTTTTCGACGCTGCAGAACGACTCTACAAGTTCTTTAGGTGTAGGTACACTTCCTTGGCATCAAATTATAGGGGAAGCTGTACAGAACTTGCAGCCGTAAACTTTCCGACCGTTTTCAAATTGTTTCGGTATCGCGAGAACTCTAGCGCAAATTTTGCTACTGTCACATTTTCCACCTTTTTCAAAATGTGCCGGCATTGTGTGAACATAGTCTTAGGATTCCCGTTCTTAACACATCGTTCTGCTGTCATAGTTGCTGTAGTTGTATTCTCTTTAGTAACAGTATTATCATTATTGACAGAACTTTCATTAACCCTATTGTACCTGGGCTCCTCGGGTCAGACCACTGCCCGGGGGGGACAAAAAATGCCCCCAATTATCTCCAAAACCATAATTAGCATGTCATTGTAACTTTGTACAATAGTAATAACATCTATTAGAAGTATAATTATAGAATCTGGTGCTAATTGGTGCTAATTAATCATGATATTCTTTTGAAAAAACTGGAACACTACGGTATCAGAGGAACTGCCTTAAGTTGGTTTAAGTCTTACCTGAGTGATCGTAAACAGTTTGTTTAAGTTAATGGCATCTCATCATTGATAAGTGACATTACATGTGGTGTTCCACAGGGGTCAGTACTAGGTCCCTTGTTGTTCCTGATCTACATAAATGATTTACCAATCTCATCTAAAATATTGACTTTCTTTTTATTTGCTGATGATACTAACATCTATTTGGAATCTGATGACCTGACAAGACTAACTAAGAAAATTAACAAGGAACTTAACAAAGTAAAATCCTGGCTTGATTGTAACAAACTTGCTCTTAATATTGACAAAACAAACTTTGTCCTTTTTCATTCCCCCAGAAAGCAATTACCAGACTTGATAAACCTTAAATTTGGCAAGAAAAGCATCAAAAGGGTTAAGTATGTTAAGTTTTTAGATGTTCTTGTTGATGAGCATCTATCTTGGAAATTCCACATAAATGAACTTTGTAAAAAAACTTTCTAGGACTACTGGAATTCTCTATAAAGTCAGGCACTGTGTTCCTCTGCAGACCCTAATCTGTCTCTATAATTCCCTCTTTTCATCTTTTCTCAATTATGGTATCATAGTTTGGGGTCTTACCTATGACTCTTACTTAAACCAGTTGTCCCTTCTACAAAAGAAAATCCTAAGATGCATAAAATTCAAGCCATTTACTGCTCAATCCGCACCCTTATTTCATTCATTAAAGATAATAAAGATTCAGGACATGCTTCATTTAAATATATCAACTTTTGCTTATAAAGCCATTCACAAACTCTCACCTGTCTGCTTTCACAACTACTTTACTCCAGACTCCTCTGTTCATAGGATTGGAACTCGTCAGTCCACCAGAGGAGAGGTGATCTATTTCTTTCCCTAAAAAGGACCACCCTTTACGGACTCCAAACTGTCCAATATTTTGGCTCTAAATTATGGAATTCTCTTCCACTTTTCATTCGAGTAGCTGGCTCTATTTCACTTTTTCGGTCTAAATTGAAAGCTTATTATATTGACTCCTATGTCTAGTCTGTCTGTCCCTCTTCCTCCGCATTACCAAGACCCGTCAGTTCCATGGGGCACATCTGGTTCTTACGTTCTCTCTTTTATTTAAATAATGTTTTTTCTTCAGTTTCTTTGTTTTTATGGGAGGGGGGGCTCTCTCTCGATTAGTATACCTACTTAGAGAGCTCCTCCTTAATCAATCTATACTATATACAATCATGTAATGTCCTTCCCTTTTGCTTAGTTATAGTTTTGTATTAGATGTTATTAATTTGGTATTGTATTATTTGTAATGTAATTGTGTAGTATTGTATGTAGTATAGATTGATGATGAAATGAAACTGAAACTGAACTGAAACGTGGTTTGTTGCCAGGCAACCAAATAATAGGAACAAGTCACTATGAGCTTCTGCACTGAAGAAGCATCAATTGCTAATTATTTCAGAATATAGAGTTTGTAACCAGAATAAAAGACTTGAAAGTGAAGAAAGGATCACTGTCCATCGATTTGCATCAAAATTTTGAAATCTTATCCTTCTTTATTAGAAATATGACGTCATCAATTTGAATTACGTCATAAAACATATAATTTGCTGATGTAAGCAAATATGAATAATGTATATATCAGATGAAAGTACTTTTCAAGGGCAATCGTTTGGTTGGTTTTTTTTATTTCTTTTGTGACTACTTTCCAAATATGGACATCTGCTGGTCACGTGACTGAAATTATAGCAATGAAAGACCTAACATTTAATTGGCAATTAAAACTTAGGAAAAGTCAAGGATGTTTCAACTCTCTTCCTTTTTACCCTCTATTTTGTAATCAAAAGTTTGTGTGGGGGCATTTTTTGCCCCCCCGGGTACAACAGGGTTAACATTGTTCTTGCTCACTGTGTCCTTCTTTGATTTTGAGTTATCATGCGATTTCTCACTAAATTTCTCGTTTGTACCCATTAAATGTCATCTGCTACGTCTGCATAAAATTCCTACTGCCGTTCTAGCCAAATAGGACCTTGGATCCAAAAAGCCTTTTTTCCTGATTCTGTTCTAACTCTCGGGATTCGGGCGACATATTTATTGTTACGAGCGTTCTGATTATGATTCAACGGTTCAAGACACATGTTCATAACTTCTATAGATGTTCTCTTTAGGCATTTAAAGACCAATAGACAAGCCTTGTATTTCTTGCTTCTTTCGATCGACATTAAGTTGCAATCTTTCTGTTGTTTTCCGCAAATTATCTTTAAAGCTCTGTTCTGAAGTTATTCAAATTTTCTACAGTCTGTTTCAGCTATTTTTAGGACAGGAGTAGAACAGTAAAGGATTCCCGGTACGATGACGGCTTTATAAATACTCTCAGCAGCTGATCTAGTCAGTAAAGGTCCCATCCTCGAGAGAAGTTTGAGCTTACTAGATGCTTTCTTATATACCTTATCAAGATGTAATCTCATGCTCAGGCTTTGATCCAGGTATGTTCCTAGGTACTTGTATGAATCTGTAACATTAATTCGCTTGTCTCCAAAAGATATGTTCAGGCCTTCTATCATTGAGCGACGTTTAGCTGTTCCAAATAGCATCCAAATCCAAATGGCCTCAGTTTTCCCTTTCTTAAGATTTATTACAAGTCCATTGTTATCGAGCCATTTTGAAATATTTTCCATCTCAATTGTCAATGCCCTTTCAATTTCAGTGATGCTTTGACTTGCAGTGTAAATAACTGTATCATCTGCGTACATGAGAACCTGGCACTTTTCACAGCCTTAACCAAGTCATTGATATGCATAAGAAATAGCAATGGCCCTAAAATAGATCCTTGTGGCACTCCATATTCTACCTCTAAAGCTTCAGAGCTTTCCCCGTCATAATGAACAAACTGTCTTCTTTCTTTCAAATAGCTTTTCATCCAATTCAATTCAGCATCACGGATACCATAATATGGTAATTTTTTAAGTAAAATTGAATGGTCAACAGTGCCAAAAGCTTTTCGCAGGTCTATAAACACTGCACCTGTCATTTCCTCCTGGTCAATGGATCTTCTGATACTATCTGTAAATACTGTAACCGCAAGCTCCGTGTTGTATCTTTTCCTAAAACCAAATTTAGTTGAAACGATCAGTTCATTCTTTTCTTGTTGGGGATACCTGCGAGCTCAAGTTGATGAGGCAGCGGATATCACCTCGGGGACTATGAACGCATGCGTAGTGCGTAAAATTTTGCCAATGTGATTACGTTATGTCACTATTTTCATCAGGAATTTTTAGTCATTTGAAAGGCAACTGGTTGTCAGACATTCGAAGCAAACCATATCCGCCACAGAACAATCAATTTTCGATGGGGGAGCAGTAAAACAATTTTCAAAATCCCTCTCACGATATCGTTTCATGGAATCTTGGCAAAGAAATGTATTTATCCGATAAATTGAGGGTAATTATTGGCCTACCCAGCTTTGTTTGGTTTTTAGTGTCTAATCGTATCGGTTTGTCTCAAATGGGCTCGTTGAAATGTTGGATATTGTTGGATAATGTTGGAAATATCTACCCAACAAGGTAGATATTTCTAACCAGTAGACTTTTAGACTTGTCAAAAAGAATTTCAAGCCATACGCATTCGATATCTGGGCATTCCAAGTCCAGGCGTCTTATCCATTTAAGTGAGTTGCTTATATAAACAACAACACCGCCACCCCTTCCACGTTTACGGTCATTTCTTTGGGTAATAAAACCATCAATTCGTATTTCCTTGTCAGCATTTCCTGGAAATTCCTTGCTATCGTCGGGTACAAGGTGACTCTCATTTATTGCCATCACATGAATCTTATCACAACCCGGTCTTGACAAAAACTCTTCGAGATTGTATTTATGGGAAATAAGTCCACATATATTTTGATGTAACAACTTGATGCCACGAGAACGGGTAAAATTTTCCAAATTGCTTTTTCTGTTGAAAATGGACCAGGATTCGAAGCTATATCACCACTAAGCAGCAGAATCGTTGACAGCAGATATTTACCAAGCTTACAACCATAACTATGATCTCGTTTTGCTTTTTTTCTGTCATAGCCACCATATAGGCCCTTTGACACAGATTCCCAAAGAATCACGCGTGCATAGAAGTTGCAAGGGGAGGGGAGTGCATAGAAGCTGATTCTTATTATTAAATCAAAAATTTTAAACATATATGTCAATATTTAGATTTTACTGAAATGGTTTTATATTTTCTAGGGCTTTTACTTTGATTGTAATTAGGATTTATCTTAATTTGCAGGTCCACATCAACCCTTGGTTGCCTAGTATTTAACCTGCTGTAACAAATAATATATATGATATGATATATGATATGATCTTCCGTTACTCAAAGTTGGTATCAGATCATTCTGGAAAACATTTCTGGCATTCCCATTCAATCAAAGACCGCTTGGTGAATAAAATTTGTTTAAACTTGCACTGCTCACAGTAAAGAAAACAAATACAAACACGGCAATCAAAACGCCTGTCGCCGCCATGTTGGCCTAAAGGAACTCAATATATAATCTTGAAATTTTTGAGAGTTTATCAATTTTTCTTGATAGACCGTCTCTTAACGCACAAAATTCACAAAATGCCTCTCAGACAACTTAGTACAGCAGATCCCCGCATATAAGAACCTACCAAAATAAGAACCTAGAGGCTGTTTTTCCTAAATTATGTACCTTGCAATTAAGAGCTTGTTTCACTCTGATGAAACATAGGTTCTTATTGCAGAGGTTGCAAAGTTGATATTTGATTGCTGTTAGCAAGGTCATTGTGGTCCCAGTTGGGTTTGAAAGATTTACTATCCTCCCCAATTACTTATTATGTCCATAAGAACGCTTCTAAAACAAATAATAGGGCTGAACATCTTTGTGAGACTCTCGAGGGGACAACATGATGTACCCTTCAAATAAGAACCTTTATACCTTGAAATTAATCTCAGTATCTTTGAAATAAGAACCAATTTCAGCCTGGCTCTCAAAAAAGTAGGTTCTTATACGCGGGGATTTACTGTATGTAACAAAAAACAATAAACATTAGGGCTCTAGGAGTTACAGATTTCAAATTATTGGCCAATATGTCTATATATATCTTATATATATACATACGCAGTGAAAAAACCAGAAATTTCAACAATGAAAGACGGCAGGATATTTTTTTATCTTATGACACTTAAACGCCTTGGGAAGAAATTTACTAATTAGAAGCACGCATTACAACAAAAAAATTGAATAAATATGTCTTCTGTAAGATTCTATGTCAAATAAAATTCTTTGTATGTTTTGAGGTACATATACCTGTATCATCGGGATTTCTTCCAGGGTTGAAAACCTTTGATACTTTGTGTTTATCTCAATGTCCGATACTTTGTTCGTCTCAAGGACATACATAAAAAATTTCTGCCTAACTTTTGCTGAGGAAGAAAGGTAATAATTCATAACAAAGGCCTTTTCGAAAATTTTGCGTTTCTTTGTGTTTGCCATTTTTGGAGAATATTTCGCTGCCATGACAAGAAACAAGGCAAAGAACTGACAGGAATATACTTGATGTATACTTTAACCTGGGCACATAACTAAATTACAGACTTTGAAATTCATCGCTGACCGAAAGGAAAGACTTTTTGCTGCACCGGAAAAACAAAAACAACGTAAGGAACACGATATCATATCGTAAGCGACTTACATCATCAATCAGCACTTGCGGTTTACTGTCAAGCAATCTTTGAAATTGAACCAGCCAATAATCTTTTGCATCATCGTCTCTGTAATCTTCCATTTCTTTCTAGATTGATTGAACACATGCAATTTTAGCACCAAATGCGTGACTCCAAATCAATATAGCTACGATATGACATGTCCGAGGCCAAAGAGAGCAAAAATCAAGCAAGATGAAAAAGATATCCACATAATTCCTAGCCTAAGATAAACCTAACTAAGTTAATCGACCAAGGACTTCGATATTCATCTCATATTCGACATAGCTCCGTGTAGCAAACTTTGATTTGCCGACGTCACGATTTTCAAGAGGCAGCAAACATTTAACTTTAGCGCGAACCTGCACAATGCTTACTGATATATATATATATATATATATATATATATATATATATATATATATATATATATATATATATATATATATATATATATATATATATGTATGTATATATATATATATATATATATATATTGGCAACAAGGAAACAATAAATTGGATACTAACAGTGCGGATGAAAAACGAACGAGAAATAAACAAAAATGAGATGTTTTTTAGCACACTAAGGCCTTTCAAGTTAATGCTATCATCAGAGTGTGATGATGATAGCATTAACTTGAAAGGCCTTAGTGTGCTAAAAAACATCTCTTTTTTGTTTATTTCTCGTTCGTTTTTCATCCGCACTATTAGTATCCAATATATATATATATATATATATATATATATATATGTATATATATATATGTTATATATATATATATATATATATATATATATATATATATATATATAACAAGGTTTTGATTTTAGCACTGAGCTTTTCGTTAGGGACACACGCTGTTTTTTAGGCTTTTCTGTTCTGCCTATCCACTCTCGGATCTTTCTATTGTTTGTTTTGTTGTAATATGCGATCCTTTCAGCTTCGGCGAGACAGACACAGCCACCGGCTTCAGCAGTTCTTAACTCTGCGCTTTCTTTGATCTTTCTCCCGCCACCTTTGTATTGCCGGCTATTTAACACATTTTTTATACGCATTGTAATGAGTAGGATCCCGCTTAGGCTATTGTTTGTCTTGTATTGTTTTTGGAATTCGTAATCTATATGTATGCTCCTGCTAATTTTGAAAAGTCATACTGATGAAGGCTTCGGCCGAAACGTTTACAAGAATGTGTTGTTTCTGAGTTCATATATCTATTTCTATTACGCATTGAGATTGAGCTTATGAGTGTGTGTATATATATATATATATATATATATATATAAATATATATATATATATATATATATATGTATATATATATATATATATATATATATATATATATATATATATATATATATATATATATATATATATATATATATATATATATATATATATATATATATATATATATATATATATATATATGGTCGTGAAATATGCACTAACCACAACGAATTACGAATGGTTTTACATTTAGAACACAGGCTTAGACACTCAACCTCGCTTCGTTAACATCAGCCATACTTTTCTTCGCTTATTGGTGCTCTATTTTGGAGCTGTTTTCAAAAATTATCATAACAGAAAAAGAATGCAAATCAAAGACAGATTAGCCTAATCTCACCTTTTAAATAAAATTATAGACCTTGCACTAGGTAGGACAAAGCTACGGTGGTGAGTTCGTCACAAGGAAAATATATGCATATTTCTTTAACGGGAATAAAGAAATTACACATTAGAAATAGCCTATTGCAAACTGTACTCTCTGGAAATGCCCTTTCAAGGTGCAGCTAAAGAAAGAAAAGGAGTGAGGGCATTTTTTAAGTCCATTCGCAGCTAGCGGCCATTCAATAGAGTTTCGACAATCTTTAGCAGTCATCAGACACCATTTGACCGATCACGGATCTCCGCAGATCTGCTTTTCAAATTCGGATCTACTGCCCAGCTCAATCTCCCTGGATTTCAGATGATCCCGCAAAAATGAAGATTATAGACGTTTTTCCTCACTGAACCATCAGGTCTCACCGGGCTTTCCAGGTTTTTACATGCACAATCGATCGTTGAATTATGCTTTAAAAAGAAGCTTTTTATTAATATGGTAAGCTGATCCCAATTGGCAGACGCAAGGACTATTTCCATGTGATTACTTAGATATTTGGACATAGGGTAAGGAAATCAAAAATATTTGGATCCATCTCCGATGCTTGATATCCAACTATTTCTCATAAGTGGATGCGATTCCTTACCATTTTCTCGGCTCCGGAGAAATATATTTCTTTCAAATTCGTGCATACTTAAAGTCAGTCGACGGAGCAAAGACAAAATAAGACGAAGAAATGAATACGCACATCATTGGCTAAAAATATCCGCCATGTGCTGACTTCATCAAATACAGTATAAGACAACAGGCTAACTTCAGGTATACATACGCAGCTCTTGAGCTAGCTAATCATCTATGTCAACGAACTTCAACGACCGTAGCTTTTGGCAAACGTCGACACTCATCATAAAGAACTTGAAAATAAAAAACAATTGAAACTTGCCAGTCTCTTGACCAATTCACCCTCTCTTTTCTCCTGTTCATCAATTAGTTGACTGAGTATGATTGCTGTATTAAGTCGCATCTCAGCCAATCGATCCTACGAAATAATTATTTTCTAATAATCAATGCAAAACAAATTTAAGCATCAACAATGTGAGTTAAAATGTTCATTACGTCCTCTAAAGATCACTTTACACAGGAGGAAAAACGTATTTGAACATGTATCAGGTGCTACCAACATATTGTACACAATGAGAAGTACATTCCAACAAATACACAATATTTGACAAGTCACAATTAAACGAAAAGTTAATCCCAAGGACCAAACACTGCTAATGGTAAAGAATGAGGCGGAAAGTATTTTTTGAAGAGGGCAGTTATTTTCTTGACTTCCCACTTGATTTTATACTTTTAAATTGCTGCCCTTGTAATTCAACGTTTTTGTAGCCCCCTATGAAGTAGGAAGAAAACATGTCAGTTCTGATGAGCTGAAGAAACACGATACATCAATCCAGTAGGGGAGACCGGGGCTAGATGTAACTCTTTTCAGAAAAATGAAATTTTCTTCTTATCACCAAAACGCAGACCTGTCTTTATACCACTATGTGTTGTGTTTGACAACTGGCCATCGAACATATATTGTTTCCAAATACGGCGCCTTTAGATTTTTCGTAAATTGGAAAGGAAAACCAAGATCAGAGTTTTACAACTTGCCCCGACCTTGGGGTAAGTTGCAACATTTATCGGGGCAAAATTTTACAGAACAAAGTAAGCAGTGGATAAAGTCTGTCTGCTAGTATAATCCTACTTTTTATATGAAATAAACTCAAAATCATAGATTAAATACATTTCACTCAGTATTCGTTATTTCATTATTTGATAACAGAGGTCTTAGGTACTTTTGCTGATCTCAAAATCATGAAAATCGCCTATTGAATTGACAGTTTATTCGATTTCACTCTCAGTAATTCCTAATTCTATATCAAGCATATCGAAAAATTGTTTACGAATAGAGAAAGTGTGGCTGAATAACCTTCAGAAAGAACTTACTGGTTTGTTGGTAGAATTTTTGGTTCTCTTACAACTTGTCCTGAACCGACAAAGTTTAAATGGAGTACAAAGACCAGCAGCCTTTGCAATCGTTTTTTTTTGTTTTTGTGAATTTCATACAGTCAGATATTCTGGAAGCTGTGGAGAACAGGTCGTTGACTTCGCGCAAAGCATGCTGGTCTTTGTACTCCCTTTAAAAATACACTGCTCTGGAAAAATGCACTTGAATATAGCATTCAAGGTTGATTTTAGGCGAAACAATGCATATTTTTACTCGAATACTGTATGGGGATTAGGAATTCACATTGACTACGGAACGCAGAGGAACGAAAAGTTCTGAAATATTCACTTTAGGCCAAAACTGGGGATGGCATTGCTAAAAAAATAGGCTTCGGCAAATAAGAGCCACTTTCTAAGTTGAATATTTCTTCATTTTCTATTTACAATATAAAATAGTAGGAACGTTATTAAGCGACTAAGTCGATTACTGGTTTTGCTGAAAGGAAGTTTCGGCTCAAAGTTTTTGCGTATTCGAATTTTAACTATTGTCCTTTGAAAGATACAGGAACGCGCGCTAAAATTTTTGTACAATGATCATAAAAGTTCCAATGATGATCTTCTTATTAGGTCAAAAAAGTGCACGATGCAAGTTGGTAGGTAGGTAGGTAGGTATTAATATTTAACGTGGCTAGCCCGCGAAAGTCTGAGAGACTTATTTCCAGCAGGGGCCACGGATGTTTTACCATCACTCCGCCGCAGCTACCCGCCACAGCTACCAGATTTCCCTCACATGGCTCTGGTCGACCCGGGCTAGTGTAACGGACAGCGACCAAACTGTCCAGCGTGGGATTCGAACCTACGGCCGTTCTGACCTTTGGCTTACGAGTCAGACGCCTTAACCACTCGGCCACACGCTCCATTACTCCTGGTTGCTCCTGAGAGAACCCTCTTTATCGAGATATTCAAGACAACTAAGAATCTGAATCCATCTTTTATGCATAGCATTTTTAGTTCAACAACTTCAAAGCATCCTTCTCGGAATCCTAAGAATTTAAATCATTTTCGACCAGACCAAGTAATTTTCGGTTCCAATAGCGTTGAGGCCATGGGGCATCAGATCTGGAACTGTCTGCTAAAGGAACTAAAATCAGCTGAAAATCTTAACAGGTTCAAACGAATAATAAAACGGTGAGATTAGCCTCACGACATAGTCCCAGATATCGCAAAAGCAACAACAATAATAACAACAACAACGACATTTTCTACTTTTGCTCAATGTGGGCCTTATGGATTTTGATATAAAATTTTGAGACGGAAGTGAACACGTTTACGTGTGCCCTCTGGAACGAGGCTGCAGTGTAGTTTCAGAATCGAGGCAAACGACCCTCGACAGTTGGAAATTCTCAATGATGCGGTGAAGTTCATGGAAGCTAATTGGCCTTCAAAATGGGGAACCCCTGATTCACAGTATTCACAATGAAAGGTTTGTTGGTTCTTGGAATGATGAAACATTCATATGGATACTTGTAGCTTTTTCAAGGCTAATATTACTGAAAACTTGAACTCTGAGCTGTTTTAACATTGGAGGTTCGAGCCGACAACTTAGGCCCATCCAGCATTGCCTGGAGTTCGTACAGTTTTGCTATGGTTTTCATATCAAGTTATGAAATTGATAGGGGAAAACTTCATCCCCAATTTCAGCGTCAAAGTCCATGAGTCGTAATTAGAGCGTCCATCAGTCAATCAATAGCGATCACTACGAACATGTCATCGGTCCTAGATGTAAATGCAACGTTTGGAAAAATAGTGTTATCGATAACCTGTAAATTTTGTCCATTCCAATCCAAGTTGTTTTTAATATTTTGCTTATGTATGTTTTTAATCTCCTTGGTTATTTCCTTTTAATTTTCAGATTAGATTTAGATTAGTTGTATGCGTATATATGCACATATACGTATATATCGCTAGGAGTAGAATCGAATCAAAAATAAGGTCACAAAAACAAACAAAAAACGAAGTATCAATCAATGCAGCAGATAAACAATGCAGTGAGTGAAAAGAAACAAACCATATCCTCATCTTCTCTCTTGTGCCTCTTCTCCATTTCCATCATTGTAATTCTTTGTAGTTCACCTTCGATAAGCTCGATCTAAAAGTTTTCCACAAGGATAAAATCAATTCCCTTAAAAATAAGCAAACAAGCTAACAACCAAACGAACAAACAAACAAACCGGTACGTATACCAGGTGACAAAAACGTGAACCGTGAAAATCATCAAAATAAAGAAACTAATCGACAGTAATATCTAAGCTAGAGGCTCTTCTCAATTGACGTTGCTTAAAGGCCAAAGTGATACCAAGTTTAAACCCTACCGGTAAACCGGTAGCTACCGTCTTAACCCGTTATAAAGGTACTACGGCTGAAGAGCGTTTAACTATCTCCTGTGCAAGTTCGTGCATACATAGCTTGAAACAATAGTGTTAGATATCAGCAAAAACAATGTAAACTGATCCGTTACACTTTGTTACTAAACCATACTTGTACAAGTACGGGGAAAACGGGGCCTGAGGAATCATCGAGACCAGACACATAAAATCAGTCGAAAGTCATCCAAAACATGGGATTAATTTCTAAGGCAGAGACACATTCAGCATATCATCCTTGGAACCATCCTCTTGTGGAATGGAATCGCGCCGCTCCAAAGTGTGTCCGTGAAATGTGGAATCCTTTTCACTGTTTTCATATAGATCAAGTGTTCATCTTTTGCACTTTCTCCGATGTTTCTTACTGTCTTTCCATTGTACGTACCTTCCCTTTCATTGTTGTCTGCACAGCCGAGACATTTCACTATATGCACAACATCTCTCATTTTGCAGTTAATTTTTGGGTTCAATTAACAAATTTTGCAAGTATCTTTTCGAAAAGAATCATTTTGAAACGGTCCAATTTACTTCCTAGGCTCCTTTATGATTTCCTTGATTGTTCAAAAGCAGTTCTGGACCTCTTAGTGCTTTCTTCAATTCTGCCTCTAGCTCTCCATTCGGTTTTACTTCAACAAACATAACTGTCTCCTATCCTCATTTCTAACACTATCTGCTCTTTGTCTCTATCTTTTGAGTTTCCCTTCTTTCATACCATCGAGATATCCCCCGATACATTGGACATTCTCCTGTCTGTCTCGATCTATAATCTTTTAAAACTTTCTTTTGACCTCTTTGTATACCTGATCATCTGATTCTGTCTTTCAGTGAATAACTTGAGTTGCATTGGGTGGAGTATTGTTGTACACGCTTTTTTCTTCAATTCTTTTTGCACTGCTGCGACACGTTTCTCATCATTCTGACTTAATCAGCAACCAGGACATCAATCTTGGCATCTTGAGGAGTTACATAGATTCTATTAATGACACTTTTCCATTTGCAGTATTCTAACGTAATGTGGATGGACAATCTGACTTCACGTTACATTGTCTACCTTCACTTGTCGAACCCACTTCTACCGGGTGATTCAATAAAAATGCCTGGCGTATGAAGATAATCCTGCTCCGTGAATATCAAAGCAACATTGAAAACTGTCTTGTTTTTTCCCCGAAAGGTCAAATTAGGTTCAGTAATTTACCCGACATTAATCGGTCATTCCTTCTCGTCGGAATGGGAAATTTTCTGCAGAAAGCGCCCCTCAGCAACCTGCAAAAAACGATTCAAAACACCAAACAAGATTTCCCTTTGTTCTCCTGGATGTGTTCATGTATTTTGTCCTCATGGGAGAATGGAATCCCCCTGAATAAGTTATTCACACTAAGGGGAAGACTTTTCAACCCACAGAAAGGAAAACACGTGCTAAAGCATGCTGACAGTGATCGCTGTGAGGCAAACACATTACGGATTCTCGATGATAATTTTAGCACGTTTTTTTTAGGTTTCTCAAAGGGGTTCATTTTAGAAATCGCTTACAGAATCTAAACGGAGTGACCGATTTTAGCTAGAAAAATTTCGAATAATAATTGAATATGTTAGCTATTCAATCAGGCATTGCAAAGTATCATTGCTTATGTACCCTGGGAGCAGTAGCCTTTCAAACTTCGGGCGTTTTTTTCCCACCCGGCATAGGTCTGACACGGCGGGCATCCTTCCACTATCGGGACCTGAGTGATGGTCTATGGTGACTTTTATGCCCACTGTCTATTATTTTGAATGCTTTTCATAATAACTTCACTAGACTCTTGCCTTCCTGATTCCGGTGACCTCATTTTGCATGCGACATAAGGTAAATACACTTCATAAAAAGATTCGAAACGTCCTCAGCTATTCCTACCCCTATTGCTTCTCTATTCAATTGTAAGGTCAAAGTTCTTTCCCCCTTTCATTTCATTTCATTTTAAATTTATTTATACAGGGTAACAATTCAGAGTTGAAATCTGCTTTACCATTGGCCCTGTGAAAAAAGACACTACAAAATAAAGAATTCACAACTAAAGACCTATTTTTACTTTAAACCTATTACAATTTATCAATGCCATGTCAACTATGGAACGAAATAAAAGGGGAAAAGGAAAGCGGAATTATCCAGCATTAGAGGCCCAAGTAATTTTTTAGTCTCGATTTGAAGCACTGAATAGAGGATGCCAACTTAGTTTCAGTTCAGTTTCAGTTTCAGTTTCATTTTAAAATTCACAACATACAAGTTTCAATATAAAATACATTAAATACAAGAATACAGATATATATAAAAAAACAATACAAATACCTAAATTAATCTAAGCAGAGGACATAGGAAACCTGTATGTGGGGAATTTCTTAGAGGAGGAGCTCTCTCAATAGATAAACTAATCGAGGAGAGAGCACCCCCTGTGTTAAAAAATCCATATTTCAGTATATCAAATGATTCCAAAAGTTGCGTTATGTGCAAGAGACCCAGAGTGACCGCAGCGACCCCAAGCCCACGGAGCCCACTCCAGGCAAAAAACCCAAATCCACAGCTAACGCCAAGGAAGGGTTCCATACCCAGAGCAGGCCCCAAAAGCAAGAGCCCACCAAAGCCACTCCAAGGCCAGCATGCTTTAAAGAATTGTGAGATTTACAATCTTGACTGAAAAGTGCAAGCAGAAACGAATATTTAGTATTTTGTTGAGAACAAATGGACTTTCAATTGCTGGCGAAAACGTAACTTTGAGGGGCATTGCTTGATGATGATAGGAAGTTCGTTCCAGGATTTCGCACCTGTGTATCTGACAGATCTTATTCCATATTGCAACGTATTTCTACGATTTAAGAAAATGCCACCCATACGTGCCTGCCTGGTATCATATTGATGAACAGAAGACAACAAAGTAAAATAATCATGAAAATATGAGGGAGAAGTTTTGTTAATACATTCATACACAAAAGAAAGGAGCTTTAAATAAAATAAATCATATAACTTAAGAATTTTCAACTCTGAAAAGATTGGGGTAGAAGGAGCAGCAAAATTATTAAAAGTAATAGCTCTAACAACTTTCTTTTGTAAGATATAGATAGGCTTAGTGTGGATGTCATAGGTTAGACCCCACACAACAATCCCATATTGAATAAATGAGCCAAATAAGGAATGGTACAGGGAGACTAAAACACTAGAAGGGAGAAGATGCCTAATTTTGAAGAACACACCAGATGTTCTTGCTAACTTTTTTGAGAGTTCATTCAAGTGATATTTCTGCAAGTGATATGAACATAAAAATTGCAGTTATTACAAAGAATGGATGGTTGAGATTCACGCACATTTTTGTGGCAAATACCACAAGGAAATCTTTGCTTAATCATTTAGGTTTGCGGAAAACAAAATCAAGACTATGCAACAGGGCATAATTGATCTGATTATAAGTTTAAAAAAGCAAACAAGGAAAGATAGCAAAAATAACACAAAAAGTAGGCCGCGCCTACGACAAGAGTCAAACATCACCTTACTGCTGCATGTTAACTATAATTTCACTGTCATCAGCACCGTCACCAGATATTGGCGAGGATGCAGCTTGTTCATAAGGTGGAGAAGATGCCTCATGGCCATCATGACTGGGGGATCCAAATCCTGGTCCAAATCCTCCAGTAGGCACTTTCTCTTTCACAACAAGTTTGTCCAGGACAAAGTATGCAATCTTTCCATGTCTCCTTGCATCAAGAAGTTGGGGTACCAATCTTTCACGTTTATCCAGTGTGCGTTGGCTGAGATCAGGGACAAACTTTATGCCATCTGGCTTCTTTGCTCTGGCCTCCCTCAAAACAGACTCCTTTTGTTTCCAAGACTGAAACTTGGCTACAATTGGCCTAGGCCTAGCTTTGACCTTTGACCCGTCGGGCCGTGTGAAGAAGGCTTTCGGTTTGCCAACTCGATGGGCTCTTTCAATTTGGAGATCCTCTGAAATTCCAAGAAGGGTGTTGATTTTATCTTTGACAATTTGTTCACTCTCCTCCCATGACTCCTTAAATTGAGGAGCTTCAGGCACTCCAACAATTCTAATGTTATTACGACGGCTGCCGTTCTCCAGGTATTCCACCTTGTCCTCAAGATTGATTAGGTCCACATCGCTGTTACCCAGGTGGTCTTTAATCAGTTTCAATTCCTTCTCAATGCAATCTATTTTCACGTTGTAAGAGTCAATAGTATTGCTCTGAAATTGAGCACTTGCTTTGAGATCATTAATATCATTTTTTATGAACCTGATTTCGTTGCGAAGGTCTGCAGTGAGAACCTCGATCATCTTGGCATAACTCGTCTGTTGAACAGCAAGCAGCTCCTTGCACATCGCAATCGTTATAAATTCCGTCATCTTTCAGGTAGAATCCATAAATTGACGAATGAAAAACTGAACTGAAGATGTTTTATGTAAAAACTTACATTAGCAGAAGCGAAACTGATAATCCTAAGGCTACAAAGTTCAGCCAAGACCGCGACTCAAAAAACACGTGTGGTCGTCAGCCATCTTGGACCAAAAAAAAAGAAAAAAAAAACCTGAAAATATCTTAGTATCTGAATCAAGAGCGTTCCAAACTTTGGCTCCACAATAAGCGAAAGATTTCTGTCCGCTTGACGTTCTCATTCGAGGTATATGAACGTCAGTCTCAGAGTTCCGAAGAAATCGTGCATGAGAATCTGACAGTTTAGAAAAACAATCACTAAGGTAAGCAGGGGCAAGCTGATTCAGACATTTGTAGGTCATTGTTGATGTTTCTCTGTGGATAAGTTGTCCGATAGTCGGCCATCCTAAGTCTTGAATCAAAGGTGCAGCCGATGTATCAAAATCACTATCTGTTACTATTCTGGCTGCTCTGTTTTGCAATTTTTGTAATTTGTTCAACCTAGTGGTCCCACAGGAGCCCCAGACCGAGCAACAATAGTTGAAATGAGGCTCTACTATACCTTTATACATGCTATTAAGCGTGTCAAGGGGAACTTTTTTTTAGCGTATTTCAACAGACGAAGAGCTCGCAAAACTTTTCCCTGAATGTTCTCGATTTGGCTATCCCATTTTAAGTTATCATCAATCATTATGCCAAGATATTTTGTTTCATTCACAAGACCAATGTCATCGTTCGCTACATTAAAAGCTGGATTGACAGATGATGAATTCTTGATGTGACTTATTTTACGTTTTGAGCCAATTAACATAGCCTGGGTTTTAATGATGCTCAGTGAAAGTTTATTACCACGAAGCCAATCATTGAGACAAGTAAGCTCTGCATTAACAACGGCATTCAAATCCTCAATATTATCAGAGGAGTAACAGATGGTAGTATCGTCCGCATACATCGTAGCGTGCGCTTTTTTCAAAGCAAAGGGTAGATCGTTGACATATATTAAGAAAATGAGAGGTCCAAGACACGAGCCTTGTGGAACTCCAATGTCTATAGCTTGAATTTCAGAGGAGACGCCATTGACATTGCAGAACTGCTTGCGGTTATTTGAATAAGAACAAAACCAATCATGCTTGATGCCATTGATGCCATAATGATGCATTTTAGCTAGGAGTGTGTCATGATCCACAGTGTCAAACGCCTTTTTAGATCAATAAAGATGACAGCGTTGACTTTACTATTGTTAATGTTAACATACCAGTCATTGGTGGATTTAAGCAAACATGTCACAACCGAGTGAAGAGCTCGGAAACTAGACTGATGCATGTACAGTTATTTGTTTTCGTCAAGGTGATTATAAAGCTGATCATATATCAGTTTTTCAAACAGCCGAGATACAACAGGTAGAACAGAGATGGGTCGATAGTTGGACCGATCATCATGCTCCCCACTCTTGAAAATAGGTGCAACACGTGCAGTTTTCCAACTGTCAGGAAATTTCCCGGTATTAATGGAGAGGTTGAAAATACTGCAGAGAGATTGTGAGATGACTGGAAAAGCAATTTTGATAAAATGGCTGGCTATACCGTCAGACCCAAATCCAAATGATTTCTTCATTTTTCCAAGAGCCCTTGCAGCTCTTACAGCATCAATGGCCTTGAACTCGAATTGGACAGTATTCTCACTAACTATATACTCATTAGACAGAAAAGTATATGCATCATCAAATCTATGTTCCTCCTATTCTGCATTGTCCCCTTCTTTCTTTCTTGCCCCTTTGAAATTCTCGTTTCTATATCAACTCTTTAAAAGCTTCCTCTACTAATACTTTTGCAGAAAATTGGCTTTTTATTATTGCAGAAATTTTTGAAAGTAAACTTAAGGCTCACTCATTTCAACTCCTCATCCCATTCATCCCCATTCATTGAAACATTTCCATGCATTACAGGTACTGATTAAAACTCACTTCCTAATTCAACATCTTTCATTGCATTACCACCACTTTCTTCAAAAATACCTAAATATATGGCTTGCCCTGATCTTTCATTTTCTCCTGTCTGCAAAATTGCTGCGTGCAGTACAGCTTCGTGTGTTGAATTGCAAAACCTTCCTCTCTCTGCAGTACCTTGCAACATTCAGTAACCTCATTAAAGCTTAGTAACTTACAAGCCCCGTGGTAGGCAGACGACTTCTTATTTTTAAGTTCTTTGTATAAGTTTCTGGGGATATTCCCCAGGGGTGAAGCTACCCAAAACCGGGGGACGGGTACTTGTGGACCCCAGTTTTGGGTCATAAATTCCCATCAATCCCCAGTTTTGGGTCATAAATTCCCCTCAGTCCCCGGTTTTGGGTCATAGATTCATATCAACCACCATCTTTCAGGAACATTCTATCCATCCTCAATTTTGGCTGGAAATTCTACTACTTCCTTTTTGTAGGATACATATTCAAGTTCATGCTCATCTTTGCTAGGTCAGATTGATTACTGCTTGACACCTTAAGCCAATTCATTTACTGTTTTTACTAATAAAGCAGTTATCCATGTCTTTAAAATTCATAATAACACATGCCTTGCCAGTTGTGAACTGGAACAAATTTTGAATTTTTTGTGGCACTTCTCCAGCAGCAATTTGCAACTTACTGATTCATCATACAATATTGAACTCCCATGAATGAGTCACACGACTGTTATCTGATGTTGACATTTCTGAGAGATCTATTTGTTGCTATCTTTGTAAGTACCATTTTTCTTGTCTTTTATGTCACTATGTTATTGTTTATGTTTCACAATTCATGGGCTGTATAGTGTAAATCTACGGATCAAAATAATAATAATGCTTTGTAGTTTGTGTCTGTGTGGCTTCAAGTGCCTTAATGGATGATCAAAACAAAGGAAGACATAGAAGCCTAATAATAAATATTGCGTCGTCAGATCTTCCCTATCCATCGTTGCTTTTCGACCATAAAATTGCGTCGATCAAAAGTCACGCAGAATCATAAATTATACCCATATCCTAGGTGCATTATGCAGACTTTCTGCATACTGGATTGTTGTAAGAGCATCGTCTTCGAACTTCAGTACTATCTATTACTCCATCATGAGGTTAGATGAAATCTTCAAGTAAAAACTTTATTTTGTTGCTCTTCGCAAGATTGCCTCAGTAATCTGCAGTAACCAATCAGTTGTCACTGTGAAGTGTGAACATCGGCAAAAGGCCTAAATCGAAAACGGGCCATACTCCATTGACCTCCTTTTCGCTCGCTAGTTTTCTAATGACCTTGCTCTCGCTCATTTCCCTGATTTGGCGCGAAATGGTAACACAAGAAACGGCGAAATTCCAGAAGGCAAATGATGGCATGCCAGATTTAAAGGAGGGTATGACCCCACTTTTCTTGTATCATAAGTCCTAATTATGCCGTAACTGAAAAGGATTTTGAGTCAAGTAGGCCCATAAAGATTTAATGCAGCTAAGTCCCAAGTGACACCAGTTTATGTGCTTGACCTGTTTGTAGGCCTCACCTGCTGCTTCAATCCTCAAGATTTCTATGAGTGGCAGACCTTCTTGCCTCATTAAGCACTTAAAGTGCGCAATTATCGTTATAAAAGCCGTATCACACTCTACTTCTGTGCTGCTTATCATCTTGATCAAAAAGCATGGCGAAACCCCTTTCTTTTATGATTATATTGATGAATGAAATTGAAAGTCACTGATTTCTTTTGAGCAGTTTTTGCAGCCATAGAGAAGACAATCTTGCAGTTCGCTGTGTAGTGTGTTGTAGTGTTTAGATATACAGGTAGACAATGCACTAGAGAAAATAATCAGAAAGTAGAAACAATGAAACACAGTGTTGACCAAACTGGCCCACTGATTAAGTCCCCAGCATTTGCTTATAATTACACACATGATTGTATGCAGATGGGGATATAGCTGTCAAGTCATTATTGAGAATTTTGCTGTTTAGTGTGGCTCCTAAAGCCCCTATACATTAGTTTTTGTACAGAATACATCCGCAGACCTTCTACGCAGTTTGAATTGAGAAGAAAGGTTGTTTTGCATTTGAAATATCTTTGTTGTTGTGGGACTATAAGAATTCCCCAGTTTTGGGTGTGTCATCATAATAGTTTCCCCAGTTTTGGGTGGGCTTTTCAACATTTTTCCCCGGTATTGGGTACTTTTGTCTAGGTCTCCTACTCAAGTCCCCGTCCCCAGTTTTGGGTAGCTTCACCCCCGGGGGATATTCTTTATGATAACGGATTCAAGCTTATGGCTGTCGTTCTTGAGACCAAGATTGAAGCAAAGATCTTTTTATTGTTAACTTGCGTCTGGTGCACCTCTGTGTGAATAGAAACCGTTCAAAGTTATAATTTTCTTCAGTGTTGATATAATTCCGTGGGTGAGAATCTTTTGTGTTTCGTTATAGCCAACATCAGGTTTTCCTTCGGTAAATTTACCGTTTTTCTTCAGTAGCGCTTAGCGTTTATCGCCAGCCATCTTAATTGATCTCGTGTGATGTATTCTTATCATATTTTGGTAATTTCATACCTTTCTATTGAAAACCATTACTTCAAACACATCTATACCCTTCATATTTGTCTCAAAACTTCCATCGCCCTTTGGCGGGCTCTTCAGTGAGAACGTTTCGATCTTGCGAACCAGGCGTCCTTGCATTGTTCGTAGAATAAAAGTTTGAAGAATTGATCTGGCCATTAGTTGTCTTTATCCTGATAATCATATCATCAGATATTTAATAGACCTTTTAGCTATTCTGAAAAAGAATCTCAATCGAACGATACTTTGCTACATTTTGTAGAATTTTCGAATGTGCATAATAGTGATAGAAGCTCTAACGCCAATCGATCGAATCTCGTGAATAAAAATGTATAAAAATAACGCTCGATCCAGGCTCTTTTGCTGAATAGCTAAAAGGTCTATTGTTGAAACATTGTAAATTCTCTAATCTAGAAAGTCAGGGCCCATGGCGGACACTTTGCCAAACATTTGGGGCGAAGCTATTGTTTGACTAAAAATCAGTTGTTTGTTTCTATTGTTTTCGAACGTTTTCGAAAGATCTCCGTTTTAGCAAATACTAGGGGCAAGTTTCAACCACTGACAAAGGTGCGTGCAACGGCTAACTAGTTTCTTTATAGATACAGCAAACAAACACTCCGATTACAGCAATGTCTCTCTGGCTAACCATTGTTCACGGCATGCGCAATTGATTGGAATAGAAAATTTTTGGACTTCGATTTTTAGCACTTGTAGAAAATCGCAAATGCAGGCATTCAAGTTTGCACAAACCCTTTCATTTGCTGTAAGTAAGCTACTCTTGAATGTAGCCTACTGCTACTAAATCGATGATGAAGGTGATGATGATGGTGATGATGATGGTGATGACGAGGATGATGACGAGGATGATGATGATGATGATCATGATGATGATCAAATGATGATTATAATAATAATGATGATCATGATCATGATGATCATGAAGAGGTAACCTACACGCAGCATGTTTAATTACTAAAACGATATTCTGGGCTGTCGAAGAGAGTATTTTGGGATAAGAATAAAGCTAATTTCCTGTATTCAACGAGGGCAACGCCATTCATGTTTAATTTTCACGGTCATGAAAATTACGCATGGATAACTTTGCTTTCTTTAGATGAAGAATCTATTTAGGGGATAGTTCGACATTATCTGAATATAAATTGCTATGGAGACAATTTGGCTGTTTTCGTTTAAGAACAAAATTCATATCATGAACTAAAAGAAAAAGTTTCAATAGAATGGGGTCGGTTCTAATGGTCCGTGATAGGTTTGGTTGATGGTATGTGGTCGATGCACTAGTCAGCGTGATCAGAGGTTTTACATCAAGCTGCACATTAGAGCATGACTTGTGAAGATAGTAAGACTCACCTGGTTGCGAATTCTAACGAGCTTTGAATCTTTTTGGAACTGCAAAACTTTGAACACTTGCATTTGAGACTCTTCCTGCATAACAAACACAATTCTTATCGCAAAATTTACCAAGCACAGCAGGGAAAAGAACATATTGCAAAGAGTTACGGAATTAGAGCAACGTTGATTTACCTCCTTGGCATTTGGATGGAAAAAATGATGGGATATGAAAGGAGTGAGGAACCTTCTTAAGAAACTTAGCTTCTAAGATTGCTACCAAAGAAAACTCAAGCTATGCAGTAACATTAAGTTGGATCAAGACAAGACTATCCTTTGAAACCATGACATCCACCGTAATCTGTGTGATGGGATCACGAGTTCCTTCTTGGAGGACAGAATATAATGAACTCAAAGACTTTAACTCTATGACACAAGAAGCCAAGATATGAATTCGGCTCTTCTTTGTTCATTCTTTTAGATTCTAAGGGGCTGTGGTCGGATTTAGATTGATACAATGTTGTACTACCCATTTCAAAATAGTAGATCCATTGCCAGTGTTTTCCTTTCCTTAACTATCATTAGAATATTTGTATCTATTTCTTGCTCGATGAAAACTGTATTTAATTGCTTTATAGAATAAAAAGAGTTATGTTATCGATTTCAAACGTTTGATAAGTTTTGAAAAAAATTATGGCAAAAAATGAACTTAAAGGGGTACAACCCATTTTTAATGGCTCAGCCTGCAAATATCGTTAAAACGATGATTTCGTTGGTTTTTGAAAGGTAATAACAATGTATGAGAATCAACATGTCCCTAGAATGATGGTGTTTTCAATTTTGTTTACAGTTTGGAGACGGCTCCATCTTAATCATAGTACTCATAAACAACGATCCTAGCCAAAATAAGTCAGGGCAAAGCGAACATGTTTTTGTGATGTTTTCTAAGATATCGAGACAATAACACACAATTAGGCCATTCTCCCTATTCTCCCTAATCCAACATTGGGAAGTTCAAATGGCGTTTGATTGAAGCAAATTGACACGAGGGAGCATGCAATCAGAGACAGAAGTACTGCAATTTCGCACCCGGTAGGCATGCTGAAAAAATGTGCAAAGCAAGCTTACAAGGATCCTTTGAAAAATCATACCTCAGTGGCTATTTTCTGCAATAAATCATGCCTGTGTTCATCTCTTTCTTGCAGCAGTGATTCTACATCTTGATTAGACTCTGCAAAACTGGGAAAATATTTACATACATGTTTCAACTTTGCGTGAGGAAAGAACTTTCATCAGACCTATAGCACTAAGAATCACGAATCAATCTGAAGTCGTTCTTAAAATGTTCCGGGTGTCCCAGGTAACAGATTTGATCAGGGCTAGCGCTAAGAACTTAGCTTGAATCAATTGGAAATGATTTTCAAACGTATCCTCCATAGTTAACTTGAAGATAGATACCTTGTTTATTGATATTGGAGCATTGAGAGAGGAAATTTTTATCATGAAATTCTAGATTTGCTTCCACCTCAAAACCAGAGCGTTTCACTTTTGGCGTAAGTTGTCATTGCACTTGCTATGAAATCTCCTGAATTGTAGCGAGGTACAGGCAAGGAGCCTCGTGCTTCGGATAATTCTTAATTGAAAGCCAAATCCAACTTGACGATCAAATGCACGAATTTTGTCCCGAAGAGACATCTCTGTTCATTCGACAAATGTTTTTAATCACATCTGCCGAATAAAAGTTATTCATCAGCAAAATAATTCCCATGGGTGTGAAAAATTCTTCACTATTTGAATAATATCCATTTGCTTTGATTGGAATTATTACGAAGCAAACAATGACATATACCCAAAGGATGCAAAATTCCCAAGGATAGGATCCTCGAGAGTTTTCAGTCGTGCTCAATGGCGTCTGTTTGTTGATTGATTTTAACTGAAGAAAGATTTTCCTTGGTGACCATATTCATTTATATTTTTGTCGGTTTTCAGTTTTACATTTCTATTCAAATGTAATGTGTACCTTAGCACACAGGTCCTTGCTTAGAATTTCCCCGCAACGCCTATCCTTTGAAGAGATTCCCCAAGACAGCGCGTTTGTAGCACCCAGGGGGGTACTCCCTAACTTTCAATACGGTCCATGCCACCATTTCCTTGCTGACCCCAAATATTGAGCCTAACGTTTTGGGAACCTTGAATATTGAGTTCAATATTTTGGATACCCGTACCAAATTCCACGATTCTTCCCTTTTTCAGATTTGTGGACCCTAAATATTGAATTTTTGTCCACGATGTAATTCACAGACTTCAAATATTGATTTACGTAAAATTTCAGACCCCAAATATTGGCATGGACATTGGAAGTTATGAAGTACCCCCCCCCCCTGGGTTGTAGCATAGGCCAAAACCTGAAAGCTCTGGTTTTGAGGTGGAGGCAAATCTGGACTTTAAAGATAAAAATGTCTACTCTCAACGCTCCAATGTCAATAAACAAGGTATCTTTTTTCAAGTGAAGTATCAAGGATCAGCTTAACGATTATTTCTGATTGATTCGTGCTAAATTCTTAGCGCTGGCCCTGATCAAATCTGTTACCTTTTTTCTTGGACACCCGGTATCTTGATAATTGACTTAAACGAGAAAGCATTGATTGGTGAAGATGAAGCCGCGTTTTTTAGCGCCAAGCTACGGGATTGCAGAAACAGGGTAGATCTAATCGAGCCCCCCGACCCTTGTCATGATGCTCAAGTGGTGGAGTCCTGCCGGGTATCGAACTCACTCGGCCTGACTGTTCTGGCTGCAAAGTCAAAGGATTACACCACGAGCTTGAGCGGGAAAGCTCACTTGAGTGAGGTCACATAACACCTGGATTACAATCTCTAGTGGAAAGTGATTTCGTGCTAATATGAGAGGTGAGCCTCCACAGTTGAATGAAATCTCACCAGAAAATAGAAACTTCTCATATAAACACTATTATAGACACTATTCAGTGAAAGTAATGATGAAGCTGCAAACGTAGGGCCAAGCGCTGGATGGCAGAAAGAGAGTAAGTAAACTTAATCGAGTCCATGACCCCTCGTCATGACGCTCAAATGGTGGGGTCTAACAAGTATCGAACCTACTCTACCTGACTGTTCTGGCTGCAAAGTCTGAGTATTATACCACTGCGCAACAATACCTTCAACCCAGCCCAGCCAGATGGGGGGGAAAAGCAAGCGTGAGCTTGATAAAAAATAAGATTTTGACAATAAAGCTCGTGGTGATGCGTTGGAAAGTTGATTCTTTTCAGGAAGGATCACTCATGCAAGTGTTTACCTTTAATTTTTCGGCAACTCGTGATGCAATATTCATGCAATGGAAAGTAGGATTCAAAAATATGACAGATTTTCACTTTGACTCTTTCTCTATGTCCATTTTTTATTTCAGCAACCAACAAATCTACCTCCTATTATTATAGAGGCAGATCTCACAGACGTGAATGATAGAAAGGTAGTCGAGAGCTACCACTGACTGACATTTACAAAGCTCGCTGCTTGCAAGTATTTTGCCACTTTCTAGATGGTAGCTTTTTTGCGTCATCTGCGCATCTAACTTATCAAATAAGCAAGAACTTTGTCCACGAACCACAGCATTTATCAAATCAATTTGGTGTTGATATGACCAAGGTGACACTGTTCTTATAACTCTACTAGTCTTTTGGCAACAACAAGCAATTTTCGAATCTTACACAGAGTTATTTGGTTTTTGTCTGAAAGTCAAAGAACATGTGCTTTCTTTTTTTGTTTGCATACGCTATGACTATGATTTGATTCTATTAATTCATTCGCAATGAGGGGACAAAGAGGAGTTCGTTTTTTGGTTTGACATGATATTACGCAATGACAGAATAAATTTTTACTAAGGTAAAGATGTAAAAGTTATGCCGAGGGTTGACGATGATAAAAACAGGCTGCTGAATAGGATCTGTCTCAAATTAGATGTCACAGGGCATTTTATCGCAATCGGTCGCCCAGAGAAAGCAACTTTCGGACATCGTTCGGCAGGAAGAAACTCCTCAAATTCTATTTGCTGCGAGTTTCAGAATCTGTCTATACATTCCAAAGAAAAGTTAGTTAAAGATGATAACCCATCAGCATAAGGCAAGGTTATCCACCACATCTAGTATCACAACAAACCCAATTGGCATGATACCCAAGTTATCTACAGCTGGATAAAAGCCCACTGGGTACAGGGTGATTCAACCATGTAGGCACATAGGGTCCATGGCCTGGTAATAAAAGAAATACCTTCTCAATGCTAGCCCAGCAGCAGTGTCACGGGATTTTTCATATTCTTCAAACTTTTGCTGATGCTTTTCCAACTCTCCCATCAAAATCGTCATGCACCCTGTAACAAGAGTACAACTTTAGTAGTACGAGAGGGAAATGAAAATTTGGACGAATGAAGGCACAACATTTAGATACAATTTTATGACTAAAGAAATGTCTTGAAAAGCATCATAGATGAGTATGAAACAGTATTACTAGGGAACAGTAGGGAACTATTACTAAAGGATTAGAACTAGGAAAGGGTGGGGTAATGTGGATCTACGGTATAAAGAATGGGTCTACTGAGGTTTTGCTAGAAATATCCAGGAGTGGCGCCAGAAGTTTTCCGACAGAGGGGCTAAAATTGACTGAAAAATGGTGTTGCCGTGCGATATTTTGCCAAATTTCTCCGACGAGAACCCAAAATTTCCTCCGACGGGGGGCTAGATGCCTCCGACGAGGGGGATGTAGCCCCCTCTAGCCCACCCCTAGCGCCACCCCTGGAAATACCCTTCCTCATCACATCAAAGAGATCTGGCTATTTTGTCGTAACGTCTACATAAAAAGCTGACTTTTGATATAAAACATAGTCTTAGATTTATCTTAGTTAATTTTAAAACAGTATTCTACTGAACAGCCTACTGTCGAAACATTTCAAGGCTTAGAAAAACTTTCTCCTGCCACTGTTATTTTGGTTTTCTGTACCATTAAGGTTACGCAAACGTTTGTGACACGAAATTTTGGCTTTCTTCCCTAAAAGTCGAACTATTAACGGAATCTAGTGAAACCATACATCATTCGATGCACAAGAATGTGGGGATTCTAACCATATCAAATTATTGGCACATATAGAAAAATTATATTTTCCAGGCAAATTTATTGCTTAAAAGAGTGTACCACCTTCAAAAGCTATTTTGTACCCGTTCATATGAGGTAACAGAATCTGACTTACAACAGCAGGAAGTGCAGATTCTAAGCTTGGAATTTTTCAAATTCCTTCTCCCTTTGAAACTACATGCTGTCAAAAATTAGCAAATGATTTTTCTACCCTCCTACAGTTGTATTTGGCGATAAAAGACGGACCAGGGCACATAAAAAGACTTTGAGACAAACTTTCCAACCTGCAAGTCTGCCTGGCCATATGGACATTTTCGAACCATTGGATTGGCTTAAAGGGTACAAAATGGCTTTTTGGTGCCTGCACCTCGTGGATGTGAGTCCCGAGAAAAAGGGATTTTACTAAAAGGGATTGGTAAAGTATACATTGGGATCACATAAACCCCACTAATCCTGATCAAGCCATTTAGGCTTAAAAATTCAATTAGAGTCTTCAAATAATTACCTAATAAACACAACCATACAAGAACGCGTAATGCTATTTCACACAAACCACAAGGACTTAGGGATAATCGGCTTAACAGGTCAAGTGGTTAGGTATGGATTTTGAAAGCCGTAAACAAAAACTTTGATGAAAAAATTATGGAAATCTACGTTTACATGTAATTTCTTCCATTTTCAAAACCTTTGTTGGCTTCAAACAAGGTATCATTATGTGCCTTGAAACTTCGGCTAAAAGAATATGAAGAAATCGCAAAATGGACATTTTCACCCAGAAAACGTTTAACGTAACCTTGAATGAACAGGAAGTGAGAGTTTGGTCCTTTACATATGATTTGACGTTTATCTGAAAGTCATTGGGGAGTTGTTTCTTTTCATTCTAATTTTCTATCTGGTGGGGTAAAGTGGGTCCACTGAGAATTCAGTTATTACTCAAATTCAACGGAGCGCTGAATAACTTAAATTTTTCGCATTTATATCCATCCTGTCGCGTTGTTTTTGGTCTAAAATGTGAAAATGGCTTTGCTGTCACCGTGGTTACCATCTTGTAACCAATGAATGGCCCGGGGGAGGTACTTCACTATAAATTCATACGTGGATGTGCGCCGCAAGGATTTCTGCTACGACCCAATCCTACAACTTTGGTCCGATATTGATACCCAATCCCAAAATTTTTGTCAGATATTGATACCCAATTCCTGAATTTTGAAAAAGTAACAAAAACAATTCGATGTCAAAGGGATAAGGGATCGAGGCTGGGAACGACAATTTTTGTCCCAAGTGGCCATTGGAACGAAGTTCTGATCTGAACACGTTTTTAAACACAAAAAATACTTGAAATCTCTTCACCTGAAACTGACCACGTGTTACTCGAAGAATTATCCAATTGTACTTTCATTCAGCACCCAACCAGAATTTTGAGGATAACAGTGAACCCCACTCCCAGAAAATTCCAAGTGAATGTATACCCCAATCACAGAAATTTTCCAGTAAAGTATATCACAATCCCAGAATTTTCAGGCCAAAAACTACCCAAAACTGGTGCACATCCCCGTCTTACCCCACAGTGAAGTACCCCCCCCCCCCGGGTTGAATGGTAGCAAACAAACTGCGAAATCCTTACTTGATCGTTGCTGTCAAATTCGATCACTGCCCTCGAAGTTGGAATGATAGCGGATTACCGCGAGACGGTGGTAGTTTCATTTTTGTTGAAGAAACGGGATTGCATGCGATAAAACGCAAAGATTGGGATTTAATCGAATAGCAAATAGTTGGGAAACATAACTCCACTACTCTTTTTATCCATTTACCTTCTGGTATTTTCATAAAATTCAAGTTTTGAGAATAGATCCACCTTTCCCACTAGTCGGGAAAGTTGGCCTATCTTAATGATCAAGTTGTAAATTCATTTGAAAATACTTAACTGCCTTTATCAGAGCTGAGGCTTTTTGGCAGGAAACAAGAAGCATTGAATGTCAATTAGACGAAAAAATAGAAAGTGTTTGTACAATGCTGTATTTTTCCCTTTTTTTGTCACCATAAAATCAACAAATTACAACAGAAAAACAATTTACATTACCATGCGCAGTACCATGCGCAGCGGGAGAGAACTCCGGGTTATCGTGCTCCCATTGCGAATGGTGCTTACAATTCAACGATGATATCTAACTAGGAGAAAACAAACCACTATCATAAAATACATCATCTAAGGTCTAATATAAACTTTCTATACTCTGCACACATCTGCAAGTCTAACAAGCACTATCTAAAACAAATTATATGAGTTTCAAAGTTTGGTCTGTCTAAGAGACTACAGCTAAAAATTTGGAGAATTTAACTTCGTTAAGAAATGGCTGATTTAACTGTGAACGGCGAAACAGGGTATATTAATTGAGAACAACTCAGATTTTTAAACGAAATTAAACATTGTAACAAAAATTAAAGGGGTTTGTGGCGCTGCAGTTTCAAAGAACTTGTAGCAGTTCAGCCTATTAGTCGATTCAATGAGTGAAATGGTTGCTTGATGGATAATTCTGTTATCGATTATGTTAAGGTGTGGGTTGCCATAAAGAAACATCTCACATTATCTTTTTGAATTAAGCTTTGAGATATCTAACCCTGGGATGTCTGAGAATTTTCGTAAGAGATCAATGTGCATCAAGTCAAACCTTTGGCAGTGCAGGAGAAAATGTTCATTGTCTTCATTTGCCATTCAACACGAACAAATGGGACTTAAACAGTCAAAGTTATGCCGGAATCTGTGTGCATTTAGCTCATTGAATTCAAGGCGAAGCTTAGTAAAACGTCTGATGCCTGATATGTCAAAGACATTGTAAACAGAATTCTTCACAGGTCTTATAATCTTTAGCAGTCTGTTTTCAAACTCGCTGATGGTTGTTGAATTTCTAATGTCATCATTTACTAAATTCCATTCACTGAGCACTCCTTGAAAGTATGAATTTGAGAAGCGATTTGGTCCTCACTATACCTTGATCATAAATGCATGGATTCCTGAGACTGTAGACATGTTGACGCTCAGATGGGCTTTCAGCAAAGAGATAGGCAAGAGATTGTGCCTTTTTCAGACTTTAGAAATGATGCATTCGACGAAACCACCTTCTGTCGCACTGTGATCCAGATTTCACGTTTTGTGTAATTAATGTAAAAAAATGAACTTTTTAGAATCCAAGCAAATGTATTTTTTCCTTGTTCACCATACTCTGAAGCATATAAAATTGCAAACTATTTTCAAATCAAGCAACAGGAGCCCGATAAATCATTTTTGAAGTTAGGCCTAAATTGGGTAATGTAAGCTGCTTGCTAGACCGGGCAAAGTCACAAAGTAGCATGAGTTTTCACATTTCCATTTCATCGCTTCTATGTGCCCGATATGAATGATCTTTTTTTATTTGGTAGATTGAACTTGTAGAATATGACTTTAACCCATTGATCAACGATTATGGCCGTAGAATGTGGAAATATTTTGAATTCATAATGGCAACCAACTATTGAAAATCACGCTGCCTGAATTATCAAACCCGATTTCAACACTGAATACAAAAAATCTACGTTTCAGAAAACTTTGAAAACCTATTTTAAAATGGACTTCAGCCTATTGTTGACACTCTTGCCAAAGCGCTAAGTAGAGGCTCCACGTAAAGAATTTTCGCGATTTTTTTGCGGAGTTAAGTGAAGACAGACTTTTTGACAAATTTTGTCGACAACTGTAATTTCACGGCAGGCAAGGATGGATGCTTGATGAGACAACATCTTCCATCATTTCAAGAAACAAGAAGCAAAAAGAAAATATTGGTCATTCCATGAATATAATTTTCGCGCTTTTTGCGTTTTCTAACGTCATTCACTTGTTTTTTGTTTATTGATTTATTCATTCTTTGATTCATTCATTTACATTTTTATAGTGCATTCACTAAGCATTTCAGGAATAGTTATTGCAAGGATCAAAAAAAAATTTACATAAAAAGTAATTTCATTAAACTTTGGTTCACAGCAGGACTTTGTTCGAACCCCCGGTGGGTGCAATTCAATAGCAAGGGGTACAACACGCTCGTCCATAATATTTCGTAGAAGGCCTTTTTCTCTAACTATCTAGTTTGCAAAAGACCCTGAATCATGGAAATTACAAAGGTAACCAACGTTCAGAGGAGTATCTGTGAACCCTAAAGAATTCTGTACAGTAGAAATAATGGTTCTGAGAGAAAGTTCTGCGATGTTTGCATTGTATTGCCATTCATTTTACTGACTTGTTTCATTGAAAAACAGCAGAAACCCATAAAACGTAAGGTATAAAATTGTTTCCAGGCCAAGTGAATTTCACTATTTTCCAGGGTCTCGACTCCACCAGCATTTGACTGTTTTTGGGATATTTTCTGGAACAAAATGTCCCTTGTTTGAAATCCTAGGTCCTAGGATTTTGGTTCAATTACACCCCTTTCTCAGCGAAATAATTGATGAGCGTGGTGTCATATCTTTACCGACATTGCATCCACCACCGGGTTCAAACCACTGTGTTACAGTGTTGCACGGTCATGACATACCAGAGAAAATGTTTAGGTAAGCAGATTTCAATGCTTGATTATCAAAGTCTATCTCAAATGAGATGTTAGGTTAGATTTCCGAGAACGGTAAAATTCCTAATGGAAAACTGTCCAATTTTTTTACATTCCCGGGTATTTTCAAGTGATATTGACTTTGAGACGGACTTTGGATGAAATCAACTTTTCTCATTGCTATTATACACGAATGTTTCAATTTAAAACTATCCGTCATTAAATCAAAGAGGCACTCGTCACATTATTCTGATGAATGAATGAAAAAAAAGTGAATGGCTTGTGAAAACGCGAAAAGCGCAAAAATTATATTCATGGAATGACCAATATTTCCTTTTTGCTTCTTGTTCTTGAAATGATGGAAAATGTTGTCTCATCAAGCATTCATCCTTGCCTGCATTGAAATGACAGTTCTCGACGAAATTTTTCAAAAACCCGTCTTCACTTCATGTCGTAAAAAAATCGCGAAAAATTTTTTACGTGGAGCCTCTACTTAGCGCTTTGGCAAGAGTGTCAGCAATAGGCTGAAGTCCATTTTAAAATAGGTTTTCAAAGTTTTCTGAAACATAGATTTTTTGTATTCAGTGTTGAAATCGGGTTTGATAATTCAGGCAGCGTGATTTTCAATAGTTGGTTGCCATTATGAATTCAAAAAATTTCCACATTCTACGGCCATAATCGTTGATCAATGGGTTAAAGTCATATTCTACAAGTTCAATCTACCAAACAAAAAAAGATCATTCATATCGGGCACATAGAAGCGATGAAATGGAAATTTGAAAACTCATGCTACTTTGTGACTTTGTCGGTTCTGGCAAGAAGCTTACATTACCCAATTTAGGCCTAACTTCAAAAAATGATTTCTCGGGCTCCTGTTGCTTGATTTGAAAATATTTTGCAATTTTATATGCTTCAGAGTATGGTGAACAAGGAAAAAATACATTCGATGGGATTCTAAAAAGTTCATTTTTTCACATTAATTACATGGCTTGGATCACAGTGTGTCGTATAGGCTCTCCCAACCTACCTCCTGGTAAAGTCTTTGCCTACTCGCACCCTTCCATGCCCCCGTAACCGCAACGGCTGCTGAATATTGAGTCTGTTCAGTGAAATCAAGCTTCATATCGGGACAATATTTATGATAGATTATGTCACCATAATCGAGATGAAGTCTAACATACAGCTTGTAGATTTGATCGGAACATCTCTTGAAACATGTTTAGAAAAGTAATGTATTATCCCAATCCCACGCCTCGCTTTAAGTATAGCCTCCCTAATATGACTTTGAAAAGTAAGTTGAGAGGTAAGAATCATTCCGAGATGCTTGTGCTCCGTCAATCTGGTCACCTCTTCATTTTCTGGATGCAGAAGGAGATGAAGCGGCTTCACCCTTTTCGTTGAGAAAATAAGCTCTTCAGTTTCATCAGCATGAAATTGCATTTTCCATTGCCAAGCCCAGAGACGGGCTTTTTCTAAATCCCCGTTTCATTCGTCACAATTTTGAAACACGTCTTTAGCAATAGAAAAAATGGATGTATCATCCACAAAATTTCTGATATCACTATTTATATCATCAACAAGATCATTTTTGTATAGAGGAAAAAATAATGGACGTAAGACTGAGCCTTGGGGAACCCCTGCTGCAACTGCCTCCCATTGAGGGCTTTGCCTTAGAACAACCCTTTGCTTCCAGTCTGTCAAAATTTTTTTTCATATCAATATAAAAATTTTACAATACATGCTACATTCTACTATACTCTAACTACTATGCAACACTACGAGGACGATACCATGAGGAGCAAAAGTCAATGTCTACCCCATGGCCAACACATAAAGATATATAATTAAATAGACAACTAGATAAGCACGTACAAAAAAGGTTCCTGTTGTTTTACCAACTACTTATTTTGAGATTCTGCTAAATTTGAACCACATTGGATGTGAACCACTTTTGGACATATTGGGTAATCTAATAAAAGCAAAACGTATTGCAAAATCACCAGAGTTTCAGAACGTTGATCGATTTCAAAATTGTCTCCAATTGCATTTGTGTCAAGAAAACCTCAATTCAGTACAACGGATTGGTAAACAACTTAACTCCGAAGACTGCAAATTGCTGACAAATTCTGAACACAAGATTTCTCCACGGTACTGAACATCCCCCACTGTTCCCAAGATGACCCCTACGGTACTGAGCATCCCTATTGCACAGCACGCGTTTCGCGGGTTGACTTTGAAAATATCTGATCTGGGGTGGTCTATTTCAAAGACAGTTGCATATTATACTGAAATAGTGTGCAATCAAACTTACTTATAACGTCCTCTTTTTTCAGCCGATCTGTTTCTTCTTGTGTGACTCTCAACAGTTGATCCATTCTTTCCCTGGGATTATTAATCAAACAGCTAGCATCAGTACATGCATAAGGAAACTTAAATGAATGAATTGAACAGAATTGCAAGAACTATTATCATTATGATCATCTTGCCATCCGGGATTTAGCAGTGGCTAGAACCCGGGGGGGGGAGTAACATAACATGTTGAGGTTACGGGTATGTGACACCCATATGGGTGGGTTTTTCGGTCCAAAATTCTCTAAACAAGGGTCCCTTTTTCGGCAGATTTTCCTCAAGCATGGGTGGGTTTCCCAGAAATTGGAAAAGTTCTCAAAAATGGGTACTTTCCCGCCAAAATTCATCATCAAAGGGAGTATGACGGCAACTGTCGGTAATTAGAAGAGGGTAGCTTTCTGAAAACTGAGCGGCAGACCCCCGTCCATCCGCAAGTCATGTATCCCCCGGGGGGGGGGGGCTAAAATGACTTTTTTGCCACTTTGCAAATCTTTGGATGGTCATTGAATGGATATTTTTCTCAGTAGTTCTGGGTTGCAAAATAAGGGGGTAGGGCTTCCAGTCCCATGAGTATCGGTTGGAAAGACAAGGAAGGAAGCATGGAAATGAAATTGGAAAAAACTTCTATTTTTCGAGACGGTCTTCTACAGTTGTGGCCAAAAATTTAAGACCACACTTTTGTCACTAACATTCTTGGCGTAACGAGATGGAACCCTACCACTGCGCCTACTTTACTCTCTTCGAGCTTGTTTTGGGAAACTTTACACGTAAAATCCGAATTTCGATGAAGTTACCGATGAAAAGGTCAATAAAATGGCCAGAATAATTTGTCTCACAGAGGTGCTAAGCTATGGGATAGCTAGTCAGCCGAGTCAAAGCAGGCAATCTTTCTATATAGTTTCAAGAAACTATCAAGAATGTAAGGCATTTCTCTTCCTCAAAAATTAGCTTATAAAGCCGGGATTTAGATCATATTTTGTTTTATAGATCTCTACCATGAGCAATTGCATGTTTCTCTGATGATCAGTTACCGAATCATCTATTTCCAATAATTTTTCAAAACGAGAAACATTCTCCTTGAATGCGATTCTTGAGGCCCTTTCATGTATCCTAGCCATCTTATTATTCAAATCTCTATCGTGAAACATTCAAACCAGCGAGGAATAGCTGAAATGGGACATAACGAGTGTTTTCATCAATATTTTAAGATTTCCTGCAGGAAGCCCCATTCGAAAACATGCAACAGCCAGTGAAAACAGCGAGCAAGATTTCCCTTCGTTCTCCATCCAAGCGATAATGACATCTGCATGTGTTCATGTATTTTGTCCTCTTAGGAGAATGGAACCACTGAATAAGGTATTTGTATCAGGGGAAGACTTTTTCAATCACCTAAGCGGACATTACGTGCTTTAGTGTGCTCAAGTCATCGCTGTGAAGTGAACATATCATGGAAACTTGCTCATAATTTTAGCATGTCTTTTAAAAGTATTTTTCAGACGTAAATCTTTCTACAAAATCCCTTGCAAGTTCTGAACAGAGTGACCGACTTCAGCCAAAGAAAACTCTGAAGATAATTGAGCAGGTTAGCTATTCAACCCGATACTGCAAAATATCATTGTTTAATACTCAGGGAGCGGTAGCCTTTACAAACAACGGGGCCTTTTTTTATTCACCTGGTATAATTCTAGACAAAGGAAAGCAGCATAACATACCGATCAGCTTCTAGTTCATCCAGCAGTTCCTCTGTCATACGAGCCCTGCAAATGAGAAACAGTGGTACAAAACACAAGTTTGCAAAAGAATGTACAGAGGATACGGTGTAGGATCTATCGAGGGAGAAAAAACTTGCTTCATTGGTTTCATTTGAAAAATCGCCAAAAATCTGACCATGCAAAAGCTCTTGAATTTCCTTTCATCCATTTGTGTTAAGGAAGAAATAAACCCATGCAGCGGTCGTGATTTCGTTGTTTCACGGGCCACGACAGAGACAACAAAGTTGTAGAATGAAGCACCGTATCTTAAACAATAATACTTTACAAACATGGTACTTTAGCGAGAAACCTATCATCTGCAATTAAACAAATATCCAACTTGACAATATTTCTTGGATTTTGGAGTATGACTCAAAACCACATAGCTTCTATGAGACTGTTCACACGGAGAGACTTTTACAGAAAACTTGCCCAGCCAGGGAACTTTCTTTGACTTTTGCATGAGAAGAGTTTCCCCGGCAAGGAGAGCAATAAAACAATATCCCTTTGTCTCTGGCTAGAAAGGATAATGATAAACGAAAGTTCATGGAGGTCTTAAACCTTTAAAAAAGTTGAAAACCATCCTCCCAAAACCTCAGCTAAGCAATGTATATCGTGCTGTTGTAGGAAGTCACATGTGATATGCAGATGTTATTTGGGGTAGCCTCTCAAATTCCGAAAAGGAATCCCTTCAGCGTCTTCAGGACAGAGCCATCTCCTTAATCAAAACGTCCAAGATTAAAGAAGAATGGTCAAATAACTTCCTTCGTACTGAGCAATATGTCATTTCTAATCGTGCCGTTTTGGCCTATGGACAGACTCTGCCCAGAAAAGCTCTGGAACAAATTCCAACAGAGATCCCAATACTACAGTTATTACACGCAATTCTGCAGTCAGATTCCGAGCTACTATTTGGAGTAAGCCAAAAAAGGATATTCCAGGGAGCTTCCTACCTTATGCCAATTAAAAAAAACAACTAAAAACACATTTGATGTGCTGAAAGCCAATTAAACACGACTCCCTGGAAGATCAGCATGCCATTAATTTTCAGTATATTTCTTTTGTTATATAACACGAATTGATAAAACTTTCTTTTTTGTAATAGTAGATTTAGCTGAGGGGATTTTGTGTATAAAAACTTGGAATGAAAATGAAAAAAAAATTAAATGAAAGCGTTTGATTCGCTTTGCCAAGAAACCATGTCCAAATGGAAAATAGCTTTAACGACGTAATCTTCCCTCTGGAGTCCTTGCCTTATTACGACCATTTGGAAACGTAACACATTGGGAAACATAAACCAGATTTATGTAGCATAGACCTTGTTTATGTCGTTGTTGGAAGCATGGCGTTTCATGCATGAATATGCGCATGATTGCGAGATTACTTTCTGCAACGAACGCCGATGCAAAAAATTTGGCTCCACAAAAGTTATACTTGCAAGAAATTTTCTTAAATTTCACAATTTGCTGCAGAATATGGTAGCACACCAAAAATCAGTATTTGGCTGACTTAAGCCATATCCAGCATGATCAATGTCACTAAATACGTTTTATCTCCGATGTAACACATCACCAACAGAATCTGACAGTGGTAGAATTTCCTAATTCGGAGGTTATTTTGACTCCGTAGGAATTGAAGCAGATTCGAGTTTAAAGTTCATGATTCAGTAACTACAATCTTCAGCAGTGAAAGATTTATCGAAATCTTTAATAGTTTAGGAAAACAAATCAAATGATAAAATTACGGAAAACGTTGCTCCATAGCTACACTCCATGAAAAGTGACAAAGAATGACCAAGAAAAAATAATTTACTTCTCTGTGATTTGCAGAACAAGCGACACTGTATCATTGATGGATAATTCATCTGAAATGATAGAAATTGCAATAAAAGAGGTTAAAGCTAGTCCCTAAGACAACAAACTAGTGTTTTCCTAAACACAATAATAACAATGATAATAATGACATAGTGATTATAATGATGACTATGAAAATATTTCATCACTAAAAGCAAAATTATACCTATATAAAGAAATATACCGGGTGTCCTAAAAGGAAACTTCCCACGTTTCAATGGACGCATGGAAAGTACTTTAATATCTGGCAATTTCTATTCATTTTACTTGCATACCAGACCTTTTGACTTACAGTTTGCCATATCGTAAGAAAATATTAGTAACCAGAAAATGGATTAATGAGCTCTAGCATTCCATGTTCACGTTCAAGGCTAAACCAGAGAGGTTTGTGTGCCTTTCAGCTTCATGTTGGCGATAGGGGACTCCCATGATAAGCAACACAAATTGGGCTTGCGATTCGTTCATTGCCTTAATGTTTCGACTGAGCGGAAAAATGTCATTCACAAGAGAAACACGTCGCTTTTAATCGAAAATGAATTAGGACTGAATGATTATCCAATTGGAAAATTAGCCTAAGGTGCTAAAAACTGAACCAAATAGGTCTTGGGAAAACGGTTTGCTGTTGTTATTGTTTCCTGGAAATTTCAAATGGAAATCTTACTACTTCATGGTTTCACGGGAGTAGATCAAACAGTCTTTCTCTAATAAATCAGTAAGGTGAGACAGAGCAAAGTGGACTATGCTGAAGGTTTTCAAGAGTAACCCCAAAGAAACTGTAGTTGAGGGCAAACTTTTTAACTTTGTTTTGAATTATGTCTTTGGGTCAGTATGTCCAGCAAAAATACTTTTCAAATCAAGGCAATCTCCTTTATTGCACTTTCTATCATCGCAGATGAATTGTCCATCTCGATAACAAGTTTTCTTCTGTTCCTCTCGTATTATTCTGATTTCCTTATATCTTATGTTTGCTCCATCCATTTCATTTCAATCATTTACACCTGTTTTTTCATGTCTGTTCCAATTCCCGTGTCAGTTCTTTTTTACTAATTAGGTTGTTTATCACACGCGCTATTTATTTCCTTTGTTTCGTATTCTTTATGATGTGGTTCGATCGTCAGTAATTTTTGGGGGTTCTGGAGATGGAGCATTGCATGCTTTGAAACATTAACGATTAAAACATGGACTTGTCAGATATGGGTTAAGTAATGGGTTAATATCAACTGGATTTGTCAAATATGGAATAATCACTCTTTCTTCTTTGTGTGTCTTCCTACTGGTTCGAAGGGAAAAAATGAGTATCATTATCGCTGTTCTACTATTGCAACTTTTCAAATCTTCTTCCATGGTCTTACAAAAGTGCTTGCATTGGAGACCATTTTGTCTTGTTCACTGTACATCCACACGAGGTAAAAAGAACTACTTAGCAAATTGTTGAACAAGACCAACAAAATACCGATAGAATTTGAACTCGTGATCTTCTTTGCTACTCTTAAGAATCCCTTGCTTGTTGAAACCAAAAATACAAAAAATTTAATAAGATGGGCATTTATGAAAAAAAATGATGGACTATGTTGAGAAGAACCTCTCCCGAATCAAATTTTTATCAAGAAATTATTTTTGAACGCATAAATTCGAGTCACCTTGTGAGATGTGAATAAAACTCGATGAAAAATAATGGGAATGCACTTAGGAAAATGTTACCTTGCGTTTGAATACCGTATCACCACGAAGAAACACTTTTTGAAAGTAATTCATCCCCCCCCCCAAAAAAATAAAACCAAAACTTTTTTAAAATTATGCTGTTATCATGTTTGTAGCCTCATGGTGATGAACATCTATCTCTTCTGTGTCCATAGAAATCCTTGTTCAATCAAATTCCAACAAAATTTTTTTGCCCATAACTGCATTTTTGAATGAAAATCAAACCTTGGCAGTCTAATTAAGGAGGATTTTCGCCAGCATAGATTAGAATATTTTTCTGTATCATCAGAGCACAACCTGACGTTGCAAATTTATGATTTTCTGAAAGCTGACATATGAAGCAATTGAAAATAAAAAGATCTTCTTCTCCGACATTATGTTCACATGAGAAATAAAAAATCCTAGGTGGTTCATTTTATTCCGTGGTTAACCTTACCCCGTTTTACCCTAGCTTTCAATTCTTCGTTCGATCTGCTATATCATGGAATATTGCAACTTTCCGTGTTCGACCAGCTAAAATTGAGTGCCAAATAAAAAGCTTAGTATTTTCCCCAAGAATTTGATCCAATTTTTCAGACCTTAATACAAATATGCTAAACGTGCAGAACTCTTGCTCTTCGTCAAGGCAATGAACGGAAATGTCAACCAAGCATTCGTAGCCCCGTAGCCCTCATCCGAACATTCCCATTTACCGCGATGATGCAGGAAGGCATACGCGAATCTCTCTGGTTTTGCCCTGAACATGAACATTAAATGTTGGAGCTCATAACTCCTTTCCTAGATTACTAATTTCTTCCTATGGTGTGCCCATTGTCAGTTGAAATGAGTTGAATTTTTCCCGAACTCCCCCGGATGTTGTTTTAAAAAATGATAAATAACCTGTTGCCAGAATATACATTGGATCCAGTCCCTCAGCTTCAACAGCCGTATTACTCTCTTCGCAATCAGGATGTCATTGGTCGAATAAGGGCAAGAACAGAAAAATTCAAATCTAGTTTCAATTCCAATTGCCTGGCTGAATGGAATGAACTAGATCCAGAGATTAGACTTGCACCGTCGGTTGGTATCTTTAACAAAAAGCTGATTTCCATAATCCGTCCCCCTGCTAAATCTGTCTTTGGGATTCACGACCCAATAGGATTATCTTATTTGACTCAGCTAAGAGAGGGTCTTAGTAAATCATGCTTCCATAAATTCAAGCACAATTTTAGAGATTCAATAAATCCAATGTGCCCTTCAAATGATGGTATTGAGACCACGGATCACTTTCTGTTGCTCTCCCCCTCCTTTGGGGTTAAACGTCGAAATCTTCCCGCTAGAGTGTTTGAATTGCTACGACCATATGGATATATCGATCTTTCCAATGAGGTTTTCACGCAACTTTTATTGTATGGTGATAAAAATCTCCCAACTAACCTCAACAGAAATATACTCTAGCTGACCCTACAATACATCCACGCAACTGGTCGATTCAATTAATATCACAGTAGAGTTTGTAAACCTTCACTTAACCACCTACCGTCACTTAGTCCATTTTCGTAAAGTCTCTTGTCGTAGAGTCTCGTTCCTGTTTTCTTTTGTACGCCTGTTTCACACCTGATGTTAGGCTTACGTAGTTTAAACGATTATCGATCTTGACTACAAAAAGTATCTGCAAAATCAACGTCAAATTCGTCCTCTATCATCACCTATGTTGGCCTGTCGTCCAGTGTGAAACCGGCTCAAGAAATTATTAGTTTAGTAAAAATTATTCATGTTTAGTAGTTGTATTTAAGAGTTTATTTAGTTGTAGTTGTATGAGTTGTATTTCTTAGATTGATGTTAGATGCCAGGGGGTAGTCATGATATATTGCTCCTCCTGGTACCGTATTCGTAGTGTCGTACAGTAGTTCGTAAGTAGTGTCGTCGGTAATTTCATTATTGTAAACTTTTATCTTGAATATAAAAAAAGTTGAAATGATATGACGAACATGTAAGTAGAATGTATAGAAATTCCAACATCACAAACTCTCTTCTCTTAATTCAATAAAACGCCGGAACTTATTTTGGACATCCGGCACATACATGCCTTTCTCCAAAATGCGCATGAAGAATACTACATTTGTACAATTTTGAATCGACGAGTCCTTTTAAAAACACTAGGAGATCTGGGTTTAGCCAGTCTTTGTCATTCTTACACAAAAACACTATCTTGACCGAATACAAATATTGACAGCTTCACCTGACTACATTGAAAAGCAATTAATTTTGGAACCCTTATACTGGTTAATGCATTCAACAGATGTTGTCCAGAATCGTTTTAACCACCTAATTCCAGAGCGTTCATACACAAATTGATGAAAAAATGGCATTTTTGTATCTAGGATTAAATTCTTGCAGCGTTGGACTGTAGCTTTTCTGTTTCCATTCACTGCTCTCTTTTATTTCTGAGCCAAACAACAGTTCAACTGCGACGACATTTTCCTTGCAGCGGACAATCATCGGATTAGGCCTTTTTAATGATCTAACTACTAACGTTGGACAAGCAAACACTGCAAGATCAGAATATCTCTCCTTGTACCTTTGTATGCATCTTAATATATCTTTTACTTCTTGGAATGAATCTAATTTTTACTTGTACGCAGATTGAAGACTACAAGTCAGAAAATCTCAAAGTCATACGTGCATTTTTCAAAAATCTAAAAAAAAAACTGGTATGGGAAGCTGATTCAGCCCCACTCCCGGGCTTGAACGTGTTACGAGCACATTGAAAACACGCAAGCGTGTAAGGTATCAAATATGAAAAAGAGGTTTTAATAGACCTTTACACAAAGTAAACTTCGATTCGAGGTGAAGCCTGCATTCCAAAAAGGAAGTAAATTTTCTTGCTGCAAGAAAGCACTCTGTTTCCAAAACTAAACACTGCTAATACATTTCATGGGTTGCCGTTAGAGACGCACGTCGTTAAGTGACTCCAAAGCTGGGCGAAACCGGCAAGTCAACATTACAATATATTGCTGCAATTTTCTGTAAAGGTCTATAGGGACAAATAAAGATTTCAATTACTTTCTTTCTAGTTGTTACTTTTTACTTCGTTATTCCTACCATTAGATGTGGTATAAGTTGTGCGTATATATATTTGTATAGATCGTAAATCTCTTAGAGAGCAAGCTAACATCAGAACGAGTACTGCCACTTTCTAAGCGACCTGCATCCAAAAGTAAATATAATTATATGTTTTAGACAGGCAAAAATAAATGTATGAAGTTTATGGAAGGAATAAGCGACGAGAATAACATTTTATCCCCGTACAAAGTTGAGAAATCTGCCTACAGTAGACACGAAAAAGAAACCATAAAAGAAATAAGTTTGACTATATGATAATACTTGATTTAGATGCTTAAACAAAAGACCGCTTGAATACAGTGTGCTGCCAAATTCCAGGAATAAACTTGTTAAAGTTCGTTTGCTACGAAGAACTGCTGTCCCAATGATGCTCTTTTAAACTCTATTCCTCTAGACGTAGTTTCCTCTAATCATGCACAACGTCGATCACATTTCACAACATTCTGTATCCAGTGGAAGCTCCATATAGTGGACACCTGTAGTACCAATGTTACTGTCTGTCGTAAAGAGCTGTTCGCTGCATGGAGGCGTCATGTTTTTTCATATTGTGTTTTGGGACAAAAATAATTACTTTTGCATGAAGGTTTCCGTCGTAGAGAGACGTCCGTTAATGGATACTCCACTATATTGCTCTTACTTTGGAAGAAGTTTCTCAGTCTTTTATATGCAGCTACTTTTTACAGACCTAGGCAAATTGAAGCAAAGGACAACCAACTGCACTGAGAGTCCACTCCTTCTGTCTTCTAACTTTCTCTTGATAAGCATTTTTCAAATATAAGTCGAAACGAACAGTTATTTCCACTATTGTATAGTGCCTCTGTGCACGATTAAGAATGATTATATCTGGTTTACCATCGTAACGATATGTTTAACAACCTGCTTCAGTCCTTCCTTACATTCAGGAAATATGGCCTATTTTCCTTTCTGCATTCTGCAACTTTATTCAAATTTTGGAAATGATCAAACTCGCTGAAACCATTTGACTAATGAGCTACAGACTCTATATGGTAAGTCTGCAACAGGACGGTCAAATTAAGTTCTTCAATCATGGACTGGAGGATTTTTTTTTCTATCCATATAAAATATTACAATTACAAGGCTACGTTCTACTATACTACTGGATTAACTATGCAACACTACAGGGACGATGCAAAGAGGAGCACGGGACAATGACAACCCCATGGCCTTTAACATAGAGACATGCAACAAGACTAACATTTACAAAACGCTATGCATACATAGAATTAATATTACAATAAATACAGATACTTAAGATAAAAATTACAAGTATAAGGTGCTATATACCACGTAACATGAGAGAAGAAACTATAGTAACTAGGACTTCTAGTTTCCAATTCGTCTATTGAAAGCGTTCTGAAGCATGGATGTATTCTAATGTCGCCAATAAGATTTTCTTATTTGCATCAGCCGGTAACCTTTCATGACCATACAGAAGAACTTTTGTCATTTCTTGTAAAGAAAGGTTAGATAAACCATTTGTTTGCAGAATCGCATTTACGCTGTCGAGAAGATCACACCTGATCAAAGCATAGGCATGGCAGAGCAGCAAAAAGTGTTCCGTATCCTCAATGCCATCATTAATTGGGCACATAGGGTTCAAGGTATCCCTATGGAATATTTCATCAGTTTAAACGGAAAGATGACAGAACAATTGACTACAAAACTGTTCAGAAATCATTTCCTACAACTCCTGGCAGAGATCTGCTACCGCTGCGTCTCGTTGTGTTGAGGACCTTCCTTACAGTGCTAAGATCGAGTGTTTTAGGCCATTTTCACAAGGTTGAAACAAATGAATTTTTGAGAAGTCAAATAAACGTTATGCATTTTAACTGTATGCATTTCAAATTTGAGTACTAGCTCGCAAATACGCGAGAAAAAATCACGAAAATACTTCTGTTATTTAGCTGTCAAGCAACATTCGATTTATTCAGGTGCCTCCAGTACCCAAGGTACTAAGATTTTTCAAATCCAAGAACATTTTTGGCAAACCTTATCTAGTGCTGCGATACGCTGCATGGAGACGATAAGGGTGAACATTAAACTTAATAAATTTATGTCTTCTCCCACTATGAAAGGTGCAATGTATTTCTTTTTTAGTTGAATAAACATGTTTACCTTCCCGCAAGGCATGCAATAGCTTTTCTCGGTTTCCCTCGCCTTCTTCATATACTCTATGTAACTCTGACTGCGTCCGCATTTCTTCCTAAAAATCATCAAAAGTACAAGTACATAATTAAAATAATTGCGCAAACAACAGGCAACAATTACTTCATACTTCATTCAAAACAGCATTTTCTTCTTCTTTTCAAGCTGCATCGGGAGAGAAAAGACGTACAGACGTTTTATGGGTGTGTTCAATCGGCGCCAATTCTGAAAACGGTAGACTGGGAAGACTCGCGATTTGTGTTTGATTCACTTCCCAGTTCCGAAAACGGCAGGTTTGGCAGGTTTGGAAGGCCTGCCGAGCCTTCTGCCTCAACAGGCGGAAAGCTTGGCAGACTTTGAAGGGATTCTCGTTTTCAATCGCGAATCTATTCGTGCTGCTATAGTAATTGAGTCAGTTCAAATCTTTGTCACCAAGCACCGGAATCGTCTTCGTGTTTTTCAACTGGAAACGTCACTTTCGATTGGAGGAATCTGAAACCAGCTGTTTTGAAGAATTTTGAGTTTCATTGGGCACTGTGTTTCCGTCTCTGCGAGGTCTACCGTTTTCAGAATTGGCTCCCATTCACAGCGGAAAGTACAGCCTGTATGTATGCTATAACATCTGTTTCTTAATAAAATAAGCTTGCAGACGACAGTGGAAAAAGTAGAAGAGTGCAGGCCGTACGTACATCTGGCTGAATTATTAACTGAATCAATATTTCAAAGGACTTACAAATGCTACATTTGCCAAAACTTTTTGCCTTTCTTTTGCAGCCGCTGAAAGGAGAATGGCATTTTCTGTCTGCACATCTTGAATTCTCTTTTCAAGTTCCAACTGCTTCTGCTTCCTCGTTTCCTTCGATAAGCAAAATCAAATTTTCTTTACATTGAAATATGCTGACACCCAAGTTACAAAGAGAATACAAGTCGAGAATGTCGTAATGAGAACAGCTGGCTATACGGAAGCTAGTTACCTGCTACAAATGACCCTAGCCAAATTGCGCTGAATGATTTATGCTGCACGTAGCTTGAGTTTCATGCCATATGAGCACAAATGTATAAAAATACAATTTTGGCAACGAAAAATGATAGAAAATAACAAGAAAGATGGTGGAAGGGAGATGTTGCCATTATCATCATTTGAAACACTTGGAATTTGGATTGATATGATTCATCGATGCTTTTTCAAATGCAATGATTGAAATGAGAAAGCTCCCATCCACCATCTTCAGCATTCCAGGCTACTTCCAAGTGATCTGAGCGATAGGTTAACGATAGTTTCACAGTGGATAATTTTTATCATCTGTTCCGTGAAGCATATATTTATACTTAAAATAACTACGGTGTCCTGATTGCACAAAACATTCCAAGCAAGGGATGCTTCAGCCGTATTATTTTTCTGAAACCTGGTTTTCGAGAAGGAAACTAGCTTTTTTTCACACAAACTACGTAGGTTTGAGAAAATTCAGGTTTATCAAATGGTGACTTTGACTTGCCACAAGCATTTTGGATAGAAATTGCTCGAAATGGTTAACGTTATTTACGTCATGGTCTTCAAACCGGTGACCTATTCCTTTCACTCATACTAGATATTAGCTGATCATAATACTGTCAAGGACAAAACAATTTTCAATTGATCTACAATGCAAATCATATGAGAACTCCACGTTTTACGCATCATAGATCCATGGACTAAAATCTTTCAAAACGGGTGGACTGAAAAAAGTAACCCCAAATCTACAGTAACCCCAATTTCAAAGGGCTTTCTTAAAAAGGCTTTCTGAGCGCGAGATATTTAAGAAATTTTTATGGCACAAAGTACAACGTAAAATAAAAATATTGAGTGAAAATCAGTTGATTACTCGCTGCAGAGTCATGAAGTTTTGAAAACAGATCGTCTCAAAACCCACGGTAACAAAATCACTGACCATCAATAAAAACCTACGAACGCATTCTTCCTTGATCTACACGTACTATTTTATAAGAATCTGCTTTGAGAAACTTAACAACTCTCAGATCGCCAAAACTTAAGAAACTCCAGTACTGGTAAAGTATAACTTAAGAAACTATTTGCTTTGATAAAAGACATCTCTTACCACAATTTCACATTATAACCACGTTTTCCGTATCATATTACTTGAGACTTGAGAAGCACTTGAGTAACGTCTAAACATTAGGACGGCTTCAAAGCCTTTGTTTTGAAATATTCACGGGGGCACATGTAGCGAAGACAAAGACTGTTATGGAACCTTTAAGAAACTCGTAAGAAACACTGAGTACGGATACTCCAATGATTTTAAGAAACTTTCAATTCTAGCCAAAATTCTTCGTTTCTTATAAAAAAATATGTGTACTTGATAACATCTGTGCAAAGACTGCTTTTCGCATTTCCTAGTGGAAACAAGAGGTATTTTTCAATTGATCTTCGTGATGTTGACGAACTGAATGCAATTTTTTAGTAGGGCACCGCAACGCAATCCAAAAGGAACATACTAAAAACGTAAAAACTGAAAATTTTCTAATCTTGAAATGTCTGATCAGTATTCTTCAATGACTACTATTCTTCAACAGTACCTTGTGATGTAGTGATCATTGCTGCAAAAGACTCGGCTGGAGGTCGATACTCAGAATGTTTTGTTTTTTACACCTTCTGTCACGTTCTGCCCCTATGATCAGTGACTTGTTATCGTGGATTTACGACGACTTTTTACCAAACCAGATTATTATGTAACTGCAACTGATATGTACTGGATATAGGAGTATTTCAAGTTGCACTTACTGCATCATTAATGTCATCAAAATCTTGCATTGAGAAAGCTCTTTATAAATTCTTTAACTTGGGGGCCACATTTTGGCCCACCCGTTTTATCTTATATCGCGTGTAAACATATTCTACATTACCCTTTCCTTTTCCCTCTTTTGAATTGAATGCTGCAATTAAAGAACGCAGAAAATTTACAGACAAATTTGGCAACATATTTAAGCAAAAATACGTGCCTGGAGGCACCAACTTTGAATACCAAATTCCATCATAATCAGAAAGATGAACTACGTCAATGAGAGTCTTACATTAAGAAGATGCTTCGTGACATAAAATGGCAGCTGTCTTTGGTGATGAAGGTGTCTCTCAAAAAGTTGTGACAATAAAAAGAATTTCAACTCAGATACGGATCGATAGCTAATCTTTGCCTCACGTTAAAAAATCAGAGATATATATATTTCAACATTCATTTCGTTTTGGCGATTCCTTGCAGACGATTCAGGAGATTTTCTAAATTAGTTCCCTTCGTAAAACTTGCAAAAGGCCTAAACTTGACGATCTTATTTCTTTGGTTGCCCTGCTTTGCAGCAATAACAATAGTTCACTTCATCCTCTTAGGAGGATGGAATGACACCAAGTGAATTTCTCATACACGCAGGAATAACTTGACATTTCCCAATGTGGATGACATGTGCCAAAGGTTATGAAAAGATCTTTTTCAAAACAGGCTGTTTTGGTTTCTATGCGAAGGATAACATTGAAGAAGTCGGGCTGTATTTTATTAATTTAGGTAGGGTCCCCTACTTGAATTTTCTTAGCATTGTTTTCACGATAGTGTTTTTTTTTGCTTGCAGTCTTTAAAAATTCTGTAAAAAATCGAACTACTGTGATATAAAATGGGACATTAGCATTGTGATGGAATCAGACTCATTAGGCGATATAGATGACTGATGAGTTTATTTGACATGCTAATCATGGCAATATTCAGGACTGCCACAGTCACAAAACGACCGTGTGCCCAAAAACTGTACTTATGAACTCCTGATCAAAAATCATTAAAATTTGATCACGAGATCATCTTTAAATTTCTTCCTTTAGCAAGTAGATCAAAGACCTTATTATTTTCTTTCTAAGCATAGCTGATCATGCAGTCTGCTCTAAAAGTAACCAATCGGGCTCTTTTGAAGGCTGTCTACTTCTGAAGCATACTGGAGAAAGACGATAATTACCAAACTAATTACCTTTCGTTCAATAAGCTTCAACTTTCAAAAATAGCTCTCAGGCTAGGCTTACGATGCTGCCTAAAGAATATAGCTCAGAATGAGGTCTTTCAGCCTATCGTTTTATGCTTTTTAAGAATGAAAAGAAATAATTTATCATCCTCCAATATATTCGGATCATTGAAAGAGAGATCGAAAAGAAGAATCTATGACTGATAATCCAAGTTTAACGATCTTCCAAATGGAAGTACTTTTTGGAACATCCGGTAAATCTACTCGGTCGTTCTTGAAAATAAGAGCCTAAGCAAAAGCATGATGAAAAGTTTTTTACATCAAGGAGTAAATATCGAAGATTGCAGACTTATAAAAGGAACATCCTGATACGCGTGTTTCTAATGTTTAGAGAGACATTTTAGAGAATTCAGTCCTGATTTTGGGCCGTTTTCCCTGAGCTTTTAAAGGCCGATTTTAAGTACGAAAATATCTTAATAAGTCTGAACATGCTCATCATTAAAGAATGCAATTGCTAACTTGAGTTTTGGTGAAGTCGGGGAACATCGCCTAATCAAAATGTGCTTGACAATTCATAATCACTCGATAGGAGTCAATAAACTTTCATTCGAATGATTTCTTGTGCATGAAAAATATTTGCTGTCGCAGTTCGAAAGTTTCAAAACATAAACACTGCAGATCACCTATTTGCAGCATTTCTTAGAATGCCTCATAATTGTTCCCTTCTCGAGTGAATTACTCTTGCAAAAACAAACCTGATTTGAACATGCGAGGTCGCAAAATCTAAGTTAAAATCTCACCTAAACCATGTATTTGGAATAGATATTGTTTGAAATAAAGAATCCATCACGGGAACTGTTAAAACGCTTAAACTTTCTTTTTTGAGACATCCGGTAAATTACACTGAGCAAATTTGAAAGATTGTCTGCCTTTCTTCACGGAGATATCGATATGTTAGGTATAGCTAAACAAACCCGGATGACTCGTTTCCTACGCCACGATTGAGGATACTGGGCTTTCAGAAATCTTACCGCTTGGATGTATCTGCCAATGCCGGTAGCCTCATAGTCTTGTGTTCAAGAAATTCGCTTACATGGTGCATAAACTCCTCCAATCAAATCCACTTTAATTCGGCTTGATGCGATGCAGAGGCTCGCTAATTAGAATTTCCTCCCCACTACCTTTGGCTATCATACTATATTAGCGTATAGTGTTTAATCTGATTTACAGGTACTTATTTCTTTTTTCCTTTGTGCGTTGTCCTGGTAGCCTGGTAGCCATGGCTATGGGGTTGTCATGCTCATCAGATAATTGTGCTGACTGTTCTTCATCTTAGGTTTTCAAACGGATCCTTGCCAGAAATTTTAATACAATAATTATAGTGGAGGACGCTGAGAATGATTTCTATCCATCCACAAAGTAACTCTCTCGCCATAATCGTTTTCTATGACGAATGTTTGTGACCAGGATGCTATGCTTTAAAAGCAAAAACGTTTCTCCGAAATTTCGTGAAGGCATGGAATTTCGGACAATAAATACTTCGTTACATAAAAAATTTCGAGCCCTAACATTTTTGAACGTTTGAACCATCCAGAAAAATAAACGCTCAACATTGTTTGCCTAATATAATTTTGATTATGAAAAAATGTCAACAAAACTTACTTGGAAAGATTCATCCTCTGCAGAGAGGCCTGAAGAAGAATTGTGAGTTTGTTTTTCATGGAAACCAGCTGATTCTGTTGTAATAGATAAAAAATTAATGATCATGACCACAATGTATCCGTCCGTTTGCACCAATTTGAATGAAAGAATTATTCATCAGAGCGCGTGTACCTGCGTCCTTCAACTTGCTCAATGATAGTATCTCATTTTTTGCAAACACTCATAGGCGAAACTAACTGCGATTTCAAATGGAACCGAAGTAGCACTGCAAACAAGCTCAAATTTATCTACACAGAATTTCAGCCTGAGCGGCTAATTAAGTCATATACGAGAGTTGCAGTAACTCACACTGATGACGGTGATTCCGCGAACGCTTATAGACCACTTCTCTATCAATAAGCGAAATTACACTCTTAACGTAGATATTATAGGAACGGGAATGATTGACCATTATTTACGGCATAAGGACGGTAAACGTATCGAGGCTCAATTCCTCCAAAAAGCAAAGACTGGCTGAAACTCGTAGCTTGAAAAGGTATAATCAAGCCTTGTTTCAGCAAGATCTGCAAGAAACTGATTGAGATCGTCTTCCTACACCCCTGGCCGATGAACCAAGTAGGATAGTAACAACATTCCAAGAGATCTTTGAATCGCTTTTGAATGTGCATGCGCCCCTTAAAGTCAAAAAGCTACGCAATGAATTTGCCCCTGGCTCATTTTCTCGGTCAGAGACTTTATGACTAAAAGGGATAGAATGAAGAAGGCAGCTATAAAAATCCTTTTCTTCGGCCAAATTATAAAGGGCTACGTAATCAATGCACTTATGCGATACGAAAGGCAGTTCAGGATCATTATTGTGGATTAACTGAAGAAACCAAAGATAATTCCAAGAAAATGTGGAAAACCATAAACAGGGTATTGAATAAGAACTCGGCCAGTAAATCTATTTCCAGTCTAAATATAAATGGTAATATAGTGACTGGAGAGGGGTGAACTCGCCGAGGCTTTGAATCAGGATTTTTTTTCTGTTGGTCCAAAACTTGCAGAAAAAATAAAGACGATGCCAAATGACAACCCAGTTAAACACATCAAATCGAACGATTCAGCTACTTTGATCTTAAAACCAGTAACTAACTCCCAGGTCCTGAAGAGCTTAAAACAACTAAAAAATGGCAAAGCATGTGGGCCTGATAAAATACCTACAACCTTGGTAAAAGATGCAGCTAATTTCATTTCATACCAATTGACTCTTATTTACAAGTCTTCAATAAAAAATGGAATATATTCCCCGATCTTTGGAAAACAGCTAGGGTTGCTGCAATATTCAAGTCTGGGAAAGATGCGATAGCAATGACTACAGACCAATCTCAGTGCTTTCAACTTTCTCAAAGAGTCTTGGAAAAAAATGTGCATGATCAGTTACACGAGTTTCTCAAAGCAAATGGTATCTTAACTAATAACCAATATGCATTTCGGAAACTCTATTCCACGATTATGTCCTTGATAAATAGTACTGAGCATTGGCTTGAAAATGCTGATAATCGGAAGCTGAATATGACAGTATTTCTGGACCTGCAAAAGCCTTTGATACAGTTGATCACAAAATATTGATAGATAAACTGTTCAAATATGGTATATAAGGAAAAGAAAGATAATGGTTCAAGTCATAATTAAGTGGACGAAAGCAGTTTTGTTCTGTAAATGGTCATAGGTCAAAGACCGAGGAAGTTCTGTGTGGTAGCCCTCGAGGTCATGATTAGGTCCCCTCCTTTTCATTGTGTACCTCAATGGCGTTGAGGGTTGCTTGGACTTCTCCAAAGCAAACATGTATGCCGATGATACACACAACAATTGCGTCTACTGACATAAAAGAGCTCGTACGCATGATAAAGAAAGAGCTGTTAAATATCAGTGACTGGTTGAGGATAAATAAACTAAGTGCAAACCCGAAAAAACTGAATTTATGGTTATTGGTCATCAACGAAGAATAAATGAAATTGATGACCTCCCTCCATTCGAACTCAACGATTCCGAAATAAAACGTGTGGAGAAAACCAAGTCTTTAGGTGTCATTATCGATGAAGGGCTGAAATGGATGGATCAATATAAATCACTGACAGGAAAGTTAGGAATCATATTCATGCAATGATTCTTGCGCATGATGACTGGCCAGTGTGGTGATATGATAATTGGTTTTGAGGAGAAAAATGGCTAAAAGAGCGATTCTTGCAACCAAGATTTTAAAAATTTTCCCGAGGAGCACGGACCCTTTAGATGGGTGCGCCACTGACACACGTGTAATCAACTGGTGTACCTTTCGAAACTCATTATGCAAAAGACCCTATGAGTTTTTTTTTCTGACCCCGGACACATCATCTCCCTGTCCTGGCCACAAGGTGAACGGGATAATAGTTTTGATAGGCCTTGCACAACGAATTATGCCGTGTAAGGAATACAGGCTTTCCTATGGAGCTCATTAGAGAAATATCTCTTATAGCAAAAATGACACACTTTTGAAAAATAGTCCCCCTTTGAAACTTGCCCCTCCCCCGTCCCAAGTTATGATTCCTCAAAAGAGGCCCTGCCCAACTGGATTGCTGCCGTAAACTATTGCCAAAGATCACTCTCAAGGTTATATCACGCAAGAATTTCTGGGTTCACTTACTTCCTCTTGATTCCTCCATTTCCTCAGCAAATTCTTCACCTTTAACTAAATGAATGAAAGAAAAAGAAATAAATAATTAATAATAGAACTAAGAGTTGCTGGCACCTCAAATTATAACAAACAATTGCGCCTAAAACTTCCTTTCCGACAAGATATTCATTCATTCATTTTATCTATTTAGGCACAGTCAGTCCATGAGGCTTGCTTTGCAGGGGGGGGGGGTGTCAAAATATTTACAATTCACCATGATTTGATTCTCTTCTTAAAGGTAGCAAGAGATGGTGCCCGTTTAAAAACTCAGCTATAGAATAAACGCCCCTAAATGGGTGAACGATTTCGTACTAACTGGGTCATTGTCTTACACTGGGAGGGTTTTTCATAAAGGGTGGGTCATAATCATAGATGGGTGGGTTACTGTCGCAACTGGGTGGCTTAAGGGATAAAATTGATGAGCTATGATACTAAAAAGGCTGGCTAATATCCTAGATGGATGGGTTACTATCCTATATGGTTTGGTTATGAGTATTTGGGTTATATATTTCGAAACTTCCAATTACTTAAAAATATTAATTCATTCCATATTGGCATCCCCTCTGCAAGTTGCACCATTTCAAGTCTAGCAAGTCAAGTCATGGATTCCACATTTCAGTCACTTTTCATGAAAGTTAGCTCTGAACTTTGTAGTAGAATTTCTCTACTTCTAGCCAAATCATTATGCTAAAGCTGCTCGTAGAGCTGCTTAATTCTCATGGAGCTTCACAATTTATCATGATTCCTTGAAAACCGCTGGAATAGCTGTTGGAGCAAGAGGAATTCCAGCAAAGAACAGATCAGAAAAAAATTTCTTATCTAGAGCCATTTAGCGACTCACAACCAAAATTTGAAAACTTTCTTCAAATCGAATTGACTTATGACGGCTTCAAGAAGAATTTTCTTGTGCCACTATAATTTATACAAGCAGTTTAATCAACGACTGTATGTCTATGTTCTTACTAATAAGGGGTTTCCTACAGATTCTAAAAGTATTCTCAGTACATAAAACAGCATAGCCCACCAAGTAAAAGATCATAAGATCATAACATGCCAAGTATAAGGTTTTCCACCAACTTAGTATCAGAGCCTACCCAATAGAACATAGGAAACAACTCATAGACCATTTCGAAAATCAAAATGGAAACAAGGGGAGCGATTTGTTCTGGAAAATGGATGATGCAGATAGCTGCTACGGATCTTCTACCAGTGATAAATTTCACTGTACAGGACTTTTGGTATCATCTTTACAGTTGAAATAAGGGAGATTAAGCAAGGACAGAAAAAGCGCATTGAAAATGCGAATGATGTGGCATGCAACCTCCTTCGCAGCGCACCACACACACTGCTGTGGAAGCGAGAAGGAGTTGCTACGTGGAAAGAACGGCAGGTTACACTTTGGATTGGATTTTAAATTACAGTAGTAAGCCTTTAAGGTTATTTTGAACATTGATTTATCTCTTTTATGTTTTATCTTTGACTTGAGTGACTCGCTCAGCCATTTTGAGAGAGGGAAATTATTGCAAAGAAATATTTTCTTTGGTAGGTAACCTCGGCCAGTTCATCTCTTTATCTTGCAGCTAGCACGCACTTGTGAAAATTTATCGCGCCCATGCATGCCCATGCTGGAGGTGATTTTGTATTTCTGCGGACGTCTATAAGCAAGAAACAAGGCAAAAATATTCATGATATTTTATGATACTCTGTAGATATTTATATTTTCCTGTTGATAGGGCCTAGCTTTGTTTGGGTAGGCATTTTAGGCCTAATCTTTATGCATTCTTTGAAATAAAGGAATGACTGCCTATTGGGATGCCAAAAAGACGTTCTATTGACTTATATGTAACGAAAAGAATACTTCTTCTCTCCAACCCAGACCTCAAACCAAACAGTTCTGGCGTGGAAGGATTGGTCATTTCCTGGGAAGTTGATCGATCAGAATCAAGAAGCAAAATAAAGCCATTCCGCGAGACTCATGTAAAAGTTGCGCCTCTCCCGACTACTGCAACCTTAAAAAGATCCGAATTAAATTTTTTTTAGAACAGAGCATTTCGCCAATTAAATCGAAGACTTGGAAGAGGGGTTAATTCCGGAAAATGGCGGATGCAGTTCTGGTAAATGGCTACCTTGGGGGCTGGATGAAGTGAATGATGAAACCGTTGAGCTGGGCAGTAAAGAGAGAATGTGCATTAAAGAACATGTCATCACTTGAAATTAAAGAAACATTCGTGAAAATGATTAAATTTGAACATACTTAGCTTGAACCATCTTTTAATTTCCATGATACCTTGATATGAAACATCTGCATAAAACGAAAAAGAGAGCCTCTATAGTGTTGAACATAAATTTTCACTGCATTTGATTCGCTCATTTTATATTCTTTAAACGGGGTAACTAACATCGCCAGCTATAGTAGAAACCCTCACAAAAGAACCTAATCTTGTAAGAACCTTGAAACTGAAGTTTTATGATAAAAACCTTTTAAACGAGAACTCAAACAGGCCGGAAATTATTGTAGGCTCTCATATGATATTCTCAGAGATGGCAATTTACTTGCTAACCGCAGAATCATTCACTTGTTAAAAGGAAGTAAACTGAAAACGATTCCAGTGATAGAAGGAATACACTGGCATCCATGAGAACGAACACATTAACCTGTACAAAGAATAAGCACCTTTTTTTTTAAGGACCTTACAGGCTGGACTTGATTATGGCATCAGCTAATAAAGAACCTCAATCAGATTGCCTCCGGAAAACCTAAGTTCTTTTATATAGGCTCCACCGTAAGGTTGCCCAAAAAATTACAATTTGTATGCTAAAATCGATAAACGAATTCAATGATCTAATTACAAAACCAAAACTTGGTGAAAATGAATACTTAAAGATCATACTAAGGTCAGTAAGGGTACAATCAGACCAAACCAGAACAAAACAGACCCTTCGCACAGCCCAAAATGCCCTAAAATGACACATTCATTTCATTTTCAATTTTCATCTTAAATTCTTTAGGCACGGTGGCCAAGTCGGATGCACAGGACTGATTTACAGTGGGTGTAGACTTTACTGACTCCCTGAAAAGAAGTGAGCTTCCTCCTGTACTGAAGGAGAAACCTCTCTGAATAGAAACCAGTTGAGTCTGCACGCAGGCTACAGTGGACGTTTACACAAAAACAAATCTAAAAGGTAGTCCTACGAAAACAATTAAGTAATCCTATTTGCAAGTAGCTAATGAAAAAACTAGAGCAATGCTATATATAGAGTGAAAAAGAGAATCAACATTCGCTGGTGGCATCTCTGATATGCTGTTTGAATGTATTATAAGTTTTTGATGTTTACATTTCAACTGAAAGAGCATTCCACAATTTTGCACCCTTATATGAAAAGCACTTCTGACCGAAAACTGATTTGCGATGGGGAACGGCGATATCAGTTTTAACATTTCGAAGTTCTCCCTTGCATGAATAAGATAGCTTGGCGAACATTTCTGTAAGGCATGAGGGAGCTTTGTTATTCACTGATTTGTAAAGCTATTTTAAGACTTCCGATTCGATGAGTTAATTGATGGTGGGCCAACCAGGTTTTCTCATTAAGGGGATAGCAGAAGCAGAATAAGCACAGTTTGTGCCAATTCTTGCCGTTCTATTATGAAGTTTTTGCAATATACTGATAGCATTGATACCGGCAACTCCCCATACCGGGCAACTATATCTGAAGTAGGGTTCGACTCCACTTCTGTGCATTTTCTGGACAGTGGCAATGGGCATGTACCCTTTGGAGAAACGTAACATTCCTAAACCTCGTGAAACCTTATTTTTCGCGGTTGATATTTGCTCGTCCCAGCTCAAATGTTTATCAACAATTATCCCCAAGGTACTCCATGTTTTCTATAACGGAAACATTCTTCTCGCCCACCAAGAGCGAGGGCTTTGCGACTTTATCGTCACTTTCTGCTGCCAATTAAAAGACGCAATTCCTTGTACCACTCCATGGGCAGGGAAAGAATCAGAGCCACTCCAATCAAATCCAGCTCAAGGTCTAGAAGCATACAAACAGAGCATTTGCTTCACCGCAGGTTCAAGGCTATTCCACAGAAGCACACCACGACATGAGAGTGATGTCTTCCCATTAGTCGTTTTAAAAAAAGTGGGACACGTCAAGTCGGTCTCAGAGTTTATACATACAGTTAAGGTAGGTCTACTTTCCTCTCTCGTACACAGCGAGAATCGTTTTCGAAAAATCACTCTCCTAGCGAGCAGTTAATTTCTCAAAATTATTCGGCTGATCGAAAAGCGGTAAATAGCATGTTGTTCAATATAGTTTGAGAAATCAAAAGAAGCATAAATCGCAATGTTTCCGACAATACTGGCTTCGCAAATCCTAAAATCCTAGCTGAAATCTCTTCACTGATTTCAGAAAACTGGTTTTATCTGCAAAACTAGCACTTTTTGGTCCTTTTTGTCGCTCGATCTTTAGCTAAGCATTGATCTACAACTTTGTAAAGTCTCGTGGAAAAAGCTAGACTGAATTCTTGTACGTATGATTTTCATGAGTAAAATTCTTCCCGAGTAAAATCTATTTACTACCAAGAAAATCAATACGCCAGTGGCATAACACACGGTGGTTGGGGTCACAGCAACTCCTATGGGCCCCCAGGCTTTAGGGCCCCCCTTAAGATTTTCACTTGAATCGTTGATGTGACTTTTCGAGAAACAGAGTGTTGATTTGCACTTAATAAAGGGTCCCTCTAAAGAGACTCAAAAACTTTTAATGAATTGAATGAATGCCATTATGGACTGAATCGAACGCCGGTGTGTAAATTGCAAAATTGTCGAAAAATGCTTTGTTATCTCCAAGGGAACGTGAAATAAAACAGTCCATTTCTGTTCGAAACTAATCATTAGAAACCATATCATCGATCACAATCCCTTTCCTCCCATTCGATGGCAAAAGTTCTACGGTAGGTGCATTTTCTAACAATCTAGAGACCATTAGTCAAACATTTTCCCAAGGGGATACCCTGGACCCTAAATTTAGCTGGCATCACTGGCATTCAGTTTCAACCACCATCTCTAATGTGTTTCCTTTGCCAAAGTTAGTTCGGATATTTAACTTCCATAGACCCCGGTTATGGAGATTTTGATGTGCTGTGATTTCTTTGATTATGCCGATAAGAAGACCACGTTGATATTGGAAACTTGGCAAACGTTTGTTGACTCATCTGCTGCCTCAGGAGGCCCCTGAATAGCTAGGTTACTACGGGCTCCGAGCTGCTCCGTTTCGCCACTGTAACAGACCGACAGTTAAGCCCGAAGTCATTCATACCCTTGCCACACTTGGAGTAACTTAGGTTGTCATATTTGCGGACCAACTCGTAAGATATTTTGTTCCTTCCAATTTCCCCTATTGTGCGTATTTTGAACTTTTTATAATATTCTTATGAACTTTTAACCACAGTAAAATTGGTCCTCCAATAGAACAATGCAAACTACTCAGACTTTGGTACGGGTATGAATCATTTCAAGCTTAATTGTACCGTCATCCGCAGCAGAATCTCAATTATCATCATCAAATCGGCTTCTTTCATAGTAATAAATGAAGCAGTCAGCAGTTTTTGGTCCAAAAATCAAGGATGACGTTACGCCCAGGTACTTACATGAACTCAATGCCTTTGAGATCAATAAAAGCGCTGCTATATGATTGAAGCATTACCTTTAGGTGGATACCTGATTCTTTCTTTGTCGTAATAAAAGTCCTGCAGAACAGAAAGAACAGTCATTCTAATAGAAAACTAAACAAATCTGTATGACTGCCCACACAAGAATATAGTACTCAACAGTTTATCATGAACTGATCAAGTTCAAACAAGGGCGATAGAGACTTTTCGCATCGCTTCCTGCGTAGATACATTATTTCAAACCAGACAAAAGAATGCACAGAAGAATCAAGATATTCATCCAGAGTAGAGAAAAATCGTTTTAACTGCAAAAATCGGAAACATCTGCTACGCTATCAGCTATCCAATGAACAAAACTACTGGGTGTGGTAATAAAAACAATCTACGTTTGCTTCAGAAACAGAAACTGAGAAATCAATCTCATCAGAAACTGAGCTTAGGTTACCATTACTGAAAACGATCAATGACCAAAAGGCTTTTAATATCGTAGTGAATGCAAAACTTTGGAACAGTTTAAAAAGAGAAGGAAGATTGGCACCCTCTCTGAAAAATTTCATGGAACAGCCGAAAAGACAGTGTAACTTTAATTTCTATTTTTTTCTATAATATTTCATTGTCAATTAGGTATTATTGCATATCTCATTGTAAATTAGGTATATAAATTTCCCTAGTTCTTATTTAGTCTATTTTCCTTTAATTTCTGTTTTTAAACAGATCAGCTTGTAAAACATTTAAATGAAACTTATACCTGCATAAATAGTTTTAGATTAAATGAAATACTGATGATTTCGCGCCAGCCTTTACAGACCAATCGAGCAAGGGCTGCAAAAACCATACTGAGCTGCTCAAACAGGTCATCAAGCTCAATGCACTTGCTACTTTGACATGGGAATCACTTGAAGAAAGAAGAAATTTTCACAGGAGTTCATTTGTAAAGCAAACTCAGCTCATTAATGTAAACACATCCCACAAGAGGGGTAGGAAATTCATACCCGTAACACTCCAAGTACAGAGAAACTTAGATTCAAGAAAAAATTGGGGAAAGCAAAGATTTTCGTCTTGATTATTCAAAGAAAGGAAAGAACAATTCTGAATTCTTATCTCGTTTGGTAGTGTAAACTTTCAATAGGGTCCTTTTAATTGCTTTAATTACTGTTAACGACACAGTGTAACTTTTACTTTCTCGAGGATCCCATGAAAAGCGCCTCGCGGTAATTGTGGCATCCTCACAACCGATTTGCATCAATTTATCAATCAATCAAACAAACTATCTTAACTAGCATCAAAAATCGTCTTGTTGTAATTTGAGACTAAATACTACTTGGTCATTTCTAGCTCCAAGGATCAGAAACATGGATCAACGTGAAGCCACAAATTTCGAGCTAGGGTGCCGGCGGTGGTAATCGGACACTTAACGGAAACTGAATTTTTAGACAAGAAAATACATCGCAGAAAAAAACTAAGATCATCCAGTAAAACAGCAGCCCTTTTAGCATATTTTTTCAAAGACTTTTGGTTTCGACTTTGCCTGATCCGCCTTTGAGGTCGATGTTTCTCCTACTGAGCTCGGCGGTGGTTCTCGGACACCGGCGGTGGTTTTCGGACGGTAAGTTAAGATTGCAGAGTATACCAAGAAATTGTTTCTTTTGATTCATACTATGGAATCATTCATTCAATGGACTTATCTGCTTAACTTGATGTACTCTGAAAAACTGCAACCTGTTGTCTTTGCTTTTTTTATAACAAAACCTACAAGGCACGCAAAATAACACAATTTAACAGAGAATAATCTCTTGGATTTTCCAGAATGAGATATTAGTATCACTTGCACTTCACTAATATTATCAAAAGCAAACTGCATTAACAAAAGCAGGTTCATCCTACATGTTTTAAAAAGCAAAATGAAAACAGTTCTTATCAGTCGAGTGAGTTCACCATTACTTTTCACTGGGGATGCGTTTTTTTAAATCAAATTCAGTTATACTCTAATTTGAAAATTTAACAGAAGATGTTTTAGTATGAAGAATCATTTTACGCCAATTTATACAATTTCAGAATAATTAGATGTCTGTGCAAAATTGTATTCTTCTGAATGAAAGAAATGGACAGGTTACCCGAAGAGGTCAATGACCTTGCCCCAGCTAGTGCTAATGTATACTTTATCAAATAGCAGCCAAAACTTTGATTTAAAGTATCAGATCGGATGCCGAAGCATAAAATGCATGTTAATTTGCTTTTTTGCACAAAAGATTTACTTTTTGTTTGCGAAAACAATCGCAGTGGGCAAACAACTCGCAAGGCATCTTCGAGCTCGACTAACCATTCCCTGCCAGGGATGATTTGCTGGGTGTCCGAAAACCACCACCGTGACCTTTTCAGGGCAATCGAAACAAAAATGCTGCCCCCCTTTAGTGGGAGGTTTTCAAATTTCAGCCACCTTCCTATATTTCGGTCTCATGTCGGACATTCTATTTCTTTAGCTTATTCAAAATTCTTGACTGTTTCTGCCACGAATTCGAAGCTTCTTATGAAGGTGCAACTTTCTGAAGGACAATTTCTTTACTGCAATCATGCTGAGAAGGTATAAATGGTGACTTGTTTGATCGCGTTTTGCATTCAAGAGGGCTTTCCCTGCGAATGTTTACTGTGTAAACTGGTAGAATATAATGCAAACAACCATCTTCACCTATTAAAAGTTATGGCGAATACGATTTACCCCTCAGTTTCTTAGGTTTATTCAAAAGTGGTCGATTACCACCGCCGTCCGATTACCCCCGCCGACACCCTTCCCATCATGGCTATGTTGCAAAAGCGTTGAAAATAAAACCTTGAATAAACATTCAAAATATCTTACCTCTAAATGTCTAAGGTAGCAAAGATTGACAGGAAGATTGACCAAATCTTTATTGTCACATATATCAAGTACTCGTAATTCCCGTAAGTGTTTGATTTCAGCGGGGAGATACGTCAACCTGTTGCCTGTTGAAACAATGCAAAAATTTCAGATGAAAGCAAGGAATAAACAAGGTGATAAAAAGTCTGCATGAAAGTTCCGTCACAGAAAAATAGAAAAATTTTGAACAATCTCGTTTAAATCTTCAGCCAATACATCTACATACCAAGTGCCTAAACATTCAAAATACAGTAGAAACCGGTGTATTAGAACCTAAAATTTTGCAAGTCAGCCTAGGTTCTTCTGTATTGGGAAACAAGGTTCTTCTTTTATTCAGGGCTTTCGGGTATTTCTTTAGCTCGGATTCAAACCACGAGCCTATTACTTACTGTCAGTTCACAGCACTTGAGCTCATGAGGTGTCATGTTTCACAACACAAGTTTGCGGAAGATTTAGAAAATTTCGTAAAATCTCATGAACTGTTTTGAACGCATTTTCAGAGTTCTTTGCAATATGCAAATATATCATCAGTTGGTATAGCTTCAATGATTAAGCAACTGGAGTTTTGATTTAATTTGATGATCTCTACAAATAAGAACCAATTTCAAGTTTCTGCCTGAATAGGTTTTTATGTAATGGGGGTCGAATTTTAAAATTTCAGGCAGTAGGTTCTCAATCAATAGGTTCTTATACGCGGCATTTTGCTGTATACCTAAATTGATTTTGGACATGGCAAGTCGGTCAAAAGCTGTTCTGTATACATGTTTGAAAGCCTTCCATCACCAACAATTACCATTTGTGAGATTTCTATAAACTGACAATGCTAGTATAGGTATCTTACGAAGTCTTAGCTTTTTAAACTCGATTGTCTCTTTCTGATCAATGCGAGCAATTTCATAACATCCTTTAAAACAAAGTTAAAATCCTTGATCAAAACTGCTGGCAATTGATCCCCACAACTATCATAATTCATTTCGTGTGGACAGTGCAGAGGGGAGTAAGAAAACAAAATTCACTGATAATGTGATAATAGAAAATAAAATTTAAATCATAAAATTGAAAAAGAGAGTAGTACCTTCCTCATGAATGCAAACTAGTCCCAATCCATCCAGCTGCGCTCAACGAGATTAATGATAAAGTGGCACATTGGCAAGGCCCTGTAACCGAGGAGGAGTAAACACAATCCTTGTTTTAGCCGCTGGTACAGTCTCAGTGCGAAGTATGTTTTGTCGTATTGGTAAGGTTAGTTGTTTATGCTGTATGTATACTTTCAAATGTAAACCATAAATACATATGGATACGGAAATTATAGATGAAATTCTTCAGCCAATTCCTGCACCAATATTTTACATTTCGGAGCAATTAAATCGGAATGTTTTTTTTTTGTTGCAGGTGCCCTGTACAAAAGCATTCCTATCTTAAACTATAAACGGCCTAGTCCCATGTTCCCAAGTCCATTTGAAACTGGCCACATCGCAAAGAGAGACCATCGCCGTGAATACGCAAATTTAACTGAAATTTGGGTTCACCTACGTTAAGACGTCATGATTAGATCAGATATCAGCCCCAGCTACAACACCAAAAGTGGTAAGTCACTCTTATGTCTACGTATCTGTTTGCATAATCACAAGCTACATGTAAATCATTTCTTGATGACTCCTTTCCCCGAGAAATTTGCACAAGGAGTTTCGTTTGCAGCCAGGCTAAAAGACAAAATTGGAGACTACAAAGCTCTATCATAGCCGCCAAATCTTTTCTTTTGTCCGAAGTTCCCCTGGGCGCTGACTCATCCTCTGATCAGATCGAATTTTCTCCTAAAATTGACCAATCAGATGCTGTCATTTTATTACTTCCGCGTTTCGCAGCTAGATTTAGGCCATTTGGGGTACCCCCCAATAAAAAAACATTGCACGCTCGAGTAAGTCGAATTTTTTGAAAATTTCAACGGGAAAAGGATGCTAATACATAGGACCACAAGTGTTCATTTAGTCTCCTCGCAGTTGCTTGGAATGAATGATTGGTGGCAGTTTTAGAGGCAAGCATCAGTTTCTTTAGACATTTGAATACAATTTCCAGTATGAAATCAATAGGAAGATTGTCGGTTACGACTGAAAGTTGGAGCAAAGTATCGAAACAACTGCCAAGATTTTAATTCCTGCGCTTGGGATGGAGTGTGAATGAAACCAAATTGATGGAATTACAAATAATTCACAAGGAAGACGAAAATGAAGCAGGTTTTCTATCTATCTACTTTGGAGATGTTGTCTTGCTGTGAACACATTTCAAATCATTAAATTCTTATTAAGGGAGATTTTGACAACGATGTATCGATAGCAATCATTAAGCAATGCTATATCATTGCTTACAAGAAGCCGCTAATAGCCAACTCTGTGCCTGTGTGAAGTTGTAAATTCAATTTTGTAAACAAATTAGAAAATCTATAAGAAACTTTAACCCCGGGAAGAACTGGGGTCAAACTTAACAACTCTAAGCCCAGCCCACAGACAAGTTTGTTGTAAAAGTTAGCATAGTTTTCACGTCTTTTTTGTAAGGAACTGAATACTTGGGTCAGTACTGAAAGTATCCAAAATTTCTGATGATTATCAAAGTTTGAGCATTGGTTTTAGTACATAGATACTCAAAGTTTCTTCAGAATTTCCCAAAGGTTAACAGTCTTCATGTCTACTACTTTTGACCTGAACATTTCAAAACAAAAAACTTTTATGAAGCCGATCCAATCAGACTTTTCTCGAGTATCTTCCAAGCAATATGATACACGAAATAGTGAAAATAACGTAAGAATGTCCGAAGGATTTCCTGTGTAATTTTAAAAAGTTTCTTAACACATATTTCCCACGTAAAGGTATGTTTTTATGAAATCGCTTATGAGAAACTCAACTCTCTAATCGCCACGAAATTAAGAAGCCTCGATACTTAAAAAATGTAAGTTAAAAAAAGTGAGACTATTTACTTTAGTAAAGGAAATCTTAAAATGTTCTTACTTTATTATCATTTGTTCACGTATCATGTTGCTCGTAGGTACTTGTCCTTGAATAATGTCTAAACAGCATCGCAAAGGTTTCAAGGACCTTGTTTTGAAATTCACGAGGACACAGAAAGGGGAACACGAAGAATCTGATAATCTTGAGAGACTTGTAGTACTGAAGCAAATTCTTAGATATTCTTAGCTTCTTGTAAAAGGTACGTGTACTAGAGTTTCTTAATACTTGGCGGTCAGATGGCTGAGTTTCTTAAAAGCAGGTTCTTACGATAAGAATTCGTGTAATGCAACTGTTAGTAATTATCGTCTGTGAAATTTAATTTGTTTTGCAACTCCAACAAACCTTTTGACACGCAAGCAAACTTTTGAAGTTAGCTGGCAAATTTCTTGTACATTCTTGCGACATATCATCAGGCAGTCAATGCAAATTTGTTCGTAGCGTCTTTCTTTCGATGTGGATGCTTTGCAGCCGTTGGAGAAGATGTTGGGAAGTCTAGGACGGTCTTTGAGAGATCTAATAACGCTTTTGTCGAGCTACGAGCTCTACCATTCAGCGTGCGTTGCATTTGAATGAGATTTTGTTTTCCTTTCCCCATTTTTGAAGTAATATTTAAGACGGTAAATCATCTTACCGACAAAAATATGGCGACACCATTGCCTCTAATTATTTCTTTTCCCTCCATTTCCTCTCTCCTGTTGAGTCTAGATCAGAGAGGGGCACAAGTTGCCATGTGGGGAAGGAGCACGGGCTCTGGAGGGGGTAGGGGTCAGAAATTCGCATGGCAAGGCGAAATAAGGCGCAGATTTCGAAATTTTCAGGAGGACCATTCATAAAAATATTCATATTGTTGATAATTTTGCCAAAAACTACTTTTGGGGGGGCAAGGAGGAAGATGCCGCTACCTGTTTGAAAAAACATCGAATTCTAACATTTAGATCGCCGTAATTTTTAATCTTAAGTGATGGCACGGAGACTACATGAACACTTGTGGTCCTATGTATTAGCATTCTTTTCCCGTTGAAATTTTCAAAAAATTCGACTTACTCGAGCGTGCAATGTTTTTTTATTGGGGGGTACCCCAAATGGCCTAAATCTAGCTGCGAAACGCGGAAGTAATAAAATGACGGCATCTGATTGGTCAATTTTAGGAGAAGACGTGATCTGATCAGAGGATGAGTCATCGCCCCAGGGGAACTTCGGACAAAAGAAAAGATTTGGCGGCTATGTTCAAAGCTCTACAAATTTAATACGAGAACCAGCAACAACCATGAAACACATGAGATACCTTTTGTAAGACCATATAACAACGTCGTTATGCAAATCGACAGCATACATTTACAAAACAGGCACAAAATCAAAAGTGATGGCATTCTTGACATATTGAGACGATATAGCTCATGTAACTCTCATGAAACACTAAAACCAGAGAGGCATACTGGCTGGGCCTAAATTCAACAGAAATGGTTGATCAATAACCTACAACCAATTAACTAAGATACCAATGTATTGGTGTCCTTGGTAATCCTTAAACAATAAAGCTCGTTGTGGCTCTTACATACGGCCCACGTCTGAGAAACACACTGGTTTGGCTGACATTGAACAGGTAATGATAACATCAATAACGAATGAATTAAGAAACTGAATAATGACAGATGCAATGGTGGACCAGGACGCTGGCCTGCTGGGGCACCTGCAACAGAAAACATTCCGATTTAACTGCTCCGGAATGTAAAATATTGGTGCAGGAATTGGCTGAAGAACTGCATCTATAAACTCCGTATCCATATGCATTTATGGTTTACATTTGGAAGTATTCATACAGCATAAACAACTAACCTTACCAATACGACAAAACATACTTCGCACTGAGACTGTACCAGCGGCTAAAACAAGGATTGTGTTTACTCCTCCTCGGATAGCGGGCTTTGCCAATGTGCCACTTTATCATTAACCTCGTTGAGCGCAGCTGGATGGATTGGGACTAGTTTGCATTCATGAGGAAGGTACTACTCTCTCTATATATATCGATCTCGCCTCTGAATTAACTTCTAAAATTTAATCAACAGCTGCAGGAAAGTCATACATAGCAATATCATCGACAGTATATTGACCATAAGCTGCTTCTGAAAGTAGTATTGATGTATGCCAATTAAAATCAGACAACCAAACATCATAATTGTGTCCCATCAAAACCAAATACTCAACGAAATCCTGATCAACAGTAAATTCTTAGTTTCAAAGTGCCTTATTTTCGGTCATGTGATCACAATATGGCGATGTCATTTGCTGATAAGCGTAAAATTGGAAGATTGCGGGTCTCCCTGGGCCCTATTGAAATATTTGACTTGTATGTTGATCAGCAAGAGGCGATTTAACCCACTCGACGGAGTGTAAGAGATTTATTCAGAACAAAAGGAATTTTACGAATGTCTTATGGATTTTTCTTGAAAATAAAAGGATATTTGCCGAAGATGTACGAGATTCTTTGGGATTAAGATGTCCCTTGATACAGCAACAGCTAGCTTACCAGTCTAGAGACTGTCTTCTAATAAAACTTGGTATTTAGGTTTTCATAGTTACAAACGAAAGGGTACTATAAAAGCTTTGTCTACCATGGAGGGTACAAATTTTCGGATAGTTATATCCCTTGTTTAAAATCCTAAAGAACAACGTTAGACACCTGCTCCATCTTCCGAAATTTAGGGATTCCCAACTAACCATTGCATAAAGTTTTTTTTGCAACGTTCCTCTCCAACCTCCCGCTACAACTAGAGCAGCAGAATATTGAACAGGCTGTAGCTTTCCCATTGAATTAAACAAGGCGATGTCTTGACTGAATTCCCATACTTTCACCAGAACATGGTAAATAACATCCCCGAAGTCTAGACGGAGTCGCACACGTTGTTTGCATAATTCGTTTAGAGTTTGCCTGCGGGGATACTTAGAGAGATATTTCGGCAATGCTGTTTGTGAATGTCAAAAACAAAAAAGGAATTACCCTTTTGGCCTTATAGATGACTTCTTGACATAATTTACGCCATGTTCGCATCGCTCGTACTTCTATATAACACTGACCAGCGAATCTTATGCTACTTTGATTCAATTTGAATCCGGTTCTTCAACTAAACCGGAAAATAAAGTCCCCCTTCTGCTCTGTATGCCTTACCTGGGGCAGCTTTTTGGGAAACGGAAACAAACTGCACCATCATATGAATGAAATAGAAGTGATAGGCCTCTCTGTCTGAATACCAAAATGAAATCAAACAAACACGCATCCATTCCTTGGAATAAGAGACAACTAAGATGGCTTCGATGATACCGCGCACCTCTTATGTTTTCGTTCTTGTGTTGATAAAAATGGGTTACGTGATGTGTCCACAAAATGACAGAAAGAATGAGTATTTTTCTATGAGTACTTTGTTATTCAAATGTAACAAAGCTTACAAATCAAAACTAGGCTAAATAGAATTATCAAACAATGCTACCCTAATATTCAATTGAAAGTTATTTTTCGGTCGCCCAAACGCATTGGATCACTTTTTCCAATTAAAGACCGCTTTGCTGCTCTTATGCGCTCATCTGTCATTTACAAGTTTCTGTGTCCTGGCTGCCATGCCTCGTACTAAGGAAAAACATCACGTAATTTGATTACTTGTTGCAGAGAGCACTTGGGAGGTAATAAAGTTGGTCTTGAAATAAAAGGTAGTCCATCTGCCATTGGGGACCATATCAACCAATCAGGGCACGCCGCGTCGCTTAAAGATTTCTCCATTTTGGACAGAGCCAACAATGAGTTTGATTTACTCATTCATGAAAGCCTGTTAATTCTACGTGATTGACCAGAACTTAATTCCCAACATTCGTCTATTCCCTTGGTTCTCCTCTAGTTTATTCCCTCCACTTTATCCACCTGAGGCTCAGGCCTCCGGTCCCCTGTACGTAGAAAATGTAACTCACGCTTGTTTTTCAGTTTTTTTAGTTTTTTTGTCTCTGGGTATAAATTGCCGCTCATTATTATTTAGATTCGCTGAAGATGAACCTAGTTGGTTCGAAACGTTCGAATTACAAATAAAACATGTTTACGTCTAATTAAGTAATTTTTCGTATCTTAACTGGAAATGTCTTACTGGATTTGTCGTACTGGATTTGTCAAAACATAATATGGAATGTCTCGAAATATGAAGTCTAACACAATGATTGTCGTCGCTTGCCTCATCCTTCGTTACTTTGATTCACATATTTCCGCATTTTAAAGCAAAAACGAGAAAAAAGAATTTGTTTATTGACTTTACAAATAAGAACAAGTGATCGATAGAATTCAAGAAATATAAGAAGTTTTCAAAATAATAAGTCACCGTACCTCTTAGATTAAGGGTCTGCAGCAGTGTACATGACCCTATTTCAACGGGTAATTCCTTGATCTTGTTATATGCAACGTCCAGTTTCTGAAATAAAAATGGTCAAAATGATATTAAATCATAATGAAACAGGGCTCAAATTGGCTTTTTGTGTCGAGAGGGTCCATAAAAGACACATTGCTACAGACTTGGAAGACATTTGAGATGGTGATATTGGAAACATTTACAGCTTTTCCCCGCACAAAGTATGTACACACTTCAAATAGCTTCGATGCATATCTCTTATCAAAAAAGGCAAGCACTGGAACTCGGTAACAAGAATCATGCAGAATCTCTGCCCCCCCCCCCAGTTATTAAATTATGAAAGGCAGACTACCTGGGATGAATTATGGTAATGAAAATGATAACAATAAGAACTATCAAAGAGAAGTAAAAGACTAAACTATCCTTCAAACCAAACAAATAGTATAGCAATAGCATAAAAACGAAACTGTTAGATTGATAAATGTTTCGATTAATCCGGAAATACACTGAACCAATCATTCGGGGATCACCAAATTAATCATTAGAATTTTGAATGCTCGTCGTGGAACTAGTATTGAAGCTGATAATAAAGTTGCGTTTTCAAACTAGTAATTTAAAAAAAGAATGCATTTACTGTTTTCGTCATGGCAGGAAGAGACACTAGATCAACTGAGTCTCCCAACCACAGAAAGTGCATTATGTATAGTCAATACCAACCCCTCATTTCTGTTTCAAAACTCGCAATACTGTTTACAGCCCTTCCACGTTTTCATGGCAAAAGAGCGAAGAAAATAGGGCAGTGTATGCAATGAAACGCCATGACAAATTGTTTACTAGACCGATTCCAAAGATTGTTGATCATATCTTTGGTCAAAGTTCCACACAATGCTGTGGGTTTGAAATGATCTACGGTATTAAGAAGTGAATTAGTTTTGGTCAGTTGCACGAGGGGTTGCTCCGTCTTTGGTATGAGATATTCTTTTAACCGCACCCCACGACTCTATGACCCTACGACCCCGGATCTTACGACCCCAGACCATACACGACCATATACAATCCTGCACCCAAGTTCATATTTATAGCTGGCAAGACTTTATTAGCACCGATGGTTGATTTGGTTAACGCGCAAGACGTCAGTGCGTATCAAAGTTACCTCGCCAGGCACAATTCGATGTATTCGCACCGAGCAAAGAACAGCACCAGACATTGGTCTTTGGAACACAAAATTTTCCCTCGATGAATGAAAATAGAATCAATATCTATGTCAAACATCCAAAAATATACACTTCTTTCCTCGCTTCGAATCATAAGAAAGCAAGTTTATAAGGCCATAATAATAACAAAAGGCAGGACGGGACTACAGAGCACGATAAAGCGTTTCGACTAGGCGAGTTGCGCCTTGCACCATTCTTTCTAGCTCGTTCTAATTGCTTGAGAAAATGGCAGAGCAGTAAGAAATTTAAATCTTGAATACAAATGTTTCTTCATTCTTATCCAGGTCTTCAGTTAAATACAAGAAGTTATGTTGACTTCGAAACTATGCGTTTTTAAACCGAATTGCTTCAAATCTCATCTGCCTGTCAGTCTCATTCTGATATCTGCTTTAGTTGCTAGCCTTTCGTATCACAGCAAAATGATTCATGATTATTGCAGCGTTAGATGAAGAATAATGCCAAAGAATCACCAAGCTCCAATATCTTTAGCTCATTCTTTCTGTCATTTTGTGGACACATCACGTAACCCATTTTAATCAACATAATAACGAAAACGTAAGAGGCGCGCGGTATCATCAAAGCCATCTTAGTTGTCTCTTATTCCAAGGAATGGATGCGTGTTTGTTTGATTTCATTTTGGTATTCAGACAGAGAGGCCTATCACTTCTATTTCATTCATATGATGGTGCATTTTTTCATTTGTTTCATTTGATTCAATTAAGGAGGGTTGCCCTTCAACCGGAGTTGTTTTACAAGGGGCCCTCCACTTAAAAACATTAATTACAATATACAATTACCAAATAAAAAAGAGAAATTACAATACAAAACCATAACATAAAATCCTATAATACAAAGTGCAGTTTGTTTCCGTTTCCCAAAAAGCTGCACTCACTAACTAATGGTATTGCTAGTAAAGTATAAATAAATCAAAACAAAGTCTTATCAGCTAAATGTATTAAACTTGGTTCCAGGGTCGTACGGTCTTGGATCGTAAGGTCCGTGGTCGTAGGGTCGTAGGGTCTGGTTAAAAGAACATCCCCTTAAAGGTCAGATAAAGGCAAATGCGATTTTTATATATTCATAATTTCAAACTATGGGGAATCCGATGGCAATAATATTTTTTTATCTTTGCGATGCAAAAGGATAGGTTTGGGGGTTTTGAAAAAGAACACTCCTTCAAAAATCCGGGTGATGATAGAGGCCTGGAACTAGCTACATCGTGATGTGGAATGAGTCATAAGAAATTTATCACTTGAGAGGCCCAAGGCACTTGAAGAAGTAACCGTGAAGAACACACGCCGCATGGCAGATGCACATCGAACAGTAAACAAAATAAATTTTGGATGGCGGCCAATAGCTTCTCTGATATTTCCAAAGATCGAGCATTGAGCTGCACACCCTCATAGTTTTCCCTCGGTGCAGAAGAATGAATTGAAGACAGTCAGGCCAAGTTTTCTGTGTTCTGCTCTCCTCAAGTGGGACCGACTCTGAAATGGAAACATAAAAACATCATTTGAATTATTTTGATGCAAATTAGCAATTAGATATTGATTGTCATTAGCTGTGAATGGCTGGATCAAACCATGGTATTGATCAAACATTTAACTATTGTGTTATTTCAAAAGACTACGGAAAAACAATCCTTGATCTCCCCAGGGTTTGATTGTTTCTATTAGGATTCTTCCTCCTCATTAGACCGACAAGCGCCTATCGAAGGCACATTTGCATTTGCATGGCTTCACGAATAATCTGTAAATACAAAATATATTGTAAGAGGCAATACACTGGCCACCTAAAAAGTTCGCAAAGAACCAGAGCGTTATCGAAGAAAAGGAAACATAAAAGTGGAGAAAGAACTTGCCCTTACCTATCCATGAGTGTGATTACATGGCCTAGTCCTGATATGGCAAAATCCGATGTCATCATGTTGGAAGACTGGGTGAGTGTATCATTCGATTTCAACCACAATTTTATGTTTTGCACGTCGAAGAGTTCTCAGAAAGGTACTCTGGAAGCCAGCTAATGCACTTGCAGCAGCCAATGAATGTTTAAAGTCGTTAGGATTGAAATATCTTGTGCAGACCCGCAATTTTTTCGTTGTTGCAAGTCTGAAGGGTTCCCTCTCCAAGTCAGTCCACAGGTCACTGATGCCATAAGTTGGTCCGCGCCAAAGTTCGGAATAATGTGCACATATATTCTTCTCTGCATAAGCTGACCAGCCACGACGATAAACTACCTACTTTCACGGCGTTTTTTGTTTGAGATAGTTAAAATAAGTAGTCGTTTCTAACTTTCGTGACTTGACAATAGGTGAGAGAGAGCAAACAGACTCCTCCATTCCCTCACAGCTTTGCAATGACTCCTTCGACTCATTCCACGTCACGCCTCTGCTAGATCCAGGCTCTTTTGCTTGCGCGGTTGTTTTGGAAAATTTGACTGAAAAACGGAATTCGGCAGGCTATTTCGATAGGTTCCAGAACTCACATCAAAATTTCGTTTGAAATTTTGAAATCTCCAGGCCGTAAATGATCGAAATCAATAAAAATGTCTTTTGCCTTTATCTGGCATTGAAGTATTGTTTTTCTCAATTCAAAAAATTTGCTTTTCATAACTTGAATCGTTCTCTTTTTGTCCTTCCGAATTCATTGATTGTGAAATTCTATCGATGCAGCTCAGTCCATTTCGTCTGCTTTTGAGCCAATAATTTCTTTCGAAGGAATCACCTACCGGATGCGTCAAAATGAACTATGCACTTTTGAAAAGTCACGATAAATAGTGTACTGGGCCGATTTTGAAAGGTCACGATAAATAGTATACTGAGCCGATTTTGAAGATTTATGAGTTAATCTTTAGCTAGGATCCTCAATTCGATGCTAGTATTTTTTCTATATTTTTTGCCCTCTATTTATGGAGCTGTAAGCGAGTTTCTTAGCATTTTCGATTTCCAAAACACTGAAAATGACCCAAAAAAGCGTTGATCAAATTTTCTAAACACTCAACATGAATGGACAAAGAGAGAAGGTTCTGATGGTGATTTGAGGATTTAGAAGTTGATCAATTACAATCCAATGCACGTGTATTAGTTCTATATTAGAAGGAATGTAAAAAAATATTTTCCTTTCAGATTTCATTGAATTCATACTCTTATGCAGGTACTGCGTTCCTGTGTCAAGGGGGTTAACAGACAAACAGTAACGAGGCAACATTATGAGGTTAAACAGGCATGGAGTTTTGATCAATTTCTAAATCCCTGAATAGCCATGAAAACATTCTCTCTTTGTCCATTCATGTTGAGTCTTTAGAAAATTTGATCAACGTTTTTTTTTTTTGTTCATTTTCAGTGTTATTCGAAATCGAAATATTTAAGAAAGTCTTTTTAGCTCCATCAATAGAAGACTAAAAAAATGCAAAAGATAGCATCTAATTGAGAATCTTAGCTACAAATTAACTCATAAATCTTCAAATCGGCCCAGTATTCGCTTTATTGTGGCCTGTCAAATGTGCATAGTTTATTTTGGCGCATCCTGTATAGTTCGTGAAGACTAAAGAAATTAATCGTAATTAACGTCATTAGATGTGCGACTGGCCTGTAAGGTTGATACCCTTACGCTTACATGGTATCAGTTATGCCCTGGACTTGAAGCTGCCCAGTATTCGATTTATTGTGTCCTGTCAAATGTGCATAGTTTATTTTGGCACACCTTGCATAGTTCGTGAAGACTGAAGAAATTACTCGTCATCAATGTCGTTAGATATACAATTGGCCTGTAAATAGTGGATACCCTTACGCTTGCATAGTATCAGTTATGCCCTGGACTTGAAGTTCAAAAGTAAGAGTTGCTCGATGACACATTGATTAGTTCCTGCACAGTCCATCCAATGGGAAACCTTTGTTTGGAACAAGAAAAAAATCAGCACATCAGGAAAACAAACTTTGATCAAGAAGACTCGGAAATGACAAAGACAAATACGAACTACGTTAAAATGTCATAGTCTCTACTCACCCTTAAATTGACAAACAACTTGATCTGCTTGGGTATAGTTGTCAGCTCATTGTAAGACAAATCAAGAACCTGATAAAAAGATTACTTGAATTAATAAAATGATTTAAGAGATGAGATCTTACAATTCTATAAATTTTCCAATTGTCCAATTTGCAATACAGCGAAAGGCGAAAGAAGGCAGCCATAAAGAAAGCAATGGATTATCGCTATCATTTTATATTCAAAGTTGGCAACTTGCAGCTTGATATAAAAATGCGAATTCAAGGTCACACATTAACTGCAATATTGCAGAAGAATATATGAAGTAAAACTACTAGCCAATAAAATTACAAAATTGATAAATATGTACAGGATAGGGTAGGGTAGGGGTAATGTGGGTCTAAATCGAGCTAATTCTGAAATTTTTTTGCTGGAAAAATGACAATAAAACACGAATTCTTTAAAATTTTCGCTAATTGACAGTCAATGCTTTTAGAATCCTGCCAAAATCTCAGCTCTGATAAAGGTGGCTATGTATTTTTAAGGAATTTTCTTTTTTGGCGACTAAAATTGGCTCACTTTTCCCGACGAACGGGAAAAGTGAGTCCAGTCTCATAACTGGTTTAATATGGGTATATGAAAGGGTAAATGATTGAAGGGTTATGTTCCCAACAACAAATTGATTGATAGATTATGAGGAAGGGGTCAGGTCAAGTGAAAAGTACAACTCTTTATTCTCCTGTACTGTTGTCTATTTCCCAAACTTTTATCTCGAAAAATTGCGAAATAATTATCCAAGGATCTGAAATCGACTTGTTTATGCGAACTAATGCTACTTTTTGAGACGTGATCAGTCTTGCACTATTTTAGCTCAGAATTTGAGAGGAGTAGACATTTCATCAACACTGTAATAAACTGAGGACTGTGTTGCTCAAACTTGTGGAAATAATCAATTATTCTGGCTTTGTTTGTTTGTTCGCATGCAACCTATGGTTTTGTGGACTTATCCAGTGCTGGTTCATCATAGATAATAGAGAATTGGTGAGTACCTTGTGACTTACACTTTGTTTGCGACACTATTGGTAGAGTTTCTTGTTGAAATTGCCTCAGGACTTTGCCCTTTAGACTGCGATTGTAGTGCTTCAGAAGACAATACCGCTCTCGGTGACATAGAAGAAACTGCAACTTTTGAAAGCTATGCAACACCGACGATTTCATAGAGATATGTTTCATGTTGTCTACGAATCAATGTCTGTTGCCTTTGCGCAAAAGATGGAAGTAGTCGGTGAAGAAATATCTTTCTGTTGAATCTGAAACATTAGGCGCTGACCTGATTTGAAGGCGTTATTCGAACAAAGATTTCTCTCGATCTAAGTTGAATATCAAAATCCGAGGCGGTAGAATTTTCGGCAAGCTTGTAGTCTAACAGAAAATGTAAAAACATTTATGGTTGGTCAAAAATCCACTTGCACGTCGTCGGTTATTGGGGGAGAGTATTTTTGTATTCATCCCACAGCTTCTGATTTCTCGCAAAATCACAGTGAATCACGTGATGTTAGATTACGTCGTGTGATTGGTCAATCTCACAGATGTAAACAAACACGCTGATTGGCTCAAAACGAAATCTGTCCTTGTTTGTTCCCAACTATTAGCTATTCGATAAGTCCTTATCTTTGCCTTTATCCCATGCAATTCCGTTCCCGCAACGACAATAAAATCATTGTCAGTAAGCTGTGATCCGCAATCGTTTTGACTTGGAACGGAGTGATCGAATCTAACAGTAACGACCAAGTAAAAAAGTTTGCAGTTAATTTACTCCCATTTATTGGTTGGAAGACAGCGACCAAAGAAACAATAAAGCCTTTTTCACATTTTAAACACAAAGCAACGTGGCAAGATGAATATAAGTGCGAAAATCTTAAGTAATTCAAAGCTTCGTTGAATTTGAGTTATGACTGAATCCTCAGTGTTAATCTTGGATGCATTGCTAAGACAAAACCAAGCAGCCATAACTTTTACACGCAGAATTCACACTGACATGACATATTCAACCACAACCACAAACAATAGCAACATTTTACATACAGGTAGTCCCAACTACTAACATTGAGAATCTTCTCCCTGTCTCTGTCGCAAAATGTTTTTTTACTTATACCATTGTTCAAAAACAAAAATTAGTTGAGTGTTTATGCCCTTAAGTTTGAGTTGTCCATCTAACAAGTATTCTTACTGATGCCTATGTAATGATCAAGTTAAAATAATAAATTTTCGAAAAGCCAACATTTTTTTTAAATGTACAACCAGATTATAACAGTTGATAATTAATTTGGAGTTAATTCTAAAACTCGAAAATCTCCAAACATAACATAAAACAGTCAGTCTCCAATCAATCTGTTCCTTAGAACATCCAGTAGCAGTCTATTATTAGCTCCTTGTTTTGTGAATACATCTGTTATTTGATCCTTGCTCCTCATCCATTCTACTTTGATCTCCTTTCTCTCAACATTCTCCCGTAATGCAGCTATTTCAACACGGAGCCTCTTTCTTCCATTGCTTTAATGTCTGTTCGTAAAGATGTTGTTAGCAAACTTTGATCATCAATTTCATCAAAAATATATGTGAACCATATGCACAAATCTGTTGCATCCAACACAGCAGAAGTCTCAGCTGCTATTGTACTGCTACAAACTCGTCTCAACTTTCGAGATGACCAATACAATGGTGATACATTCTCTTAATCATCTGCTAGAACTATTATGATTCCTCCTTGTGAAGATCCATCTTCAAAACCCCATGCTACTAATCTTGCTTTTGTTGTATAACTCCTATTCACCTCACAAGTCACGTGGGGTTGCCTTTCATTTGGTACTTCTGTCAATACATTACTTCGATTCCAGCTCCCTAATTCTTGCTCCTTTACCATAGCAACTGGCCTGTTAATGACAATTAATAGATAAACGCACTTACTAAGCCACTGGTGACCATTCTGAGATGTCTCTCTCAAAGTCATAGCATTTAATCTATCCTGTTTCTTTGTTTTCAACGTTCAAACGGTCTCTATATTTTCCAGTAGCTTTGCCAGCTTTACTATGTGAATACATTGAAGGTGTTGTGGCGCCGTGTCGTAATCCACTGACGTTGCAGCCAGAACAGTCAGGCGGACGGGGTTCAAATCCCACCAGCACCTTTGAGCGTCATGACAAGGGGTCGCGGACTCGATTAGCGCTTAACTATTTCTGCGATCCCAGCGCTTGGCGCTAACAACCGCAACTTCACCTTCACCTTCACTATGAATTGCACCTTTCCTCCATTCGATGACATCTCTAGACCTACCAGTAACGGTAGATTTTACTCTTGACAATACAACAATTTGTTTCTTCTCTTCATTCAATTTAGAATCTTCTTTCATTAGTCCAAGTTAACTTGTGTTACAACTGCATCCTCAGTTTCTATTTGATATTTGATATTTGATTTTATTAAGGAAGGTTGCCCTTCAACAGAGTTGATTTACAAGGGGCCCTCTAAAGCTCCAGCTCCATCTGATTCTAGAACTCCACCTGATTCCTGCACTCTTTCAGTCACGTCTGGCATATCACTTTTTCTGATGATTCATGAAGCAGATCAGGACTTTCTTGCAATTCATTACGTCTGTCTTGAGGTATCATATTTATTTCATCATCTGATGTTCTTTGCCTCGTGTATCAACATGTACTAGCCTGGAACAGTGAACCCTTACAAGATCATTACCATGTTTAACTACGGTCTGTTTATGATCTTGCCCAATGACTGTACCAGGGCCATACCATCTTTCATTATTGTTTCGCTTGTAATATACACACTCGCTTTAGTGAAATTTGATATCATTACAAGTTTTCGAATTATGCCGCGATGCGCTTTTAATCTTCTCTGATGACTCACTTTGAATAACAACTGCCGGTGCCATATGAACAGCCTTCAAATTCTTTTGAGAAGTCACATTTGTTGCCTCATTTTCCATTGCAGGAAGCTTATTTATCAGCACAGATGGTGTATTGAGATATCTTCAAGAAAAACAATCATATTTGGACTGTAACCACAGTTATTCATCAGTGTGTTCTTTGCACTGATTGCACATAAAGACTCATATCAGCATTATCTTCCTACCTGATTGACTCTTCTATAACACCCTTGTGCCGCAAACACAACCCATTTGACCATGGACTCTCAGCTGCAGTCTTTGCCATTTCAATGTATTTCACACATGCTATCATACTGTTCATTGGAAAATTCTCCACCATTATCTGCCAGGAATATCTGTGGTTGTCCAATACATACAGCCAAGTTTTCAACACTGCATCAACAATGGTATCTTGATTCTTGGAATGCTTCACACAAGCAACTGAATCTGAATCATCCAAGAATTAAAATCGGACAGAATGCAGCCTTTATGCATCTCAATATTCATGAGTCGGACTCAATTTCTAATTCTGAGGACTAATAAGAATCTTAGTAAACCGACCCATGACCGACATAAAGACACATTACTTACTTTTAAGCCTACTAAATCTTCCATTTTTCCTCCATCTTTTAAACTTGTCAGCCTGTTGTGTTGCAGGAGAAGGATCTGAAGAGAGAAAGACATCAAAGTAAGGTTATCAAATGTATTTCGATAATCCGACCATTCAGTACCGGTTGTGGGTCGGGGATTCACGACATGCAGACGTGACTCTGCCTTTCAGCGACAAGAAAGAAAATTTGCCACGACAGGATTTACATTCTACCACTTGTTGGAGCAATAACTGATCAATGTGACGCTCATTTAACCGCATACCAAATATTTCTGCAAAAATCCTCCAAGACCAAACTATTTGACATACGTATTAGGTTTACGATGCAGTGCTAAGCACATACAAAAACGGGAAATGAACAGAAGGCCATATACCTGTGCTAATTAGTACACCCTAGTTCATATTAATTGAAAAACTGGTAAAATTATAGCATTTTTGCATGACAACACTGCCTGCAACAGCTTTGTCTATTTTGCCATTTCATGTAAATTCAAAATTTTGATGATATTTTTATCAAATTCAGCGCCATTGCACTTTTGAGAAACTTTTTAATGGTTAGAGTAGCGGATGGATTTGAATAAATCATATCATGCTTGACAGAGACAAAAGGCCACATCATTTACGTCATTTTTCTCGCAACAGCGCAAAATATGTAAGTCAAACCAAATCAAATCGACTCAAATCACACACATATTTCATCTATTAAATTTTTGGTTTTCGAAGACCCCTCAAGTAAAAACACTAATTACAATGAAGGAATCAAAGTGAAACGCTATCAATTAAATTAAGCCATAAAGCCTTCATTACAATATTTAAAACCTTCAAAACTAAAGAAAATGTCTGTTTCTAAATAGTTTGCCTGCAACAAGATAGAGAGGTTCCCTGCTTTGATTCAGCTGACAGGCTATTCCATAGTTTTGCAAATCTATAGGAAAACATCTCTGACCACTTGTTGACCTTTTCATCGGTAACCTCAAGTCGGTCCAATATTAAAACGGCTATGTGATGCGCAGAGCAAATTTCCAGAAAAGAGGTCACACAGATATTGTGGAACCACCTCATTTAGGGACTTAGACACCAATGTCTCAGATTCACCAGTTACACATTCTTCAATGGTCTCCCACCCCAGCCTTTCAATAAAATCTCCTTGGGGCATCGAAGCGACTATTCAGTATTTTCTTAGCAGCATGGTTTTGAAATTTTTGCATCTGATTCAAGCTCATCCGCAAATGCACAATAAAGTTAACAAGCAGAGGACAGAATCTAAGAGTGAGTGAGTCCTTTTCAAATGAGATTGCTTCTCATAATGGTGAACTTAAACTATCTGGAATACTGTTAACAGCTATTGTTTTAAACAAAAATCGAAGACCGAGAAAGTCGCAATCTTTGACCTATGACAATAAAGCCATTGAGGACTGGATGAATATTTTTTTCTGATGGAACTGCAAATCATTTCTTGAAAATTGCGCTTCCTGTTGTCGGTGAATCACTTTGCAATATTTAAAATATTTCCATAGTAACTAGTGTATTACCAGGTTGTCGAAAATTGCTAGAGTTGCCCACATTTTTAGAAGTGGTTTTGTCTGGTGATCGATCAAACTGTAGGCCGATTTCAGTGCTCCCTAATCTGTCAAGGTATTCAAAAAATTCGTTTTCAGCCAGACTTATGAGTATCTCGGTAAAAATAAGCTCATATACTATTCCAATGAAAACGAGATTTTATTATATGAATCAAGCAAAAAAGACTTTCCTGAAAACACTGTAGTACAGGGCATGAGAAACCAGCTGACCATGCCACCGAATGTTCGCAAGAAATTTTAATTCTTTGTTTCCTGAATGGAATTCTTCGAAATATGTAGTTATTTGTGTCTTGCTCAATTTCTCCTTTTTGGAGTTAAGGAAAATAATTTACAAATTCAAGTAAAAGTTACTTACACAGCATAGATTATATCTAAAGTACACTTTGTATTCATACTGCATGGAACAAGTAAAAGATCAGCAAGACCTAATGCCTCTTAGAAATCATAAATGGTTGTTCTTTGGAGTCCAAGTTCCATCGCTCAAAACTTTATACATGTCTATTTTTCTCAATGCTCTATATGCATTTGAATAAAACTGGTTACACATTATTGCACAGCTGCCTTTGGATCCTCACCTGCTTAAGCTGGACATTTCTATTTTTCTATGCACTGCAGCAATAAGTATGATCGTTTCTCCAGTCGCAGCAAGTGCAATGATTTTTCACGCTCTGCCGTAGTATTTCGTGGAAGTGAAAATTTGCAAACAAAAAAACAAAACAATATTTTTGTACATTCCAATACAAAGTTACATTGACATCTTACTAGTTACACTATTTACAAAATTACTCTACTATTTACCCTACTTTACTCTAAATTACTCTACCATACGATTAGAACGATACAACAAGGAGCAAAAAGCTGTTTCTGCCCTGTGATTACGACATAAAAGTTCAAACTACTAATGCGCATTCGAGACAAGAGGAAAAACCAAGCAACACACGTAACTGTAACTGCAAAGATTTGCTACAAGGGCTATGGTGCTTGGTGCTAGGGAGCACAATAGAACTAAACATTCATTGTGATCTCTTGGTGGTATTTCAAGGGAAGGGCAAAGGGGCAAAGCAACAAAACGTGTTCCTTTTCCCCGATGCAATCGTTCGAAGGGCACAATGGGTTTATGATATCCCTAAAATGACGCTTGTATTAGTGATGGTTAAGCTCACTGAGACCGACCCTCAAATGACAAAAGTGGGATAAACCCATTGGGTCATGACTACCAAAATAGGATTCTGCAGGTGGTCGAACTATTAAGAGAGACTTTTCTTAAAAGCAGCAATCAACAGCGCAAGTCAAGTTTCAGGATCAAGTTTAATGCGTTCAGATATTCAGCTAGGATAGAAGCTACATTGAAACTGTTCTGTTCCTTCCTTTATTGGCGAAATGACATATTGGCTGCGAAGATAATATTGCAGCAGTTGCTAAGGTGGAAGTGGATCTTTCAGGTAAACTGGGGTGAGATTATTGAGAATCTTATAAAACAAGGTAAGGTGTCTGCTTAACTTTCGGCAATTTAGACATTCCCAGACAAGCTCTGTATAGGAAAATTTTCGCGATGTTCCTTTCCATGTTTCCATAATGCCCGACCAGCAGACTACTGTACAGATTCCAAGTTTTCCATTAAGCTTGCTTGGTGGTAATGTGATGGTAATGTGATGGTAATACTGAAGAAATGTTTGCAGGATCATGGTGAATAACATCCACGTAGTGTAGATGGGGTCTTACATGGAGCCTGTATAATCCATTTAGAGTATACGTGGGCCGATATTTGGAGAGATATCTGAGCAAGTCAATATCCATTCTTGTTTTAGAAATAGCTGATTCGTTAAGAGCATAAAAAGACAATTTTGAATCCAGGATCATTCCTAAGTGTTTGTGCTCACTCACTATCATCACTGGTATGTTATTACACGAATTTCTGGATGCTCAGCTTCGATTGTTTCCTTTAAAAGCACTAATTCCACAAGTTGTTTTGTGGATCTGGGTTAAATGGCAATCTCATGTCATGAGCCTAATGTTTTATGTTCTCCAAGTTATGGTTCATGTCATTGGCAGCTGCATTTGTCTCCTGGACCAATGTAAACAACGCTGTGCCATCGGCTAAGGGCTTAATATTACACTCCAAGTCATTGGCTAAATCATTTATGTACACGAGAAAAAACAAGGGCCCTAGCATAGAATCTTATGGTATTCCAGCTGATATATCTCCCTAAGTGGAATACTTCCATCTCAAAGCAGTTCGCTGTTTTCTATTCTTAAGAAAGTTTTGAACAATGAAAAGTAATTGTCCTGAGGGACCGCATCGCTATGTGATGCCAACCGCAACACACCCTATGAAGCGATATGTTTTGTATCACTATCACAGACTAGACTAACTACTTCAGTCTCAGTTTCCGCTTCGTCCATTGAATTGGATGCCGCCACTGCGCTCTGGGCCTGATAATCAAACTAACTGAAAATCCAGCCAAAATCGCCGCAAAAGTGTCGCGACCAATGAGATTGCAGAGTTCCATACAACAATTGACCGTGTTCTAACTGACCAATAGGATATCAATATTTCAGCCTCATTCCAAAAATTAGCCTCCTTTTAGTCACGAGGCTTCAAAGTGATGAAACGTGCAAGGATTGCTGTCCATTGCTTTGGTGAAATCCGAAGAATAATTTGGCCGTTAAAAGCAGATTTCCCATGTCAAAGTGAAGGAATCTCCAAGCAGTACATAGAAAAAGCATTTATCTTGACGCAGGTTGGTTTTGTTTTCTTTCAACCCCAACTAAATACGAATTGCAGGCGTTTTAGAATTGGTGAGTTGTGATCGTGTAGAATGGGCCTAAGCTCTGGTCTTCCGGCATCAATGTGAAGTTCATCAATTTCTGGCTGGATTTTCGATTGGTTTGATTATGAGTCTTAGTTGTAGCGATTATCAGCCTATCTAGGAGCGAAACTACGACGCTTTTTCGTAAGTCTAATCACAGACAAGGTGCAGTGATGAATTTTTTCACATTTCGGTTTGAAATACTCAAAATACTAGTTTTGAATGTTTTCAGAATAAAGATCAATAAATACTCCTCCTTAATGAAAAGTCAGCTTGACCACCCTCTTTTCTGACAGGAAATTTTTCCCCGTTTAGTGCAACAAATTCACCTATTTAGTTTTTGTAAACAGAATGTACGAATATATGAAATTCAGGTCCTAATTAGTGGAAAAACGAGTGAATTTTTCTCTTATCAGCCTGGACCAGAAGTGAACTTGAGAACTAAATGAGTGGCAATAAAGTGCACAACCGATTCTTCGAGCAGTTAAGCATTTTGAACTTATCTACTCCAGCGAACAATGCAACTTAATCACGACAACTTATGGAACCAGTTAATAGACTTTTAGAGGTAGCATGCTCTGGAACAGCCTACCTGACACTATAAAAAAACTCGCCAACTGTTGTATGTTTCAAAAGATCGATAAAAGAATGAAAGGGTGAAATATATGAAATTTTTTGAAGGGCATATTTTGAAGGAACTGCTACCAAAAAAAGAAATCAAAGACATTTCATGCCTTCTTGGAAGTGAAACGTTAAATCTTACTGTTGCCAATGGTGAAAAATTACCATATGATGGGTATATTGAAACTGACTTTACTTTGAGAGGAGAAGGAGGAACCCAATTTAGCATAACGGTACCGGTACTTGTCACCCCTCATTTCTTGGAACATCCCATCATAGGGTATAATGTTGTAGAAGAAATTTTGGTCAACCATAGAGATTGTACCCCAGTTTTAATCAAGTTGTTGGCTGAATCTTTAAACGCGTCAACAAAAGAAAATGTTGAAAAGTTTGTGAATCTAGTGCAAAAGGGAGAAGAGACAATTTTCATTCCTGTTAAGCTCTCAAAGGGAACTTTCCTCATCAAAAGTGGACATTCTGCTAAGGTGCCCTGCAGGGTAAACATAGGACCAATTTCAAGTACATCACCATTCATCTTTGAAGCAACAACTGACATCAAACGATGGGCTCCTACACTAGAAATAAGTGACAGCATAATCAACATTAAGAACACAACAGCCCGTATCCAAGTAACGATTCATAATGCTGGTAGCCATGACATCGTTTTAGAGGGAAGAACACTTGTAGGAAGCCTTGAACCAATTCGCTCAGTTACACCATTGGAAGTTAAATTAAGATCAGATGACGAACATAAGGAAAACAGTGATGAACAGAAACAAGTTATTCACAGCATAAGTTCAACCAAATGTGGTACCATACTTAACAACATAAAACTAAACAATCTTGATGAAGAAAAGACGAACACTGTAATGGAAATGTTAGTTGATGAGCAATCTGTTTTTGCAAAATAAAGTGATGATGTTGGTGATATTCCCTCCCTGCAACTTGACATAAATCTAACAGATGACATCCCAATTCAGAAATCATATGTATCTATTCCTCAACCTCTCTACAATGAAGTTAAAATGTATGTTCAAGACCTGCTAAATCAGGAATTTATTCGCAAATCAACATCAGCATACTCATCCCCAGTAGTCTGCATGAGGAAACGTGATGGGTCCCTGCGCTTATGCATTGACTACAGGGCCTTGAATGGAAAAACCATCCCAGATCGTCATCCGCTGCCATGTATACAACAAACAATTGAAAGTTTCGGGGGAAATAAATGGTTTTCTCTCTTAGACATGAGCAACACGTACCACCAAGGTTATGTATCAAAAGAAAGTAGAAACAAGACAGCTTTCATCACACCTTTGGGGCTGTATGAGTGGGTTCGAATTCCGTTTGGACTCATGAATGCACCCTCAGCATTTCAACGCTTCATGGAGGGATGTCTAGAGGGCCTCCGTGACAAAATTTGCATACCCTACCTCGATGACGTAATAGTGTTCAGCAAGACCTTCCAAGATCATGTCAACAATGTCAGGACAGTTTTACAGAGACTGAGATCAAATGGAGTGCGACTGAAGGCAAAGAAGTGTGAGTTGTTCAAGCAAGAGGTTAAATGCCTTGGGCAGATAATCTCGGCAGATGGCTACAAACCGGACCCTTTCCAAGACGGATGCCATTACTTCATTAGCAAGGAATCCACCTACAACAGTCAAAGATGTTAGGAGAGTACTAGGCTTGCTTGGATACTACCGAGGGTTCATACCAGATTTTGCACACACAGCAAAGCAAATGTTCGACCTTCTCAAGGCTCCAGATGTGCAGAAAGTACAGACAAAGCCCAGTAGTCAGAAGTCCAATAGAAATCTCCAAGGACAGTTCTTACCAAACACTCCAATCAGATGGGAAGAAAAACACCAAGGAGCCTTAGAATCGTTGATAGCTTCCATAACATCACCACCAATCCTGGCTTATCCAGACTTCAGCAAACAATTTGTTCTTCATACTGATGCAAGTGCAGAAGGATTAGGTGCTGTCCTATACCAGGAACAAGAGAACGTCATAAAAGTGATTGGTTATGTATCATCACGCTCATTGACCCCAGCAGAAAAGAACTAACACATGCATTCAGGGAAGTTGGAATTCTTGGCATTGAAGTGGGCCATATGTGACCATTTCAAGGATTATCTATACTATGCACCCCACTTTATTGTGTACACGGATAATAATCCACTGACGTACATTCAAACAACTGCCAAGTTAAATGCAACTGGTTGTAGGTGCTTAGCACAACTAACTGACTTTCGCTTTGAGATACGATATAAACCAGGAAAATCTAACACCGATGCTCACGCCCTATCAAGATCGCCTTTCAGTCTATTACAGCAAGAGGAATACACATAGAAAACATCACCAAAAGTCTTAGGAGCTATTTCAAATGGTGTCAAAGCACAAGCCGACATGGAATCAACATGGTTTGCAGCAGTCAACGGAGAAAGAGAAGCAGAAAACAAATTGTCCTTTAACAAATGGGCAGAGCCAATCACCTTTATGGACTTACGTACCGCCCAAGAGAATGACGCAAGCATACATCCTGTCCTCATGCACATCCACAAAGGTGAAAAGCCAGACCACCAGCAGCTTAGAAATCTTCCTTGTGAGACATGCCTACTATTAAAAGAATGGAATCACCTTTATATTGATCAGGACGGCCTCCTAAGGCACAAATCTGCATCCTATGAGCAGCTTGTTTTGCCAAAGAAGTTTGCATGACCGTTATCAAAGAATTGCATAACAACATGGGACACCTTGGGGCAGATCGAGTATTTCAGCTGGCACGTGAATGATTTTATTGGCCCCGCACTGAAATCCAAACATATGTGATGACGGTATGTCGCTGTATTATCAGCCGTAAACCAGCAGTACCAGCAAAAGCACCACTGAAGCCAATTACTTCAGCAATACCAATGGAGCTCATATCTATAGACTTCCTACATCTTGAACGATCCAGCGGTGGATGTGAATACATTCTGGTAATTGTTGACAATTTTACCAGGTTTGCCCAAGCATACCCGACTAAAAATAACACTGCCACAACTGCAGCGGAAAGATTATTCAATGACTTTTTCCTCAGATTCGGGTTTGCAGAGAAGATTTTACATGACCAGGGACGCGAATTTGAAAACAAGTTGTTCTGCCATTTGGAAAGACTCTCAGGTGTTCAACGATTACGTACAACACAATACCATCCGCAGTAAAACGGACAAGCTGAGAGGTAGACTAACTACCTCAGTCCCAGCTTTCCGCTTCGTTCATCGAATTGGATGCCGCCACTGTGCTTCATCTGGGCCTGATAATCAAACTAACTGAAAATCCAGCCAAAATCGCTGCAAAAATGGCGCGACCAATCAAATCACAAGACCTTCTACTTGTGATCTGATTTGTCGAGAGAGGATCAGCGATGCGACGTATGCTGTACGAAAAGTCGATTCCACAAACATGATTCTGTTTTCTGAGCCCATAATGAATGCATGAAAGAATGCCATGAAGAGACGGGAGCACTGGGGAGCTGTCTGGCAATGAAAAAACAACAACGCAGATCAAAAGACATGCTTGATAATTTGCCGACCATGAACACCCGCTTTATGTGTATTCCGCAGAACCGGAATAATCATTACGAGGCTGGCCTCATCTAGCCTCAACTGGCCGATTTTTCGAATAGCTTGATCATGAGTCGTAGTTGTAGCGATTATCAGCCTATCAAGGAGCGAAACTACGACATGTAATCAGTCTAGCTTAGAGGTTCAACAAGACCCTATTGTCGATGTTGAGAACCCTTGCAGAGAAGGAAAAATCACGCTGGAAAGATTCCGTGAATCAGATGACGGACGCTTACAATAGCACACCTAGGCATAAGGAAAATAATTCAGCAACCGGATTTTGCCCATACTACCTCATGTTTGGACAGAAACCACGCTTGCCCATCGATCTAATGTTTGAAAGGCATGCTGATGAAAGTATTAAGATGGAGAAATTTGTTGAAAACTGGCAAAGAGCTTTACAGGAAACGTACCAGATTGCAAGACAAAACTCGACGAAATCACGTGAATCCGCAAAAAAGCGATATGATCAAAGAACACAAGATTTAGTGCTGGAAGAGGGTGATAAGGTCCTAGTACGCAATTTGACACCACGTGATGGTCCGGGAAAATTGAGAAATCACTGGGAGGACAAGGTACATATTGTCACTGAACGCAAGTTTGATGGACCAGTCTACGAAGTGAAACCATATGATGGACACAGTCGTACTCGCACGTTACACCGCAACCTGTTGCTACCCAGCCAGTTGTTGGAAGACATCGATACTAAGGATGAAATCCCCAGCAAAAAACGTGTTGCAAAACGTGCACGTCCTATTCTCGAAGACAGCCTACCGGAGTCTAGTGACTCGGAAGATGAGATCGAATCAGTGTTAGCGTTTGCCACAAGACAACCAGAAGGAAGAAATGGCAACAACAACTTTAACCAACACATCAGCAACCAGTTAGACCCCCAGGATCAGGCCCACACAGCCGCTGTTACGCCAGATGAGGAGCCCACCAGTACTCAAGACATTGATGATTCAACTAGCCAGGAGTTGAATGCCTCTCAGCAAGCAGATGAGATTGATGAAGCTGACAGCCCCCGACCCCGTAACAGAACGGTAGAAGCGCCAAACCAAACTCAAGAAAATCCAAGCTCTGTTGCCAACAATAATGAAACACGTCGTCCTCCACGCTACCGGCAGCCCCCAGTTTACTTCAACTATGGCCAACCCGGGCAACCAAGTTACTCGATTCATCCAATATACGCGAACCCAGTATTTGTGAACAGACCATATTGGGTATTTCCTTATGCCAATTATACATTGCCTCAACCAAACTTTGCAGTAACTCACTGAAGTACTGGCTGTTATTGTTTTACACTAGCCATTACTACTATCTTCAAAGAAATTCGCTTTTGTTATACAACCAATTCCACAAGTGTCAAGACATTCGGAGATTTAAACTGATCTCATGTGTTGCAAGTGACAACAGTTATTTTGACTTTGAGGAACCTATCCGACCATCGTGGCAAAAGAATCTTAATAGCAGAAATAGTTTGATCGTAACTGTTAAGAAAGCATTGTGTTGTAGACTGGCCATCTGCAACAACCGTTGAACGAACATCGGCCACATGGTTAACTACCTTAGCAAGTTCAGAGAAGAGAACCTTTTAAAGGAGGGGAGAGTGTGAGGGGTGAGAACTTTTCAGGTTTGTTAATGCATTTATTGGTGTACGTAAGGACCCCCTTACATGAACGTTACCCCCGTCGCAAGCATTACGTAATTCGAACAGAAGTCGTCACGTGACAAGAGCACGCCGTGAAGCGAGAGAGAACTTTGATAAAATGAGACTGTGAACTGTGAAGTGTCTGGAATGTCGAAAAACACATGTATTAGGAATTGTTGTTATGAAATGGAAAAAACCAAGACGTTTTATTGATTTGTTGTGCCTCTATCAAGTAACTAGATAGCGGGCCTACACAGGCAAGAACCCTTTAAGATGTTAAGCTTTCTGAAAACACTATCGATTTTGAAGTACACTGATTTGTTTCTTCCTCTTTACTATCACGGTAAATTCCACGTCTCATTCTATGCCTTATTCTGCTGGCATTATCCTAATCATTTATCTATCATTCGATATTACCCTTCGAATCTAATGATCTACGCTCGATTCTGCTTTTTTTCCTTTAACCTGATGAAGAGTTAAGCTCGAAACGTTGTAACTAACTTATTATCTTTGTTGAAAGTCGAATATTTTGACAAATTTATACTTTTATTGATATAATCGACGTACAATACGCTCAACAACTTTGTTTTCTATTGGCTTACACTGATAGGCTCGAAGTTGAATTGCGCAGTCTTTGGATTAACATCTACTTATTGGCTAACAGAAGTTTTGATGATTCAGATATTTTGACATTGAAGAGCAGTCCAAATGTTTCCTACTGCTTATGGCAAAATCAAACTAAGTGAAAATGTAGAAACTTTGAAAAAGCGTTTTTTAAATTTTGAAGAGACTACGACCGGCGTACTGATTTTCCTGTCGATTGCTGCCAGAGATAACCAATTACGCTGTCGTGAAATCTATGCTAACGATATAAAGACACTAAAGCAGTAGTGCAGCTAGGTTTTTGACCCTTGTCAAACTTCGGCCAAATAAGCGTAAAACATCTACTAGGATGCACACTTTATAAGGAAAATAGTCTGAGCTTTTCTTGAAAACACAGAGTTCATTCGAATAGCATTCGAAGTGTTCCCTGCATCTAACGACTCCACATAATTGGCTGAAATCTGGCAGATGGAAACATGCACATGATTACCAGATTGTGTGTCATATTTCAGAAAAATTGCTTGATCCAAATTCAGCCCTTCGAAGAATTTTCAACTGTCACTAGAGGTAGAACGCCTAATTTTTTCAATTAGCTACTGTGTAGTTTAGACAAGAATGGGGAATCTGAGACACATTGTGTCAGATGATATGCTGAGTAACCAATGTCATCGAGGTTGGTGTGAGAGTCACTGAGTTCAACAATGATGTTACAAAGTAAATAGAGCTCTAACATTAATGTAAAGCCTCACTTAGCCACTGGAATCCCTCGGATGAATAGAGCAGCCTTAGCATTTTGATTTTTCAAACAGGTGAGAAAATGTTTCTGACTCTATTGGTATGGCTGACAACTAACGGCCAACAGCACTTCAAAGAAACAAACATAGATGCTATATTTGTACTTGCAGCTTGGTATTGCAGTTTATACTAAATGATAAGGAGCTTGAAGAAACCCGACGCATGAAACAGACAGATTCTGCAGCACACTGGGGCCTTTCAGAGTTACGTTATCATCAGATTGTGTCACACTGTACAGCCAGATTGCTTTTACAGTATATAAATGTTTTCACTAACCTCTTTTTGAAGAACCTTGCAAAGAGCGTATGTTTTCTCTGGAACCTAAAACGGAAGTTAGTCTTAGCTTAAATTCCAAGTCAAACTGCCCAAAACCTTATAAGTTACTGGGTTACTGTATGTGTTACTGTATGTGAGCAAGGAAAGCCAGTTTTCAGAAATTCTCCCCTCCAGAAGCTTATTAACTCCTCTGGAACAAATAGATCCGTCAAAATTCTTTCATAAGTATGGCATTATTCACATTCTTGGCAACTTAAAGATATGTTATACAACATTGTTTTTTTGATGGTTTTGGAGAGGGCTCGTTTCAAAATACTTCACTGGGTTTTTGAAGATCAACTCTTTCCAAATCTAAAGCTAATGCTAATCTGAGGATTCTAATCAAATTTTCTTCTCACACTATTTACTTCGGAGACACAGGCCAAGTATGAAGTCAAAAGCTTTGCTAGTTTCCCGTAGTGAGATTCTAAAGTTTGTTAATCTACTCAACAAGAAACAATAGAAACCTGGTCAGTCGATCACCGATTGCCAAATGCGAGAGAACCAGTGATACTATTGCAAGCATGTGTGAAATGTGTGAAAAAGTCAGCATTCTGCATAGACTGAAATGGAAATCTAACTGTTTTCTAACAAATCAGTTTCATTTGCACAAGCTATGGAATATCGTGCAGGATGCTTGAGTCTAAAGGCGAAGAAAAAAAAGCAGTTTGCAAAACATCTTGTGACTGAAAATGATCGAAAAAGGTCTGTACATAGCAATTAAATGCAACATGATGCAATCAAGCCCTTTCTACCCTAGTGACTGCACAGTCAGTTTCGAAGGAATACTGACTTTTTTCATACATGCTTGCAAGCACTTCACAGATTCATTCACCATTTGCCAATCGACAATCGATTCACCAACTTATAAAGTAAGACGAGAAACTATGTACAGTAAGAACGTTTTTCGATGCCATTTCGTGGCTCTATTTGCTTTATAGTAAAAGCTAAGATCTCTTTCGAAAGAGGAAGAGAAGCACAATGTTTTTATGAGATATTTTCCAAACTAAAACTTGAAGAAGGAAGTTGAAATAAATCCTCAAAAAGGCAACTTTTGGCCTGCGCAGCCGTCGAGGTTGGAAAGTATATCGTTAAAAGCCCTACTCTGGCCGTATCCAAAGCTGTGCTCCGTTTATTTCTAAACCCAATAGATTTTCATCTACAGGGTGTCTCAAAAAAATTGTTCGACGTTTGATAAAATATTGAAAAATAAGGACAACGTGAACAGGCTCATGGAAAGATAACCCTTTTCCTAAGATTATGAGATAATTTTAGAGACTAAAATCGTGCAAATCGGTTTAAAATTCACTGAGTTACGAGCTCTCGAAGATCAAAAATATGCGATAGCTGAAACCAGAGACCCCCAAGATTACTGGTATTGCAAAAAGCTCAAAGACGGAGGAAAGAGAAGCTTATCGAGTGTCATACCTCTCGTAGATATCAGAGCAAACCAAATAGGACTTCCAAAATAAATTATTTCTCGCGATCATTCTCTAAATTTCCTTACATTGCATAAGTCCAAAAACAGTGGTTCAAAACATAATCGGCGAGAGACTGAATCTGTTTCCTGAAAGCATCCGTATGCTTGACAGTCAGGTTATCGAAAACCTGTTTGAATCCAACTTGGTTCGCCCTGAAACAATTGAGAAATAACAGAAACGACGACCTATGGGGCTTTTACCAAAAATGCCATTTCGAGGCCTCTGGTTTCAGCTCTTGCACAAATTTGAACTTCAAATGCATGTAACTCCATGAATTTTTAGCGGATTTGCAAGATTCTTCTGTCAAAAATTAATGTAAAATCTCAGGAAAAGGGTGACTGGACCAAGGGTGCATTAAGCGTATCGTTATTTTTTAGTATTTAATCAAACGTCAAACAATTTTTCGAGACACCCTGTGCATACCAAGAAATGGCCCAGGGTTAGCAGATCTTGGAACATCTGATTTCCTCAGTAACGGGGGAATCAACAAGTCGCTACAACAACAAATAAGAAGGACTTTATCACCGTAGCACTTTAGGCAACAATTACATAAATGTATCGATTATTATCTCTCAAGAGGCTAGATCGGCAAACGAGAAACAATGCATTGCCGCAGAGAAACACTGAAAAAGTTCTTCTAAAAATTGTTAGCGTGCCAAATTTAATTGTTTAAAATATAAAAAATATTCTTTCAAAGAAATCAACAACGTTTAGCATGAAAAAGTCACTTTTGGTTCAACTCCCTTGCGACAATTTTTTATGCTCGATACAGTTTCATTGTGATAGATACCTCCTTATTTGTTGCTGTAGCGGCTAGCTGCTCCCCTTGTTTTCCGGATTTTCCAAAATCTTCTAACCCTTGACCATTTCTTCGTATATAGACGAAAATCTAATGCGGTAACAAATAAATGGAGCACAAATTTAGATACAGCTAGAGTAGAGCTTTCTAGCTATATACTTTTCGACCTCAACGCCTGCATAGGCCAAAAGCTGCCTTTTTAGGTTTGATTTGAACCCCTTTCAGCATGTTAAAATTTCGAAAATGCTTCCTAAGAATATTATGCTTCTCTTCCTCTTTCGAAAGAGACCTTAGCTTTTACTATTAAGCAAATAGAGCTGAAATGGCATCGAAAAACATTTTTACTCTACATAGTTTTTGGTCGTACTTCAGTGTTTGTTGTCGAGTATGCTACTGAACTTTAGAACCTTACTGCGGAAAACTGGACAAAGCTTTTGACTTCAACTTTGTGATGCCGGGTGACCCACTAAGAATGACCCGAAGCAATCTTGTAATAGACAAACAAGTATGTGGCCGATTAAAACGCTTCAAACGTTCTTCTGTCGATAGAAGGCTACCCTACATTATGAGAACTTTTTGCAAAGTTTTTCGGCACATTCAATTTCGTAAATTAAGGATTTCGAGGAAAGAGCATGCTTGAAATCCTCAAAAAATTTTTAAAAACAAGGGGTCGATCTACAGCCATTTCACATCTTCAAAAAATGAGCAGCACGTTTTACTTCAAGCTGGAAATAGGCAACTCAGTCCAAAGTTTTTAGAGCAAGCTTGCAGTCTCTACGTACCTAAAATATTCTTGTCTCAAGGGTCAAGGATGCTCCTGCTTTTCTGTCAGCAAGGTACCTGGAAACTATAAACTTTCTCTGGAAACTTTTGACTGAGTTGCCTATTCCCAACCTGAAATAACACGAGCTCCTCATTTTTTGAAGATGTGAAATGGCTGTAATTCAGTCCCCTGTATTGACGACATGACATTCTGAAGACTTCAAGCACGCCATTGTCTTCAAAATCCTTAATTCCCGAAATCTACCTTGCCGAAAAAATCTTGCACAACGTGCTCATAATTTCGGCTGGTTTTTTAGCGATAGAGCAACGTTTCCATGGCTTCTTAATTTTTTCTATAACAGATTGTGTCAGGCCACTTTTTTGGTTCACACCGTATATGTCTGAATATACAGTAGGTGGTTGCACAGTCTGGAATCCATGATGGCCATATTAGTAGGGAAGGCCTACTCTATGCCAAACACCTCTTTCTAGTCTCCTTCTTCTTCAGCATGCACAGGAATTTCACGTATAAATTCGGCATCATTTAGACATAACTCTCCCCTGACAGACAACAATTTTAATTTCAGACTTTAGCAAAAATAAAGAATAAATCATTCTACAGGGTGTCCTAAAACAAATTTACCGCCTAATGTAACTGCTGTGGCGGAGCTGTATGCTGGATGCCTGTCTTTGAGGTCCCTTAAAGGAACTTTCTTGAGAAAGTCCCCTATAACTTTGGAACAGTGGCTGAAATAGCACGTTTACAAATATCATTGCATCGTTTCTCTTTACTCACCTTGTCATGCACACAACTCTACAACAAACAAACGGGATGCCACCTTTTTAGGGACACCCAATAATATAGAGTGCAACAAAAAGCTGTCAACTTACATCAAACAGTCCACAATTTGTCAAGTCAAATATTTCATCTGGTTTTTCTTGAGCCTGTAAAATAAAAGCTGTGCTACTATACATAGACAAGGTAAGCTTTCAAATCCTCAAAACTAACCTGCTACTTATCTGCTGATGACGCTAACATCTATTATGAAACAGTAAGTCTTGATCAGCTAAAGAGTGTGGCTAACAAGGAGCTGAAGGTTTTGTGGCGCAGTGGTGTAATTCTCTGACTTTGCAGCCAGAACAGTCAGGTGGAATGGGGTCCATACCCGATAGGACCTCAGCATTTGAGCATCATAACAAGAGGTCGCAGACTCAAGTAGGTCTGCTCTATTTCTGCGATCCAAGCGCTCGGCGCTGAAAAATGCAAATTCACCTTTACCTTCGCCATTGAAAAAAGTGAAAACGTAACTTGATGTTAACAAACTGTGACTCAACATTGATAAAAACAATTTCATAGCTTTTTAAGACCACTCAAAATCCTTCTCCTGAAGCCGTCAGCATCACAATTGGAAACTTTCCTCTGAAACGCAATTCATTATGCCAAATTTCTTGGCGTTCTTTGAGATGAAAATCTGTCACAAAAAAATCACTTAACTGAGCTTTGTAAAAACTGGCTAGAAGCTAGAACTTGTGGTGTGTTCTTCAAAGTAAGACACTTCCGACTCATTTATGTTTTCCTGCAATATGGAATTTAGGTTTGGGGTCTCACCTATGAGACTTAAATCAATTCAGTGTTCTTTTTGCAATACAGAGCATTATGAAAGCAATTTTACTTTGGCAAGGTTGAAAACTCGGACTTCTCGGATATCTCGGGCCATATTGTCCAAGTTTTCCACGTCCAAGTTTTCGTATTTATACGTTAAATGTCCGACATTTCGAATCTTTCCTATGCTCCAGACAAAAACTCGGACATTGCATCGATAGTATATCACCAATTTAAATTTTCAAAGCATGACATCAATTCCAGAGGCAAAGTGTCTGTACCGATACCTATTACACTATTAAGCTTAGATTTTCAGCAGTACCTCCGTTTGTTTCTCTCAATGTTATTCATATTCATTTTGTTATGATCTGGGCTTCCTTCCATTGGAGAGTTAGAGATTAAAGGATGCTAGGCCCAAGGGCCAGACTCTCCCTGGAAACACTCTACTGTTCGAGAGCCTCGTTTCTATGATCCATGAACTGATGAGCAAACCGACATAGTTCTGATTTGATTGTCAGAATCATGTCATCTTTTTCGTAGAATTTAAGAATGTCTCCCCTCTTTCATGAACTCTACTTTGCTGTGTTGACATCGATGAACTGTTCCAACAGCATTATGTGATATTTAGAAGGCTATTAAGTGTCCTAAACATTGACAAAATGCACTTTCCTGGAGCACGAGCCATCGCACGCCTAAATTTTCAAGGCGTGTGAGCAGCAGCACGCCACTAAATTTCATTTACCAGGACTGCTCGGGGACTGCTCTCAATGCACCGGTACATTGATAACAAAATAAGTTCAAGTTAGCTATCACGGTATGCTCTAAAAATCATTTGAATTGATTCATGCTATGTTCTTATCATTACCTTCTTCTGGCACACCCGGTATATCACTCAGGTGTGCAACCAGCAACATACAGGGTGTGCAATTGAAGACCTGGGTGCGCATTTACAAATGTTTAGTTTTTGACGAGCATCGAAGGTGTGAATTTTAAAGTGCACTAAGGAAATTTTGTGCATGACAGGTATTCCTGACTTGAATATATGAAGGTAAGAATGTTTACTAACAAAAGGTAGCAGCAAAAAAAATGGTGACCATGACGTTCCTCATTAGTTGCAATAAAGACATAGGAACAGGTGCACATATTTTTCTCAGATTTTCATTTTCATGTGCACAAGATAGGAATCAAATGGCTTGGCCAATATTCACTCACGGCCTATGGCCGGAAACTTTCAAAGCTTCATTTTTACAGACCAATCAGATAGCAAAACAGCGAAGATGAGAAAACGAACTGGTGAAGATTTTTCTAGATTTTAACTACTGTACCCTCATAAGGGACTTTGGAAGTTTCCTGAATTGTTTTGAAGAAATCTTCTTGCCAGATGTTTGAATATCCAGGTTTGGATGCTGGTTGAATACCTTAAGGTTTCTTAGAGATATTACGTTTCCAATCCACAAACTCCCCTGAAGCTTCTCAAAGCTTGTTTATTCCACTTCAAGTTGGGTGACAAAACCTCTTGATAAAATCTTCAATTTTAAAACTTATTTCGCACCATGAAAACTGTTGCCATGAAGAATGCAAAAAGTTATATTACAGAAATTTCCCAGGAGCACTGCTAAGCTGTAGCATTTTTTTCAGTTCACATAGAAATCATAGGGTATAAATCTAGACTTGAGATAACGAGTCTCTAGTTTCCCTGTGCTTTTTGACTTGATGATGGTGCTTTGCTCAACAGAGACTCATGATGTTACTCTGAAAAACCCTGGCCCTATTAGGCTCAAACTTCATGATTCCTATGGTACCAATAAGATTCTGAGATTTGGCAAAGGAAAAAGTTGTCAAATTTTGAATTCAAATGATGCAGTTGACTAGATTTTGAACCAAGATGCTGCGGCAGGTAGTTGGGGTTGAAGATTTCTCTGGTATATTTTGGTCTTTGGAAACTGTACATGGAAAATGTAGCATTGAAAGACTTATTTCGCTCTCACCGGGTAAAGTGAACTTCCTTCTTCAGATTTAAACCAAGTTTCTTTGATTAAACATCTGCTTAACTTGGTTTTTATCACAGTTTCTTTCCAGGGACTGACTGTTGAACAGAGCTATAGCAGCCATTCGAACATGACTTGATTGATCAAATGCAGGAGATAGGGCCAGGTTTTTTCACTGTTTCATTATGAGTCCCTGTTCCCTGTTGAGCAAGGTTTACCACAGGGATACAAGGGACTCTTCGTCATAAATTTAATTGAATCTTGAACAAAAGAAAGTCTGGTGGAAGGACAATGGCAAGAACAATAGACGATTACGGAAAAGATGGCGGACCTCGTTTCACGCAATGCATGATAGGAATATGCCCCCTAGCAACGCATAGCTACCAAAACTTACAACTGCAGCATAAAATCTTGACCACAGTTATGATAGATTGAGGCCGTCACAACTTCATCGTGAAGTTGACACTCTTCCAAGCCGTTGCTCGCAATAAGGTACAGTTTGTACAGTCTCCCTGCAACATCAAGATGTAGCAGCCTCCTGTTTCATCAAGATTTCAAGAACATTTTTGGCCTTGTTTACATAACTTATTGGAGAATAGAGAGGTGAATAAAAAGAGAGATGAATAAAAAGTTCTGAAAACATTCAAAAAAGAACGAACATTGCAAATCACCTTCTCTTGTTGACATTTGCATAATAACACTATAACACTCATAACAAGAGCATTGCAATGGCTTCAGTTCACTCGACCAAACACAACATTCGACCTCTTTAACTTTCTTTCCGAATCCTTATTCTTTTGGGATTTCTCTCCGCGAAGTCTGATGACTCTCGAGACTGCTGTTTTCAGAATTTGCATCCTTTGTGTAGCTGAGGTTTTATCTGCGAAGTCTACCATCTTCAGAAGACTTTGTATACTTCAGGTGCCCAAAAGAATACGCATAGATTTCACGATAAAGCTGCGATGGCCTAAGTCTATCGTAGCTGTGGTCAAGATTTTATACTGCAGTTGTAAGTTTTTGGTAGCTATGCGTTGCTAGGGGGCATATTCCTATCATGCATTGCGTGAAATGAGGTCCACCATCTTTTCCGTAATTGTCTATTGGAAAGGTATTTGACGTTTTGGAATTGCTGTTACAATGATCAGTATTGCTATTACTAGTGTCTCTCATCCAGAATTTACATTGTTTAAAGTTTGCATCTGTCACATGCAAATTGAGATGGCCTAAGCAAGACTGCATGGAAAATTCACCGTTGAGAACAAAAGATTATGGTTACTTGATGGAGATAAAGCTTGCCCAGTCCCCTTACACATGCAGGGGACTGGTGCAAACCAAAAATAGATCTGGTTCTTAGCCTATGAAATTGAGAACACTTGCAGTGATCACTTTTTTCATGTGATCAGGTTTTCAGGAGGTCAAACAATTCAAATGGCTGATGGTTACTCAGAAGAATTGTGTTCCCCTTAAGAAAATAGCAAATTCGATGAGCTGGAAAGTTGTACTTTTTGATTTTGGGATACAGGGAAAAGAAAGAGAAGTTGTACTGCAGCACAATGATATCTAGTTATCATTAGGCATTGAGACCGATCGTGTAACAACTGCTGATGGTTGCCAGTCCATTCATAAGAAGATCTGAGAAACTGGAAGATGAAGCTGCTCACATGAAGATGTTTGTATGAAAGAGAGATCCATGAAAGGAGGGCAAGTGATTTTGATTTATGTACTGGGTGAGTCAGAAAAAACGTGGGGCGTTTCGCGAACTGTGACATCACTTTTAGCCACCCGATTGTCATAAAATAAATTTTTCTGTGCAGCCAAGAGTCTAACTTAGATCATAAACCTTTCCCCATCGAAATCGGTCATTTGATGTATTTGCTAAAAAAGATTTTCTTCATAAGACCTTGTACGGGTATCTTGCAAACTGATGAAATCTTTCACTGAGCCCCTTCCGCATTTTTACCTTGCCAAAAGTTCAGAAGTTACAGGTACATGTGGTATTATCAGGGGAGAATGGAATAGTTAGGAGGTAGGATTTTCTTTCTCCATTGGGATGTCTTATCATAAGTTGTCTTGTTTAGAGAATGCGTCTGAAAGACATTAATGCGTACTTCTTTGTCTTGCAAAGAGGTTTCTTTCACGCAGATAAACGCTATGTAAATCGCAATGGGACTTCATGCAGACAACATGTTTTCCTAAAGCCTGATTCACAAAGTTGTGCTGAAGGATCCAAGACACAAGGGATTCAAACTCTGAGTCTTTGTCTTTTGGTCCTTTCTGCATGATCTTAGCAACCTAAGCGACCTAGTGTGAACCAGACTTAACTTTTTCAGTATCCCCTGATAATACAACTTGTACCTGCAGCTCTGGCAAGACTTGGTCAAAGATTTCACCAGTTCGCAGGACTTCCATACAGGGTCTTATGAAGAAAATCTCTTTTAACAAATGTATCAAATGATCAATTTTGATCTGGAATGGCTTATGATCTAAGTTAGACTCTTGGCTGTAAGGAAAAGTTTAATTCACGATAATCTAATGGCTCAATGCAATGCCACAGTCCGTCAAATGCCCCAAGTTTTTCTGACTCACCCAGTAGTATTTGTTTTGTCTGCTCATTTTCCAACCATTTTCAGGGGTTCCCTTCTTTGTTGTGATGAAAAGCAAGCACTGATATTAGGCCAATTCAATTGCTTACTAAATTTCAATTAAGTTGAATTGAATCAATTTTTTAAAAACCCTTGCCTTTAGCTCCATCAACTAACTTTAAAACAAAGATCCTTTGTTTATTGCCAATTAAGTGGCTCAGGTTGAAAACCGCAAGTTATTGTGCGCAGTGCAAACTTGCCAGTCTGGGTTTTATGAAGAAAAGCAGATAAGTAAAATTCAGAAAAATCTTCACAGGTTTCTTGAGTCTTCTTTGCTTATTCACCATCTGATTGGTTCACGAAAATGAGGCTTTGGAGGGTTCCGGCCAAGGGCCACGAACAAAAGTCGGCTAAACATTTGTTTCCTATCTTGATGTATGTGCACTGATGTACAACTCGCAAAACTTCCATGGCGTAACGCAACACTTACAATCATGAACTTCCTGTGGAACATCTCCTTTTCTTCTTTGCCCATTTTCTTCCTAAAAATTGGCATTGCGCAAAATTCTGTATGTGTATACTGCGGCCACTCTTCTTCTGCCTGCAATTCTGCCTCAAAGCGCCAAAAACAACTCGATCAGTTCAGGAGTCTTCGATTTAGGCCCACCACGATTCGGACTGCAGCAAACCGTCTTGTCGTCGTGAACATAAGTGCCGTGAACGCTCCTTCTTGCACCTCCAGTGAACTACGACATCAAAAATAACACAACGGTGGCCCAATCGGCTATTTTACCACCAAAAACAACCAAATCCGTGCCCAATATGACGCAAGTCGTCAAAAATGTTATGCTGAAGTTGCAAATCACATCAATTTTTTGTATTTTTAGCATATTTTGGTTAGGACCCTCCTTCAAAGCGTCAGGGCTTGGCAGCCTGCGCAAGAGATTGAGTGTTGTTGTTGCTCAGTAAGCGCCGAAGTTAATCCATAAAATACGCGTACAAGCACGTGTACAAGCATATGGAAGATAATGGTTTGTTTTCATCTGGCCAATCTGCCTACTTACGCCTCCATTCTACTGTAACTCACTTAAAAATACAGATGACTGGTACAATGGGCTGGATCTTGGTAAGCTTGTAGGCCTTGTTTTCATTGATCTTAAAAAAGCTTTTGACACTGTTGACCATGAGATCCTCTGCCAGAAATTGGTGCACTATGGAGTCCAACAGCGGGAACTCGCATGGTTCAGATCATACCTGTGCAATCGAAAACAATTCTGTCGGATCAACGGTGTCAGTTCAACAATTGAGGGTATAGATGTTGGTGTTTCCCAAGGCTCGTGTCTGGGTTCCCTTCTTTTCCTTATTTATATCAATGATCTGCCGCAAGCTGTCCAAAATTCAGCTGTTTCCATGTATGCTGATGACACAAGTCTGTGCTACCAGTCTTCGGACATAAATGTGTTGAACGAGGCCATTAATAACGACTTCAAACAACTGGATACTTGGCCTCAAGGCAACAAGCTCTCCTTAAACGTTGCAAAAACAAATTCCATGCTTGTCTCCACCAAGCAAAAGCATGATGTCCTCAAAAGTCGAACTGAAGACTTGGATTTGAAAATTCCCGACAATGAGCTCGAAATAATCCAAAAAACAAAATACCTTGGTGTGCAGATCGACAACTCTCTTAACTGGAAGGAACACATCAAGACTGTCTCTACCAAAGTTTCTAGAGCTATTGGCTTTTTAAAGCATGCCAAGACGTTCCTACCGAAGGAAACATTGAAGATTCATTACACAGCTATTGTCGAGCCACACCTTCGATATCGTTGCTCTGTTTGGGGTTGTGCCTGTTCGACTGAGCTTAATCAGTTGCAAAAACTTCAAAACCGAACTGCAAGACTTATAACCAACAGCAGCTTTGATACCCCAAGCAGACCGCTTATCGACCAGCTGGGTTGGAAGACCATTGAACAACTCATCGCTAGTGAAACTAAAATAATGGTCTTCAAGTCCCTGCATGAACTGGCTCCCCAATACTTGTGTGACCTTTTCACCCGAAACTCAAAGTGCTCTTCGTATGTCCTGCGAAATTCAGAGACAGATTTAAGATTACCCATGAAAAAGTCAAGTAATGGGCAAAAATGCTTTTCCTATCGTGGAGCAAAAGTGTGGAACGAACTTCCTGCCGACACCAAACAGGCATCTTCCCTGAATAGTTTTAAAAAATCTATTATTTAGGAGTGTTTCCTTTTCCCTTTCTATTATGTTAGATTTTGTAAATATTGTATTAGGTTTTATATTATGGTTTTTATATTGTAATTATTCTTTTTAGTATGTAAGTGTATATTAATGTTTTTAAGTGGAGGGCCCCTTGTAAAACAACTCTGGTTGAAGGGCTACCCTTCTTAATGAAATGAAATGAAATGAAATGAAATGAAATGAAATGAAATGAAATGAAATGAAATGAAATGAAATGAAATGAACGCGGTCAAGTTCCAGAACTTATCTTTTTCCCCACTTTGCAAATGGCGGCTGCTCAAAAACTTGCCTCACTCTGAACTGCGGAGTTAGACATTTAGCGCCTTCGGCGCTTCCATGTCATTGCCTATGACCAAAACCAAGCCTCGTCTTCATCGAGGGAGATTAAGTAATCTTAATCTCCCTGGTCTTCACAGACCAATCATACTGCGAACGGCAAATAAGCGTAGAAGACAAAGAAACCCGTGAAGAGTTTTCTGATTTCTACCCTCAATAAGAACAACATATCCTGTTCACTGGATATGTGTTAAGCACGCGCAACTTTTCACCGGGTTCATGTGAAGCTTTTTCGGAGTGAATGGAAGCTTTGGAAGGGGGATTTTTCATTTTAAAAAATTAATTTTATTTTGAAATTATTTACCCAGGGTACAATTCAGTCTAAATACTGTTTTATAATTGGCCCTGCAAAAGCTACTTACAAAATTAAAAGTTATCATCATCACCATCAGGTACCATCTTCTATCAGAAGGTTGGTCACCATGACGCTCCATCTCCTCTTATCCTCAGACATTCTTTTCGCACTCCCAATGCTCTGGCACCCGCTCCGCTCCATTACATCATCTCCCAACTTCTTTTCTGTCTTCCTCTGTCTCTTATACCTTCGATCATTCCCTCCAGGACAAGCCTAGATAGCAACCCGGATGATCCTCTCATCATATGCCCTACAAATCTCATCTTTCTTTTTATGAGGTCTTGAAGTAAGCTTTTTCTTTTCCCGATCATATCAAGTACTTCTTCAGTAGAAATTATTTCTTTCCAACTAATCTTCAGGATTCTCCTATAACACCACATTTCCATTGCATTGATCTTTTCTTTTACCGTACTACTGAAAGTCCAAGCTTCACTTCCACAGCCTACCACAGAGATAATATATATTTTGAGAATTCTTAGTTTTAACATGAGATTTATGTCTCGTCTGAGAAATTCTTTGAACTTCCAGAAATCAGCTGTTGCTTTTCCAATTCTTCTATTTACTTCTTCTTCTCATTTTGCATTGTCTGTGATCCAACTTCCTCAGTATTTATATTCCTTTACTTATTCCTATAGCGTCTTTGTAGCCGAAGTTGAGCACCTAAGTACGTGCCTAGCTGGTAGCCATCTTGGTTTCTAACGCATGTGGCCTGTGTCACGTGACACACCTAAATATACGCTACTACATACGTCACAACTCTACATCACCCCCCTTAAACAACGTTCTGTTAATCAAGCTAAACTTGAAACTGTTTTTTTTTTGAACGAGTAAGAGTCCTGTCTCAACATAACAATTTGCTAAAACTATGAAGTACAAAAACTGAATTTGAAATTTTTTTGGAGAAAGAGTCTTCTGGCTCAACATAACGACTGATAAAGAATAAAAGAAATAAATTTGTCACTTACGTTTCCATAATGACTTACTGTCCAGTTTGAAATGTCACACACTTGTTTCATGATAGTAGTTTGGTCGAGCAGTGATCCTTCTGGGATATCTTCTTCCTTGATCGTTTGCCTCGTCTTCTTGCTCTGCTCTTTGCTCCTGATGGACTCTATCATCACTGACACTGTTTTCACTGTCATCATCTGTATTCTTCGATTGAATCAAACTGTCTTTTATTCCGACTCTTTTAAAGAACGAAGCATTCCTTGTAATACTCTTTCCATCTTTACTTGCAGTAATCATTGTTCCCTTTCTTTGTGTGATAGTGTACGGTTTTGGGTCATACGGAGACATAGCCTTGTTTCTTTGTCTTTGTTTTACAATAACTCTATCTCCCTCCTTTAAATCTGATTCTGAAGCATGATTCTTTTCATCTGCATATTCTTTCATCTTTCTCTTCTTCATTTCATCTCTATCTCTTAAATCCTTGTTGACTTGATTGTCTGTGTGCTCTGGTAATTTTGTTCTAATATTGCTACCGATTAAGAGCTTAGCAGAGGGAATCCCGTGGTGGCATGTGGAGAGGCTCTGTAATTTCTCACAAAATTGAATACTTCTTGTTGCTAGCTTTTTCCTTCAATGTGAGCTGCCTGAATAACTTTATTCAAATTTCTCATGAATCTTTCACACTCTCCATTTGCTCTTGGCCATTCTGGTGTAATTCTCCTGTGAGTGTATCGACTTTGTTTAGCAAACTCTTTCATTTTTGAGCCATTGAAAGGAGGCCCATTGTCAGACTTCATTATGACAGGTATTCCATGTGTGCTAAAAATCTTTTCTAACTTTGGTATGACACATTTCTCACTAGTAGAAGGCACAATTTCAATTTCTGGATATCTGGAAAATTCATCCATGCAAACTAAGATATATTTGTGGTTTTCTCCTATGGGCCCCTTGAAATCTACTGCTATCACTTCCCATGACCCATCTGGCAGATCTTGCATCTTTAGTGGCTCTAGCTTGTTTTCTTTAATAGTGGCTTGGCATGCAATGCATGATTTTGTCTTGTTTTCAACTAACTGATCTATTCCAGGGAACCAAACGTTTTCTCTTATCAAACCTTTACCCAAATGTCCTTCATGTGCTATCTCTACAGCATTCTCTGTAAGAGCTTTTGGCATCACAATTCTTGTTCCCCTGAGAACTATACCATCTTCTGTAACAGAGAGTTCTTTCTCTACTTGTTTAAATGCTTGCAGATCACTGAAACAGTAATTTCTTTGAAATTTCTCTTTTTCTTGATTAGATTGAACCACTTTCCACTGTGCAAACACTCTTTTAGCTTCTGCATTGTTAGATCTTTGTTTGTTTCATCTCTAACGTCATCTCTTGTCATTGCTTCTGGAACTGCATGAGAGGCAATGAAGATGACATACTCCTCAGCAATTGATTTAGATTTTGCAAGCTGCACTGGGTGTCTGGAAAGATAGTCTGCTGGATTATTAGATCCTGGCTTGTAACAAACAGTGAAGTCATACTCTTGGAGTTTCATTGTCCATCTTTCTATTCTAGCTTGTGATCGACTGCCCGGTTTGTTAAACAAAAACTCTAGTGGCTTATGATCAGTGACTAAAGTGAAACTTTTGCCATAGATGTATACATGAAACTCCTCACAGGCCCATGGCACAGACCAAGGCACAGGCCCATGCCTTTACAAGGCACAGGCACAGGCCCATGCCTTTTCAGAGACCAAGGCAAGGGCTTCTTTTTTAATCTGGCTATACCGCTGCTCAACATCTGTCAAGGCTTTGCTTGCATACGCAACTGCTGAAATTTTCTCTGTTCCTTCTCTTAAATTTTCCTTTTGACACAATAAAGCGCCAAGTCCAACAGGACTAGCATCTGCAATGATCTCTGTATCTTTGCACGGGTCAAAATATGCCATTACATGACTGCTCATAATAGCTTCTTTAATGTTAAGAAAAGAGCTCTGTTGATCATCTGTCCATGTCCATTTGACATCTTTCTTTGTCAGTTTCCTAAGAGGCTCTGTTAGGGTGGCATAATTTGGAATAAAACGTGATAGGTAATTTGTCATACCTAGAAAGCTTCGGACTGCCTGAACATTTTCTGGTTGAGGTGCATTGTGAATTGCTTTGATCTTTTGCTGACTTGGTGCAATACCATGATGACTAAAATGGTATCCAAAGAAATCAAGGTTTTTCTTGTTAAATGCACACTTGCTAAAATTTGCTCTCAGATTTTTCTGTCTGAACATTTCCAAAACATTTTGGAGAGCTGCATCATGACTTTCTTGATCTTTTCCAAAAATGAGAATATCATCGCTTATGTTCAGTGCCCCTGGTATTTCCTCAAGACACTGCTGTATTTCATGCTGAAAAATTTCTGCACTGGAAGATAACCCAAAATTTAATCTGGTATACCGGAAAAGTCCTTTGTGAGTGGCAAATGTGGTCAGATGTCGACTATCTTCATCAAGTTCAATCTGATGATATCCTGATGTAAGATCAAATTTTGAAAACACTGCTGCTCCATTGAGCTTCTCCATTATTTCTTCAACAGTTGGAGAAGGGTGTCGTACCCTCTCCACAGCTGTGTTTACTTTTCGCAAGTCAACACAAATCCGCAATTCTTGTGGATTCTGGGGCTTTGGAAAAACAACTAGGGGGCTAACCCAAGGGATACTGACATTCTCTGGCACTCTTTCAATGCTTTGCTGCTCCTCAAGTTCTCTGAGCTCCTTTTTCAATGATTTCCAAATATGGAATGGAACTCTCCTTGCTGATTGTGCCACTGGTGGAACAGTGTTGTCAACTGTAATCTTGACTTTTACTCCTCTTAGCTTCCCAATGCCTTTAAATACATCTTGATTATCATTGACGACTTGTGGAAACTCTCTTGACTTCACTTTCCTTTGACTTTGCTCATGACTGAGAGACTTCTGCTCTTTGATTGCATAACTTTTAAGATAATAAGCCCTAAATCACTGGCTGTATCATAGCTGAGTAGACATCCACTGCACCCTTGTACAACATAAAATGTTGCGGTAGCATATCTCTCTTTTGTTTCAATCATTGTTGTAAATTTTCCTTCAACTAAGAGACTGTGGACATTTCCATAAGCATGAATTTTTGTAGAAGTTCTTTGAAGATTAATTGCTGGAGATAGTTTGCTGAAGGTGCCCATGTCCATGATATTTACCACTTGCACCGGAATCGATGAGCATACTAATCTTGGATTTTCCAATACTGATGGTTGCTTCAGGTTTTGGTCTTCGTACAGTGGCTTGGTTATGTCTAGTAACTGTGTAAACAAATTCTTCATCGGAGCTGGAGTTAACTGTATTCTCCTTGGAACTTGCTGTATGGTGCACTTTAGATTCATCATACTCACTCTTTCGTTGCCCTCTGCAAACTTTACTAAAATGATCATATTTCTCACAATTATGACATTTCTTTCCTTTGGCAGGGTACACTTTGCCATCTGAATGGGGCTATAACCCTCCACAATTGTAGCATGACTTGAAGGGCTTTTCGTGATCTATTTTCTTTGGATATGGGGCTCTTTTCCCAAGTCGATTTACCAATTCTGCAGTATTACTCTCAATTTCAAAAGCTTGTCGATTTGATGATTCCATGGCCCTTCCAAGATCCAGGATATCAGATAATGTCATTGTAGGCTCTCTGAGAATTCTTCTTCTTAGGGCTCTAGATGAACAACCTTGAATTATGTGGGTTATGATTTCTGAATCTACCTCTGGAAACTGGCATGTCAGTGATAAATTCCTTAAACGTGTGTGGAAGGCATCTAAGCTTTCAGCAGAATCTTGCTGGGCCTGCCTGAACATGTAACATTTATACTCTTTGTTCTGTTTTGGTGCAAAATAACCAGTGAGTTTCTCGACCGCTTTTTCAAAATCTTTAGGTTCTCCAGTATCGAGAAGTGTTTTGAAAATTCTGTAAACTCCTTCACCTGCAAAATGTAATAGCATGGCTCGCTTTTTTGTGTCGTCTTTGATATTCAACGCCAGTAAAAAGTTCTGAAACCGTTCAATGTATTCTTGCCATCTTAAGTTCAACCCATGTTGATCTCCTTCCACAGCAAAAGCAGGGAAAGCAGGCAAAGCATGTGCCATCGTTGCACAACTGATCTATAACCTGGAAATTATGAGCTTTTGTGTATCCTCATCGCCAGATATAGCCAGGGGCGGTCTGGCATCATAATTGCAGGGTGGCTAGCAAGCCAAAAGGGCCCGGTTCAGGGTGTGGCAGATACTTTTTGAGCCACACCCAATAGAGAAATCACTTCAAACATGCTCAGTCCTCGATAGCACATATTGACTGATTGATGATAAACTGAAGAGCAATGTTTGCACTTTATCATAGATTCTAACAAAACATCACGCTGAAAGGTTCTTCATGGTTCTAAAATACAATTTCTATTGGAAATGTTAATAGTGGTCACAGGGGCAATACGAAACTAGTTGATTTCTCTGCACATTTTCTTATTTTAATACGTTTAACTCCCAAATTAAATTGACCGGCCTCATCGGAAAGAAATTCATTTTCAGGTTGCAGAAGTGTGGTTCTGGAAGCTTGCCCCCAAAATTTTCCATAACCACGCCCTCTGGACCGCTAGAAAACGGACTATCTTTGGACTACTTACCTTCGAAAGAGTCATCGCGACTGATGAGGGCCTTTCACGGATAATTTTGAAGATAGGACTTCAATTTCACGAGGATACAGATCATATTTAAGTTACATTAATGTCAAAACTAACAGCTTGATAAATTCTAGTAAATTCCTCAAATATAGATAGATTGAATATTCATTTAGGTTAGCTTGTAACTTTTACAGCCTGTTTCTTGCAAAGTGAATCAGCTTCAACAGGTTATTGAGGGGTCGAAGCCCCAAAGCCCTCCATATCCGAAGGGTCTGATTGAGGATGAAACTGCTGAAAAGGGAATGGGGTAGGGAGTGGGCAGAACGATTGCTGAGGCAAGTTGATCTCCTGATCATAAAATGGGGGCTTGACGTAAGACCTATGGGAGTCATGAGAGCCATGGGGTAGGGGCAGGAGGACTGCACTAAAAGCTCCCGAGGTCGCAGGTCCTATGGTGCGAAGTATTTCTCTGAAACGTGTTTTTGTGCAGTGGCGTAACAAAGCAGCTTCGGCCCTTATTAACTTGGCTACTCTTTTGCCCCCCTCCGGCTGCAAATAGATCAACAAATGTTTGACAAATTTTCAACATTGAAAGCGGTGTTTTATGGGCAATATCGCTTTAAAGCCAAGCCCAGTCCAGGTTTTATACCAAGGCCCATTGGCGATAGAAAAATATCGAGTTGCAAGGTGGCTGAAGGACAATGCGAGGCTTAGCCAGTGCAAGGACTGGGGTCCAAGGCACCTCCTCAGGAAAATGTTCTTGTAAGACGCTCTTTTTGGGTTGTCTCAAAATTCATCTCTCGTAAAACTCTTACCATTGAGTTGAGGAAAGGAGCTTGTGATCGAAGAAAACCTTCACCAGGAAATTTTGAAAGTTGTCCTTATAAAAATTGATTTGGCCTGTCAAGCAATTTTCTAAAGATGTTCATGTTGTCAAGGAAGTGGCTAAGAACCTTTTTCAAGTGAAGCTCTTACATTCGATTTTATTCACAACTGTGGTCAACTGGCTAAACATTTAGGGCCCAATGGAGATGGGCCCTAAAGTATTCGATGAGAATAAACACGTAATACGTACTTTGATGAAAATCGTGTGCGGCCAACACAGCCAACACAGTGCGTAACGCCGCTATCTTTGTGCTAGATTTGAATTCGCTTATGAAAGAAACAAATTCAAAGGTGTTCTTTGATTAAACAAGAGCAGATAACTGCAAGGCCCTGGTTATTATTGTAATCCTTCAATTTATGTAAATTATCTCCTCCAGCTCTCACAAAAAGGGCCCGTCATTTCTTTTTTACTTTAGATATCAGAGGGCCCGGGTGGCGATCGCCACTTTGCCACCCGGGCCAGACCGCCCCTGTCCCTTTTCAAGGGCAATCTTGTTGGAAAGGTATTCTCGTTTCAAATTTTTGTTGAGATTATTCACTCGGTTATGAACTTGTCGGTATGAGGCCATTGAAATTGAGGAATTATTTTTGATGGCTATGTTCTTAAGTTTGGTTTTCGCACTTTCTGGTGCATGGAGTACCATTCTTACATGCTCATGCTCCCTCTATTTGCCCTTTCTGGCCATAGCTGCAGAAATCTTCAAAATTCCGAGATATAATCTGGAGTATGTCAAAAAAGGATTTTCCTATTCAGCTCTTAAGGTCTGGAATGAAATCCCAATAAGCATCAGGGAGCTTCCTACCTTGTGCCAATTCAAAAAAATAGCTAAAAACACATTTGATGAGCTGAAAGCCAGTCAAAACACGACTCCCTGGAAGATCAGCAATGCCATTAGCCCTCGGAATTTTTCGTTTCGTATATGATTTTAATTGATAAAACTTTCTTTTTGTAGCATTAGACTTATTAGCTTAAGGGATTTCGTGTATAAATAGTTTCAGTTCTTGGGAAAAGCTTGATAACAAATTGCAGAGCCAAAACGACGAAAAATATAGACATGTTTCAAATGATTCAAGACCAAAGAGGCCTTCCTCTGACCCTCCTTTGTGATTACAAATCTTTGATTCGCTCGATCTCTCTCTCTTAAAGCATTACATCATAGCTTCGCAATCGCAAAGGAGGCTTATAAGAAGGCCTCTTTATCATTGGGGGGGGGGTGGAGTTATACAACTTCCTGGAGCCCCTGTGATCGAATGATGAGCATCAGGTGGTTGATTATACATCATGCTTACTAGTCTTGCCGCGTGCGCCTGAGGTGCTGCGCTGGCCCGCCGTGTGGTGGATCTTGCTGCTTGTTGACATTCATGGCAATTATTATCATTATTATCATTATTATTATTATTATTATTATTATTATTATTATTATTATTATTATTATTATTATTATTATTATTATTATTATTATTATTATTATTATTATTATTATTATTATTATTATTATTATCTCAATTTGAAACTGAGCTTTGGAATAAGACTGTGGAATTTTTATCAAAAGAGGTATATTACGCCAATCTGGAACTTTTCTTTGAAGAACTTAGTGGTAATGTTTATAAACTGTATACAGAGATTGAGATTCGGAGAAGGAGAAAACTGGTGCGATTGATTGGAGGAAGAGATTTCCATGAAAACGAGAGGGAACTACGTGATAGCATATCATTTTTTGAAGATATTGCTTCTTTTATCAACGCCAAACGAGATCTGCAAATTATGGAGGAGTCTGTCATAAGTGAAGATGGAAACAATGTTAATTTCGATGAGATTCAAGGACGGATGGTATCGCATGTCGTTGAGAATGAACCTCCGGATGATGCAGAAAGGGCAAGAACTGAGGAGGAAGAACTACCAAACGATGTCAATTTAGAGGAGATTCAAGGACAAAACATATCCCGGTTTTGACAAACTAGATTCTTTCTGTGATGTGTTTGGACTATCCAATCTAGTGACGTCGAAAACTTGTTTTACTAAGAATCATAGCTCATCAATTGATGTTATTTTAACGAATCGACCAAGGTCCTTCCAGAAAACCCTTGTCTTCGAAACAGGACTAAGTGACTATCATGGTCTTGTAGCTACCACTATGAAATCAACTGTTCCTAGACTAAAACCGAAGCAAATAAAATATCGCAGCTACAAAAAGTTTGTTCCAGAGAATTTTTTGAGCGATGTAAAGCATGCCCAATTTGAATGCGACGGGGCTAACCCGGATAAATCCTACGACCACCTAACCAATACTTTCCGTAACATAGTGGACAAGCATGCTCCTATTAAAACTAAGTTTCTAAGGGGAAACGATGCACCCTTCATGAACCCAGAGCTGAGAAAAGCTATGTACACTCGTGCTAGGCTTAAACGGAGATTAACTAAACACCCGTCAAAGCAAAATGAAGTAGCATTCAAGAAGCAACGAAATCGCTGTGTTACTCTCCGTAAAAAAGCCATAAAGAATCACTTCAAGAGAGTTACAAGCAATGGTCTCATGTCCAATAAAGCTTTCTGGGATCTGGTAAAACCTTTTCTCTCAAATAAGGGTGTTCTAGCTGGTACCGATATTTCCCTGATCAAAGATGACAAAATAGTCACTGATGATCATGATTTATGTGAGATTTTTAATGATTATTACATCAATATTGTCGAAAATACTTCCGGTAAGAAGCCTTCCAGCATTGCCAATGCGAATTCGATTGATGATGATCGAGAAATTGTCAGGTTAATTCTTGATAAATACAGGATCATCCAAGTATTCTAGCTATAGTTCAAGACCCTGAGCATACTTTTCAATCCTTTTCTTTCAATGAGGTTACTGCAAGAGATATATGGCTCCAACTGAAAAAGCTCGATGGCGGTAAATCAACAGGTGTTGATCAAATCCCTCCGAAGCTCGTTTCTCTGGCTAGCGACGATTTGGCTATGCCTCTTACTAATGCCATTAATTGCAGCATTCGAAATTTCAAATTTCCCCAGAACGCAAAAACAGCTGCAGTTTGTCTATTAGACAAAGGTGAACCCGTTCGTACTGTGGAGAGAAATTATCGTCCAGTCAGTATACTCAACACTTTTTCCAAAATTTTTGAAAAAATTTTAAAGGAACAGCTTAGCCCCTTCCTTGACAAGACTCTCTCCGTTTTCATTGCAGCTTATAGAACAGCTTACAGTACACAGCATGTTTTGATTAAACTTATAGAAGAGTGGAAATCTAAGCTTGACAACGACTTTATTGTAGGATCGGTTTTGATGGATCTGTCAAAAGCTTTTGATTGCATCCCTCATGACTTGATTATAGCTAAACTTCATGCATATGGTTTTGATGAAAATGCCCTGGTTCTTGTCTATTCCTACCTTAAAAAACGGAAGCAGAGTGTCCGAATAAATAACGTCTACAGTTCTTTTCAAGAAATTGTATCAGGAGTACCATAGGGATCAGTTTTAGGTCCTATACTTTTCAATTTCTACATAAATGATCTTTTCTCTTTTATAAAACAAGCAACCATGTATAATTATGCTGATGACAACACGCTAGCTTTCTTTTCCGAGTCCTTGCCAGATCTTGTCAACGTTTTGGAAAATGAAGTAGACAGCGCTTTGTCATGGCTGGAACAAAATGAAATGATTGCGAACCCGAGCAAATTCCATGCACTTTTTGTTAAAAAAGACCAGACAAATACTTGTGGCATAAATCTTGACTTTCAAGGACATTCTATCAAATTTGAAGAGACCGTTAAGCTCCTAGGTGTTACACTAGATTACAAATTGAACTTTGACCCACATATATCTAACCTTTGTAAAAAAGCTGCAGCACAACTGAACGTTCTTAAGCGACTTAAGTCATTTATTGGTTTTGCTGAAAAAGAAGTTTTGGTTCAAAGTTTCGTGTATTCGAATTTTAACTATTGTCCTTTAGTTTGGTATTTTTCGTCTTCAAAATCGCTTCAAAAAATTGAAAGGATACAGGAACGCGCGCTAAGATTTTTGTACAATGATCATAAAAGTTCCTACGATGATCTTCTTATTGGGTCAAAGAAGTGCACAATGCAAGTTGCTCGTCAGACAACCCTCTGTATCGAAATATTCAAGACAATCAAAAATTTAAATCCATCTTTTATGCAAAGTATTTTTAGTTCAAGAACTTCAAAGCATCCTTCACGGAATCCGAACAATTTAAATCATTTTCGACCAAATCAAGTGACGTTCGGTTCCAAGAGTCTTAGAGCCATTGGACCTCAGATTTGGAACTGTTTGCCAAATGAAATAAAATCAGCTGACAATCTCAACAGCTTCAAACGTATAATAAAACAATGGGATGGTCCTTCTTGTAAATGCAATGCTTGTAAATATAATCATACCCTGTAAATTCTATCCATTCAAATCCAAATTGTTTTTGGTATTTAGTTTTGTAAGTATTTATTTCCTTAGTTATTTCCTTTCACTTGTAATATAGCAGATTAATTTCGATTTAGATTAGTTGTATATGTATATATTGTGTATTTATATATATATATGTATAGCTAGATTGAAATATCGAAGCAAAACAAGATTACAAACAAACAAACAAACAAGGACAGAATGTCGTTGAGAATGAGCCTCCGGATGACGTAGAAAGGTCAAGAACTCAGAGTGAAGAACTGCCAAAGAGTATGAATTTCGAGGAGCTTCAAAGACAATTGATATCAGATGACTTTGAGAATCAACCTCCGGATCTTATGGAAAGGTCAAGAACTCACGGTGAAACGAGCAGTCAGGAAGAAGAGGTTAGCAATGTCGATTTTCCTTTTGATTTAGATGATAACGGACGAATTTGTGGACGCTTTGAAAATGATAAAGTTATAAATCTTTCTAAACGTGCATTAAGTGAAGCAGAGGTATCAGTTTTATCTAAAGGGCTAAAGTTTGTAAGTGCACGAAAGGAACTAGATTATTCTCAAATTAAAATAGATTTAGAAAATTTTGGGAGAAGATTACGGCTTAAATGATGGTTTAAGGATGAAGAAGATTTTTCGGAAATTCCTGTTTTCAGACCACGCAGTAAGTTTAATCCTAGGCATAAGGACGTAGCTATTGAGGTTTATCTTTCTAAGATATTGGATGAAATAATGAAATTATCAGCAGTTGGTAAGAATTTTAATAATCTTACAAGGGAAGAAATATCAGCTTTGAATGGTCTCAAGTCTGACAGAACGATCGTTATCAAGGAGGCTGATAAAGGGTCAGGAGTAGTTGTCTGGGACCGAGAAGACTATATCAGAGAAGCAGAGGATCAACTGGGTGACCCTGACGTGTATTTGCCCCTTGATAACGATCCTTCTGACATTCTGCATAATGTCATCAATCATATACAACATTTGGAAATTAGCGAGTGTCACTCCCATTTTTAAAGCCGGTCCAAGAAATGATGCGAACAATTACAGGCCTGTCTCCGTGATTTCTATCTTTTCGAGAATTTTAGAAAAGATTGTACATGACCAGATGGTTGAATTTCTTCAGCCTATATTCACGAAGAACCAGGCTGCTTTTCGTAAACTGTATTCCACAGTAACATCCTTGATAAACAGCACTGACTCCTGGTACTCCACCATAGACAGAAAAGAAGTGAACCTTGCTATCTTTCTCGACCTGAAAAAAGCATTTGATACGGTCGACCACACCATCTTGTTAGTAAAACTAGAGAAATACGGCATAAGAGGGATAACAGGTGACTGGTTTACTTCATACCTGCGAAATAGGAAACAGTTTTGCACAGTAGACGGGCACAAGTCATCGGCTAAAATGGTAACTTGTGGAATACCCCAGGGCTCTTGCCTCGGTCCACTCCTATTCATAATCTATCTGAATGATTTTGAAACATGCTTAGAATCATCGAAAGCCAGCATGTATGCAGATGACACACATGTTACAATAACATCCAACAACCTTGAAAATCTACTTGAGAATGCTCAAAGGGAGCTTCTCAACATTTCAGAGTGGATGAGAATTAATAAGCTGACTGCCAATCCTAAGAAAACTGAATACATGTTGATTGGCCACCCCCGTAAAGTTAACAAATTGGATGTCTCCGAACCGCTAATACTAAACAACTCAGAAATAAAACGCGCAAAGAAGACACAATCACTTGGGGTCATCGTAGATGAAGGGTTGAACTGGGAACAACATTTCAAAGTTGTTAAAGGGAAAGTTCGTGGAGGTCTCTCATCTCTTAAAAAACTGAAAAACCTTGTGCCACAAAAACAACTAGACAATGTATATCGAGCCCTTATAGAAAGTCATTTGAGGTATGCAAATGTTATTTGGGGCAGTATTCCTAGTTCAAAAATAAAGATCTTACAAAATTTACAGGATCGAGCCCGAACCATAATTGAGAGGGCTAGAATCAAAGACGATTGGTCATATAACTGGCTCAATGTTGAGCAATTAATCAAATTCGATCGATCAACCATGACCTACAAGATTATGAACAGGATGTGCCCAGAGAGCCTTTGGGATAAATTCCCCCAGATATCCTTGCATTCAAACTACAATACCAGAAACTGCAAGGACATCCAAATTCCAAGATATAACCTTGAATATGTGAAAAAAGGCTTTCATTATTCAGCTCTTACTGCATGGAACAGCATCCCCATCAGTATCAGAGAACTGCCAACCTTCCCGCAGTTCAAAAGAAATTTAAAAACTCATCTAAAGAGCTGAAACATGAAACACGACTCCCTGGAAGAGCAGCAAATAGGCCCCAACAGTTAGACTGTAATTTTAATTTTTATGACTTTTTTTCTTTTATGCTGAAGGGATTTTGTGTAAAAAATAAGTTAATATGAAATAATATAATATGAGGCAATGGGTAGAATTAGACAACGAGGGGATGTTGACGATATAACTTTGGAGTATTTAATGGTCAATAACCCCAAAGCTTGGTAGATTCTACCTGTTGCCTAAGATACACAAAAGGCTTAATAGTGTCCCCGGGAGGCCTGTTATTTCTAATTCGGGTTTCCACACAGAGAATTTTTCTGAATTTTTGGATTTTCATTTACAACCCCTGGCTAAAAGTGTCCGCTCCTATATCAAGGACACAAATCATTTCTTGCAAAAGATACAGTCCTTAGGTAACCTTCCAGAGGATGCCATTTTGTGTACGATTGATGTGGTTGCACTTTATCCTAGCATACCCCACAATGAGGGATTGGGAGTGTTACGAAAAGCCCTTGATTCTAGAGCAGATCGGTCGGTGTCTACAGATTCTTTAATGGATTTAGCAGAAGTAGTTCTTACGAATAATATGTTTGAGTTTAATGGGAGATTTTACCACCAAATAAGGGGTACAGCAATTGGTACTAAATGTGCGCCACCGTACTCTATTCTTTTTCTTGCGGACTTGGAAGAAAAACTTCCGCATTCTTACGATTTTAAGCCTAGTGTATGGTGGCGATACATTGATGACGTATTTTTGATTTGGACGCATGGTGAAGAAGAGCTTCAAAAGTTTGTCGACTACTTGAATGCATCTCACCATTCGATCAAATTTACCGCAGAATGGTCTAAGGAAAGCATCAATTTTTTAGACACAAGGGTTATTAAGAAAGACAACACTCTTGTCACGGATTTGTACACAAAACCAACAGACACCCATCAGCTCCTCCATCGTTCTTCCTGCCATCCTTATCATACTAAAAAGGCTATACCTTATGGTCAAGCTCTTCGCATTCGGCGCATTTAAGATCAAGAATTCTTGATCTTAAAGAGGAAATCGAAAAAATGGTACTTGGGTGCAAAGTCATCATATCACTACCAATCCGCAGAAATGACAATCTCAAGGCTAATAAGATATTATCCGATGTACGTGAAAAGATAATCTCACTCAAATTGGACACAATAAACAACAGTAATATCATGAATGAACAACTTGGTCGCAGAGGGCTCCACTTAAATCAGCACGGCAATGCCAGGTTTGCACAAAATCTTGTTAACAAATTACGGTACATTTGACGGAGCATCGATTGAAAATCAAGACCAATTCTCGATTCAAACCCTTAACAGGGAGGCTGCCTGCAATACTGGTTCCTCAGCTAAAAATCTAACATCCACTAGTGATACTGAGGCATCTGGTAGGTGTCATCAGCATTTAGGATTTAAAAAGGGTATGGCAATTGCATCCCTGAATATAATGGTCTTCGAAGTCACCTAGATGAGGTTCAGCTATTAATTAGGGACCTTGGAATTCAAATTCTTGCCTTGAATGAGACCAAGCTCGATCCAGAATCCCCAAAGGAGCTCACTAGTGTGGCTGGGTACCAACAAGAACGTTTGGATAGGACATACAATGGTGGGGGTGTTTCCATTTATATTAGGGACTCTATCAAGTACAAACGTCGTCTTGATATCCCTACTGATAACCTGGAACTCATTTGTATTGAAGTAGAGCCACCAAAAAGCAAGTCATTTCTTGTTCTTGCTTGGTACCGTCCACCGAGCGACCCTGTTGGATCTTTCAGTAAGCTGGAAAAAGTTCTCTCTTTTTTGGACAAAGAGGGCAAAGAAATAATCCTCTTCGGGGACACTAATTGTGACCTCACTCCAAAACAAGCTGAACAGCCCATAGATAACAATTCAAAGCACATGCTTGATCTCTATGAGTTATTCAGCTTCAAACAGCTTATTGAGGAGCCAACTAGGGTCACTCTAACTACCTCTTCTATAATTGACCATATTGCTACAACAAGTGCGAGAAACATTGTAAAATCTGGAGAGTATGAAGTTTCCATAAGTGATCATTATATGGTCTACTGCATTCAAAAATTTAATGGAGCAGTGGAAAAAGGCCACAAAATGATCAAAACTCGAAAGGTGAAAAATTTCAACGAAGAATCATTCCTGGCTGATGTTTCTGGCATTTGTTGGGAGCAAATGCTTACTGAAACGGATGACATAGATGTTCTCGTAAGCAGTTGGTCGAACCTTTTTTCCTTGATCATAGAGAAACATGCCCCAATGACTGTAATTTGTGTTTCAGAGAAGTACTGCCCCTGGATCGACAAGGACCTGAAGAAACTAATGCAGACCAGGGATAAGCTAAAAAAGGCTGCAGCTAAAAGAAAGTCCCAATTCCTTATGGACTCTTATAGACAGGTCCGTAACAAGGTCAATGTCCTAAACATCCAACTAAAGAAGCAGTACTATACTAATAAGATCTCTGCATGTCAAGGTAACATGAAAGAATCATGGAAGACAATCAATGAAATCCTCAATAAAAGATCAAAGTCCAGCAACATTGATTGTCTCAAAGAGTCTGGTTCCGAAACTGTTCATAGACAGGCCCGTAGGAGCGTTTTCCAGATTGGAGGGGCACCAATTTGTGCAGAAGCTGAAAGTGTAAAGAACTTGGGGGTCCGGAGCTCCCGGCAAAATGTTTCGAGCCGTTGCCTTTATTTTCTTGGAAACACGCTTCTGTGAATGCCAAAAGGTAATTTTATCTTCGGAGGTCCTGAGGGCAAAATAGGAAATATATGCATCCAAATATATTGCAAACAGGCTACCTGAAACTAAACTACGACAGGTCGAAAGCATCGCGAGTTCTCGTGGTTCAGATGTGCGTGATTTAGATTGTTGAAGTCTGAGTACATTCATCTCACTTGACAAAGGGCTTCTCATGCCAAAAGGGCTAAGCGACCCAAAATTAAGTTCTCGTGCATCGGATTCTACAGCGTCACTTTTGAGATGCTGAGGGTTGAGTTTATATTAGTTTATCAATGCTCAGGATCGTCAAGAGTGGGGGGTAGCCAGGGTAGTTACCAGGGGGCCCGAGGCCATTAGGGGCCCGGCAAATATATACTATTTCTTTTTTCTTTGTCTTCACTTTTCCTCAGGAACGTTTCTTGGTTCGCGGGGGGGCATTCTCAGCTTCGTCTTTACACACAAGATAAACAACTTTTCCATCTAAAAATCTTTTTAATAATTTATAGGAGGGCGTTTTCATCTAAAAGCATCCTTTTAGGCCCTGTTACCAGTGCATAGGAGGGCATGATCCGAAAGAAAAAAGGCATGGTCCACAAAATTTTCCGGAGGTCTTGGCGCCAGGGGCTCAATCCACACCCACCCTGGGGCACGTGCCGTCTCTCGACAGCCCTGTCAGTGCTGTCTCTTTTGTGCACATGTAGCACCCTTTGGTTGTTGCTGCCAGCCTGAGATAGGTCTTGACCATAGCAATATGGTCTTGACCTGAAATACACACTTCATTCAGAAGCTCGTTCAAAAGAATGGTGATTGTTTGAACTGTTTGATTAGGAAAGAAAAGTACAAAGAAGCTCCCAATTTTAAATTCTCAATGAGAGTGGTTACATCTTATCTCACCTATACCCTGGTTACCAGATCCTAATTAAAAAATTTAACAAATAAAGACGAAAAAGAAAAAAGAATCTCGCTTTTTCTTTTTTCTGTTTATTTTGTATATGCATATTAAGTTCTGGTACCCAGGGTAATCTCACTTAGGGTACGTTGACAGGACTGATAGAGGGAGGACACCAGAAAAACTTTTTTGGAGAGTAATTCTATAGTTGATTAAGTCAGCTTCCTGCGTTAAACGTGATGAATGAAAAAATGCAACTTTTGGAAATTATTGGTGGGGCCCGGGCCCGACCGGCCCCAATAGCTGCTACGGGCCTGTCAAAGAAAAAATATTTCTAATGCAATGAACAGTTTCTTCTGCTCAGTAGGTAAGGATCTTGCTGAAAAAATAGATCCAGCCCCTAATCCCCTTCTTGCAGGTGACTATGAAATTAACAAACATAAGGCAACATTCCATTTCAGAACTATTTCAGTGCAGGAAATTAGGGATGCATTTGCCACTGTTAAGACATCAAAGAGCTTTTGGGACTGACAACATCTCTAGCTACTTTTTGAAGCTTGCGCTGCCTTTTATTGAAAACTCGCTTGCTTTCTTGTTCAATACATCCATTGAAAAAAGTCGTTTTCCCGACTCATGGAAAGTTGCTAGAGTTACTCCGATCTTCAAAGATGGAGACAGGGCTGATAAGTCCAACTATCGACCAATGTCAGTCTTGCCTGTCATCTCAAGGCTCTTTGAAAAATTAGTAACAAATCAGCTGTACCAGTACATGAATGATAACGGCCACTTTTCATGCGGCCAGTCCGGCTTTTTGCGTCTTCATTCAACAGTAACATGCTTGCTTAAAAATACTGACGACTGGTACAATGGAATGGATCTTGGAAAGCTTGTGGGTCTAGTGTTCATTGACCTAAAAAAGGCATTTGATACTGTTGATCATAACATTCTCTGCAAAAAGCTTGAGCTTTACGGTGTACATCATCGTGAACTCTCTTGGTTTAAGTCCTACCTAACGAATCGGAAACAATTTTGTAGGGTTAATTTTGTTGATTCCGAAATCGAGGACATAGAAGTTGGTGTTCCACAGGGTTCATGTCTTGGCCCTCTTCTTTTCCTCGTCTACATCAATGATCTCCCGCAAGCAGTCCTGGATTCCAACGTGTCCATGTATGCTGATGATACTAGTTTGTGCTACCAGTCTCACGATATGACTCGGCTGAATGAGGCTATTAACAGTGATCTTGCGAAACTGGACACATGGCTAAAAGGTAACAAGCTTTCCCTGAATGTAGCAAAAACTCATTCTATGCTTATTTCCTCCAAGCAGAAACACAACAGTATTCTCAAGGGTCAAAATGAAGACTTGAAATTGAAAATACGTGATAACGAGCTGGAAGTAGTCAAAAAGACTAAATACCTCGGTTTGCAAATTGACTGTTCTTTGGATTGGAAAGAACAGATCAAGGCAGTTTCTGCCAAGGTCTCCAGGGCAATAGGATTTCTAAAACATGCCAAGTCTTTTCTTCCGAAAGAAACTTTGCAAACTCTCTATACAGGTATTGTGGAGCCTCATTTTCGATACTGCTGTTCTGTCTGGGGCTGCGCTGGTTCAAGTGAAATTAATCAGCTACAAAAACTTCAAAAGCGTGCTGCTAGGATAATAACGAACAGCAGCTTCGATGCCCCAAGCAGACCTCTTATCGAAAAGCTGGGATGGAAGACCGTTGACCAACTGATTTCCAATGAATCTAAGACAATGGTCTTCAAGTCCCTGAACGAGCTGGCTCCACAATATCTGTGTGACCTGTTCACCCGAAAATCGCTCTACTCATCATATAGTCTTCGTAATACGGGAACCGACTTGAGGTTACCGATGAAAAGGTCAACAAACGGCCAGAAATGTTTCTCTTATAGAGATGCTAAGCTATGGAATAGCCTTTCAGCCGAGTCAAAGCAGGCAACCTCTCTGTATAGTTTCAAAAAAACTATTTAGAAACAGAAGCTTCCTTTCACTCTTATTGTAAATTTTGAACATTATTGTATATAAGTTTTAGATATTGTAAATAAGGTTTTATAGTTTAATTTAATTAATAGCTTTTTCCTTTATGTTATATATTGTAATTAATGTTTTTATCGGAGGGCCCCTTGAAAATCAACTAGTCGAAGGGCAACCCTCCTTAAAAGAATTAAATATGAAATATATATGAAAAATATATTTGTTCAGAGGATTCTTCGTTTAAGGAACATTTGGCTAGTTTAAAGTCTTGGCTTATGGATCGGGGATATAAGGGTGGGGAGATCGACACACAGTTGGAGAGGGTCAAAGCTTTGCAAAGGGATTCTCTTTTTTGAATAGGGAATCAAAATCCAAAGATGGCACGAGGATACCCCTTGTCCTTACTTTTCATCCTGCACTCAATGAGGTTCATGAGATTTTGCGGAAATGTGAAAACATCCTTCTTGTGGATCGTGAGCATCGCAGGGTTTTTTCGGGAAAACTTTTCGTTTTGTTTAGAACGGCCAAAAACTTTAAAGATACCTTGGTTCGGGCAAAATTACAACCGGAAAATGAGGAGCTGGTGGAAAAAGGTACACATAAGTGCAATGGTAGAAGGTGCCAAATATGCCCGATGATGCAAGAGGGGTCCATGTTTTATGATGCAGATGATTCTCGGTTTTTTAGGAACTTTTCGGGGGCGTATGACTGCAACTCGGAGAATATGGTCTACTTGCTGCAATGCACATGTTGCAATAAAAAGTATGTAGGCAGTACGAAGACTAAATTTCGCCAGAGATTTAACGTCTATAAATCGTATTTTCGGACATACAAACAAAAGCGTCTAAGTGGTAATCTTCATACGGGTAAGCCTGTCCCACAGGCAAGCTTTTTCTCTCACTTTTTTAAACAAGATCATCGGGGTGAATTTTCTGTAAAAATAAGCATCATCGATGGTGCAGGTGAAGTGTATTCGCTTCGCAGAAAGGAGCTTTTTTGGCAATATAAATTGGGTGTATTTTCCTCTAAGGGCCTAAATGAAAGGGTGGCGGATATCGAGTTGGATTTGTTTGCTTGTGGGAACGCTTAATCCTTCTACCTTTGCACTTAGATCCCGAGGGAGTGGAAGGATATGCTGGTCGGTTAACTTCATGCATTTTGCACGTGGTGTTGGGGTGGAATTCCCCATTGGGCTATTCGGGATTTAGCAAATTAAGCAAATCCTTGGAGGGTTACTGGCTAGCGTCTCTTTTTCTGTTCCCTTGGAAATTAGGATTCTGCTACGGAGGACACTCTCAATCCCATGTGGGTAAAGAAACCAAAAAGATAGGCTGTATTATTATTGTTGTAACTCTATGGTTTGGAAGGTGTAGTATTTTATTCTTGTTTTTATCTTTAAGCCTGGTTCGCGCTGGGTCTTTTGGGTCTGTTGGGGTCGTGCGGGGGGACCCGAGAGACAGAAACTTAAACTCCAGTTCTTTGTCTTTCGGGTTCTTTTGCGCTGCCCTGGTGGCTCGGGAGACCCAGTGTGAATCAGGCCTAGGTTTCTGTTAATTTTGTTTACATTGTAATGTATTTTATGTTCATAATTCGAGTTGTATCAAGGGTATTCTAATTTTGATTTTATGGAAATTTTATGTTAATTTTAATTTTGTTTACAACGTATAAAACCTGGCTTGTCCCCAATTGTAAGTAAACTGAGGAAGATTTTAAATCGAAACGTTTTTAGCAAAATTGCAGTTGTGTTTCTTTACTATTATTATTATTAACAATTCATTTTAATGATTAGGCCCCTTTCTCTGTATGACTAATGTTCAGTTGAAATCTTCCCATTCAACTTTTTACAACTGGAAAGTAAGTGAGTTAGATTGTTTTTCGTTTTAAATATTTCAATCATTAGCAGTTGCAGATTGTGCTGATAAATAGTTCCATATTTTTGTTTCTTCAATTTCTCTAGCTCTGATTCACTGTCTTTGCATACCACACCCGCTATGCTCTTTCGTGAATGCGATTTAACTTCGAATTAGTTGCTCTGCCATGAAACATCCATACAAGTGGACAATGATTCAGGGGCGGATCCAGCCCAAAAATGAAGGGGGTGCAATTTGCAGAGTGGGCGCCAAAATTATAGTGAAAAGAAAGCCCGCCCAAGGCGCGAATAAACTTTTGGGCCTTCCTTCAGGAAAAATTCCCTAGTTTTTCTATTGAATAACGCCTTGATTGATATGTTTCCCAATTGAGACTGTTGCTTCAGTACTTTTTTCACCGAATATCATAAGGTGGCATTTGTCATCATTTGATTGTAAAAAGCTGTCAGAAAACCATTTTACTAGCACAGAGCTGTCTTCTTCTACTTGTTTGATAATAGTATCGAGATCCGGATAATGGTATCATCAACATAGTTACCTTAGCCATAAGCATATCTTTGTGCGATGTGCAAACCAGAATGTGTCATTTACAAAGATATTAAACAGTAAAGGCCCTAGAACCGACCCTTAGGGTACTCCAATCCATATTAAGTCCATAGGCACTCAGTTTTGCTATTAAAAGACCATGGTTTACACAATCTTTGAAAGATCCATGAACACTGCCCATGCAAAGAAACTAAATGTTTTTATGGATTTATGGGGTCAAGAAAGTATCCTGGTTATTGCTATTGGGCCAAAAAGAATTTGATAGGAATCTAGGATGGGCTATGAAGTTTTTTGCTAGATTTTTGGAAAACCATCCACCCCCACCCATATAGCAGATACTTTATGAGATGAGTGAGGCTAAGGGAACTTGCAGACTTGTCGCAAGAATAACAACAGCAACAACAATACGTGACAGTTAGAGGGACTTATGTAATGAGTCTACTTCAATCACGACCACGAACTGCTGCATGATGGCGGGTGAAGTGAAAGGATTTCTTTACGCGTGGTGTGGAAAGCAGAAACGTGGACAACCAAAGTACGATGCTGTCCCCAATGGACCACAGAGGTTTAACTACCAGGTAACAGGTTTCCCAATTGATGCTCAACTGGCATGCCCTTCATAATGAATATGTATGTGATTGTGATCGATAAAGCCGTGTTATGCAAGGCAGCTAGGTATATAGCCTAAGGCCGATGATAGGACTAAACTTAACGGTTTTGTGCGGCCGCCATACCCTGGATCAGAGTATTTTTTAGGATTGCTTGGAAAATCTATCTGAAATTTAGGATTCTTTGAAAAATTTATCTGAAATGAAAAAATAAAAGAAAAAAGAGAACAAACAAAAAGGGAGGAAGGAAAAAGTTTTCTTCCTCCTTTTTCCTTATTTTTTTTTCAATTTTGAAGTTTCTCAAAATTCTAAAATTTTTTAAATTTTTTTTCAAAATTCTAAAAGATACTCTGATCCAGGGTGGCCGCCAGTGGAGCATCACCAAAGTCGAACGATTTGAATTGAGATCTGTTGTTTAAAATTGAATAGCCTATTATCTTAATGCCTCTTTCTACGCCAAGAAGTGTGCACCAAAAACAAGAGACGCTCTTAGTCTTATTCTACCCCGAAAATCTTCTCAAGAAATAGGGTCATACTTCCAGGTAGCAGACAACAAGTAGAAACTCCATAATTTATTTAAGTTAAACGAGCTGAAATGAGCTGGAACAAACTGTTGAAAACAGGATAGAGGCTGAAATGACTTGAAACAACCTGACTGATTATCCTAACAATGAGGTGTAATAGGCCCTTATGTAAAGAAAGGTCTTGCTGGACATGTCCGGCGCACAAAGCGCTTACTGTCTATTGTTTCCATTGTTTTATCGGCGCACTGTCCGGCGCACAAAGCTTTCACTTTCCATACTGGGTAATAGGAGTTTAGGAGGTGCCAAGGGAGTCCCAGACTGTAAAGTTTGGTCTGCATGGGGAACGCGTTCCCTGCGCAAAAATTTCTGGCTTGTTTTCCATCTGCACAAAATCCTTTGATAGACCAATTTCTGCTCAGGGTTTCCAACCAGTTTGCTGCATTACCCGCGCAATTTAAAAAAAAGCTTGCAAATTTTGCTCCTTCCCAGAACGGAGCGATTTCAATGCAATCCTTGTAGTTTGCTCTTCATCTGGATGGCTTGATGAAGCAAGGACAAGAATAATGCGAGAGACAGTTGACGTGAGGGGCTCGTGGAGTAAGGCTGCAGGGGAGGTCTAAGAGCAAATGCGGTATTTAGCGTTAGAATCTGCAAACACATATAGTTTGCGATAGAAATTCTTCTGCGCAATTTTTTGGAGTTAAAACCAGTGTTCTCTGCGCCTTGAAAAAATTCTACAGTCTGGGGGGAGTCCTTTTGTTCTCTGCTTATTGTTGCATTTCCTTTAAGAAGCGATAGTAGCAAATCTAAGGGGAGTTCTTTTGTTTGCTTTGTATTGTTGCATTCTCTATTAGAAACCAAAGAAACGAATCTTAAGGGATTCTCTGTTTTCTACGTATTGTTGTATTCTCTTTAAGAAGCGACAATGATGTCTCTTAGGGGAGTCCCTTTGTTCTCCATTTATTGTCGCATTCTCTTTAAGAAACAAAAGAAACAAACATTAGGGGAATTCTTTGAAAGCAATGTTGGCAGTCGTGTTCGAGGGGCAAATTTATTTATTCATTCATATGTTTATTCGCTTATTTGTTTAGTTCACTTGTTTAAGGAGGGTAGCGCTTCAACAATGTTGATTTTCGAGGGGCCCTCCATTTATAAAACTTACAAACATAGATATAAATCTAAAACTAATGACTCAAAAGTACTAATGACGGCTTAACAACTCAAAAGTACTGATTTGTCATTTCACTCCTTCATCGTTGGTTAACACTTCATAAACCATTAGCGCTATTGTTATCATTCCATGGCTTAGATAGCAAATTGTGTTCCTTTCGTTTCTTAATGCAACAGTAATACATAGAGAACAAATGGACTCCCCTAAGATTTTTCATTGTCGTATCTTGACAAGAATGCAACTATACGTAAAAGACAGAGAGGATCCCCAAAGATTTGTTGGGGGACAATGGGACTCTCCTAATGATTTGTCACTGTTGCTCCTGAAAGAGAATGTGACAATACATAGAAAGCAAAGAGAATCCCATAAGATTTGTTTCTTTTGTTTCTAATAGAGAATGCAACAATACAAAGCGAACAAAAGGACTCCCCCCAGATTTGCTTCTATTGTTTCTTAAAGAGAATGCGACCATAAGCAGAGAACAAAAGGACTCCCCTGACACCTACACCTCCTTGCTAGGATAATCAGGTCCTTCAAAGTGGTTTCAGCCTCAATCCCAATTTCGACACCTCCTTTCAGATGGTTTCAGCTCGTTTGAGCTTGTTTCAGCTTGTTTCAGGTGGTTTCAGCTCGTTTTAACTTATATAAATTACGGCAAAAACTCAGGTTATCAACCAGGGTGCATTCCATGTAAAACCTACACTGAAGGTACATCAAGCCCTTGCACCAGGTATTTTCAGGGAGAAGAGGTGATTCTGAAAAGTCAGAGGTAGCCTACTCAAAATCTAATGATTTTAAGAAACTTTCAGTACTGGCCCAAATTATCATTGTAGTTTCTTATAATAGAAATACGTTTATTGTCAAAAGAAACTGCTAAAATGTCAAAGACAACTTCACCCAACTTCACATTCACGCCGAGGTAGGCAGATTTTCAAACGCCATCACTCCAAGAACCAACTTTATTGAAGAAATGACCCCGTGCTACACTGACAAAAAAGGTCAGGTTTACGCTGTAAGATCTTTGGGCCTAAGTGCATGAAATGCACCCTGGGTCATCAACGAGAAAAAGACCGAGAATCCACACATTTTTCTCGTCATTTAAACTTTGTTTCATACTCATTTCTGAAATAAATCCCATTGAGAATTTCATCAGGCAAAGATGATCTCCTGAGCAATTTAAAACGTGACAGCCAAGAATCCAGACTGCAGAATATGTATGGCATCAAGTGTACACCCAGATTTTTTCCTGAAATATCACTTCAAACCTGAGAAAGGGTGTGGCACACCAGAATTTGGGTGTAGGTCTATTGTTTCAAGCATTTATTTTGCTACAGTGACGATTGAATGAAGAAATTTAGAAGAAAATGGTTGACCATACTGGAAAGTTGGTATTTGAGCCACCGGAGATTGACCCCAGTGCCCCAGATTCCAAAAAATACCTCACGCCATGTTTACAGCAAAAAAATTAAAGTTAAAGGGGGAAAATGTGAAAATGGTGCCCCTCTCATTAATTCATTACTCAAAACATGCTCAAAATATTCCCACTTTGATGCATGGTGCTTAGATCTGCTACCACATATTTTCTGTGGATTTAGCTGGCTTCAGTGCTTTTACTGTAGTAGAGATACATTAAAGTGACTCTGCAACATGCTCTAATGAGCACTCATTCTAATCTTCAGAAGAAAAATCTTCACTGCATTAAATTTGAACCCTTCCTTCTCCTAGCACACCAACAATGGTTTGCTTTATGTACGCCGCAACAGTGGAAGCATGCACAGAGCCATTAATTAAATACATACCACAAAATTCACAAAAGACTTCTATTCTGTCATTGACTCAGTGGATGCAGTGACAAATGACCCTGCTTTTCACATTTTAGTAATTTGATTATCTGTGTTACAGTAGTTTGCTGTCCTGTCCCACTATTTCTTTTCCTGTTCCATGTTTCAGTAGAAGCCATTGTTTCATGGAAAACGAACAGCAATAGGTCAGCCAGGTTCAAACAAAACTCATTTTTCAGGAGATGTGGAATTCCTCCCACCTACAAAACCTCTCAGGTTTGAATATACAATTGAGTGTATGTACTTCCAGGTAATTGCAACACAGATATATGAGAATTTTTCCGATTCTGAAAAACCCACCCATGTTTAAGGAAAATTTGCTGAAAAAGGGACCCTTGTTTAAAGAATTCAGGACCCAAAAATCCACCCATATGCCCGCACCCTCAACATGTTATGTTACCCCCCCTGGATCTTTCAATCTAATCTGTAAAATCAGTTAGACAGAATAAAGGTCCAGGAAGGTCTACCTCCTTGTCGTCAAAAATATGAATGATGAAATATGTATTGTATGCTTCTTGCAGCTTACAATTCAAGGAGTTGATTATGTGGCAAATGGCAGTGCAAGTAACAAGAAAGAAGCAGAGGCTGCAGCAGCCAGAGATTTCCTCAATTACCTTGTGAATGCTGGTCACATGCCTGCGGACTCTGTCCCCCCTAATTTGCTGGTATGATGCAATGAATTTTCATTTGCTTAACCGGTGGTGGTGTTATCTTATTTCCTGGAGTCCTTAGTTCCGCTACCTGTACTTTTTATGTAATGGTTTCACATGTGTTGACAGAAATTCATACTACTACTCTGAAAATTTGACTATATATATTTAGGCTATTTGCTGATGAAACACCAAAATCCTCCTCCAACATATGGGTAGCTCCCTTTACTCCAGACACTCTTCTACATTTCATTGGCGTGAGGAAACCAAATGCAAAATGAGGTCAATGGTTGAGTGTGATGTAGCCATGTATTTACCGAATCCAATTTGCAGTATAAATACACGTTTTTTTATGAGAAACTTTGATCAGGCCTTAGTGCTAATAGTTTCTTATTTTAAGATGAAATTTTGTCAGTTTAAGCACTGAAAGTTTCTTAATTGGTTTCGTAAGTTTTGAATGCATGAATTGTCAATGTGGTCGCAAGCACTGCTGGAGATATGTTTCTTGACTTTTCAACATAAGCGTAGGGGGAATAAAATTTAGGGTGGCTGCCCGATAAAAGATCCACTGTTTACGAAAATTTTGCCCTTATTTAGGTGGATTTTCTGCCCAATTATGGCTGATTTTTGCAAATTTATCCAAAGTTGGGAGGCCTGCAGCCCCCTCAGCCCACACTCCCCTGTCTCCTACGACTATGCATTTCAAACATCATAAAGGAATAAACAGTGTTCTGTTATATTGAAAGCACAATTGGTTAGATGATATTGCTCAAGAATGAAGATTCAACGATCTATTTGCTACTATATCTTTACTTTTAACTTTGAAAAGTTTCTTAGTACTACTCAGACATAGTACTATAGTTTCTTAAGTTTTTGGCCATATTAGTACTAGTTTCTTATAAACCGATTTCTTATAAAAAACGTGTACAGTGCGAAACACAAAGAAGAACAAGAATTCTTAAATTCTGATGAATTTCATCAATCTCAAAAACTCTAAAAAATTACAGGGAAACGAGATTACTTTCCAATTTTTGTGATATTTGTTAATTGGTAATCTGATCTATTTATCAACTTTGTTATTTGGTAACTTATCATACTTGCTATTCATTTTCCTTAACTCTTATTGAGCTGAGTAGCAAACTTCCTCTGCCAAAGAAGCTGCGAACGAGCGTCAAGTGAAATAGAACACAATGAAAGTCATAGAAAAGAAGCACAGTTGAAGTCATGGAAAATGAATAGAAGATACAGTAGATTAAGAATAACAAAATTAATAAAAGTGGAGTAGATTGCCTATTAGCAAGTGTTGCAAAAATTAACCGTTAAGCTGGCTTACCTGTGCAAAAACTTAGTCTTTCCCAATCTTTTACAGTTTTTCCTGATCCCTGAAAGCAAACTGATTTTTTCCCCCTACATATTTTTGTTTGTTCCCCGTTCTCCAAATCATTTAGGCATGTTCCCCGGTTCCCCAGAACCCCTATACAACCCTCAGAGCTATATTGCTTTCAAGGGCTTTACATCTCCATCCACACCAATCTTCTCTGAATGAAAAATTCTCAAATCGTATGATTTATTTCATTTTGATTTCTCCAACCATCTTCCACAATTTTCTTAAACTTTGTCATCCTATGATCAGTATGATACCAGGCAGGCTCGCAAGGGTGATATTTTTATGACTCGTAAGAACACTTTGCAATATGGCTTACGATCAACAATATTCCGTCCAGTATCAAATAGTCTACTTCAGTGTCAGGTCAATAATGCAGAACACCAAATATTCCGCGTAACTGCAAAATTCAGATTCTGCGAGTTGGAGTTCCACGTCGTTGATGTTTGCATAAGGCCAAAATCAATAACACGGAATAGGATTTCACGGAACTCTTTTAAAAGTTAAAAGATCCGTTGTGATGCCACAGTATCAATATTCTGAGTTCCCTAGATGATGTTATTAACGATGTTACCTTTCTTAGGCACCATCTCGATCACAGCCTTTGTTCCTTTTGAGATGGGCCTAGTAAGGTCCTTATAACATCTCTCTTCGTAAACGCAATTTACAGACACTAAGATATTTTCGGCGCAATTATCATCAAGGGGATGCAAAATATTGATACTGTGGTGTAAAAAAGCATTTTTCAAATTTCAAAAAAGTTCTGCAAAATTCAATTCTGCAGTATTGATTTTGGCCTTATGCAAAAATCAATAAATGAGTTCAACTGGGTTTAGATGAGTTCATCTGGGTTCAGGTGGGTTCAGGCAGGTTTAGCTTTTATACATTGCAGTCGAAATGGCCTAGCCACTGATTTGATCATGATTCAATAAACGAGTTTGCAATATAGAGTCAGCTCTTTCATTGTCATTAAAGTAAAGTACCGCCTCTAATTAACTGCATTACGAGAAACGCAAGCCTGATTTCGCTGGAAAACATACTTCTCTCCAAGAAATTATCCATCCTGATTCATGTTCAGTTTCTTTTACAATGGTACATATTAATATCATAAGGCATTTATTTGAATATGTCTCCAATAGGTCGAAGTTCTCTAGAAACAAGAATGAAAGTTTCAAGTCCAAAATGTTATAATTTCAAGAAACTTTCAGTACTGGCTCGAACTATTAGATTCCACGACAGTGCACATTTTAAAAACGTTTTCTTAACAATTTTGATGGCTGTTTGGAATAGAAAAGTGCATATTTGACCATGGTATCCACACCCTGTGTTGAAGTATTATATCTTAGCATAAGAAACCAGTCAGGCTGTTTTTGTGAAACGAGCTTCTTAAAGGCGGAAGTTTACTGTATTCCCTTTGAGCAAGGTTTACCCAATGGATACAAGGGACTTAAGTAATCAGTCTTTATTTCTGTCTCAAATCACTTGCAAGTTATCCCATTAATTACAACAATAGCAGTGTTTTGCAAAGGAATTTTGCGTTATTGCAATCTCAGATGACATCTTGTTTGAGACAGACTTGTTTAAGACGAGGCTAGTGATTGAGCTTATAAGTTGTCTAGAGGTTCCTGATTCAAGAGAAACACCTATCGACCACTGATGACCACACAGCAAGCAATGGGGCTTCGAAATTCCATAAGCTGACATTTTCCTCAATGAATGTATCAACCACCAGACCATAATTAAGATGGAGTGGCTTCAGCAATGGATCTAATCATGGTAAAAGAAAGTGATGAGGCTTATCTTTTGGGGTAGCCAGCAATGGAAAAGATTTTTAATTTCTGGGACTAAAACAAGTCTTGAAAAAATTAATTGGACAAAGCTTAAAGACAGATAAATCTTTAATCACAACTATACTTGTGGCGCAAATTTTGTTCGGGTTTCGAGTGTTCACTTCCATACTTTTGAACAACATCTTTTTATGAAATTCATTGGTCTGGTAACAGCCTAAATCTCTTTGTTAATGGCTATAAATGAAGAAAATCTTTAGGATTTTGACGTATTGACATCCATTTCTCACTTTTCTGTCTTTATCCCTTTTCCTTTCGCCTTTTCACTATTTCTGGAGACCTGAGAAATTTCTGGGACATTGGTGCCATGGTCCGCGATTTTTTCCACCCCTGGGGCGTAGCTAGTTGAAAGCATTTAGGACCTTTATAGGCTGTCTGGCTACACTAGCATTTTGTCAGTTCATATCAGTTCAGCAACTGTATTCCAATTTTTTCAGGGCGATGTTACTCTTTACTCTTCCTAGTTAATCTGTTTTTCAAGTAGCAATAGACTTAATTACTGCCTTAATGATTTTTAAGGGTGAAAGTGTAATTAAGAAGTAATGTAATAATGTAACTTAGAAGGTGTTGTGGCGCAGTGATGTAATCATCTGACTTTGCAACCAGAATGTCAGGCTGGCAGGGTAGGGGTTGACACCCGGTAGGGTCCCACTGTTTGGGCGTTTCGACAAGGGGTTGCAGACTGATAAGCGCTTAGCTACTTTTGCTATCCCAGCACTTAGCACTAAGAACCGCAACTTTACCTCACCATCACCAAGGGATACTGGGAAAAACCAACCTTTTCTTCTACGAAGAAAAAAACTACAATGATATATACTTAACATTCTACTGTACCATCCATAGTGAAAAAGACAAGATCATTGGGTTTTCACTATGGATGGCAGTTAAAACACAAATTGATTTTCATTTTAGACACAAAACTTCGAAATGAGAAAAATTAAGATACATTACACAAGGTAGACAACAAAACAACGAAGTTAAAGCAGACTACCGGTCAAAAATGTGTAAACCGGTAAAACTCATAGGTGTAAAAAGAGAAAAAGTTGCAGTGCTTTGGTTTTCCCTAATAATACCTCAACAATGTAGTCAGAACAAAAACAAAAAGATGACAATACGAGACTAACAGGATACTGCTGTTGCTAATACGGCTACGCTTATCGATCAAGCCGGCCAGCATTTTTGAGGAAAGAGACTGTTGCATCCAGTATTGCTCTTTTTTCAATTGTACCTATATATGGATTTCCAAACAAAAGTCGGTGACAACTATCCATATTATTGATATTGGTGATATCTAGTCCTGGGGCATCTGAGAGCTCAGGTCAAAGAGATCTTCACGAAGTGAAACCAACCTATTAGCTGGCGCGCAAGTGTATTTTTAAGAGAATTAAATGATGGCTGCAAGAATGTTATGGGTGAAGGTGAAGGTAAAGCTGCGTTTTCAGCGCCAAGTGCGGGGATCTCAGAAAGGGGGCCATGCTAAAAACTCACAATAAGTATTAATTTTACAATGAATGCAAGTTTGCTATGAAGCCTATACTAATCACAGCTTGTTTTAGTTATGAGGAAATCCTGCGATCAGGCTCACCAAATAACACAGTTTTAGTGCTGCAGTGTTCACAGAAACTCAGTGGCAGCTCCGTAGCACCAACAATGCCGAAAACTGCCGAAAGTTTGCTGAAAACCGAAAAGTGTACGCGGCAAATTTGAATGACCATATCACAGTCGAGCAGCTCCGAATGCTGCAATCTGATTGTACCTTCAGGAACCAAACGGGAGCCCGAGTTTTGTCCCGATTTGGAGATAGTTTGATCATGAGTTCCTCTTTGAGCTACATTTCAGTTCAATAGTTAAGTAGCTAAAATGATTCAGTTCGATAGGTAAGTAAATAGAATATTGCCAGAATATCCTGCTACATTGACACGGAAAAGTTGAAGCAGGTAATGCAAGCATTCGTCTTATCTCACTTTAGCTACTGCCCCCTTGTTTGGATGTTCTATGACAGAACTTTATGTCATATCCATGAAAGAGCATTGCGTTTTGCGTAAGACTATCAAACAGATGTAAGTCTCTTTTGAAGCAAAGGAATTTGGTATCTATCCACGTAAAGAATCTACAGTTGCTTATGACCGAAATCTATAAAACAAATTCTGGCTTACGTCCTCCTTTCATGAAGGATACTTTCGCTGAGCGGAATACTGGTTACAATCTAAGGCACGGTCACGACTTGCAGCTTCCAAAAGTGCATATATCAAAATATGAAATTGAGACTACATCCTTCCTTGGAAATAGGCTTTGGTCAACTTTACCACATATATTCAAACAAGCAAGCACACTTCCTATTTTCAAAAACCATATTAAGTGTTGGAAGGGCGAGAACTGCCACTGTAGACTTTGCAAAACATATACAGGCTGTCTCAAAAAAATTGTTCGATGTTTGATCAAATATTGAAAAATAAGGACAACTTGAACAAGCTCATGGAAGATAACCCTGCTCCTAAGGTTATGAAATAATTTTAGAGACTAAAATCGTTCAAATCGGTTGAAAATTCACTGAGTTACGAGCTCTCGAAGATCAAGAATATGCGATAGCTGAAACCAGAGACCCCCCCAAATTACTGGTATTGCAAAAAGCTCGAAGACGGATGTAAGAGAAGCTTATCCAATGTCATACCTCTCGTTGATATCAGAGCAAACCAAACAGGACTTCTAAAGTAGATTATTTCTTGCGATCATTCTCTAAATTTCCTTACATTGCAGAAGACCAAAAACAGTGGTTCAGAACATAATCGGCGAGAGACTGAATCTGTTTCCTCAAAGCATCTATATGCTTGACAGCTAGGTTATCGAAAGCCTTTTTGAATCCAACTTGGTTCGCCCTGAAACAATTGAGAAATAACAGAAACGACGGTCTATGGAGCTTTTACCAAAAATGCCATTTCGAGGCCTCTGGCTTCAGCATTCGCACAAATTTGAACTTCAAATGCTTATAACTCCATGAATTTTTGGCGAATTTGTAAGATTCTTGTGTCAAAAATTAATCTAAAATCTCAGAAAAAGGGTGACTTAACCAAGGGTGCATTCAGCGTATCGTTATTTTTTAGTATTTAATCAAACGTCGAACAATTTTTTTGAGACACCCTGTATACTACAGGTTGGATACCTAAGATAACATGTATCAATCTTTATTTTCAAACGGCTGTAATATATTTTCCCTTAATTCTTTAAGATAGTAGGCCTTGATTAGCAGTAATTTGCTATTTTAAAATTCTTTTGCCTGCTGTAAATAAATTGTTGAATGGAAAAAATGAACGAATGAATGAATTAATGAATGAATGAATGAATGAATGAATAGTTTACGTAATTGCGAGCGAAAAATGGGACAAATTTTAAATGGTGTTGTGGCGCCGTGTTGTAATCCACTGACTTTGCAGCCAGAACAGTCAGGCGGACGGGGCTCAAATCCCACCAGCACCTCTTGAGCGTTATGACAAGGGGTCGCGGACTCGATTAGCGCTTAGCTATTTCTGCGATCCCAACGCTTGGCGCTAACAACCGCAACTTGCTGATAGAATTTGCTCAACAAAAGTCACCTTAACTGATAGAATAGCATTTTAGTTTTGAATTTCCGTCATATAATTTAAAGCCAAATAAATGAGATTTTTGATATTTTAGAATCTGCAGGAGCTAGGACTTGAAAACTGGCGCATAACAATATTTCTTTGCTTTCTCCATAGTCAGGGCAAGGATACAGTGTATCAAGTACACCTCAAGCTTTGCCAAACACTATCGCCTCTCCTGGAGGAAGAGCACTACCAGCTGGCTTACCTGTAGCTCCTCATGAGGCAATAAACAGACCCATGGACAAAAAGCCGCCAGTGCCTGCTATGAACATGCCACGTCATCCACAACCACCGCAAATGCCTTTGCGGCAAGGTATGGGATCTCGCATTTAAGCTATTTCAAGTTCTGGAGATATCGGATGCCCCAAAATCGTGAAATTTTTATTTGATCTCGTTTGTCAATGGTCCAGAGTTATACGGGCCAGCTCACTGCCACAGTCTATTCCGCATAAAATGTCTGTTAGTAGTACATGGAAGTGAGACAGGCCGGTAAGCAAGCTGACTCGCTTTGATCAATCGGGCTGGATCGTCGAACGGCCTGGCTCGTCTCCATGTAATCGCATCAAACTGAGCCAGCCCGGTAAGCAGGCTGAAAATGCACAATAGAGCATGCACAGTTTCCCTTCATCCAAGTGTTGTAGCTCTTTTCACACATGATACCAATCTAACTTCCGTCTCAGCAAGCGAGCCAGCCCGTTAGCAAACGATCATGCCTGTCGACTGGGCCAGCCCTCTCCCATATAATCAAGCCCTTGTAATGAAATTTTTCATATTTATTCCAGTCACCGATAATAGCTTGCATTGCTGTCTGACATTTGTAATCGAACTATAATCCTGGTCAAAATACTTGGGATGTCATAGAATTGCACTGCGTTGGTCTTTGATTACAATCCCCTCTCCCCCCGCTTCTATACTGCTTGATTCAAAACGCCAGTGAGTTAAGGGGAAGGAGGGGACCAGAAAGTCTTAAACATACATTTTTGCCTCCCTATTTTAGGACACGTCATGGAAGCACAGAAATTTGCCTATATCCCAGCTGCTTTTGGTTAGGACTGTAAAAGCTGCAGCATGGTTCAAAATTAGGCAGCTCTAAAAAGAGGTAGCTCTGCTAATTTCAAAACGAATCACAACATCACCAATGCCTGGAAAAATATGCTGGTCATTGATGTGCTTACCAAGAAAACATTTGAAAATCGGACTTATAATGAATTGTTGATGATTTCCCAACCTGAGGGCTTTTGGGGTGCCTAGTTTCAACATAGACACCAACCATAGGAGCTTTAAAGATTATAGGAGCATGAATTCTGAGTGTTTGAATCTGTCTTTCATTTGTTGAATTATTTCACCATATTTTTCATCGTAATTTAGCTCTAATGAATCTGAAGCATAGAAAATATCGCATCGTCAGTGCACTTTCAATTGGTAATTGCGGCGTTAGTCGCAAAGTATTTTAAAAGAATCAAAATGTTGCAATAACTCCCTTTCTTTCCTTCTCGCTTCTGTCTTTCTTACTTACTTTTTTCTTGCTTACTTTTTTACTTTCTTTCTGTCGGTTTGTGGAAATATGGCTCGGTGGCATCGTAGATAGGCGTCGGGCTCACGATCCAAGGGTCGTGGGCTCGAAACTTGCACTGGTCACATTTGAGGAAAGCATCCTTGGCCAAGGTGTTGACACAAAGTGTGCCTCTCTCCACCCATAAGTCTAAATGGGTACCTAGTTATGAGCGCCGTCTGTGGCTGCACCCTGCTATATACTGTTAAGCATAGTGACCGTGGGTAAGATGTAAAGTTGGTTGAATAGCCTTTGGCTAGATATAAGACCTTGCTTGTCTAAAGGGCGATACGGAGACGGTACAAGACCGTCTCATCCTAAGAGCTGCTTCTCGGACCGCAACTTTCAGAACACGGTAATCGATTAATACTTAGGCCATACAAGCTGAAAGCTAGCAAGCAAGACCAGCAGAGATTCAGCGGCAGAAAGATACGAGTGATATGAAAACAATCAAGGTAACGAGATTCTTGTTGTAGTGTTTAAGGAGGGTTCTGTCGATGCGATCGATACAAATCATGTCCTCAAAACCCCTGATACGACCCAAAACCCCTGTGCAAACAATCCAAGGTCTTCAGTGCCAATGCTCCGTATGATATAATAATTGTAATACCACCTGCCAAGGCCGAGCATGATCCGATTATCTATTTGGGAAACAAGCCTTATTTTGTCTTTAAAGATGATTTTTGCAGATTCATGAACCATAAATGGCTCAATCTTACTCAAATTCAAATGTTCGTGTCTCGTTTTCCGTTCGCTGATATTGGAATTCTGAAATGATCTGCTAATCATGCATCCAGTGCTCATCTTCTCAAAAGTTATTTTTCATTTCTTTATCAAGAAAATCAGTCTTATGATGGTGGTCAAAGAAATTATCACTACAGCATTTATGATCACAAGAGGAAGCTGGAAGACATTGACGTAAGTTTTTATTGTTTAAAATTGATGTTTTTACATTGCAAATTGTAAGACAGGCTGCCTAGACCGTTGACAGGGAAGCAAGTTGCCCCAGCCCCCATGGTCTTCAAGGCTTCATTTTATCTCAATTTTTCTTTGAATGTTAACGAAGGGCTCCTGAAGCTTGCAGAGGATGCCGCTTTTATGAGAGGAAGATTGTGCTGCCCTCAGATGATATACTTAGCAAAAATTCACAGGTAAATGTCCTTCCCAAGAATCCAATATTTTCTTAAGAACTTCTTCTGTATCAGTCTTATACGTCTTTCTTTGGTGGCTGTCTGCAAAATGAAGAAATTTCATTGCCCCCCCCCCTCCAGATCAAACTTGCAATATGGCGAAGAATGTTTTTCCTTGGAAATATTCGGGAAGATTACACCTGAAAGATGATCAACCAAAGAGTCTCGTGTTTATTTCTTGTCCATTACTTGTTGTTTGCCGTAACAGATTCCTTTTAGGTCGCATAATGGTCGCATTTAATAGCATTTTTAGTCGACTCAAATTAAATTTTATTCGACGCGACTATTATGTGACGTATAAATCCAGCCTTAAACGCTTATTCTGACTTGTGATAGTTTCTCCTTAGCAGCAGAATTCTGTCTCTATGCAGAAAATAACGATAGATCGAAGGGTAGCCATTGGTGAGATGCTCACTTTCTTCTAATTCTGCGTCTTTGCATGGGGCGAGAAGCAAATATTTGCATAGGGAAATCGTACTGACAACTTCTGAGGGAAGTTGGGAGCCGATGCAGTCACACACGCAGTCTCCTTGACATAAGTCTAGTACTCTAAATCTTAAAAGCAGTGACTTTTGCGGAGGAAAGTGCCACGTAATGCAAGCATCTTGGCGTCAGTTTTGAAAAGGCAGTGAAGTGTACTCATGCTTTAGGTCAGACTTCTCGCCCCCTGTAAAGATTCCTTGAAGTCCAGACAGTAGTTTGTTAATGTGGTTTGTGACAGTGGTTTCTTTGACCATCTGTTTAAACGGCTCTGTAAATGCTGCTGGTAATCAACAGATGTGGGCCGTGTAGGTTTAGTTTTAAATTGTATTTAGTGCTGTATAAATGTCATCGAAATCATGCATTGGGAAGGTTTTCAGAATGTTTTGCTTCAAGAGCTACCTTTCATTTAGCACACTCATTAGTTTAAGGATTGATCCAAATCGAATGTTTTAATTAAAAAGAATTGAAATTTCATCAAACATCTTATTAAACTTTTATTGCACCCATAGATTGCTAGCAGCTCTTCTGATCTATTATGTTAAATTTTCTTTTATGATATAGGCAGAAACTGTCGACACAAATGCACATATTCATGGCAACTGGACTTTAGCAAATTCAAAGGCGAAGCTTCACCAGTTCTTACAATCAAGACGCCAGTCTGCAGATTTTAAATACTTTTCAGAAGGACCAGATCATTCAAGGTAAGAGATTCCTTTTGATGCTGCATTTCGTTTCACAGTTTTTTTTGTAGTTTCTCAGTTTGTTGTCATAGAACCTCCCCTCGAAGAAAAGGAGATATTGAGGTTGATAACGTGCGTCTCCGTTGTTTTGCAAAATCTGGGTAGGAGATTCACAGTACCAAAAAAGTTTGCTAACAAGAATATATCTATTGTTTGTTGGTAGATTCCAAGCTGATGAAAGTTTTTCGAACTATCTAATGATGAAATATCTATTCGCTAATGTGAAAGGTTGAAATTCTTCATCATACTCAAGATTTTAAGGAGTTGGTTGGGAGACATCGCTGACATTGTAAAGCACGAGTGAACAACAATTGATGTAACATCATCATCATCATCATCATTATAATATAACTCACTTTTACAGGAGTACAAGAACTGAAACTAAACTAAATTAAAATAATGAAATCCACCCTAACTTAACAATACTAAACTTAAACTAAAAGAATGCATAAACAACTTTTCAATCGGGAATCTCAATGCCATATTTCGTAAAATTCTCGTTGGCTCGTTACTTTCTGGGCGTAGATCTTAGTAGCGTGTCAGTACGTATTTGAAATGCTTTTTGCAGGTATTTTGCGAGACCTTTCCCAATCTTACTGTTTTCACAGGAGAGAAGGTATATAAATTTGCATGTAGAATCCATGCGAGTAAACAAGGGCACTTCTTGCTGGACTATTGTAAAGAACTGATTACGAATATCAGAGTACTCTTGGCAATCCACTAGAAAGTGTTGTTCGTTTTCAACGTAGTTGCTTTTACAAACGAGACACTTGCGTTCATCTGGGGTAATATTTTCCCTTCGCCCAGTCTCAATTCGAAGGTTATGGTCACTGCACCTAAATTTGGCTACTGCCCGGCGCAATCCCCTATCGCCTAGAAGACAGTAGGGCTCCATTTGAACTCGCGTCTTGAAAGACTGGTAACTTCGTAACTTAACATGGTACTATTTTATGTGCGAAGAATCAACACATTATGCAATCGGGCAGATTTCTGTATAGGAAGGAGGGAAGGAGGGAAGGAGGGAAGAGAATGAGGTAGGTGTGGAGGAGGAAAGAGAATGAGGTAGGTGGGTAGGTATCTACGGACGCTTTTCGTGCTAAAAGTGTAACAATAGGTAGGCATACTTGAAATAATTTGACCATTGAAGTTGTCATTAGCGCCGCAATTAGGCTAGATAATTTCATCCTTTCATCCGGCAGTCTGACAGGTACATTCGTGATGTAAATTAGTTGTTAACAAAGTTAAGTAAATGCAGCTCAGACGGGTAGAGTGGAAAAGACAATCTTCTGCCAACCTGTAATCAGTACCATTCACCAGGAATTTAAATGATTCTTGTCACTTGAAATAATATGCAAGTACAATTACCTTCGCTCCGGATTCACCAAGCGTTTCTACAAAACATTGCATCATATGTTGGTACCTTTGTGACCTCCCTCTCCCCTCCCCCACCCCCTTCTTCCATCCTTGACTCTCGAAAAGAGAGGGGCTGTATGTGAAGGAGGAGATTGTTTATCTAAGTTAATCGAGGTGTATTAGGCCCCTTTTTGAAGCATGACGGAGTAAAGGATACTGTGGAAATTGTTTATTTACTAAACCCGATATTTGGGGGAGAACTTCAAATGCCCATAAAATGTACAATAATGAGTGAATAGCTGCGACAGAAGCAAAATATGTTAGCAACTGATTATCTCACTTCTTGACAGTGAACATGATACACTGGAAGTAACAAATTCACTTTGTGTCGAAGAATCGCAGGCCTACTTCCAGTGCGCAGATTCGTGGCTTTCACGTTTCAGACTTTTGCCTCGTCATAATTGATAATCGAAAGAATACAAAATCAAACAGTGTCTCTTTGACAACGCCACTCTACGGACAACACAGAATCATCCATTCCCGCCCCAATTTTTTACATGCACCGGTATTCTTCTTACACAGGGTCCCTATGTACGGTTCAGAAAAGGAGCTACGCGTGAGAAAGCAGTCATTTCCGTGTTCGCTTTCTAACTAACAGAGGGCTTTCACGTGTTTTTAGCAGGAAGAATTTGCAAAACCTTTTTTTTAGCTCATTCGGTAGCACCTTCGTAATGTATGATTTTGTGTTCTTAAACTTTGTATATATGGAATGACTTCTTCTCCGTAGATTTTTCACTGCGGAACTGAAGGTTTTTGTGAAAGAATTCAGAAGAAGTGAGTAGCAGCAGTTGACAATTCATCATTTCATCGTTTCATCATTTGATATATTTACATATATATTGAGTAAGCAACCTTCTATCTTAAAAGATCATGACGTACGCATTAAATGAAGTTTTAGTCCTGATGAGTGGGATTATGGCTAAACAGTCCAATTCTTGAACGGCAGTGCTTTTGCAATGTTCACAAATAAATGCATCATTGTGCGCATCCAAGTTTGTTAATGGCTGCTTTTTTCTTTTTCTACTCTCCTCTTTTCTTTGTATAAGGACTTTTTCATATCTCCTTGCTCCCATGGTCACATTTTCTCTCCAAGATGAACGTTGCGTTGCACACACCTCCCAGTTATCTACATTCATATCAACCAATTTCATGTCACTTTTGCAATTATTATGATCTCTCAACAGCGGGCGTCCATGTTTCCCAGAGCCATTACGAGCTTCACTGAAAAGAACGGTCTTGGGTATACGGCTATCTTCCATCCTTTTGACATGCCCCAGCCATCTCAAACGTTTCTGCATTATCATAGCCTCCAATAGTGTTAGCCCCGATCGCTTTAGTACCTCTGTATCAGGTATCTTGTCTTCGCTTTAGTCTTTGATTCATTTTTAGTTTCAACTTTAAAGCTTGATGCTGTTGATTTCTGTGCTTTATGTGTTTTGTGTTTTGTATTTTGTGCTTTTTGTGATATATACTACTATAGGATATATATTTTTGGAGTTGTGAATCGACCTGAACCCTGTGATCCAGATTTCACGTTTTGTGTAATTAATGTGAAAAAATGAACTTTTTAGAATCCCACCGAATGTATTTTTTCCTTGTTCTCCATACTCTAAAGCATATAAAATTGCAAACTATTTTCAAATCAAGCAACAGGAGCCCGAGAAATCATTTTTTGAAGTTAGGCCTAAAGTGAGTAGTGTAAGCTTCTTGCTAGACTGGACAAAGTCACAAAGTAGCATGAATTTTCAAATTTCCATTTCATCGCTTGTATGTGCCCGATTTGAATGATCTTTTTTTTGTTTGGTAGATTGAACCTTGTAGAATATGACTTTAATCCGTTGATCAACGATTATGGCCTTAGAGTGTGGAAATTTTTTGAATTCATAATGGCAACCAACTATTGAAAATCACATTGCCTGAATTATCAAACCCGATTTCAACACTGAATACAAAAAATCTATGTTTCAGAAAACTTTGAAAACCTATTTTAAAATGGACTTCAGCCTATTGCTGACACTCTTGCCAAAGCGGTAAGTAGAGGCTCGACGCAAAAAATTTTCGCGTTTTTTTTACGGAGTCAGGTGAAGACGGATTTTTTAACAAATTTTGTCGACAACTGTAATTTCACTGCAGGCAAGGATGGATGCTTGATGAGACAACATCTTCCATCATTTCAAGAACAAGAAGCAAAAAGGAAATATTGGTCATTCCATGAATATAATTTTCGCGCTTTTCGCGTTTACTAAAGTCATTCACTTGTTTTTTGTTTATTAATTTATTCATTCATTCTTTCATTCATTCATATGAGTACACATTTTTATAGCGCATTCACTAAGCATTTCAGGAATGATTATTGCTAGGATCAAAAAAAAAATTTACGTAAAAAGTAATTTCATTAAACTTTGGTTCACAGCAGGACTTTGTTCGAACCCCCGGTAGGTGCAATTCAATAGTAAGGGGTACAACACGCTCGTCCATACTATTTCGTAGAATGCCTTTTTCTCTAACTATCTAGTTTGCGAAAGACCCTGAATCATGGAAAATATAGACTTGCTCCAAGTCTATTCCGAGATATATCAGCACTAAGGAACATAGTTACTTCTGCGGGGGCGTAAACTTCGTAGAGGACGCTGCGAAGGAAAAGCGAATCCTCTCCCTCGCTTTTCCTTCGCAGCATCCTCTTCAAGGTTTACGCCCCCGCAGAAGTAACTATGTTCCTTAGTGCTGATATATCTCGGAATAGACTTGGAGCAAGTCTATGGAAAATACAGAGGTAACCAACTTTCAGAGGACTATCTGTGAACCCTAAAGAATTCTGTAGGGTAGAAATAATGGTTCTGAGAGAAAGCTCTGCGATGTTTGCATTGTATTGCCATTCATTTTGCTGACTTGTTTCATTGAAAAACAGCAGCAACCCATAAAACGTAGGGTATAAAATTGTTTCCAGGCCAGGTGAATTTCACTATTTTCCAGGGTCTCGACTCCATCAGCATTTAACTTTTTTGGGATATTTTCTGGAACAAAATGTCCCCTGTTTTGAGATCCTAGGTCCTAGGATTTTGGTTCAAGTATACCCTTTCTCAGCGAAGTAATGGATGAGCGTGGTGTCATATCTTTACCAACATTGCATCCACCACCGGGTTCAAACCACTGTGTTACAGTGATGTACTGTCATGACATACCAGAGAAAATGTTTAGGTAAGCAGATTTCAATGCTTGATTATCAAAGTCTCAAATATCTCAGATGAGATGTTAGGTGAGATTTCCGAGAAAGGAAAACTTCGTCATGGAAAACTGTCCAATTTTTCTTTATTCACGGGCATTTTCAAGCGACATTGAATTTGAGACAAACTTTGGATGAAATTAACTTTTCTCATTGCTATTATACACAAATGTTTCAATTTAAAACTATCCGCCATTAAATCAAATAGGCACTCGTCACATTATTCTGATGAATGAATAAAAAAAGTGAATGACTTGTGAAAACGCGAAAAACGCGAAAATTATATTCATGGAATGACCAATATTTCCTTTTTGCTTCTCGTTTTTGAAATGATGGAAAATGTTGTCTCATCAAGCATCCATCCTTGCCTGCTTTGAAATGACAGTTCTCGACGAAATTTGTCAAAAACCCGTCCTCACTTGATGTCGTAAAAAAATCGCGAAAATGTTTTACGTGGAGCCTCTACTTAGCGCTTTGGCAAGAGTGTCAGCAATAGGCTGAAGTCCATTTTAAAATAGGTTTTCAAAGTTTTCTGAAACATAGATTTTTTGTATTCAGTGTTGAAATCGGGTTTGATAATTCAGGCAACGTGATTTTCAATAGTTGGTTGCCATTATGAATTCAAAAAATTTCCACATCCTAAGGCCATAATTGTTGATCAACGGATTAAAGTCATATTCTACAAGGTTCAATCTACCAAACAAAAAAAAGATCATTCAAATCGGGCACATACAAGCGATGAAATGGAAATTTGAAAATTCATGCTACTTTGTGACTTTGTCCAGTCTAGCAAGAAGCTTACACTACCCAATTTAGGCCTAACTTCAAAAAATGATTTCTCGGGCTCTTGTTGCTTGATTTGAAAATAGTTTGCAATTTTATGTGCTTCAGAGTATGGAGAACAAAGAAAAATTACATTCGGTGGGATTCTAAAAAGTTCATTTTTTCACATTAATTACATGGCGTGGATCACAGTGCTGAAAGGCGAATTTGTACAGTTTTCCAAAATGTTCAGTCTTTTTACTCACGCGGTATGGTCGATATCTGCCAGAACCATTTCTGAGGTTGTGAAGCATGTGTCGCGAAAAGTGGACATTGGTGACTTAAATGGGCGAGGCATGATTTCTTCTTGATTTTACCAGAAGTCATGTGTAGTGTCCATAAGGTTTCGCAGGCTTAAATACTCATGTAGTTCGTCGCTTTGTGTTCAGTTAGTCTCATTTTTAATTATGTTAATCTTTTGATGTGTGTCTTCTTTTCAGCTATAACAGGACGCGAGTCAGGCTCAAACAAGAAACTAGCTGCTCAGTCCTGCTCCCTCAGTCTTGTTCGCCAGCTATTTCACATGGGTGCTATTGAGGCTGCTGCTCCTGGCCAGCTTCAACCAAAAAAGCAGAAAACTGATGAGGTACGGGAAACGCTTTCTATATATGTGAATGTATGAACAAGCATATTGTTCAATATTGTATGTTGCATGTAGTTTTGTACAAAGCTAACAATGATTTTGATTTGCTCACTTATGAAAGTTTATTAATTTTGTGTGATCGTCCGTTACTTAACTCTTATTAATCTTCCATTCCCTTAGCTCTGTTTTAGGTATTGTCCCCTGGGCGTACCTCATTATTTATTTTTCACATAGGATTTGTTAAAAGAAACACATTTTTTGTAGTTTATTGTCTTTATTGATATAAATATAGCCTCGTGCTTTTGGAAACTTGACATTCTGATGATGAAGCAAGTTTGCTTCGAAACGTCAATAACTATAGATAAGGCCTAGTCTTTGAATGTTCTCGTCACATGGATTTGTGTCAACTGGATTTGCCTTACTAATATTGATACTTGGATTTGTCACAATTGAAATGAAATATATGAGCATGTGCCAACACTCCGATTTCGAAATCAACCTGAAGTTTCTCAAAATGTGGTTTCTTTTATGCTTGTTATTATTGTATTCAACTGCCTGAAATCTTTGTCACTTCTTCTTTGACTTGTCTCAACTACTCTCTCAACAACTTTACTGTCAACTTCCGAGCAATAAGTATCATTTTCCCTTTCTATTGTGAAAAACTTTCTTCCGTAGATACCTCTGGGGGAACCATTATGAAAACAAGGTTGCATTTACCGTTAAGAAGTGCCACCCGTGCCAACTATATTTGAACTTTTAGATTTTTATTACATGGTACATTTGTAATTAGATTTCTTTCTTTTATCTTTCTTCCTAAATTTTTGTTATGATCTTTTAAGCCTTCTTTCTATGACAAATTTTTACCTACCTACCAACCTACCTAACTACCTACCTTCCTCAATCCTCCAACTTTGTTCAACAGATGCCACCATATGAAGTTCAATTAAACCCAGATATGGAAGTTCAAGTTGATCATCTGTTACGTGAGCTTGGAATACAACCAGTGCTCAAGGTTTGTTCTTGAGAATAACTTTTTGCGGTCGTCAATTTTGCAGCGTATTTATAATGTAATACATAATGATGCAATACAATTTACTGCAATAAAATTGGTTTACAGTTGTCTGGAAAAATACATTATGTTAATAAGCTCCAACTCTTTCCAAAGTTCGAAATTAAACTATAAAATGCTGCAGCTGCATACAGATTCCTTGCTAACGGCTTTCCGTAAGGTACAGGTCCTGCAAAGAATACAGCAAGAAGAAGCAAACTGATGTGGAGAGCGCTTCGTTGAACATTCATTGTGATCAAAACCAAAGGTCGCTATGAAGCATAACCTACGAAGGCTGCTATTGAACTCTATAAAATTGTAGGCCAATATGCTAGTATCTAAAAGTCTTTCGAAAGCAATGCCTGCCCTTAAAACTCAATGATGATCGATAGGACATTGTTAATGAACTTAGCCACAAGAAGTTCCTCAAGCCTCTTGGGGTAGACGGTTAACTTCCCTTATGCTTAGCCTTACATGTCCTTGCTGTTCTGTTTAAAAGGTCTAGAGTACCGCTTTACGTAATGCTACAAATAACTAGGCAATAGAAAGACATATCTTTTACGTATGGGAATTATGTATGTAGTAAGAATAAAAATTTTCTCGATGAAACTAACATACATGCCTGTTAACGAAGGCGGTTATAGCTTTTTATCATAGAAAGCAATGATTAACAGTGAGAAAACGAAATTTAAAGATGAATGGGGAAAATATTTGGCGAGGAAGTAATTGCAAAATCTTAGCAGTATGAGACTTTTTACAACTTCGAATTTTTGTTTCGAACTCATTATAGCTTTTTCAGATTTGCATTGGTCTGGAAGCCAAAGGAGATGCTTTACATTTATGGAAGCTCCTTGCTGTTGAAGAGCTCCCGCAGAAAGGGGAAGTTTCCAGAAGAAATACTTTAAAATCCTCGCAAACTCCCTACACTTAATTGTAACTTCGTTGTTCCTGTTGAGGAACTCTTCAAAACTGGGGTCAAAGTCCTGTAGCAGCAATCTCAGGACATTGACGAAACCTTGAAAGCGTTGCGGAAGTATGGTTCCTTATGTGGTGTATATATGTGATCATGTGTAGGCAGATTTCAGTATTTGATCTGTCGCTTTCTCCGTGCTGCATCTTTCCGGAGGAATTTATTGTAAAAATTGTGGATGCTGGAAAAACTGCATATGCTTGTGTGTAACGCTTGTAGCCATAAACAGATTTCACCTGAAGTTTTGAAGGTGGACACGCTATATGTAGGAAGGATTGCTTGGTAAGTTGAGTGAGTGCTGACGTTAAGCAGACACTGTATACTGTTAATAGATATGTGGCCGTAAGAAGCTATTGATCTTCCCAGTCATCGTAGATATAAGAAAGCACGAAGAACTTGCAAATTTTGAATTTATTCAGAGAAATGTTACAAATCTATTAACAGCTTAGATAGAATGGCTTTGTACCATTTCCACGATAATATACGAAGTATTTTTACATAGAATCTTTGCTCAAGTGTATTGTATACTGCCAAAAATGAATATGGAAAGAGATTTATGTTTTAAGGGTAGGAAGATTGTAAAAAAGATGACCAAACTTTAAGTAAAAGGTCCTTGTGTGCTAATATTTTTAGAATTAAGCAATTACTTCTGGCTTTCTTAAATTAGACTGGGAAGATCATAAGCTGGCAACCACAGAAGATCGTTATTAGCAAGCAATACTGTTCTTAAGCTAATGGTAAGTCTGTTTATGACATCTTTGTTCACTATTTATTTCTACACGAGATATTTGTTATATCGTTTGAGTTACATAGAGCGAAATGCATTATACGAGAGCTGTTTTGTGGTGACAAAGAGTAATGCCCGGAAAGGCGCTGTCGATAGCCATACATGATTTGCCACTTCTGTATGAAATCAAAGGTCTGTTCCAATGTTATGTGTGCAGTAAAGCGAGAATTCATGTAGGAGTGGCAATGCATGACTAACCCTGACACCAAGAACGTTTTCTTTGGTGAACCGACAACGATATATCTGACTAGATCTGACTGTAAGCAAAAATTACTAAAATTAAATCAGATGTGTTTGGGGCATCTTTGGTGAAGGATTCGTACAGATTCATGAAGAAGAATATTTCAAGTCACTTTAAAGATTCTAGACCTTATTCGGGTTTAATGTTGATTAGATGATAACTGGATCTCCCGTGTCGTCAAAAAGGCCCGAAAAAGTTGTCAAAAACATTTTCAAAATATCAATCTCGAACAATGTGTTGCAAAAGATAGTAAAAAGACGTCTTTGTAGAGCAATTGCTGCATCCTATATCAAGTAGGACTTGCTGGACACAATGGAGAGTTCCAAATCGTTATTGCCTCGGCCAAAGGGAAAAGTTAGAACAATTCCTGTTTTTCATGAATGATTCACAAAGTCTATGAAAATTCCAAAGTATTAATGTGCCTTTGTCTTTGAAGACAGAGAATAGTTTTGCTCCAAATACCCCACAGTTTCTGTGTTTGCACACTGCCTTTAGCAGAAACCATTAAGGAAGACACGTGGAAATGGAGCTTCGTGATTGGTTCTTCCGAAAATGAAAACAAAACTTGCAAAACTGTAAACAAAGATGCAAAGGTATTTTCATCCTTGGTACGTAAAGTACAACAGCGTTCAGTTTATTGATGTTATTCCTTTGTTTCTTCAAATTAGCCGCAGGATGGAGCTGCTGTTTCCTTAGTTTTGCCACCGATAGTTGCCGATCATCGACCTTTGGACACCGGAAATGAAAATGGAATCATCAACTGGGGACCACCAGATGGAAATTGGAATCCGTGGATTAATCAGCCAGTTATAATCGAGGGTGCAGAAGAGTATCAAGTGAGTCTGTCAGTCATTCGGTAAATATTTTAATTGACTGGAACAAATCAGCCCTGAGATCCACTGAGACCTAAAATGCATTGAAAGACTTATGCAAATTAATGCCTTAGGCTAACTTTCAGCATAAAGTAACTGTTATCGTATTTACTGAAAAATCATGACATATCACATTGGTATTATTGCTAAATATGCAACTTCGGACCATCTTAGGTGTTAAAGACAATCGAAATATATTGCCTGCATTGGAGAGCATCAACATCACAAATACATTTGAGAGCAGGAACACCGCAATGCGACGAAGAACAACAGCAAATATGTGCGAAATAAAGAAATATTTATCAGATACCAATATTTCGTCCTGCCATGCAGGACTTCTTCAGGGCTGTTATGTAGTAGTTATATTGACGATATGAATATGTACAACGATTTGAAATGGAGAGGTTACATGTGATTGGCTAGATATGATGGCTACACAGAGGCTATATCGGTTAACTATACAAGGGTTACGTGATATCTTGATGGTAATGATATGACGTGGATAGTATGACTGGATGATGATGATGATGATGATGATGATGATGATGATGATGATGATGATGATGATGATGATGATGATGATGATGATGATGATGGTGGTGGTGGTGGTGATGATGATGATGATGATGATGATGATGGTGGTGGTGGTGTTGGTGGTGGGTGGTTATGATGATGATGGTGATGATGATGATATGATGATTATGATGATGGTGATGATGATGGTGATGATGGTGATTATGAGTAAGGATAGGCAAGTTAAGAGAGTGTGCTAGTAGGTACAAGTAAAGTGGCATGTGTTTGTTAGCAGTCTGTGGTTCTGTTTAGTCCGTTGGGCGAGAGAGTGTTAGCCAAGCCAATGAATTATGCTTCTTATGAGAGAGTAGCTATGACTCTCTCTGGTGTCATGTACTTGGAGTAGTGGCAGTTGCTGTAAGTCTTGTACGGAGTGTCCGGGTTTACAGAAGTGCTCTGCGACCCCGGATGTGTCAGTGCGTTTATTTATAATGTCTCGTCGGTGTTCGTTGAATCTGTCTCTAATGCGTATGCACATATATTATGATCAGTTTTTATAGGTTCTACGACTAAGCACCTGAAGTTTTATTTCAATTTAATGATCTCTAAAAATAAGAACCTTTTTCAAATTTCAGGCTAATCGGGTTTTTATATAATCGGCTTCTAATTTCTTAATACCAGGTTCTTATAAGCGGGTTTTTACTGTATTTCGGCACCAATGGTCCAAGAAATTTTTTAGGTCTCCAGAAAGAATGAAAAGGAGAAAGGAAAAGTTATAAATACAGAAAAGTGAAAAACTGAAATGTCAATTTTTTTATCAAGATCGCAAAGGCTGTCTTGATAGATTTAGACTGCTGCCAGTGATGACTTCATTGGCTAATGCCTTTGGACTTGAGCTCGCTCGACCGCCGAGACTTGTTGGAACGCATTCCAGAGCATATGCATTTGATAATTTTTTGCGTCTACTTCGCAGAGGCGCATATTGATTAAACAAGGAGACAGTGTCCGGTCTCATGCTTCATACTGTCCCGTTTAATGATATACCTGTTATCGTGTGATGTTAGAGACGACATTGTTGTTGGGCCTGGGAAAGACGTAATCTTGTATCAAATGTCTCACGCTGCAGCCTTTAAAGTGCGTTTGATTTTGGTAAAGGCCTAAAGCAACAGTTCAACATGCGTCTTCTCTAACAAGGAACAGGCCAGATCTCAGAATGAAGACAATTTCTGTTCCATACCACATCGACATCGATAGAGAGGCATGTCCGTAGGGCTACAAATCAAGAAAAATATGACTTATACTTTTTAAATGGATTTGCACGAGGACTTACCCTTATTTATGCTGTATTACTATGTTTATTGGGACCCTGAAAAACAAGAAAGGAAATGGACGTATAGTGCCATGTACCAGGTGTGATTAATCATTTCACGAGCCAGCTCATAACTAGCTCTTTGAATTCAAAAGTAAGTTACAAATGCTTTTTATCACCGTTCAGATCAAAGGTTTGGCTATCTCTTGAGATGTTGCGTGGCCACTTTGAATTATGCTTACTGTCCGAAAACATAACTTACTGTCTGATGATGAATTTATTTGTGAACACTGCAACAAGCGCTGCCGTTCGAGAATTGGACTGTTTAGCCATATCCGGACTCATAAGGACTAAGACGTTATTTAACGCGTACATTGTGATCTTTAAGATCGAGGGTTGCTTATTACCACTGTCCGAAAGACCAGATACAAAGAAAGTTTCAAATCCCACGCATATCCTTTGGGACGAAATAATCGCCATCCTTTTCCTGTTGTCATTCTATGAAAGCTTAACATGGAGCTGGATTCAAAGTCGTGGAAAATATTTTTTCCTAGGAACGGGTCCCTCGTTCAAATTTTATGCCTCCATACTAATTTGACATTCGGTTTTTTCTCATCTTACAAAAATTTAGGCAATAAGAGAGGGGAGGTCCGAAAAATGAATGAACTATCATATTTTTGAAACTCGTTTTGTAGGGTAGCCAAAACGTAAAACTGAGCAAGCAGCAACGCAAAAAGTAGCAGAGCCCTTTTAACTGCATGCTTATACCTTGTTTGTATTTATAAAGTTTTTAGTGTCAGCCGGTACTTACTTGCAAATAGACCTGGGGAAAACATGGAAATATAAGGTCAATGCATATAGTGCACCGTCTCTCGTTTTTGTAATTCTCTCCAGACCCGTATATGGTAAATGCCTGCACATAAAATCCTACTTTTTGAGAGCCAGGCTGAAAGAGGTTCTTATTATAAAGGTACTAAGACTAATTTCAAGTTACAAAGGTTCTTATTTGAAGGGTACATTCAGCCAGCTGGGACAAAAACGAACGTTATAACGACAATCGATTCTCAACTCTGTTACCCCTGCAATAGGAACCTAAGTTTTATCAACTGAAAAAGGTTCTTAATTACAAGGTGCATAATTTAGGAAAAACAGCCTCTAGGTTCTTATTTTTGTAGGTTCTTACACGCGGGGATCTACTGTATGTGGATGCTGCCCCTCTTTCCGCCTTAAGGCCATGCTGGTGTATCCATGCCCGTATATCTCTCGGGCTGCTGTCGCATTTCTTGTAAACGCTCTAAAAATTCACTTCATCATGGGCGATACAAAGCGCTGAGCAACATAGCAGTCATTTGTCACAGTCTTTGTTAAATTTCTACTTAGAACATTTGCAAAGGGGAGTTGATTAAAAATTCTTGAAGTGCTTCATGGCCATTGCTATTTGAAGTTCTCGACCAAGTCCATCTTAAAACAAGAGCTGCATCAGAGACACGACATTTTGTTACTGAGCCATGCATTTTCTATGCATTGACTTTTGTGATCGTATGCTTTCTCAGGCGCCCCCACCAACCAGTGAAGAATTCAAGGCAGAGTTTGATGCGAAATTTCAAGATTCTTCATTCAACGAGTTACTTGAGCAAAGGAAAAGCCTTCCTGTTTATAGCTATAAAAAGTCGATAATGGATGCAGTACGAGCAAGCCAAGTTATAATTATAAGAGGTGCAACAGGATGTGGCAAGACAACTCAAGTACCCCAGTACGTTCTTGACGAGTACATCATGAGTGGTGACGGTGTCAACTGCAACGTTGTTGTAACACAGGTGAGGATTTTTCTAGATCAGAACTCCCCTACGAATTTGTCATGGCATATTGCCAAAAATTTTAAAGCAAAATAAGCTGTCCGTAAGCCTGGTAATTAAAAGGAGATAATTGTTGTCCTTAAATCACCGTTAGTGGATGCTCTGTACCGTTTTTGGAACCACTGGTATACGCAAAAAAATGCAAACTTTTCGTCCTGCTTCCAGGTAAGCCAGACTAATTTATAGTTTTTAGAAATAACCAGTATTGTAACAAGTTTATAGTCTTGAATTTTTGTGTGACTATTTGTATCAAGGACTATGTTAATACTGGCTGTCTCCCAAAAAAAGTATACGGATATGGTCAACCCTAGCAACTAGAGTATAGCCTGAATCAATCCAAAATGATTTTCAAAGCATGCCTCGATAGCGAACTTCAACACAGATACCTTGCTTGTTAATATTGGTGCGTTGAGAGGTAAGGCAAAAGGGTTTAAAGGACAAATGTACCTCACCTCCAAACCAGAGCTTTGATGTTTTGGCCTTAGCAAATTCTTGAAGCACGGTGAATAAAATCAACAAAATTTTAAGCAAGAGGGAAAAAAAGCAGAGATGGCATGACAGATGTGTTTTGCCATATGTAATTTATGTGAAATCTTTCGTCAAGGGAGCACCGAAATCAGCTTCATTCATCTCATTATCGAAGATTTATTTGCACTTCTATTCATCGGTGAAAGTACTCCCTTGAGGATCAACACACTCTCCGAAGTGTCGAATCATTCTTTGAAAAGAATTTGTCATCGGATCTCTCCGGGGTCTAAGACAGGCTGGAGATCTTGGGGGCCAAAAAGTGTCTCTTTTTTTGTTGATGACCAGCCTGGGAAAGGTGCCTCGAATATGCGGCATGCTCAACCTGATCCTGACTGAGAGATCTGATAAAAATTCTGTTCAAGGAGTGATTCGAAGTGCGTTGATGCTCAACGGAGTATTTTTACAGATGAATAGTATGTGTACACTAACATGTTGATACGGAGATGAGTGAAGCTGATTTCGGAGCTCCCTTGATGATAATGGACACATGAATTATATTTTGTAGAACACATCTGTTGTGCCGTCTTTATATTCTATCCTCGTATTTCAAATTGTGCTGATTCATTCACCGTGCTTCAAAAATTTTGCTCAGGCCAAAGCGTCAAAGCTCTAGTTTAGAGGTGGAGGCGAATGTGTGCTATGAATATTAATATATTCACTCAACGCACCGATATGAACAAACGTTTTGCAAACGACGTTTCTATGTGCAAGTTAGCCATCGAGGTATGTTTTGAAATTAATTTTGGATTGATTCACGCTATATTCTTATCGCTAGGGTCTACCAAATCTGTACTCTTTTTTAGGACACTCGATAGACCTTTTTTAGGACACTCGATGTCCAATTACTCTCGACGTGACGACCTTCAAACAGCACAGTTGTAGATTCAACAGCTTATAGTCTATATGTAGCTAATCGCAATAACTGCCGCTGGAATGGCAATAACTTCCGGCTTCAGATTGTTCAAGGTACAGAATGGTGGAGTAGCCTTTGGAACGAGTGTTATCCTTTTCTTACATGACTCTTCTCATAGTGAATAATTTGTCAGATTTATCTTGTAATTATTTCACCTTTTTTGCAGCCAAGGCGTATTAGTGCGATTAGTGTGGCGGAAAGGGTTGCGAATGAAAGAGCAGAACCAATAGGACAAAGTATTGGATATTCCGTACGTTTTGATTCAATCCTACCAAGAAGTCATGGATCAATTTTGTTTTGCACTGTAGGTAAGAAAGCAGCTATCTTCATCCATTCATCTTTCATCATAAGCAACGTACAATTCGACCAAATACTGTGCAGGTTGAGGTTGTTTGTTAATAGAAGCTCTCTGATATCGGAGGCTGTAATCTTCTTTCATTCAACTCACATGTAATTGTAGATCTCCATCTGCTGTACAAGCTGCATCCGCTCTGCATTTAGATCACTTAAATAGTTGACGTAAACGTCACAACGACCTAATGATAGGCGACGCAGTTGTGCTCCAATATGACTTTGTCTAACTAAAGCTAGTTTTAAGAGACTGATGTTTTCATTCTGAGAGAAACACTCAAACTCTTACCTATCATAACACATCATTGCCGTGACCAAGCATGGCAAACAAGCATACGTTAAATTTGAGGCAATCAAGTGCATTGGATTAACTAGTTTGAATACAAAATTCGGTAACCTTTTACTTATTTGTATTCAATGTAATGGAAGAAGGTGGTTCAAGATATACACAGAGTGCGCAGGTTGTTATTGGAACAGCAAAAATAATTATGTGTTAAACCCATTGTGCTCTCCCAGTTATCACCATACTGGCTGCATTGCAGCTCTTGATCCTAGACACACGATATGAAAATTTACAAAAACGAAATTACATAGCAGAATACTTCTGAGCAACTTTGCTAAACAACAAGGACGATGACATTTAATTATACCTACACAATAAAATACAAAGAAAAAGCAATGGATAAGAAATTTTTACTGATGAATACTGGAGCCTGTTTCACACTGGATGCCGGGCAATCATTGACGATAATGCTGAACAACAGGACACAAACCGAGAGAGCAACAACGACAACAGCTGCCGACGCTTCTTCTCCTCATTGAGAGTCACGATCTACAAAAGAACTCACCCATGCTATCAGGTATGGCCGCTTGTCACAACATCGAAAACTTCAACTTGCGAGTGGATTAACTGCCATTCACACTGTCATGCACATTTAATTACCCAATCTCCAATGCGAAGCAGTTCTAATCAGGTGAGGAAGGAGAAAGAAAAGGACTTCATGGTTGAGGGGCTTGAAACGAAGGCTTCAATCTATTTTAATCGAAGAGATTTGTTTCCTGGATAAAATTTACAATCAGTTTTGAGTGTAGTTTTATTTACCTCGTCATGTATGTAGTTTAAAGGACATATGTGACGTTAGTAATTGGTTAATACAGCAAAGAAGTGTGGAGTGGAATTCCATTGCTTTGGGACCTTTCATTTCTGCTTCACGAATGTTCGTAGTAATGAAAATTCAGCCTCGATCCTGTACTTTGTAATAAACATCAGAGAGAGTTGTATCATGTGAACCAATCAGGCTTGTGACATATGTACTGTAAGTCTTTATCGCCACACAGTAAAACTCATATTAGAACATTGTTACAAAAACTCTTGATTTGAACAGATGGTCGTAATACCATTCATTTTGATTAATTCGTTTCATTTTTACTGATGTAGGCACGGTAGCCACGTCAGTCCATGAGAACTGCTTTTCACAGGGCCACGGCAAAAACATTTACAAAAAATTAGTTCTTGATTCTTCTCTTAAAGGTGGCAAGGGAAGGTTCTTGTTTGGAATCGGGTTCAATGCGTCTTCAAATGGGTCTAAAGAGCTAGCCTCTCAAATACAACTCTCTGGAAGAACAGCAATGCTTAGGTTTTCTAGTACTGTAGGTTTTATCGTTAAAGTTTTAAGAATGTCAGTTGATGTTATACGTGTTAATTTGCTGTGGTGTTAAAATCTGATTGGTATTAAATGAAATAGCATGGTGCACCAAATGACATAGGTTTTTTTAATAAAATGGAAGAGGGGCTTGAAACGAAGGCTTCAATCTATTTTAATCGAAGAGATTTGTTTCCTGGATGAAATTTACAATCAGTTTTGAGTGTAGTTTTATTTACCTCGTCATGTATGTAGTTTAAAGGACATATGTGACGTTAGTAATTGGTTAATACAGCAAAGAAGTGTGGAGTGGAATTCCATTGCTTTGGGACCTTTCATTTCTGCTTCACGAATGTTCGTAGTAATGAAAATTCAGCCTCGATCCTGTACTTTGTAATAAACATCAGAGAGAGTTGTATCATGTGAACCAATCAGGCTTGTGACATATGTACTGTAAGTCTTTATCGCCACACAGTAAAACTCATATTAGAACATTGTTACAAAAACTCTTGATTTGAACAGATGGTCGTAATACCATTCATTTTGATTAATTCGTTTCATTTTTACTGATTTAGGCACGGTAGCCACGTCAGTCCATGAGAACTGCTTTTCACAGGGCCACGGCAAAAACATTTACAAAAAATTAGTTCTTGATTCTTCTCTTAAAGGTGGCAAGGGAAGGTTCTTGTTTGGAATCGGGTTCAATGCGTCTTCAAATGGGTCTAAAGAGCTAGCCTCTCAAATACAACTCTCTGGAAGAACAGCAATGCTTAGGTTTTCTAGTACTGTAGGTTTTATCGTTAAAGTTTTAAGAATGTCAGTTGATGTTATATGTGTTAATTTGCTGTGGTGTTAAAATCTGATTGGTATTAAATGAAATAGCATGGTGCACCAAATGACATAGGTTTTTTTAATAAAATGATGTGTAATTATTCTTTTTAGGCGTTTTACTTCGTAAACTGGAAAGTGGAGTCCAAGGAATATCTCATATAATCATCGATGAGATTCATGAAAGAGATATCAATGTAAGAAATTACCATTATTCATTATGAGCAACTCTAATGTAAACATACTTGAAAAAAAGGAAAAATAGCAGATTCCGATACGATCGATGAGTTCAATCCGTTCACGTAACCCGGCGACTCGCCGTTTACATATATTGTATAACAGCCAATGAACGAAGTGAATTCTGTCGTTACCAGATTAACATCCAATGAACTTGATGAATTCTCTTTTTACAGGAGTAGCATCCAATGACTTGGTGAATTCTCTTTTTACCGGATTAACATCCAATGAACATTGTGAATTCTCTTTTTACTTGAGTAAAATCCATTTGGCTTAATGGAATATCTTTTTACTAGGATAATGTCACCTTTGTTTTGTCACATTTGTTACCCTTGTGATCAAGACTAATTCTTTGTAACAAGATTAGGTTATGTACCCCGAGAACGCTTTATATGTATATGGACATGTTTTTTTTTGAGTGGCACGAAACTGCCATTTTTGACTATCTAAACTAAATTTGATATGAGAAATCATCGTTCCTTTTTCAAGTGTCAGCAGGATTGCCGTTCAAAGGAGAAGACATTGAATTTCTAGGTCCTTTTTTCTCCATGATTCTATGATGCTTTGTTCTCGAGCTATAGACGGTCAAAGTTAGGAGTAGTTGGTGAGCCACTGAATCCTTGGATCGAATAGTAAAAATAAATGGATCTCAACTTGGTATATTGTCTGTGAGACAATGCAGGTTGATCGAAGACTGTGTTGTTGATGCTATTGCTATGTCAGATGTTAAAAAAAGAGCACTAAGTGAGCACAACAGTCCTTGAAATGAAAAATTATCAAACCTCTTGCTGGCTCGATCTTAACCTACTCATTGATTTTATCAACAGTAACTCAGTTTTAGGACTATTTTCGGACTTCATAGAATCTTAAGAGCTCATTATATGAGCGCAAGAGTACTGCAGGAGCAAAGAGTCCTTCCATCAAAACACGGATTTTTCATTTATATAAAACCATAAAGCTTAGAACTTAAGTAACAGTAATTAGTCAATTAATAAGTAATTAATCAAAATTTCCATGAAAGGAGCTTTTACCAAGCTATTTACAGTGGAGATGAATCTAAAGAATGGATTTTGAGAGTAGATGTAAACAATGAGCAGTTCCAGAGCAAAGGATCCTTATGACCGCAAGGATATTCCAATTTTGCTCATAGCACCGGGTGTGCGTGATAACTGTTCGCTCATTTTCCAGCCTAATTGATTTTAAAGTTTCATTTTTACCTGACAGCTTCATGCCCACTTTAAACTGCTGGAAACCTTTGAAGGACAGCTTGCTAGGCCACTTTTGAGCTCTCTTCCAATTTTGAGCTACGAGCTACTTAACGTTCTCGAAGACTTTTTGCTCTTGAGCTGTAATTTGGTATCTTAGTGGGTTCATAATTTCTGAAAGGAGCACAAAGATTTTTTGTGACAAATCTAGCAGGTCTGAGAGTTTTGGAGACAAGGTAGGTTCTTGTGTTTTAGGGACTATTTGCTCTCGAGCTACTCCCCTTTCGTCACTTGGACGAATGAGAAAGAATTGACAAATCGTTGCGGGCAAAGGAATGCTGCAAACGTGAGCGGGAAAGTTGCATTACTTTCAAAAAGTGTCCTAGAACCTTCTTCGCAACTAAGATGCTCATAGATTACTCATTTCTAACTAAAAACTGCTCTTCGGGGTCTTCAGAGTTAACGAAGATACCATGTTAAGTATTGATTTAGGTTTTACTTATCCTTGTTCGAGAAGGAGTACCTTGTGAGAGAAATCCTAAAATGACTCATATCTCACAAAGTAATCTAAAATCACATTTTTGTCTACTTTTATCTGGTTAGGTCTGTGAAAATACATACTCGACCAAATTTTTATGTAATTCTATTACGGTTTGCTCCTCTAGTGCTCATTTTTGTAATTTTTCAACTTTCAAAATGGCGGATTTTCTGCCAGTCAAAAACATGTCCATATACTCAATCTTCAATAACTAGCGAGCAATCTGGATACATACGCATAAACAGGGTGTATCTAAGTGGTGTGCCGCTTCTGTGTGGCTGCTGTGGAGATGGCATATATTCTATTGTCCTGTTCTTGATACAGTCGCATAGGAAAGTGCTTATGAAACTGGTTTACCGTACGAAGAAAATCGAGAGCGCAGAAGATAGAAATTTGAAGTACGAAAATCCACTGTCCGCAAGTCAAGTAACAATTGACACCATTTATTTGGAAATAAAGGATTGCTCTGACCGCAGTTGCACTTCGCTAGCAAGTTTGCGATGACCAATGGAACTTTACACAGAGGTCATGGAAGATGCATTTCGTTTCTGGCCTGGGCGAATAAGCTGGAGCTGAGTAGTATTGTTTTATTTATGCCCTAAATATGCGACAATTGCTGCAGCATCCAGCGTTCTGTGACTGGCAAGGGCTTCCAGAGATGTAATTGTTCTGCTCTTTTTGCCGTTGATTAGGCAATCTTTCTTTGAATCTTTCGAATCAATCTTTCCGTGTGTCCGCAGACTTTGCATATGGTCCCCTTATCTTCGCATTTTTTGGTGTACATTTGGCCCTATTGTCTGTAACCTTTTTTGTTTCACATAGATAGAGCAAATATCAGGTTTTCTTTTGTACAAAACGATTGACGGTTCTGGAAATGTTTCTGTTAGATCAGGCTAATCATTTGCTATTCTTTCATAGTTTTTGTGTAAGATATTGGATACAGTAAAATGCATTCTCGATATTCTTCTGTGTGGCATTCACTTCACCCCCAAGACTTCCAATAATCAATGATATGACTTTAACCTCATAATTCCCTCTCTTATCTCTAGTTTCAGACGCAAGATGCTGGGAATTTTTTCATTCTTTCTTTGGATTTGGTCTCAATATTCCTTTCCTGTGGACCCCATATCGCATAACTATATGACCGTTTTCTACTTCTTTTCCTCCTGTTCCTTAGATCTGCTTTTCTGGAGCATGCGACTCGAATATTTGCAGGATCTTAAAATCATTCATCTAAAATATGGTTTTCCCATTCTCTCAGCCTAATTGATCGAAGGGGATTTCATGTAATTTACTGTACTTCCACAGAGCATTTTTGATATCACCATTATTTTTGTAATAAAGATATAAAATTCCAAATAGTTTTTAAGTTAAGGCTGCTTTCTTTCTGTCCAGGTTACGTTGAAGCTATAAGCTTGGCCCTCCTTCTGGACATTTAGAGATTCACAGTGAACAATTGAAATCAAATGACAAAGTCCGAATTATTTTTCTTTTAGTTATCTCTTAATAAACATTTGAAATTTCAGTTATTTTGACTTGATGTCTTTGAAGTTGAATTAGTACAAAGCTTGTTGCCCCTTATGTACAAGGCAATCAAACTTGTCGCTGTGTACAGCAAAGCATCATGCAGCCGTCATGAGAAATAATTGGAAGCTTCTAATACCATCGGTGGCAAAAATGTTGTATGAACAACTTATGATTTTTTGTTTGTAGACTGATTTTCTGTTGGTGGTGGTGCGTGATATGGTTCGTGCATATCCTGACCTGCGTGTTATTCTGATGTCAGCCACCATCGATACAACCATGTTTTCAGATTACTTTGGCAACTGTCCTGTCATGGAAGTCGAGGGTCGTTCGTTTCCCGTCCAAGGTAATAGTTTGCAAAAATAGTTTGTAATTTGTATTTAATAAACTTTCAACTCTACAAAATATCGTCATTCAATGCATCGGGTCGTGTCCTTCGTCAGTGGTAAAGAATTAAAGCAGAGAAGAAGAGAACTGAGAAGACATAATGTTCTCACCGGAAGCGAAAGGTGAATAACACTAGATAACCCAAATTTTGACTTGGTTATACAATCTTAAAGTCCCGGGCGAACGTACTTCACCTTATTTTAAGAGCTAATCCACTTTTTTTAAGAGCTAATCAATCTTGATCCTCTAAGTGGCGTGAACGAGCGTAGTCGACTTACCAACCTCCATCAGCGCCATTCACCGAAAGGTGCTGCTTAGAAAGCCCCAAATGAGCACCCCAACAAGGTCTACGTAAGCCTATCTAGAGTGAAGTCGTAAGTACCTTTGAATTCCCCTTCGTCTTTAATAGAGGTGGTTTTATTTACTCGCTAAAAAGTTCTGTTTCACTATAAATGAAAATATCATGTCAAAAAAGGTTGCTTCTCCTCTCAGGATTGAATTTAAAGCGAAATCAACAAGTGCTCTCTCTCCGTTCATGTTCCAGGGGTTTGTGATTGGGAAACAGTCAGTTGGTCAGTTTTTGCCCTTGTTTGCTCCGCGTAGTACTTCGATTTCACAGAAAAGCAATTATATCGTTCCATGAGAATCTTGTATGCCTTTCATGAAAATTGCTCTGATATTCATGAAAAATCCCAAAGACTTCCCAGAATCCCATTTATTTAAGACATATCACTCTCTTTGTCGAAACGGAGAGAGACTTCAAAGGAAAAATGACATGATTATCGATGAATATTTGTCGGAGAAATAGGATAGAAGCGGAGGTCCTCAAAAGAGCGAATTTTTGCAAATTAGGCTATTTAGAATGCTGCGTATTCTAGTCGCTGGCTCAGAAAAGAGAAAACTCATATGCTGCTGGCCATAAGCAGCAATCTGCCTCGATGCCTAGAGATGTTGTGACGAGAACAACCTTTTTAAAGCTCTGACAAGTGTAAACAATCACAACTTTGTCCCAAAGGTTGCCCAATCTGATCTGTTATTGAAGTGAAAGTGCATGTCAGTAGGTACTCCAAGAGGAATTCATTTTTAGAACCTTTGATAGAGCCTCATCTTTGTGGGAATTAGTGCTGTTACAAGCAACCAAATTTGAAGCATTCTGCAAAATTACGAGAAACCATCATCAAATTCGAGTGCCGTCAAAATTAGTTGCCTGTGTCATTGAAAATCTCTTGTATCATGTAGGATTCAAAGTTTCAAATGAAATCACAGGAGATAGCCTTTTTGGTTGCAAAGATTTAAATTTATAGAGCACTCATATTGCTGGAGCTGTTTTTGTGCTGCAGCTTCATCGCCTCTCTTTCCAAAGATCAATGTAATGATGATGATGACATAACCAATTTTTGGTTGCTTTTCAATTAAAAAGGCTTTCCTTTTTGTTGGTCCACCCGGTTTTATTTGCCGTAATGATTGATCAATTGAATTGGCATCATATTTTCAGCGAGTGTCTAATGTCATCTAAAGGCAATTCTTTTTGCATTTTTGCTGTTGACAACTTATTGGCAGTTTAAATCACATTTTCCCGAAATTATTATTGATAGTTTGAATATTTCCAACTGTTTATGCAGTCTTCACATTTCTGCCACTCAGATTATTATCTCGAAGATGTAATACAGATGCTTGGATTCGTTCCTCCAATCAAAGAAAAGAAGAGGAAAAAAGATGTGGATGTCGATCTGGAGGAAGAGGTGAGATAAGACGCGCATACTAACGATTATTCTCAGAAATGTTTACGAGCCAGAAATATTCAGAAATATTTCAATTTATCCTGCCAGTGCTGAGTTTGATACGGGCTTGGTTTCAACGCACTGTTTATGTGAGCGTGGTCGAACTGAAACCCAACACTAGCTGAGCTCAACTCGGTAACTCTTTGCTTGTGTGCAGTTTTTCTTTTGTGCAAACTAGAAAGAACAGCAAAATAGAAAGACTGCACATTGGCAGGAGATCATTCATTTTTTGATGAAAAGATCTATAGTGATAATAATCAGTTATTTCCTGGTTAGAGAACACAATCAGTAACCATCACAACAAAATCAGCTGCTGTAACGTCTTTGGTTTCTTTTTGTTCAAAAATGAAATTTTGAAAGTACAGGTTATACCAATGCAAGGTATTTCAGAAAAAATTCAATCGCACTATAATAGGAAATCTTGAAAAACTGACATGGTTTTGGAAGATGTAATGAGTAAGATCTGAAAGTGAAATTTTTCTTCTTTCTAATGATTTTCAATTTGTATACATTTGTGGAATTATTCATCATTTAATTGATGCTTTTAGTAAGCCTACCCAACTTAAAATGCAGCATGTTTTCAGAGCAAAATAAACACCTTTTTTCGGCAAATATTATGAAACACATTTTGTCGAAAAACTTCAGGCCTACCAGTAGTTGAGGCGATGTCCTAAGGGTCGAAGCGAAACATTATTTACAATAGATATATTTTGTTGGGAATGACAAAAAAAGCTCTCCCAAAGATGTGTTTTCATGTCCTATTACTTTTCCGAATTTTGAGTAGACCATACTACAAAAATGTAAGTTAATTGATGAATGATTAAGCTAACCTGCTTATCAGTGGAAAGGAGATAGATCGAACTTCCCATTGGCATGCGTCGAATTGATAAAGCATTGTCATTTCTGAAACATTCTCGAATTAAGCTGGGTTACGTTGTTTTTCTGAAACACCCCTTAGATTTCATTTTCTGATTACCATTAAAGCTTTATTAAGCCCTGGAGGGGTTTGGGGGCGTACTGGAGCGGGGAATATTCTCAAAATTATGCGACAAACACATATATTGTTAACTATGCAGTCCATTTTGCTCCATATTTTGCAGATTCAGCGTATTATCAAACGAGTCAAGACTTAAATTCGACGAATTTTGGTCCCTAATCATTTGACAATTAATATGGAAAGTTGCTTAGCTAAATAAATTGAAAATCAGTGGTAACCTCCAGAATTTGATATAGTTGGGGGGGGTCTTAATAGAGAAGGGGCTTTCTTCAAATTTGGCTCACAGGGAAGGGCTTATTGGAGAGGGGGCATGGTGTGGGGGGGGGGCTAATAGAGCTTTCACGGTAAGCCATGCAAGTGATATATTGGTGGTACGTAGTCTTTCTATTTTCTAGTTCTATCAACTTTACAAGAGAGACTGCGGCTAGGCAGCTCAACTATTGCTGAAATTTCAAATTGCTGCGTCTCAGGACATCGTACCCCTGTTGTTTCTGTTTTTTTTCGAATACATTATCAAAGACCTACCTTGCGTTCACTTTGGAATGAATTAAATCAAGATTTCGTTCAGATATTATCTGCTGAATCAAAACTCTTTGAAATAAAATAATGTTAAAGTGTTAAGCAATGCAATCGCGATTGTCTTGATTGCCAAAGCAGCGCAAGACTAATCTCGGCCTTTGTTAAAATTTCAAGTAGGGTAACTCAAACCAATTTATTCTATCAAAACCGATCCCCTGCTGGCTTGGCCCGGGCTATAGATTTCTCGTGTAAAGCGCCGCCTAGTTGTTTGAGGGGTCGGTTCATTGTGCTTTATGAATTTGATATTGGCAGGTATCCCGAAAATTTTTGGTTGCTTGATGGGTTAAGTCATTCTGCTTCATGGCTGTTATTTTATGTCATTCTGCAGCCGTTATTTTGGTGTCGTTCTACTACATTGAAAGCATGCTTTAAGGGGACGTGTTTGAAAATAAGTGCATCTTCAGGCATAAAAGTTTTGTGCACAACAGGCATTGATATTTATGTTCTGTCATGCCTGTGTCATCCTCGTTAAAAAGGCCGCGCTTGGTAAAAAACGATTAAAAATCACTACCTCAATTTCATTGTATTTATGACATCTAGTTATCTCGCAAAAGTACTAAACGTCACTACTTTACAAGATACTCTACAAATCACTGTGAAATGATTAAAATATTCGAAACATTTCTTTCACCCGTGATGTCGTTGTGCACAAAATATTGTTTGTTATAAATCAAACTCAATGATTTTCAATGGACAGCTTCTTCTTTTTTGCCATAGGAAAATCTTAACCTTAAATGCGGGCCAGAATATGCGATAACGACAAAGAATGCAATGGCACAACTGAGTGAAAGAGAAACATCATTTGAACTGATTGAGGTATGTTGATTCTTTTTTTGCAGATTTTCACAGCATTAGGTAGATTCTTCACGCCTTCAAACTGTTCCTTTGATGTGCTGTTATACGATGTTCAGAAAAAAGTTATAGAAATCTATTGGCCATTGGATACTTCGATGCCGAGTCTACTGACAAGAAAATGTCTCTAAGACGTCAGGCTTTACAATGTCATAACAAATCCTGCTTCCTGTCAGCTTTCCAGATGTCGTTGCTATTATTTAGTGAAGACGAATCGCATACACGCTTTCAAGCGTCAAGCCTCTTGAGACTGGATCCCTGCACTTTGGGATGGGATTTAGTGACCATCTGCATAGGATATGCACCATCCTAAAATCGATATTGAGCAAGGTAGGCCCCAAAAAGGCACAGACAGAGATTGCAAAACGTTGTCCCTAGAATGATTCAAACATGATTATTACTCACAAAGCATGAAAAATAGTTTTCTTCATGTGACCGGATAAAACCTATACTTAGATTTCCTGCATGAAGAGCCTGAAACCATACTCCTAGCATGCTCCTACCATACTCCTAGCATCAGGCTTCACCCCGCACTCCCTACCTTCTAAAGCATACCCATTAATGCACTTAGATGCAGAGCTACTGATCTTTGCTGGCATACAATTAGTGGCATATTGCAGCTATAGCTTTCAAACACGTTATGTATCATTCGAGTGCCAAATATCAGATGAGAATGAAGTTGGAACTCAATATAAGAAACAATGTGAGTTGGGCATGAAGACAGCAAGGGTTATCACTTTCTATAGTGATCTAATGATTGTTTCATTACAGAAGATAAACATGAAATACAACTAGATGTGATACGTTTGCTTGAGTTAGCGATATTTCGAAAATTTTCTGCAGGATGTGAGGAATGAGAAGATGAGAAGAAATTTCTTGTTGAAATTGCGTCAGGACTTGGTCCTTTAGACTGTGATTGTAGTGCTTCAGAAGACGATACCGCTCTCGGTGGCATAGAAGAAACTGCCCCTTCTGAAAGCTGTGCAGCACCGAAAATTTCATGGAGATATGTTTAATGTAGTCTAAGAATCAATATTTGTTTGTTTTGTTCAAAAGTAGTCGGTGAAGAAATATCTTTTTTCTGCTGAGCCTGAGACATTAGGCGTTATTCAAACAAAGATTTCTCTCGATCTAAGTTCAATATCAAAATATTTTCGGCAAGCTGGTAGTCTAACAGAAAATGTACAAACATTTATGGTTGGTCAATATTTTGGGGAGGGTATTTTGTATTCATTTCCACAACTTCTGATTTCCCGCAAAATTACAGTGCATCACGTGATGTTAGATTGCGTAGTTTGATTGGTTAATCTCACAGATGTAAACAAACTTGTTAATTGGATCAAAACGAAATCTGTCCTTGTCGCCCGCCCCTGCACACATACACACACATACTTGAACCGCAAATTTCAGGTCTATCTCATCACAGGACATATTCTTCCGCAACTTCTCAGTCATAAGAAATCTATTTTCAAAAGCACAGGTTGTATCATAGACTTGTTTTTAGTTTATTTGTAGAATAGCCCAGCAGCTTGACCCGGTTCCACATATCTTCATTTTATAGATTGCACATTAAAATATTGGTATAGAATAAGAAGCGGACTGGTCCCACCTTACGAAATTCAGTTTATGTTGTCCAACATTTGCGTGACTCCATCTCCATGAGGGCCATCAACGCTCATCTTATTGATTTGAATTTATGTTGTTGTTGTCGCTTCAGTGAGGGCCTTATTTCCCAACTGTTCTCAAAACGGACAAAAATTTCCTTCGGGGCACAGATCTGTTCCCCGACCAATCAGAATGGAAGATGACGAATAACACGTTCGGATTGGCTGATTTTCTTCAACTTAAACTTGTCACCAAAGGCAAACAAATTGCGTTTGACTGATCGGCCGCAACGATCAAAATCTTGACGCACCCAGACCAGCAAATATCGTTGGTAGGTAGGAGTTTTTTGCTGAAATAGCTTGATAAAACACCCATCAAAGTACTGAGAGCTATCGATAGCTTGTTTTGCAGTGTAGCACTCCAGGAAGATTGCTTTTTCCGGCGTTTTTGGTTCGGTGGTTTTGAGAAAAAATTGCAGATGATTTAGGTCATGTCCTTTTCTGGAGCCGTAAGGACGTGAGTCGTAGTTTGAGCATTTATCAGTCTGTCAATAGCGATAACTACGAATATGCTATCAGTCTAGTTCTAGATATCACCTTTAAGTTTTCGCCAACAGGTTTCTGATGCAAACCTATATTTTATATGTTATTAATCGTTCGTAGGCACTGCTAAAATACATCGATGGGCTAGATGCTCCAGGAGCAGTTCTTGTGTTCTTACCTGGTTGGAACCTCATTTTTGCAATTCACAGACACCTGACTCAGCATCCAGTATTCGGTAAGTGTATTTTTATAATGAATTATCTGTTTGTATCTTGTGATCAAAAACAATGTAGCGGCGTTTGCTGAAACACTTGATCATCAATTATGCATTGCACCGGCTAACCCCTGATTGTTCAAATGGTTATTTTTCTAAACCGTGCGATGAACATACTCTGGTTCTTTTTATGTTCATATAAACATATATCAGTACATCTTACATTCTACTGTATTTTCCTACTTATCTTACAACACTGACGGGATGATACGATGGGGAGCGAAAGACAATGACTACCTCATGGCCAATACAAAAAGACAAGCCACGTTAATCTACACGCATTTACTCTGCAAACCATTAAGAACTAATAAATTTTGTACTAGATTCTTGCTGTTTAATAAGGGTTGTTGCCAGTCGTGGCTAAGCATCTCTAACTCTTTTCAAAACAAACAACAAAGGATAAAGGTTTCTGATTGGAAAAATTCCTTTAGAATATGCGCATGATGAGCACTCATGGCAAGGCCGATTTTGCACTCTGAATTTTAACCTTGTGCATTCATTATCCTTGGTTTTTGGTGGAAGATTTATGAATGTAAGAGATGTAAATTTGAATTGAGGCCAGGAGGAGAGAACGTCAAGGAGGCCGATGACTGGGTGTGCCAATTTGACGTCTAAAGTCACACTCCAAGATTTATGAATTTTTGCGAAAAAGATAGGCCAAAGTTCACGGGCTATTCAAAATATGTACCCTGAAATAGTGACGAAAATCGAAGCTCTTAAATCGAAATCGATACCCTAGAGAGTTATTCTTCTAAAATGGCACCCCAAAATTTATCATGTCTATTCTCATGACATAATCCCAGTCATCGCAACAACAACAACGAAAAGAACAACAATACTGACAACAACAACGACAACAACAACAACATTTAATGTTTGCTCAATCTGAAACTTGTGGATTTCATATAAGAATTTGAGACTTGAAAGCACAGATTAATCTGTGCAATCAGGAACGAAGCAACGGCGTATTCTCAAAAATGAGGCAAACAACCCTCAAAAGCTGAAAATTTTTATTGTTGCGATAAAGTTCATGGAAGCTAGTTGGCCTTAAATTGACGAACTCCTGGCTCAAAGTGAAAGGTGTGTTGATTCTTTGATTGAGGAAGCATTCATCTGGACACTTGCGTCTTTTTTATGGCTATTTTAACTGAAAACTTAATTTTGAGGTGTTTTTAGATCGGAGCTTCGAGCCGGCAACTTAGGCCCATCCGCCATTGCCTGGAGCATTCAGCTTTGAATTTTCTTAGATTGAAAAATTAAGAATAATTATTTTTTTGCATGCAGACTTTTTAATGATCGGATGGATTATATTCTCTTCTTCTACATGAATTTTCAGGGACTCCAAAATACGTTGTACTTCCGTTACATTCTCAAATCCCAAGAGAAGATCAGCGAAAAGTTTTTCAGCCAGTGTCACCTGGTGTTCGAAAGGTAATTATCATTTGCATCATTCATTAGATATTTATCATTTAGGAACCGCTGTTTTCAATAAAGAGTCATTGTTGTGGTTATTATGGAGTGTGCTGCTCGAATGTTATACTAAAACTTTCTTTTTCTGTGTTGGCAGTCAACAAGGAATAGAGTGTTCAACTGATTTCCAAACTTTTCGCTTCATCGTTTTATTGTTAACTCAGTATCAAGTCAATATTATCTGCTATACTGTTGTCGAATAGGGATCGATCAGTAGCTGTATGAAAACAGGATTTTATCCCTTGTCAGAAAGCTTTGTAAGCCGCAGGGGAGGGGGCTCTTAAGTAGTGGAGGAGTGTAAAAACTTCAGGTTAATTGTATTTTGTAATAGCTTTTTATCGATTTCGCTTAAATAATGCTTTGCACAAACTTTCAAGAAAGTAGTGGATGGTTAGAATAAGGTATGATGGTGTACAAGTTCTCGAAATTTAGTAAAAAGGTGTTGTGTCTATTTGTTTCTGTTATGCACCTGAGGAAGGGAGAAAGAGGGAGATTCAGTTCAATAAAGATCAGGAGCCAACAGTCGTCTATATTTGATTAATGACACTGACCCTTGCGACATTTTTACTAACGTCGAATGTTATATACTTTATTCAGATCATTTTGTCAACTAACATTGCGGAAACAAGTATTACAATTGATGATGTGGTATTTGTGATAGATTCAGTAAAGTAAGTCAGTTTTGTTCTTCGTTTAACCTTCTTTGATTGAAGGCCGTCAGTGTTTTGAAATACCATCACTCAAAAGTTGAAGTAGTCGGTAAAGAAATTGAACATGTGGTACTCCATTCTGAAAAGGCTATTCCAGCCTCAGATTTTAAGAATCATGTTTGTATCTTTGGAAAGCGTCCATATATATTTGTAAAATGAATTTTTTTTAGATCGGCCTTCTTTTTCGTTAAGGAGATACAGTATTCAAATCTGTATGTTTTCGTTGAAAAAACAAAAGTACGACCGGAAATGCCATCCTTAACAAAATTTGGCAACGTAGAGTCATAGCTCTGGACTCACAACTCGGATTTCAATAATGTGTTTTGTTCAATAGCATTTGTGTCTTCTTGATAACGAAACTATGAATTAGCTTTCTCGTATTTTCATTTTTTGTAAAGTTCCATGATTTCTAAAGAGCTGGATTACAATGGGGGGGGGGGGACTTTTGCATTCTCACAAGAGGATATCACATGCTGAATTTCCGCTCTTCACCCTTAGATGTATATCTATGTAAAGCGTTTTAGTACATTTATTTCATTCATTGTGAGCAGCCCCTTTCTTTTCTCTTCTTTTCTTTTAAATTAGGTCTTAATTAGCTGTCATGTAGCTATTTTTAATGTAACCCTACTAAGAATAAATAAATAAATAAATAGATAGATAAATAGATAAATAAATGACGACGATGATGATGATGATGATGATGATGATGATGATGATGATGATGATGATGATGATGATGATGATGATGATGATGATGATGATGATGATGATGATGATGATGATGATGATGATGATGATATAGCGTGCTTAAGGCCCTAGTTACATTTTGCCGGTACGAAACGAATACGGCCTCACTTTTTCATTTCATTTATAATATTTATTTTCATGCAAACCTTGTTTTGAAACTAACCTGTTGAAGCAAAAATTAACCTGAAGCACCAAGATAAGAACAGAAGAAATTTCCATCTTTGATTTACATTATAATACAATACTATTTTATATAAAGAACTCAAAAATGAAATTAAAGTTGCAGTCCCATCTATAGAATATCATCGCCCTGAACCGCCATCTTTCAGATAAAACACCCATAATTGTTATTTTTTTACTCAATATAAAAGTTTACAATTACAAAATTACCTATAACGCTACCTACGAACTACTATACAACGCTACAAATACGGTGCCAGGAGGAGTAATAGATCATGACTACCCCCTGGCATTTAACATGGACCTAAAAAATACAACTAAATATTAAATACAAAGTGCTAAATATAAAGAAAAACAAAAGGCTTTTTTGCGAATAAATAGTTGAGCCGGTTTCACAGGATGTCAGGCCAACATGGATGATGATAGTGATGATAGTGCAAATTTTTTTTGTTGGACATTGAATTTGCAAATATATATATTTGTAATCAAGATGGATAATCGTTTACACTTCGTAAGCCTAACATCAAATGTGAAACGGGCGCACAAAAGAAGAGGGGACGAGACTCTGAGACAAGAGACTTTACGAAAATGGACTTGGTGGTTAAGTGGCGGTTTACTGGCTCTACGGTGATATCAATCGAAGCGACCAGTTGCGTGGATATATTTCAAAGTAAGCTCGAGTAAATTTCTGTTGAGATCATGTGGGAGATGTTTATCACCATATGATAAAAGTTGCATCAAAACCTCATTTGAAAGGTCGATATATCCATATGGTCATAGCAATTCGAATACTCTAGCGAGAAGATTTCGACGTTCAACCTCAAAGGAAGGGCAGAGCAACAGAAAGTGCTCCGTAGTCTCGATACCATCATTTGAAGGGCACATTGGGTTTATAAAAAACTCGAAAATTGTGCGTGAATTTATGAAAGCATAGTTTGCTAAGCCCCACTCTTAGTTGAGTCAGATAAGATGATCCCATTAGGTCGTGAATCCCAAAGACAGATTTAGCAGGGGGACGGATTATGGAAATCAGCTTTTTTTTGTTGTTGTTTTGTTTTCAATTTATTTGGAGTGGGCTTGTCAGGATTTGTAGCTACTGAAACCTAATTTAGGCCCACTGTGCATACCGCATCCAGGCATGGGACCCCTAGTTTAACGTCCCTTCCGAAGGACGACTAGGTGAGTTGCGAGGTCAGGCCTCAGAGGTCACCCATCCGAAATCTGACCTCACTCGACCAAGCTTAACTTCAGTCACCTGACGAAGACTGTATAAGCCACTCGGCCACTCACCCCATTTCTTAAAGATACCAACCGACGGTGCAAATCAAATCTCTGGATCTAGTTCATTCCATTCAGCCAGGCAATTAGGTTAGAAACTAGATTTAGATTTTCTGTTCTGGCCCTTATTCTCCCAATGACATCCTGATTGTGAAGAGAGTAATGCGGCTGCTGAACTTGAAGCACTGGATCCATAGTATATTCAAGCAACAGGTTATTCATCATTTTGTAAAACAATGTAAGACGTCAACTCCACCTTCGGGAACTCAGTGACTCCCAACCGAGCTCTGCGTACAGCTTCTCTCGCGATGTGCCCCTCCGTGTTCCTGTAACGGCTAGAGCAACACCCATTATGAGCTGTAGGATAGGAACTTAAAACAGTTGTTTGCCGTCAGAAGGTTCTTCATTTCGTAGCATTTACTGTATCATTTTTTCAACTTAATCTTCTCGGAGAAATGGTGAAATCGGCCTGAATAAGTTATATCGTCCTGTACGGCACCTCTTATTTCACCGCAATCAGCTATCCCGAAAGAATATTTTACTATACTGTCAGAAAATTTAGTTGCCAGGGCTACTTCCCCCATGTAATTAACATTCATCGTCGTGAACAGATTTGTCGAGCGGCGTTCCTCGTTGTGATTATGGACTGATCTTTGAGTAAATGAATGTGACTGAAACAAGTAGTGTTATTATATTTAGTTTAAAAAACAATCAGTTCAAACATTGAAGATGTGTTCATTCAATAACATGGCAGAATCTGTAAATTCAGCAACTGTGTGGAAACTACTTGCAGTGTAACTGGAAAGCTTCATGTCTGCAATCCAATTAATGGTAGGTCAAATCAACGAGGAAATCAGATATTTGGAAACCGAGGTGAACGATATCAGATCTGTGATATCAGAAGCTGACCATTGTATGAATTGATAAACGTTACAGTTATGAAGCCAGTTTGTCTCAGTGAATACTCTAATGTTCTTGTTAGCAGTATTAGCCTTGCTGGCGGCTCGTGCCACTTCCGAAGTATTGCTTTTATGCAACGAGAATTGATTCACTAAAAAACTCTGAATTGTCCAACATCAAAGTATGCTTCTAACAAAACAGTTATCCTGCAGATGTAACTTCTCTTCCTACTCAATGAAACTCTATCAAAGCTCTTTCTCCCTCATCCAAATCGCACCTTTTCTCGACTACTCTTGGGTGCTAAGGGCTGTCATACGCTAAACCTTGCAACCGTTCATACTTTTATTGTAATTTATTATAGGGCGAAGATCAAACTCTTCACATCGCATAACAATATGACAAATTATGCAACAGTTTGGGCTTCCAGGACAAACATGGAACAACGTCGAGGACGTGCAGGTCGTGTAAGGGATGGATTTTGCTTTCACTTGTGCAGCAGAGCAAGATTTCAAAGGTAAGCATTCTATGGATCCTTTGTGAAGAAACCCAGTTGACTGTACGTAACATTCGAACATCCTCTTTTAAATGAGTTTACCATTGAAATGGGAGGGAAGTTGTTCTTGGGTTTACCATTGAAATGGAAGAGAAATTCTAAAATAGACTTAGATACCGGACTCATCGTTCTAAAGCCATTGACGCAACGAAAACACTGTAATCTGTAGTAGAAGAATGTTAGCTCCTGTAAAAGAACGAGAATCAAATTCACTTGTAGCGAGAGAGAGAAATGTTGAAGCCATGGTGCGGTAACAACGGTGCTGTAACAACGATCTTTGTCGGTTGTTGATTGGCGGTTGTTGATGGGCGTTTGTTGATTGGCTTTAGCCAATGAATGACTCAGGTGTAATGGACACGTGATTTTCAAAGTTCTTTTGTTTGTCATGTAATAAAGCGGCCTGTTTTTACTATTGATTTGCTCTTCGCATGAACCAAACTGGCAAGTGTACGACGAAACGCGTTTCTGGTTATTCAACGTTGTTCTTTTAATGCAGCTACTGGTGATATACTAACTCATTGTTTTGTTTTTCAGATAATAAGAAGAATTCTTTTTTCTCGTGTAGGTTTCAGCAGTTTCTCTCTAGTTGCCGTTTATCTTGATTGTTGTTCTGTTAACAGGAGTTAACAGTCGTCTTTCTACAGATTACACAGATTACGGTGTTTTTGTTGTATCTATAAGTTTAGTATTATGAGTCAGTTGTTATTCAAGGTATGAATGAGTTCTCTGCAAGAAAGTGTTCGAGTACTACCTTGTGAACAGTTGTGACCATCTGTGAGTTTTTTTAAGACTAGAGTACCATCGCCTGGGACCGCCACCTTTCAGGTAAATATCTATTATGTGGGATATTATAGGGACTTAAACTGCTACCTGCCATAAGAAGATTCTTTGCCTATACCGGGTTTCCCAAAATCACAGACCAACTTGCATGAAGCATCAATCATTTTGTAGTGGAAATGCCTAGAGCTACGGGTCGCGTTGCTCCAGGTTTGTTGTGGGAAGATACCTCAAGGAAAATTAACAATTTCTACAATATTTCCTTCAAGTTTCAGCTTCAAAAAATCAATTTGATGTTGCTAATTTTCCAAGGATTAAAACGTGATGGCAGATATGTATATCCTACACCATACGATAACTTTGGTGGATAAGGTACTTAACGAGAAATGGTAAAGAGATTCGGATGCAAAAAAGCGAGAAGGCCTCAGTGTGCTAAATCTTCTCGTTTTTCTGCATCCGAATCTCTTTACCGTTTCTCTTACACCACAAAAGATGAATGCAATTTTCATCTTATCAAGGATGAAAATTGAATGAAATTTGATTACAGTTTTTAACGTTTCTCACGATTTATCAAAAAAAGCTTCCAAGCAGAATTTTGTAGAGCTCTAGAGCCAAGTGACCCATTTTAGTGAAGTAAATTTCTATGGGCTTCAAAATGAGAGGTGACTCATTGAAATTATCGCATAATTCATCATTATCCAGCTGATACATCATTACCCGGTGGTATGTTTACTGTATCACTTTGTTAACTTAATCTTACCACCACTCTTTGAGGTACATCCACAACTCAAAGGAGAGCCGCTAAAGTTTGCCTAATAAATTGTATCACAATGAATCGCCTCCCTTGTTTTACCACAATCTCCTATCCCCAATGAAAATTGAACGACAGGATATCAGAGGTGTTATCGGACTTCGGCCGTACTCGGACACTTGTGAAAATACCTCGAAAACTAAGATAAAGTATAATCCATCAAAAATGGTTGTTGCTACTGAATGCAAACATTGTAGATACCAAACATTTTTACAGAGAGCCTAACTTAATGTAAAATGTGCCAAAACAATTGTATTCAGTGTGCTTGGCCATGAAGAAGTTGCTGTTGTAACCATCACACCTGGATTCGGAACTCTGAATCCGTCACCGGACTATTCAAAAATCTTAAACAATTAAGAGAAGTTGGATTCCTGGCCTGTGAATAACACATAGGGTTTTGTAAAAGACTTAAAAACTGTTGATTGAAGGAGGGACGGAAGTCGCTGTTTTGAGTGATCTTCAGAGTTTAAGGCGATGGTTTTCGGATACCAAAATAAATCAGTTTTACGACAGATAGAATTCATTTCAGATTTGAATGCGACTTCGATTTTCATAATTCTGTCGTAATATCTCTTCATAGATCAATCGAAAGTAGTATTAACATCGAAAGAACTTTTTTATCATGCATCTCCTGGTCTATAGACTCGAGTATAGACTAGTTTGCTTGTACCGAAAGCTCTCCAGAACGTCGTAACGAGAACCGATAGTCGAGCAATTGTTTTGTATTCAAAACAAGAAATGAGACAAACAAAATAAATCAGAGTAGTTCATAGACGGAACAATAACTAAGTATAATCAGAGAAGTGAATTCCTGGGTACAATTTGCGCCGTGTGCCTACTGCCTGAAACCACCAGCGATGTTCGAAAGCTACCGCCAAGATCAGTCAAAAATGAACCCTTTATCCGAGAACCACCAGCATTGTTCGAAAACCACCGCTAAGATCAGCCTAAAAAATGCCGCTGACAAATGCAACCAGGTAAAGTAAACAGCTAAAATATGTGTCCAAATTGGGAAAATATGTGTCCACTTTGGGAAAATATGTCCAAATACATCATTCATACGTCTCCAATCGTGTTACTCAGCTTGATTTTCATCAATCTATGCGCAATTCACGTCGATGATTTGTGTGCAAAATATCCATACTTCTCGAAAATAATTTGTTGAGAGAAAAGTGTACCGGAGGACCTACTGTCCACAGCTGTGGCCATACAGCAAAATATGTCACTATGCTTATTAAAATCATTCGGGTAAAGAATGTACCATTTGAATTGTTTATGTACCTTTCGATTGCACAGGAGACATGTACAGTCATAACATACATTTGTCGCTAATTGTGCCCGCCTCCCTTTGTACCAATGTTGTTTGCCTTCAAAAATCATTCTTTTCGTAGATCTGTATGCAAAAGCCGTTCTTGCACTGCAATCAACATGGAAATGGGGGAAAGGGGGCAAAAACTCGATTTTTTCAACAGGGTTCCAACACTTTTTTAAGAGATTGAAGATAGTTACTAGAATAATAACCCAATTGGGTACCGGTGTGAGTACTGTTAACAGTACCCACTTCAGCCATTTTCCGCTAATGAGAAAGCTAATACAATGTGCAGATACCGATTCACCTGCTTGTGAATTAGCTCATATGATGTAAAGGCCTATATGAACGATTCGCATTTGGTTTACGTTCTTAATGCAAACAGCTTCAAAGCAGAATTTTTATAATTTTCAACATTACAACAGAATAAATTTTTGGTTATTATAGTACCCACTTTTGTCTTGAAAATTACAATACAGCATTCTTTCTTTAACAGTAAAAATTTATAGCGTTTGTATTTCCACTCTAAATTCACATCAAATATAGAAATGATACATTGATCGAAGACCCTTGATGCCCTGAATTCATGTATAAACATAGTGTCTCTTTTACTGGAATTAAAAATCGAGAAATATTGAGTGAAACGTTAGTGATTACTGTTAGGAGTTGTGTCACAGTACTCACAAGTATAGCCTACGTCTCTTAAGCTTTATGTTGTAGAACAGAACATGACTATATTTCTTCACATGCACTAACTGAAAAGACACATCTTATCTGCATGATAGAAACTGTTGCTGAAAAACAATCTTGTTGTTTTTTTTTATATATTCAATATAAAAGTTTACAATAATGAGATTACCGACGACACTACTTACGAACTACTGTACGACACTACGAATACGGTACCAGGAGGAGCAATATATCATGACTACCCCCTGGCATTTAACATAAATCTAAGAAATACAACTCATACAACTACAACTAAATAAACTCTTAAATACAAGTACTAAACATGAAAACTTTTTACTAATAATTACTTGAGCCGGTTTCACACTGGACGTCAGGCCAACATAGGTGATGTTAGAGGACGAATTAGACGTTGATTTTGCAGATACTTTTTGTAGTCAAGATCGATAATCGTTTAAACTACGTAAGCCTAACATCAAGTGTGAAACAGGCGTACAAAAGAAAACAGGAACGAGACTTTACGAAAAAGACTTTACGAAAATGGACTAAGTGACGGTTGGTGGTTAAGTGAAGGTTAACAAACTCTACTGTGATATTAATTGAATCGACCAGTTGCGTGGATGTATTGTAGGGTCAACTCGAGTATATTTCTGTTGAGGTTATTTGGAAGATTTTTATCACCATACAATAATAGTTGTGCCAAAACCTCATTGGAAAAATCGATATATCCATATGGTCGTAGCAGTTCAAACACTCTAGCGAGAAGGTTTCGACGTTCAACCCCAAAGGAGGGGCAGAGCAACAGAAAGTGATCCGTGGTCTCAATACCATCATTTGAAGGGCACATTGGATTTATTGAATCTCTAAAATTGTGCTTGAATTTATGGAAGCATAATTTACTAAGACCCACTCTTAGCTGAGTCAGATAAGATAATCCTATTGGGTCGTGAATCCCAAAGACAGATTTAGCAGGGGGACGGATTATGGAAATCAGCTTTTTCTTAAAGATACCAACCGACGGTGCAAGTCTAATCTCTGGATCTAGTTCATTCCATTCAGCCAGGCAATTGGGATAGAAACTAGATTTGAATTTTTCTGTTCTTGCCCATATTCGCCCAATGACATCCTGATTGCGAAGAGAGTAATGCGGCTGTTGAAGCTGAGGGACTGGATCCAATGTATATTCTGGCAACAGGTTATTTATTATTTTGTAAAACAGCATAAGACGTCTACTCCACCTTCGGGAACTCAGTGACTCCCAACCTAGCTCCGCATACAGCTTCTCTCGTGATGTACCCCTCCATGTTCCCGTAACGGCTAGAGCAGCAGAATACTGAACAGACTCCAATTTTTCCATCAAGCTTGGCAAAATGGTGTTTCCACTAAATTCACATACTTTGGCCGGAATATGAAAGATAACATCTCCGTATTCCAGGTGGGGTCGCACATAGAGTTTGAATAGTTCGTTTAGGGTATGTCTGGGAAGGTACTGGGAGAGATATTTCAGCAAACCGACGCCCTTTCTTGCTTTAGAGATAGCTGCTTTGATATGAGCCGAAAAAGATAGCTTCGAGTCCAGAATGATTCCCAAGTGTTTATGTTCGTCAACTTTCGTCACTGGTATGTTATTAAAACGAATTTCTGGGTGATCTATTTCAATTCTTTTCGTAGAAAATATTAATTCAACTGCTTGTTTTTGTGAATCAGGATTAAAGGACATTCTCCAATCATAGGCCCACTGTCTTATTAATTCTAGGTCGTGGTTCATATCACTGGCTGCTGTGTTAGAGTCTTCCACTACTGTGAATAACGATGTATCATCAGCAAAAAGCTTAACATTACACCTTACGTCAGCAGCTAGATCATTAATATACACGAGGAAAAACAAGGGTCCTAGAATAGAATCCTGGGGTACTCCTGCTGAAATGTCTCCCCAATCAGAATTCTGTCCATTTAGAACTGTTCGCTGTTTTCTATTTTTAAGAAAACTTTGGATAAGCGAAAGAAATTCTCCAGAGACGCCACAGCGTTTTAGTTTGTAAATCAGACCGTCGTGCCATACTCTATCAAACGCTTTAGGAATGTCAAGATACACAGAACGAACATTACAATCGAAGGCTTTAAAGATCGTATGTGCTATGGAAATCAGCTGATTTATGGTTGAGTCACCGGGACGAAAACCTGATTGATTTGGATTGAGTAACCTGCATGAAACGAGATGTGAATATAAAGAATCATACATAAGTTTTTCAAGTATTTTCCCAAAAATTGGTAGAAGAGAAATCGGTCGATAGTTCCCCTTCAAGTTTTTCTCATTTTTCTTATGCACCGGCACTACATTTGCATGTTTCCATATTTCGGGAAATACACCACGCCTCAAGCAGTTTTCGAATACTATCTTCAGAGGGACAATAAGTGCAGCATCACTCAATTTTATCATTCTGACAGATATTCCATCCCAACCATGTGCTTTATTAGGATTTAATGACCGAATAATGTTCAATATCTTTTCATCAGAAATAGGAAAATCACTTATGAGGGAAGAAGGTGCTGGCACATAAGGTGGAATTACACTACCTGTATCGATCGTCGTACATTGGAGTAAGAAATAATCATTGAATATCTGTGCCTTTTCGGAGACATCCGCGATGAACAACCCGTTTTCTAAAAGAGGAGGTATCATTGGTATTTTAGCCTTGTTTAGGACGGTATTGATTAAAGACCAATATGTTTTACGAGATGTTCCGGGGTCGGCCAAAGTGCTTCCTGCCTTAAGAAAGTAATTCCGTTTAGCATCCTCAATCAGTTTCGAACCTTCGGATATCATCCTTTGTATCCCCTCTTGCTTGTCACTAGGCTGACCGTTCCTCATAAAATTCCTGTAGGCGCGATTCTTTTTCCTCAGAAAGTTTTTAACCTTTTCTGTTATCCAGGGTGCTTGATGTGGTCTAATCGTCTTAACTTTGTTAGGAATAAAGTTAGAGAAAATATTTAGTAAAACTTCATTAAGTAATTCTACTTGCTCATTAGGACATGTCAGGTTATCAAGGTGCTCTTTCAAGCGAAACATTTCAATACTTTCATAATGGCAACGAGATCTGCCTTGTCATAGAACCAAATCCTGCGTGAGTAAGGAGGTAGTTTTATATTTGAAACAGATAATTTTCCATAAACTATTTGGTGATGACACTGCTCATGGAGGGAGGGATGAACACCAGACTCGATAACGAGGTTAGGCTGATCAGTGAAAATCAAATCAATACAGGATTTAGCATCACCCATCAAATGTGTTGGTTCTGAAATCAACTGGTGTAGGCCTAGATCCGATGTTAAAGACTCAAACAGCTTTCCCTCGTTGTTCTCTATGTCATTTTCCCACCACTGACTTGATCGGCAGTTGAAATCACCAGTAATGATAACGCAAAATGGATTTTCAGCATGCATTTTGGATAGCATCAGCTCAAAATTTATTGTGAAGTTATCAAATTCAGTCTGATTCTGACTTGGACTTCTATAAGCTGCGACGAAAAAGTACTTTTTCCTGTTCAATTGGATCTCATAAACAATACACTCGGGGAGAGTCACTAGGTTAGAACGGTTTTTTGAAGGAAGGGAATCTTTGATGTAGAGCCCAACAACGCCTCTTTTCACATTTTGTGGATGGTTTGCTTTAATAAACGAATAGCCATCTAGCGCAAGCCTATCTTTATCAACAGTGCTGTCAAGGTGAGTTTCTACAATGCTAATTAAATCATAGTTGAAAACCGAGATATATGCCTCTATGAGTGATATTCGTAAAAAGTCATGTGCTGTAATGCTATTCAGATTCCAACAACAAAAGTCAAGAGTTTCTGGACCAGGATTAGTTTCAACATCCCCACTTAGCAGAATGTTCCTAAAAACCAACCATTGTATATGTAGAACGTAACACGTTATGCAAGCAATGTTAAAGTAGGCATATTGAGAATGAAGTTCTTTGAAGGCAAAGTATTTACGTCGAACGAGAATAATGACACCAAACGGGATACGCTTTAGAAGTTCAGCAATAACATACAGTACTATCTTCGCAAAATGATGTATGCGGGCGAACAGGGGAAAGAAACGAAACTGTGTTGCCATGCAATGCAAAGCAAGAAACTGTATCAACAACGCAAAAGGCAGAACGAAGATTGAAATTGCTAGGAATCCATAACAAAAACAAAATAACCGAAAGACTTGAACAAGAATAGGAATAGGCCTAAAAATTTTGCTCACTGGGGACGATATTTGTATGGTTCCACGGAAACACCCTATTGTCGCTCGCCATTGGCTCACTTCAACCGGCATCATCGTGCAGAAATCTTCTCGCTCGTCCAAAGGGGCAATAAGTTTCAATATAACCACCATTGCAAAGTCCTAAAGAAAATACCATACATGATAAAAAGAAACGAAAAGTTAAATATACGAACTCAAGGGTATAAACACACATAGCTGGTAGCTATTATCACGAGGGATGGGAGTCTCGTGGGATATGTGCTGGGAAAATGCACAGGTTTTTCAGACTTTGAGATCAAAATATCAGTATCTCCGATCAGAATGAATTGAATGAAACGAATGAAAATTCATACGATTTTTAAAAATGTGTACCAGTTTGAATTCCCTACTGAACCTTTTGACCATCAGCACGTACCAAATTCACAATAGTTCAACATAAAACACTCAATGGCGAAGTAAACAAAGTAAAAAGTGAACCCGTCCGCTAATTCACCCACCGCACGGACAGGAGGATTGTAGGCTGAAGGGATTTCGGGTCTAAATAATTTAAAATGAAAAGAGGAAATGAAGGGCGGGTCACTTATGAAAAACAAGGCTACAAGGGACATTTCACTCCCAAGACCTAATGCCAAATTCTTTAGCAAGGATCCTTTTTCTTCGTTTTCTAGAAAAATCAATCAAAAAAGAATGTGATGCAAAAATCAAGAAAGTTTTGAAAGCCCTATTTTCTGGCAGAAAGACCTCGTACACATATAGATATCTTGTTGTTCAGGCAATGGCAGCTTGTTCAGTCACAGGGCTCTTACAAAGGTGTTTGACCTCTACAAAAAATTAGTGTCTCGACAATTTTGGCCCCTTCCTCGATATCAATGTTGCTTGCATTGCCGAACCATTTTTACATTGGATCTGTATGAAAACGTTTAGATAATGCATACAACATTTAAACGGGAGGGGGAGGGGACTAAAATGTGATTTTGAAACAAGAGTGGTCCCACACTTTTATGCTTCAAGGAGGAACAAATCGCCGGTAGAATTTCGCTGTATTGATAAGGTCCTAACAACCATAAGATTTCCTTGCGACTTTATAAACAGTGGCAGCGAAGAGTTCAGCTATTATTTCTTTTCTTTTGGTTGTTGCTTGTATCTTCCGTGCAGGATGAAAATGCAGCAATACGTGTTCCTTGAAGATAAGAAATGAAGATAACAAATGGGACTTTCTATGTAATATCTTAATAGATATTACAGGACTTTCTATGTCTTTTACTGAGGATACTGCGGAATCTGTTCCCGCTGTTTTGATTTGCTCGATGGCACAAACGTTGTTTTATAATTTTATTTTGTTCTTTCTAAGGCTTGCTGAGCATGCTACTCCAGAAATATTGAGGACTCCTCTACATGAGCTGGCTTTGAACATCAAATTGTTGAAGTTAGGTGGGATAACAGATTTTCTAAATAAAGCTTTAGAGCCACCCCCATTGGATGCAGTGATGGAATCGATCGTACTTCTGAAAGGTCAGTGCTCCTTCTTTGTTCTCGTTTAAATAGAATTAGTTTTTCACAAAACTTCTTTCGAAACTTTGAAGAATTAACATCCAAAATCTAGCTGAAATATGTTCCACCTCCCGTTAGGTTCATAATTTAAGGGAGAGTTAACATTTCATCCCAGACGTCAAATTAAATTTCTTTGGCGGGAAAGTATTCTTACGCATGTATGTATGTGAAATTCGCCTCATAAGTTAAAATATTTATAATGTTTAAAAAAATGGAAATATAATTGATAAAAACAAGTTAAAAACACCCCTAATCACAGTGTCAAGGATAGCATTAAAAGATCGAGTTGGCCTTATTTCCATAATGGCCTCCCTAAGAGTGGTTGCAAACAATAATGAACAATAAAATTTTATGTGCTTTTGGATATTGCTTAATGTAGTAATGCCAAATCATGAATATTTTAATTATTATTATTATTAATCATCTATTTAAAGTAGGTGAGGAAAAAAAGAGAATAGCTAAATTACAGCTAACAAAGCCTACTATTTACAATATACATTATTTACAATAAAACTATTAATAGATATTACAGGACAAAAGTGTTAAAAAAATATATCCTGTTAGAAACCCAACTTTCGGGATATACACTTTGCAAAGCCTACAGCTGCATTTCCCACTATTCCAACATCTAATCATCTAATTTGTTTTTTGAAGATGGGAAGGCTGTTTGACTGTTTTATTTCTTGCGGTAGAATCTGCCACGGTTTATTTCCAAGGTAAGCAATGGACTCAACTCCAAAGGACGTTGTTCGTACTTTTGGCACTTCAGCGTCATCGCCATACCTTAGACTGTAGCTAATGTTTCGTTGCATAAAAATTTCTGTTATGAATGGTGAATTCAGACCGCCTTTCGTTTCATAAATCTCGGTCATGAGCAACTGTAGATTTCTTACATGGATTGGCACCGATTTAGATTGCTCCAAGGGAAAACCAAAATCGTTCTCGTAATCTTTGTATACAATGCGCAATGCCCTTTCATGAATATGATTTATTCTATGATTCAGAGCTCTATCATAGAACATCCAAACAAGCGGACGGTAGCTGAAATGAGACAAAACGAACGCCCTCATTAACCGCTGAAATTTTTCTGTACCCATTTATCGTGATATTCGAGCAAGAGCATGGAGTTTTTGGCTAGCCTTTTTACACAGTGCCTTTACATGTTGCTTGAAAGAAAGTGATTGATCAAACGTTATACCGAGAAGATTTTCCTCTGTACTCTCTTTCACACGGGCCTCGCCTATTTTGATTGTTGTGTCATTACTCCCCTTTGCACCGAAAATCTTTAAGTGGCATTTGTCTTCATTTAGCTTCATGCAGTTGTTTGGAAACCATTCAGTTATCTTAAGGCATCATTCTCTAAATACATAATGACATCTTCAATGCTAGGACCACAAGCATAGATAGTTGTGTCGTCGGTATAATTACAGATTTCGGTCTCCTGCAGGAACATAAAAGGTCATTCAGGTATTTGTTAAACAAAAGGGGCCCCAAGACCGAACCTTGTGGTACTCCCAGGACAGTTTCGTCCATTTGCTACATGAACCATTGACCTTTACCCTCTGCTTCCTGTCGGTGAGATAGCTATGGATGAACAGCAAGGCAGACCTACTGAAGCCATATTCATAAAGGGGGGACTCGCGGTTTTAGTAGAACACGTATACTGTACATTGTTCTCCGGGGGTGGGACGAATAGCGGAAAACAGCGCCAGTGGTCCCAGAAATTTTTTCAAGTCTTCAGGGAGAAAGAATAGGAGAAAGAAGGTATGAAGACAGAAAAAGGAAAAAATTGGAAAGTTCTTTTTAAAGCTACACTCCCATAAATAGGTCCAAGGTTGCTGGGGCTTGGCTGCCCTTCAGATATTTTCAACCTTTTGGTAAATCTTTCCTCATAAGCATCAGACAAGCATAAGGTTGCATTTTCTCATCATTAGGGCATTTTGGGCTTTGAGAGAACTAGCCCATCTCCCGAAAAAGCAAATAACCCTCCCGAAGGTGGGGTTGGAAGGAAAACCTGCATTTTTACCGCAAAACTAATCCCGTCGTCCATGTTGGACAAAGCTTTCCAGATGCATCTGCAAAAGAAAGAAGATCCAACATGAAAATGTGAAAGAGGCGGGTGGGTGGGAGATTTTGATTTGCAACCACTCAGCACGAGTGTGCAAAATGTACTAAAATCTCAAATCAAACTCTGTTTTATACTGCATGGAAGAAACCATGCCGCATGCACGACCATCAATGAACACGCAGATGATGAAAAACATTACATCTCTAGAGAGTCAACAACAATTGTAGTTTAAATTGCCAGATTTGTAGATCTGTAAAAAACAATAGACAGCATGTTCGTTGCTTTAACTCCGATTATAATTTCATTCTAATCGTCATTTAAAGCTACACTCCCATAAATCTACCCAATGCTGCTGGGGCTTGGCTGCCCTTCAGATATTTTTCAACCTGTTCGTATATCTTTCCTCATAAGCATCACACAAACATAAGGTTGCATTTTCTCATCATTAGGGCAATTTGGGCTTTGAGGGAATTAGCCCATCTCCCGAAAAGCAAATAACCCTCCCGAAGGTGGGATTGGAAGGAAAACCTGCATTTGTCCCGCCACAGAACACGAAGCGAGGAAATGAAATGGAACGAAGCAAAGTGTTCCCCCCAATTCCGAACCAAGAGGAGAGAAACAGCGCAAGACCCGAAGCCAAATAGGGTCGAAGCGTAAATAAGATGAGAAAATGCAACCCCTGTAAGCTATAGCTAAACTGATACCTCGAAATACTTGCATTGCTAACCAGAGGCGAAAGTACACATGATATAAATGAAACAGAAATTTCTCACCAAATCTGAGGCTATTTGCCTCGTGCTAAACCAATATAGAATTGCATTACAAACTGGCCAACGAAATGGTATACTCGAACGTAGCTGAAAAGGAAAACATGGCTCGAAGGCCACAAATATGTAACACACAAACACAAGAAAAGCCTGAAGGCCATTTCGACCAGCATTGTTCAACTCGCTGTCGAGACTTTTAGCATTTGATTTGCAACCACTACTCAGCACGAGTGTGCAAAATGTACTAAAATCTCAAATCAAACTCTGTTTTATACTGCATGGAAGAAACCATGCCGCACGCACGAACATCAATGAACACGCAGATGATGAAAAACATTACATCTCTAGAGAGTCAAAAACAATGGTATTTTAAATTGCCAGATTTGTAAATCTTTAAAAAAAACAATACACAGCATGTTCGTTGCTTTAACTCCGATTATAATTGCATTCTAATCGTCATTTATGTCAAAATCCAGAAGGTTCTATTCGTTGCTGGCACCCTTATCAAATAAGTTTAGGCTGTTACCAGATCAAGGAATTTCATAAAATGATTTTGGTTATAAGTCTGGACATGATCAGCCGAGAAATCAACAAAATTTGCTGAGCAAGTATCATTTACGACTATGATTTAAGACTGATAATCAGCCGTCAAATTGTCTCCAAGCCATTACATCTCGTGACCTGTCAAAAGTCGATACTTTTTGGAAGCGATTCTCGCAGAATTTTTCCACGACATGTTTTGGTCCCAGAAATTTAAACATTTTTTCCACCTCTGGTTTTCCTTTCTTTATATTTTGGAAAAAATCGTCCTTGATCTTGTACTTAAATGAATTGATATTATTCGTAGATCTTAAATCTGACGATAGGCGATTCCACTATGATTTTATCGAATAGACCCAAATTTTCCACCGACAGCTTGAAATTACACACAGAAGTGAGGAAAGTGAAAAACTAAAAGAAAAATTCAAACTTCAGATCAAAGAACGGGAACAAATTCCAAATAACAACATGAGGTTCAATATCAGTAAAACGAAAAAGGTCGTCAAATCTCCCAAAGAGTTTGCAAGGATTCTCCGTTTATTTCGTAAAATTCCCCTTTTAGACCTAAATTACCCCCAACACCAATCTATATTTTTTCCTCGAGTATTGTCTGCAGGCAATCTACATTTGGCTGACTTTTTCATATACTCAATTTAAAAACTTGTTACAAAGACGAATTACCTAAGACACTACTTACGATACACTTAACTAAACTACTAAGACGATACCCCGCGGAGCATAATATCCTGTATACCCCGACGCCATTCCATAAAAACGTAGAACAAAACTAAAATCAAATATACGATTACAAAAAGTTATATATAACAATTTACCGATAACTACTGAAACCTGTTTCGCAGTAGATGTCGAGTTAACAGATTCTAAAATCTAGAAAACCAAGGCACTGAGCCACTTGGCTGATTTCTGTGGCTAAATCCCTGTATATGTAAATCTTTCATCTTCTCATTCTCAGCTACCTAATCGTTGCCACTGCAAGCCGTGTCTATCAATTAGCACTCTCTTGTTTTTTGTCAAGAATGTGATATCGGGTCCCCTACCACCGATCAGACGATCGGTTTGAATGTTAAAGGCCCCTAATATTTTACATTTCTCATTTACAGTGACACTCTCAGACTCATGTTTATACCATTTCTCCACACGAAGGTGCTGTGGCTTGGTGATTTAATCCTCTGACTTTGCAGCCGGAATCGTCAGATGGAGTGGGTTCTATATCCGGTAGGACCCCACCACTTGAGCGTTATGACAAGGGTTCGCGGACTCGATTAGGTCTGCTCTGTTTCTACGATCCCAGCGCTTGGCGCAAAAAGCTGCAACTTCACCTTAACTTTCACCTCCCCATGATCTAAGTCATTTTTCTTGTATGGCTGCCAATGAACTACTTTGGCTACGTTATTGTGTCTGGTCTTGTATTCCTTCAGAGTATTGTTATTATCATTTCCTTTTAATTGCAGCTGCCAAGGTGTGAAATGGCTGATTTTATTCTGTTGAGCAAGGTTACTGCCGACAACCTTAGATATCTAGAGCGTGTCTTTATTATTTCATCATCATTATTATCTATTCATTTAAGGTAGGCGTATAAAGATAGCTACAGAATAAAAGCTAATTCAAGCCTACTACGAAGTAAAAGTTTTTCAAATTTTAAGAAAATACATACTGTATATGTCTAACTAACATAAGGAATAATTAAATATAATACATATATACAGCCTTTTACAATGTTTTACATGATTTTCAGCATTTGCAATGAAACGCATTCATCCTTTCAGGAACCCAACCTGAGCCACGAAAGGGTTCTCACCGTTCCCATGCCTCCTAGTAGGTCATGAGTTTTGCACTGTGACGGCGAAGAAGAGTTTAACGTTCTTATTCTAAGCACAAGGATTTAGTTGCTAAATAGCTGACTACGTTGTTTGCAAAATCTTTTTGGTAAATCAATAGTCTTGTTGGGGAGACGAAGTACTGACCCTTTTGTTTTGCAGCATTGTGTTTCCGGGTTGTTGTTAGCGAATCAACGCTGGCGCTCACACTGTTATGCGCATCAGTACGATTGTTCTTTGCTCTTGTTCTCAAAGGTCAAGCTAATTTGCATATTACATCATTTAAGTAAATCGTTCGTGCGCATGCGATCTGGAGCCCTTTTTGGGGGATTCCTCGAGGCTCACAACTTAGGCCGTTCGAATCCCCAACAAAGTCTTCAATTGAAACAGCGTAAATGGTCAAAGCTCTATCACTAGACTCATAAGCAATGCATGTATTATCATATTGCATAATCGAAGTTGTGTGAAGTATGTGGAAGAGTTTTAGGCCAAAACATTAGAGAGGACGATCACGGAACCGAGAGCAAATGTTTAGTTATGAAAGGATTGCATCCGAGCTTGGATTTATTTCAATTTTTCCCTATCATCCAACATTAAATGGAATCGACACAATTAAAAGCTGGTCTAGGCCAGATCAAAAATTTAATCTGTTGTACTCAACAGCTTGTACGCATCCGATTTCATTGTGTAGCTAATGAAACAATAGGTTTGTAGGCGTGTCTTTAGCCCATTTACAGTATAACGGCTACGAAATAATGCTAATAAATGCATTTCAAATCCAGAGATTAAACAGAGATTAGTAATGAATATAGCCACCTCAACACAACTTGCAGTGACATTATTTTGGTCGGGCGGTGGGAGAACAACAATCTGTTTGCAAAAATATGTCGATTTTATTGGCCTTCTTCCGTGGAAAGCAGATCAATCATTGCTTCTCTTCCGGCCACTTGGACCTTTTTGCTGAGATCGGGAATTAATCCTTCATCAATTTGGACTTGCTACCATAAATTTTGTAAGATTGAATGAAGAACACAGGACTTATTTCATATCGTAGTTATCGCTGTTGATAGTTTAGTGGTAATCTCATCTTGATGAGCGATAACTGGGATTCATTACCATCAGCCTATACTAACACGGCTCACCTACCTTAGCTTTTGCAAACAATAATGTGACACTTAAAATATTTTAGTTAACAGGAGCAGATTTTGTAACAATAGAATCGCTGGTTTGTTTACATATGACGTAATCTTGGTTGACTAGCCAATCAGAGAGCTCTATTTTTATGGCGTCATCTGATGATAATGACGAAGGGAGGGGTTTGCTGTGGAGAAAACCACACCCTCGTTTTTACTCGCGACCAAAAAATACTTTCGCAAAAACTAATAATATTTTGCACCTGCATAGATAAGGACCTTTTACATGCTTTGTTGCTTGCACTAAGCTCTGCGCCTTCTGCTCTTCGCGCGATCATTCGCTGTTTGACTCCCCTTTCTGCACGCCCTCCCCTACCCGCCGACGGCTAGGCCTTAGCTGTCAAAAAATCATTGCAGAACATAAACCTTCCCTCAACCTGAAAGTATCGTTAAACAAGTCAAATGTATTCAGGAATTACAGGCTTCGCGTTTAGAATTTAGCCTCCTGACTTGGTTGACCTCATCGTCCTAATCAGACTGGCATTAGTCAGAAGAACCGAAAGCGAAGATGCGTGATTAAAAGTATTGGACTTACCCAACTTTCATTCACTGAAACCAAGCAATGCTGAATAAATAAAAGTCCACTTGTTTCATCCACAACAAAACTAATTCCCAACGATAAAATGAAACTGTTCTCACAATACAAGTTTCGCCAACACAGCCTTGATCGCACTCTCACAATAAGTTGGCGAAGGTGAAATGTACATCCATTAAAAAATCTATGAAGAATGGCGCGAAAACAATCTTGCCTCCAGTCTCCAAAAATAGAAAGTGTCTCCATAACAAACGTCGCTCTTGATTTTTAGGGTAATCATTTTCAGTTTATTGTGAGGAAATTAAATGGATATAGACTTCAAGCATAGTTAAATTATTTACACTTGTTTGCTCAATGAAAGTAAGAAAATCTTGCTTCATCACAAACCTAATTCTCAGATAAGAAATTAAGAAATTTGAAAGTTGGAACATTATCCAAAGAACATATTTCTGAGGGGGCGGATTCAAACAATTAATTGATTCAAGGATAACTAAGCTCTCAAAAATCAGCTTCACTTGAAAAAGTTTCTCGTTGTGAAATTCTATATCAGATACAGGTCCGGGGTTTCCAGGTTTAGTACTTTCCAGTTTTTCGAACTGTGCGAAATTTAGAGCTGTCTAGAGTCCCTGGAGCTGATCTATTTTAATTAGAAGAGCTGTGCAGTTTCAAAAATCCCTTGAGTGACCCAGGCAAATCAAGCTGCGGATTACAAAAGTTTTTTATTTTCGAAGTACTGAGCTTACAGTTATGGCTGGTTTCTTATTTAAAAAAATGAGCGCACTTTATCTGATTCGAAGGTCAAAATACATTTTCTGATCAATTTCCTCACAATAAACTGAAAATGATCACCCTAAGAATCAAGAGTGAAGTTTGTTATGGAGACACTTTCTATTTTGGAGACTGGAGGCAGCAAGATTGTTTTCGCGCCATTCTTCATAGATTTTGGAATGGATGTACATTTCACCTTCGCCAGCTTGTTGTGAGAGTGCGATCAAGGCTGTGTTGGAAAAACTTGAGCTATGAAAACAGTTTTATTTTATCGTTGGGAGTTAGTTTCGTTGAGGATGAAACAAGTGGATTTTTATTTATTCAGCATTGCTTGGTCTCAGTGAATGATAGTTGGGTAAGTCCAAAACTTTGTAAATATCTTCAATAAGTTCTTTGTAAATGTTTCTCATAATATTACTAAAACTATACCAAGATCTAATAAGTCACCTGTAGACTTCATGGGTGACAGAATTGGAAATTCTTTTTTTACTGCACCTTCTGTTCCTCTTGAAATATCTGAAGTAATCTCTCTCCTTAATACCGGAAAATCTTTAGGACCAAACAGCATTCCTATGAAAATCTTAAAAGCCCTTTCTCCACTAATATCTTCACCTCTTTCACAAATCATAAATGAATCATTCCAATCTGGGACGTTTCCAGACAAGATGAAGTTGGCTAAAGTAATTCCACTGTTTAAGAAAGGTTGTCCACTGGTAGCATCCAACTATAGACCTATTTCTCTTCTTTCTGTCTTCAGTAAAATCACTGAAAAGGTTATGTATGAGCGTCTTTATAAATTTCTAGATAAGCAAGAAATGTTATATACTTTACAATTTGGATTTCGTGCTAGTCATTCTATCAACCATGCCCTGGTTAGTTTAACAGAAGCCATCAAAAACTCATTAGACAATAGGAAATTCGGTTGTGGAATTTTTATTGATCTACAAAAGGTATTTGATACAGTAAATCATGAAGTTCTTCTGATGCAGCTTGAACATTATGGGATTCGAGGAACTGTCTTAGACTGGTTTAAGTCTTATCTCACAGGTAGAAAACAATATGTATCAGTAAATGGATCAAACTCAAGCTATCTTAATGTTACTTGTGGGGTCCCTCAGGGTTCAGTTCTTGGTCCTCTCCTTTTCCTAATCTACATTAATGATCTGCCATACTCATCCTCAAAATTAGCCTTCTACTTATTTGTGGATGATACCAATATCTACTATGAAGCTGAAAATCTTGATTTGCTTCAAAGAACAGTTAATAAGGAATTGAAAAAAGTTAAAGTTTGGCTTGATGTTAACAAATTGTCATTGAATATTGATAAGACTAACTTTATTATCTTTAAGTCTCCCCAGCATTCCTCCTCTCAACTAGTCAATATCAAAATTGGAAACCTTCCTATCAAAAGAACTTGTTATGTTAAATTTCTTGGAGTTCTCTTAGATGAAAATCTTTCTTGGAAGTATCATTTGACTGAACTTTCTAAAAAACTGGCAAGAACTTGTGGTATGTTCTTCAAAGTAAGACACTTCTTACCAATAAATGTTCTGATATGTCTTTATAACTCTTTATTTTCACCTTTCCTCCAATATGGAATTTTAGTGTGGGGTCTTACCTATGAAACTTACATTAATCCAGTGTTTCTATTACAGGAACGGGTTTTAAGGGCAATTACATTTGAGAATTTTACCTCTCACTCAACTCCTATCTTCTCAGATTTAGAAATCTTAAAACTGCATGATCTCTTTCAACTTAAACTTCTCACTTTTGTGTATGAATCTGTTAATAAAATCTCTCCTACTTGTTTCCACAACTTCTTTAAATCTGTGGCGTCCCTTCATCAATATGGTACAAGACAGGCTGGCAAGGACGATATCTTTTTAACTCAGAAAAATACCAATCAATATGGCCTCATATCTATACATTACCATGGTTCAAAGTGCTGGAATGACATTCCTGTGGATATAAAACGATCACCATCGGCCAATATTTTTCGTCAGAGACTGAAAGCCTTCCTTTTTGAAAAAAATTATTAAAGCAGATGTTAGATAGTCATCAAGTTGAACGCTATTTTCCCAAAAATGTTTCTTAGTTACATTGATCAATCAAAATTTCCCTAAAAGGGGTGCTCTCTCCTCGATTAGCTTAGCTACTGAGAGAGCTCCTCCTTAAGAATTCCTCTTCCCACAAATTTTCTAGTATTTGTGTAGTTATGTTTAGTTTTATATTTGTATTGTAATTTATGGAATGTAGTTTTTGTTTAATGTTGTTTAATTCTTTGAAAATTTGTATGTTGTGGAATTTAAAATGAAATGAACTGAACTGAACTGAACTTTTAATTACGCATCTTCGCTTTCGGTTTCTACTGACTAATGCCAGTTTGATTAGGACGATGAGGTCAACCAAGTCAGGAGGCTAAATTCTAAACTCCAAGCCTATAATTCCTGAATACATTTGACTTGTTTAACGATACTTTCAGGTTGAGGGAAGGTTTATGTTCTGCAATGATTTTTTGACAGCTAGGGCCTAGCCGTCGGCGGGTCGTGGAGGGCGTGCAGAAAGGGAAGTCAAACAGCGAATGATCGCGCGAAGAGCAGAAGGCGCAGAGCTTAGTGCAAGCAACCAAGCATGTAAAAGGTCCTTATCTAGACAGGTGGAAAAAATTATTAGTTTTTGCGAAAGTATTTTTTCGTCGCGAGTAAATAACGAGGGTGTGGTTTTCTCCACAGCAAACCCCTCCCTTCGCCATTATCATCAGATGACGCCATAGAAATAGAGCTCTCTGATTGGCTAGTCAACCAAGATTACGTCATATGTAAACAAACCAGCGATTCTATTCTTACAAAATCTGCTCCCGTTATTTTAGTTAGTAATAGGGTTTTTACAATACCCAATTTATGTTGCACAATAATGACTGGCTCAGCTTCACAGCAAGAGTCCTCCCCGTTAACATTTCTTTATCAGCATAGCGGACAAATCTTTTCTTTTGTCCAAAGCTCCCGTGGGGTTCTTCGCCACGCTCTGATCAGATCACATTTTCTCCTAAAACTGGCCAATCAGGTGCCATCGTTGTGTTTACTTCCGCGTTTAACGGCAAAGTTTAGGCCATTTCTGACCGTTTTGACCACCATCCCAAAAAAAGCATTGCACACTCGGCTGTGCCGATTTTCGTCAAAATTTCAACGGGAGAAGATTCACCATACCTCAGACCATAAGTGTTTTCGGTATCACACTGCGATCGCTAAAATTGGCCGATTCGTGGCATTTTGAAACTAATTGCAGTCATTTTTGCGTAACAAATCCTACAAAACTTAGCAAAAGGCGAGCTCAAACTGATAATTTAAGGTCTATGAACCTACCTCAACTATTTTGAAGAGAAATATCCACTTCTCTACTGCAATGCACTACCAGTTTCACGACCAAATCGCTCCCATTTGCAATGCGTCTTTTTCGATAAACAGTGCCCCAATCCTTCTCCCAACTCCTATAGAAGTTACAAGTCTGTAGGAGTGGAAACCGACAATATCAACCAAAATTTCGGAAATTTGTGAATTACTTCTTGCATAAGATAGCACAAGAAATGATAGTGTCGTGTTACAGTAGAGCGGGTCCCATATGAAGTAGAAATGAATTGGGGCTGTTTTGAACGGAAGAAATGTACATGTTGTTTTCATCATCACGCAAGCTATTTAGCATTTTAGATACTATTTTTTCAACTCAAAATCTATTTCACGTTTTGTGCTGGTATTTTAAAAGATATCTTTTGTCCTCCAGTACGTCATAGGAAATCATCCCGTGGCAATAGAACAACAACGCAGCATCAGAGAAAATATCATTTTTAGAGGTACATGTGTATTTTTGAGATACTAAAACTTTGATACAGTATTGAAAGCTTCTCAGAGTTCTTATCATTATTATCCGAGTAGAAAGGGGAGTTTCGTAAGGGTTTCTCATAAGTTCCTTCAGATTTCCATTGACAGGAGGCCCCTCGGATATCTCGTGGATCGGGATCTCATAAGAAACTTGGAGGAAAAGAAACAGGCAAAAGATGAAATGATTTGGTTCTTTAAACAACATTCCGTAAGAAACTGCCTGTAAGAAACTCTGTCATGAGAGTCAGAAGGTTGAGTAATGTCCAAACACTGGAGGTGCCTCGAAAATAATTCACAGTAGGGCACAAGAGGTGAACCCGTAAGAATCTTTCTTTACTCAGGTAATAAAAAGGATTTTGAGAAACTTTCGATACCAGATCAAAGTTTTAGTATCTCATAAAGATGCATGTTTACTGCCATGAGTTTAAAAAATGTAACACTGATATCTATGTTTGATATGGTGCGGCTTTGCTGTTTGACTGTCAAGGGGTGATTTCCTAATACGTACGGGAGGACTAAAGATATCTTCAATGATATCTGCACAGAATATGAAATTTATTTTGAGGGGCTTTGATAAAAAGTCTTCAAAAAGTTAAATTGTTATTCCTGATGAAAACAAAATGTACATTTCTTCCGCTTGCTGCTATTTGTAGGAAGATTAAACACAGCTTCATTTCATTTCTATTTCAAGTACATGCTACAGTGAAAGACGTCACTGTCTTCTCTTGTGCTCTTATGCAAGATGTATGGGCTGTGAAAATATAGCTATGCGACATTCTGGTTGATATTTTCGGCTTCCACTCCTACAGACTTGTAACTTCTATAGAAGTTGGGAGAAGGATTGGGGCACTGTTTATCGAAATTGGCACATAGCAAATGGGCGCGATTTGGTCGTGAAACTGGGAGTGCATTGCAGTAGAGAAGTGGGTATTTCTCTTCAAAACAGTTGAGGTAGGTTTATAGACCTTAAATTATCAGTTTGTGCTCGCCCTTTGCTAATTTTTGTAGGATTTGTTACGCAAATATGACTGCAATGAGTTTCAAAATACCACGAATCGGCCGATTTTAGCGATCGCATTGTGATACCGAAAACACTTATGGTCTGAGGTATGGAGAATCTTCTCCCGTTGAAATTTTGAAGAAAATTGACATAGCCGAGTGTGCAATGCATTTCTTGGGATGGTGGTCAAAACGGTCAGAAATGGCCTAAAACTTTGCCGTAAAACGCGGAAGTTAACACAACGACGGCACCTGATTGGTCAGTTTTAGGAGAAAATGTGATCTGATCAGAGCGTGGCGAAGAACCCCACGGGAGCTTTGGACAAAAGAAAACACTTGTCCGCTATGCTTTCTTTATATCCGTTGGTTATTAGAAATGTTATTTTGCGATTGGAAATTAGCCATCCTTAAAGTTGAAAATTTAGGTTTATGGTACAATGGTGTACCTCTCGTTTGTATCTCTTTATATACAGATATGGAAGCATTGGATCCAGACGAGAATTTGACGCCACTTGGATACATCTTAGCGAAGTTACCGATCGAGCCTCGTCTTGGGAAGATGATTATACTTGGCTGTATCTTGGGGTATGTAAAATATTCGACGTTGTTGCAGCGTTAGCTGCATGATACTGCCAAAGAATCAGCAAGCTGTTATATCTACCTTGACTCTGTCTGTTTGTGGAAACATGGCATAACCTATTTTTATGAACACGATAACGAAAGGGTCAAAGGCGGTGTCATCAAAGCCATCTTAATTGTCTCTTTTACCATGGGATGAATGCGTGTTTGTCTGACTTTGTCTTGGTCTTCAGACAGTGGGTGGGGGATTCATTTTGTGATGGAGTGCCAACAGGGCTGATAGGACTGCAAGATTGGGGGGTTGTGGGACAGCGGAGGGGGGCAAACGCATCTTGTGTTGCCAACAGAATGAGAAAAGGATTATTACTTTCATTCCATGCCATATGATGGTACAGTTTGTTCCCATTTCCAAAAACGCTGCACTCATTCACTGTCTAGTTAGCAGGTAAAAGGTGACATATCATACCGATGAGTCAAAGAACAGGCCCGACGTTTGAAAGGCTTCTGCTCCATGAGTATATAAGCAACGATATTTTGCAATAGTTGATTGAATAGGCAACATGTTTAATATTGTACAATGTTTCCTGGTTAAAATCGGTCAGTCTGTTCAGATTTTAAAAGGGATTTTCTAAAAAAACTCCCTTCGAGAAATCTTGAAAGACGTACTAAAATTGCAAACAAGTTTCCCTGGTATGTTTACCTCACAGCGGTGACTTGTACATTCTTTTCCACGTGCTATCCTCTAGGGGAACGAAGGGTCTTCCCCCAAGTATAACTTATTCGGGGGAATTTCATTCTCCCAAGAGGACGAACTGCATGACCATATCCAAGTGCCCTCATTGCTAACAAGGAGAACAAAGGGAAGTCTTGCTTGTTGTTTTCACTCGTTTTTACGAGTTTTCGAAAGGGGCTTTCTGCAGAAAATCTCCTATTTCGTCCGATTGTGCCTTTTTGTCCTTGGCTGGTCAACTATCAGTGATCTTGTAAGAAAGGAGACAGCCACGCTAACTTGCAAGTCTTTAAATTCGCTTGTACTAAAATATTTGAGAAAATTATTCGCAAAATGTTCGGATGAAAGAAAGCGGTTTCTGCGCTCATCAGAAGCTGATCTTAAGATACCGCTCCTGAGAACGACCAGTGGCCAAAGGGCTTTTTCTTATCGCGGTGCAAAACTGTGGAACAGCCTAGAAAAAACTACTAAATTGGCCCCCAAACCTTTAAAGAACAGCTATAGTCGGGGATAACTTTAATTCATTTTTACGTTCTCTTTTATTTCCTTAGTTTTGTATGATTTTGTAACTTAGGTAAGGTCAATAATTCTCTTGTTTTGGTACTTATTTCAATCTTTTAAACAGGTCAGGCTGAAAAACGTATATTTAGGAACCTTTTTAACCTGTATAGATATTATAAAATGAAAATGAAATGAAATTAAAGCCGGGTGAATTTCTAAATCTAGTTGGACATATCAGGAACAAAACAACACGGTTTTCAATATCACTGCTTTGATATTTTGGAAGCAGCATTTTTCAGACACCGGGACTTTTATTGACTTACCCGGTACACCATTGGAATGTATAACTTGCAGAGTCTAATATACTGCGCCCCTCACTGGTAATAATGAAAGAGATAGCCGTGGAGGATATAGGGGGTGTGTCAAAACAACTATGCACTTTTGGCGGGCCACGATTAATCGTAAACTGGACCAATTTTGAAGATTTATGACTTAATATTTAGCAAGAAACCTGAATTAGATTCTAGATGCTTTGCAATCATTTTTTGTTTTTAATTTCTAAAGCTGTAAGCTAGTTTCATAAAGTTTCCGTTCTTGAAAACACTAAAGTGATTAAAGAACGTCGATCAAATCTTCCAAAAACTCAGTATGAATGGGCAAAGAGAATACTTTTTGTGGTGATTAGGGGATTCAGAAATTCATATGTGTAGTTTGCTGCACGAGCGTTGGTTCAACCATTTGGCCCGTTGTGAACTTATGTAGTATTGGCAATGACTTGCCACGCCAAGGCGCTCCACATACCACCAATTAAACAAAAGGCTATGTTTGGTTGGCCTCATGCCGCTTCCCTATTTGTCTTCTCCCTTGGTACTGTAACGTGGCCTGCTTCAAAGCTCCATTTCAGATTGAATTACAAAGGAAAAGGCACTTCTCCGACATTAAATTCTTGACAACTAATGCTAAATTGGCACACTTTCTCACACTAATATCGTCAAGCAAACTGCAACTGCCTCAAATTTATGCTGTCGTTGGAGGAGAAAGAGCAGGTACGTAGCAGGTGTACGTGACGAATCGGTAAAAGGAGCCGATAAGAAACTTACCTCTGACCTCTGTAGAAGCAAATCCAAAGTTGCGTTGGATTGTCGAGACTACCATCGGTCCTCCTTTTCCCTTAAACAACATTTGCCAGAGCTCGTTAGAAATACTGGCTTTCGTAAAGGACAGCGAGGATTGACTGCTAATCATGATGATACTGATTGATCAAAACATATCTAATACCCACAATGGATTATTCCAGCTACCCAGTTTCGTGCTCGGTAACTTATTTGGATCTATTGTGCTCATCTCGCCATGACAGTGATAAAGTTTGTTTATTTACTTTTCTCCGTTCCTCCAATCATACCGAGGATACTCATTCTCTCACTTTTTTCAAGAGCAAATTGCTTGGAATCATCAGACTGGTGAAAAACCCTATGTACAATGTCTATAATTTTTTGGATATCAGGACACTAACAAGGCTTCAAGTTAGCTTCAGTCCTCTGAATGAACACAGATTTCGGCATAATTTTGACTGCTTGAGTCCAGTTTGTATTAGTCGTACAGGAAAAGGAGATAATGAGCATTACTTCCTGCATTGCCCCCAGTTTACAGCTCAGCGCCAAGCTTTCCTCTGTCAAGTCTCGGATGTCGGATAGGATCTTGCTAGCATGAACTCAAAGGATCTTTTTCATTTGTGATTTTATGGGAACCCAAATGACAGCACCTTTGCAAACAGAATCATCCTAGAGGCAACTTTTTTTCATCAAAACTTTGGACGTTCAATTAAACTTCAGGATGAGGCAAGCGACGACAATCATTGTGAATTTTTTAATCATCATTAATCAGTTGAAATCATGTTTGACAGATCCAGTAAATTGAGACAAATCCATGGTAAATTAAGAAATTAAGAAAATTAAGAATAAGACATAATCAGTACGTTTCGAACCATACTTGGTTCATCTTCAGCAAATAATTAGGCGTTAAACGGTAATTTGTACCCTAAGACAAACAAGTAATTTGAGGTAAACAAGCGTGAGTAACATTTCCTACGCGAGGGGGAACCCGGGGCCTAAGTCCCAAGTGAATAAAAAGGCACATCAAAAGAGAACTAAAGGGATAGAGGACTGCTGGGAATTGAGTTCAGGTCGATCTCGTAAAATCAAAAGGCTTTCGTGAATAAGCAAGTCAAATTCATTATTGGCTCTGTCCAAAATAGAGAAATCATTAACCGACGCGGCGTGTCCTGATTGGTTAATATGATCCCTGATGGCAGAGGAACTCCCTTTTATTTGAAGACCAGCTTTGTTGATTCCCAAGTGCTCTCTGCATCGAGTAATCAAATTACGTGATGTTTTTCCATAGTACGAGGCATGGCAGCCAGGACACTGAAACTTGTAAACAACCGAAGAGCGCATGGTAACAGGAAAGCGGTCTTTAAACGGAAAGAGGGATCCAATGCATTTTGGGGACCGAAAAATAACCCTCAGTTGGATATTTGGATAGCATTTTTTAATGATTCTACTTAGCCTAGTCTTGATTTGCAGACTGTACTGCCCAAGGAAAGGAATGCAAAATAAGAGGGGGACTTTATTATCCGCCTCTTTTGGGGGGTTGGACCTAAATTGGCGATCCATAAATTTCTTGATAATACGATCAATAAGGCTCTTAGGGAAGCAATTCTCAGTCAAGATTTTCTTGATGCGAACAATTTCTTCATGGAAATTGCGGTATGAAGAGCAAATGTGGAAGGCGCGATAAACTAGAACCCTAACTAGGTTAATCTTATACTTGGTAGGGGCTAGGCTAGAGAAGTCAGTATAAAGACCAGTAAATGTCTTTCTCCTGTATAAGCTAGTTGAGAAAGTATAATCATCATGAGTAACAAGTACATCCAAAAATGGCAAAGCATAATCCGACTCTAATTCATAAGTAAATTTAATATTAGGATGTTGACGATTCATAAATTCAAGAAAACTATATATATGATCTCTATTTCTAAATAAGCAAAATGTATCGTCAACATACCTACGATATAGTACAGGCTTATATTCAGAAGGACAGTTGGCTAGATATTTCTTTTCTAGAACATTCATAAAGATGTTAGCAAGGGTTGGCCCAAGAGGTGACCCCATAGCAACACCATCAATTTGGTTAAATGGTTTTTTGTTGAAGACAAAATGAGTGTCCTTAACTGCAAAAGTCAGTAATTTACGAAACTGTGAAGGGTTGAGAGAACAGTCCACAGTGTGCCCAGGGTGGGAAAAAACTGATTTTTGAGTTTTTGATTTTGAACCTGCAAAGGGTATTTTTCAATTGCACATATCTTATAGTACGAGGTGCAAAAAACTAGACTTGAAAATATTCAGGCATTCCGGAGCTACAGCACTTCAAAGTTACGAGTTTCACGAAACTTAATTGAACGACTTCTTGCAGCAGCTTTTCGTCCAAAAAAGTGCACAACTAAGATTATTTCACTGAATCGCTTCCCCTCAAGTTACAACAATGGCAATAGGCTTATTCAAAAGCTGAAGAAATAAGCTTTCCAGCTATCACCAAAAAATTTGATGCCGACACAGAAATAATTTGAATATTGTGAGTACACTTGTGATTTAGAAAATTTTTTTTATCCTTCCCATCTTTTGTAACTGCTCCTTACATTTCATAGATTTCAAAGGATACGCGTCATTGCGGAGATGTACGGTTGCTTTCTTGCTATTTCATGCACTTTGAAGGACTAGAGAATGCCATGTTCGCTTCAGGGGGGATAAGGGCAAAAAGGTGGGAATGTTTTTAAGGAGGGTGCTTCTGGGCATCAAATCGCTGTTTTGCTCTTCTGTGCTCTGTTCATCTTGCATTAATCTGTAGGAAGATTTTTTCGATACGACGATGCTTTCCTCGATATACTAGCAGCCTTAGCTCGTCTCAAATTTTAATCAAAAAAGGAGGTTGATGGGCAGGGGGTTGGAGGAGCAAGGTGGCCTAATGACGGTTGGCAAGTGCAGTATTGTTTGAAACATGAAAAATGGGAGATTATTCATTGTGCAATCACCCAAGCTAACACTAGGTCTCCCCGAAGAACGCATACTGCAGCTTTGTGTCACACAAGAAAGTACTTTATTTTATCACTTTTTTGTTCCGCACTAGTAGCTTTTGACTAGGCTTTGATTTGATAAGTCGCCGGAACTTTCCACTGTACTGTTTTCTGTGTTCATTTTCTGGGAGATTATTCTCTTCGATGAAACGTTGTGCAGCCAATTTAAACTTTTTGCTCTTTGCAGAACTTTTCAAAAGGCTGCTAGTTGCTTTAAGATACAGATCATAGGATTTCGTATTCAAAACTTCCATCGTGTCTGTTTTGCTCAAATTTGTTTCTTTTAACTGAAAAACTGAATGAATAATATCTGCGATGCACCAAAACTGTTTCGTGAGGGAATTATTGGTATTCAATGAGTTAATCACTCCTCATAGTAGTGGAAACCCAAGACAGTTATTTCTCTACCTGTATTTTTTGCAATTAACATCAATTTTTCAAATTCAAGAATTGTATTTAAAGAAATGTGTAAAAAATTAATTACTTGCTTCAAAGTAAACAAGTAAAACTTCACTTTCTTTATCGTAAACAACTCACTTCCTAGAAGTAAACAAGTAACTTTTATACAAACCAGTTCACAAGTTTTTCTTTCTTTGTTGTGATTATCTTGAAATGATAATATTGAAACAACCTCATTTTTGAACAATTTACGTAATAAAGAAAACATTTTCCGAAAATGAAGATATCATGGAAAGAATGACATGAAACAACAACACATTGGGGATATTCCGTTCTGCAGGCCTCGTAAACGTAAGTTCTGTTCACAAAAGCGTGTTGTTTTACCACTGCTGACTCTTGATGAACACTTACAACCTCCTTGGAAATTCCAGCGATGAATTTAGTACTGTACTATTTTGTCAAAAATGACCAAATAAGGAAATTGGCCCCAGGCCCCCCATATTTCGGAAAATTGAAAAATATCACTAATACCATATCCTCCTTTAGAAAACCTTTCTAACGTGCCGTCAACCATATTTTTATCGGTTTTCTTTCTCGCGCTATGAATTTATTCTCAAACTTGGTGATCTGGGCACACTGTGCAGTCCCTATACTCCAAGCTTTCAGTGTCTTCAAACAATAATTCAATGCACAAGTCAATGCATTCATCCAGTGGAATATTAGTAAATAAGCTGGATACATCGAAGCTAGCCATAACAAGATCTTCATCCTTGTGAAAGGATGTTATTTCAGATACAAAAGAAAAAAAAAGAAAAAGTTTCTGGTAAAACAGCAGCCTAACCCTTCTTGTTTTCTTATTGACTGAGGGGCTGCCAGAATTTGTGTGGGCTGTCTCTGCTCATCGGATTGCTGCTGCGGGGGGGGGGCGTTGGCTGAGGGAGTCTATGATTAGTTGAGAAGTTAGTTTTTTCCTCGTGGTCAGATATCTGCACTATTGTTCCATTCTCCTTGCCGATACTCTCGTGGTTGTGGTTTGGTGGGTGGCTGGCCGTTTGTGTGGGTTTTGGGTGGTAACTCAATTTTGCCTTAATTTTTATTTTGTCTTGATTTAGCATGTATTTGTACCTTACTTTTCTTGTTTCTTTTTTTCTTGTTAATTTACAGTTGATATTTCATAGAACATTGTAAGTGGTATTTGTAGTGAGGACTCGGTGACCCTGCGTCTTTCAACGCTACAAATGCCATATTATGTTGTATTAATATTGTTGGTTTTAAACTTTTGATTGATAGAAAAAATCATTCCGAGCTTCTAAACAATCATCAACACACAGGATCAAATGCACCAAGTAACATCGCGAAAAGGCATTCAAAAACAGCAGTGAAACCTTGTTTAAAAGCAATGAAAAACCAGTTGAATCTTGTTTAAAAGCAACGGCTTCTGGACGACACTAAAGTTTACCTGCCTCTTTTAACTCACGCTGTGAGTCAACCACATTTTATATGGACGGTATTGCCAGTGGAAATTCTTCATTCAGAAATGATCCCGTTCGTTATGTTATTGGCCTTCCTTTTTTCGTTTTAGCGTTGGTGATGCAGCATGTACAATAGCGTCAAGTACGTGTTTCCCTGAGCCATTTGAGACACCATCGGATCGTCGCAGACTGGGATGGGTACACAAAAAATTTGCTGGCAATCGCAGTAGTGATCATCTTGCACTTCTAAGCGCTTTTCAGTCATGGGAAGATGCAAGGTATGACCCACTCTTTTCCGTCCTACGTAGTGTAGTGTTTTATCGTCAATTCCGTTGAAAAAATTCAGGTTTCACTCGACATTGTAGGGTTGAAATTTTGATCTAAATGCTGATTTTAATCTATAGTTTGAGAATTGATTAGAATAAGAGAAGCCTTTCTCCGCTTTGCAGTCGTGCTTCTACCGGGAAATCTTGTAATGCTAGGCAGCAGGAGGCCCAGATGATTCACTGGACAAAAATGAGTCTTGGATTTCAAAATAGTTAATTGCAATACCTTTCTGTCTTGTTAGTTGCACACCTCTACTGATGTGTTGTTCATCCAGCATATTTACTTCTCCATTGCTGAATTGTTTGAATGCAAGGATTTTAAATGGAGTAGCTAATACAATACAATATGAATAGCACAGGGAGTGAAACTTATTTTAATACCAAATCCAACAAGGTGTTTTGCTTTCATTCGCAATCTGGCATCCAAGCTCCAGATTTGTGCTACGTGATATCAAAATGCTCATTGATCAGCGCTACACTTTCTAAGACTTTGTTTCTTCGTCTGCAATGCTTAAAATCAAGGTTTCTGTATCACTTCGGTTTCTTCTCTCTTGATTGTCACACACTTGACGTATTGCATATAAGCTATTCATCATTTGATTCGTCATTGAGCGCAGAGTATTTATGTGCCAAAAGAATAAAAATATTTAAGATCTGTGGTTTATACACTCGATAACGCGAAAATTGACGGCTTTCCTCTCCATAACCCCTCTATGCTCCCCTAGGTAAGTTTTGTGTAAACCTCCATAAGATATTGGTATTCACGAACCATTGATGGAGCAAGGTATATCCCTAATTTCTTTTGCATGATGAAAGCATTTTTCCCTACACCCCCTTGCCTCGTTTTGAGACTCATTCAAATGTTTAATTTGGCCCTCCAAAACATGTATTGCTTGGGGTTTTTGTATTTTTCAAAAACCAAACTTTGACAAAATTGAAAATGGAGTTAGGAAACCCAACTTTGTCATCAAAACAGAAAATCTAGGTCTAACTTAAATCTGTCTCCGATCTTAAATTTAGATCTTTGTGCCTTTCTTTGTTCAAAAGAAGCCCAAAGCATGCAGTAAATCTTGACCCTATGACCCTTAAGTGCCGATGAGAGTTAGGATCCAGAGGGTCATCTAACACACTATAGAAAGTCTCTTTTTTGTTTTCATTGCTCAGACCATATGAGCATTTTCGGCAGAATCGTTCTTTGAACATGTTTCAGCGTCAATGATGCTCGCAGAAATGCAGATTTTGTTTTTGTATGGTTTTTTGTAATATATTTCCATGGAAAACAAAGAAATAACATCAGTTATTTGGTGTTCTCTCAACTGTCTCAATCATCCTGAAATCTGTACATATTTACTAGATATTTACTGTATACTTTTTCAACACATTTCTATTTGCAATCCTTGCAAGAACGCTACTAGATAGAAGTATTCACACGATAATATGAAAAGCTTTTGGAAACAAGATTTTTTGGTATTTCTGAAAAAATACGAACAGTTTATCCGATAATCGGTGAAAATATCATCACATAAATATTATCTTGAGGCGGATGGATCTTATTGGCCCTATTTATGGGTGGGAAACAGTAAAAGCAACCTTTTTGCTGTTTTGTTGGTGACTGAAAGGCCCAAAGGACTTAAAGATCCAAAGAGAAGTTGATGACGATTGAGTCGTAAGCCAACAGATCATCGTGAAATTTAAATCGTTCAGGCTGTATGCACTGGCAGCGTACACTGGCAACGTACACTGGCAACGTATAGCCTTTCTTTTTATCATAGATTACAATAACTCCGGAATGTCCCTTTATGTGACTGATTGCCCATACTTCATGCTTTTTTATTCAAGTTTAGAACTTTAATATTAAACACGTTTGTAAACGAGAATTTACCAGATGCACTCATTTAGACAAAGACCTAGCATCTCATGAAGCATGAAGAATAATTTCAAAGGAACCTGTTCTCTGATTTGAAGAATTTTGTGTCGTTGCACCAAAAAGGCCTCCCTTGTCAATCAAACTTCAAACGGTAGTAATTTCCAAAGTTTTAATTTCTTCCCTCTAGTTGCAGCCACGGAAGTGTCTGAATTGAGAAAGAATCTCGCTCATGTTTATTCAAAATGCTCGATTGCCATTGACTTCCATCACTGCTTTGCATGTTTAAGATTTTAACAGATTTCTGCCAATTGTACGTGGATATCGATCGATCCGGATTCTGGAGGATTAATTTAAAGGTTTATTTACCCGATCGCGACCATTATATGATGAAGGCAGCGGAATTTCACGACGAGTGGTTACTGATTTGCATTACACCTGCCATTTAGTTCTTCGAAGTACATCTTAATGTTTCTTGAATTTGCAGAGAAGTTGGTGAAGATGCTGCGAACCATTTCTGTGAAAATCATCAGCTAAATATGGCAACCCTGCGCATGACATCCGATGCAAAGGTTGATTTTTACATTCTTTGAATAGGTACTAAGGATCAATGATGTAATTCGTGATTGATCAACTCCTAAGTGATTGAGTCAGAATTGCCTTCGTTTCTCTTGTTGCATAAAGCGGTATAAGAAATAATTAGAAAATAGTAAGCAACAGAAAGCTGCAGCTGAAGGTAGATGGAAGAAAGGAAAAGGAATACGGAAAATTATGCCATGAGACGAAAATCAAAATTAGACGATGTGCAAGATTGGACAACTAGCTGAAGGGCTGGCAGACAACGGATGGGTCTACGAATACAATCAAAATTGCTTTGCATTAGAGGGTAGATGGCTCAAAAATGGAGAGACTTTGTAGTTTAGACCCTTACATCTTGGTCAAATTGCATATTTTACAATGCTTGTATCAGCCATCGTCAAAAGAGAGAAGTGTTTACTAGGCACTAACTTATTCTTCTTGCATCTCTCTCTTCCCCGCTCCTGCTGTGTTGCAGTGTACAGTATTAACTATGACGAAATTGAATTTTTTTCTTTTAGATGCAGTTGAAAGATCTTTTGTGTAATCTTGGATTTCCTGATGGTACGTAGCATACTATAAGTTGGTGTTCTACAGTTCCTTTAGACAACTACAGACCTTCTTGACTTTTCTTTGCTGCACTCCAAGCCTGGCTTTAGAATCAGAAGCAATAGTTCTTTGTTTCTAGCACCAATTTATTAACGATAAACAAAAAACCGCTTTGCCATAAGGGAAATCGCGATACATATATTGCCATATGGGAAAGTATTTCGTCGCTAAGATGTGACACTGGAAGTGCTCAAGCGCGATTCCGGCTGGTCGGGATAATTTTTTCTTATATGAAAACTGGTGCTTTATCATATGATTGGGTTCTTGGCTCAACCATTGCACATTTTCCATATCAATTAGCTGCTTTATCCGTTCTTTGCTTCGTAAACATATTTTTCTCAAAGATTCAATTCAGTTTGATAAAACAAATAGAAATGTTTTCCAATTTGTCCGTCAATAAATATGATTGTAGGTCAAAAATGTGTTCTCGACTCATGGCGCTGCAATTCAAAGAAACTGGCAGTACAAAACCTTTGAAGGTTACAAATACATCTTCCATCTAGGACATTTAGTCAAAAGCAGGCAAAACGGCAATTGCCCTTAAAAAGTGTTTGCTGTCCTTTCTGAAGATTTACATGGGGAACGAAAAGATTTTAAATGGAACCAGATTCTCTTTGTAAAGAAAATGAAAATATCTCGCCTTTTCAAAAGTCTTCGTACTTTTAACAAGAAGAGTGATATAACTACCGGATATCTAAAAAACTACCCCTTCTTCAGGAAACAAGGGAACGAAACGATAAAATATCGGGCTATTGATCTTCAGCTGAAATGCACATATCTTGCACTTAAAAAATCGTCTTCCAAACACTGGAGATGTAAGTCTACAAAGCCTAAATTTGGAGTGCACTTGAGATCAGAATTTTTGTCGTGATTTAATATCACAGGCATTTTTTGCAAAAGAATTTCAACTTTGATCTTTAGTTTTTTTCTTTTGAAGGGAATTCTACTTTTAAATGCTTCAATTTTTCTACAAATGAACGTTCCTTCGAGAATCGGTCCGTGCATTACATGCCGTCCTAAGTGTTATTTGTACCAAAGAAGAAGAAAAGGAGCACATGAGCGCTTATTTGGAGATGTCGCACGACTTTTTCATCCTTGCCTCGTTTTATTGCATTCATTTAATCAGGGCAATGTCCATAGGTCTTTTATTCTTTTCAAAGGGGAAAAAAGGTTAAAGTTTGCAGGTGCTTATGATAATGTCCTTGATACAAATCATGGCTAGGCCCTATTAAAACCTCTGGCTTCGAGTACACTGTAAATTTTGACTTTGCGAGCATGTATCTTCGGTGTTTGATGGACTATTTTTAAATGCAAGGTATGTAAACCTAAGTTGAAGATCAATAAAGCTAGCTGTTCACTCGAACAGTAATGAGGTCTTATTTTTTCTTTCCAATTTCCAGTCAAAACGGGGTACTTTTGAGACACCTGGTTTAACGGCTTTGTAATAATAGTAATAATAAATGGCATTTATATTGCGCCATTTATCCACACTGCTCAAAGGTGCATTACATGATTTACGTAAAACTAATAAGGTAATATCATATAAAATGATTACAAGGAATGCTAAAAATTATTGGCAAAAATAAAATCTAATCAAAATATTCTTTAAACAAATGTGCCTTTAGTCTAGACTTAAAAGTTTCTAAAGAATCCGTTGCTCTCAATGCATAAGGCAGTTTGTTCCAAAGATGAGGAGAGGCACTTATAAAGGCACGATCTCCAGCTGTAACAAGCATTGTCCTTGGTGTTTTAATTTTCAAATTATCATCGGTAGATCTTGTCCGTCTTGCTGCTGCTCTTAATGTCACCAACTCAGTAAAGTATTTTGGTGCAGGATTGTTGATGCATTTATAAGTTAATACTATGATCTTGTATTTGATCCTATTTGTTATTGGCAACCAGTGGAGTTGTTTTAACACTGGGGTTTTGTGACTATGTCTGTTCGCACCGGACAAAATCCTGGCAGCAGAATTCTGAATTTTTTGCAACTTTTGTAACTCAGACACTGGCAAACCATATACGAGAGAATTGTTGCCATCTAGCCTAGATGTGACAAAGGCAGGTATGGCTTTTTCAGCAGCTTCCTTTGTAAAATACTTCCGAGCTAGGCGGATATTGTACAAGTAATACCAAGTAATACCTTTGTTGCGAATATCAAAAATTTACGGATGGATCTTAGACAGTCAAATAAAATATCATGCCCTTAGCTCCTTTTCTCATCTTCTATGTGGATTTTAGTGGGCTATGGAACCTAACATGCAATCATGTAAGGCATGGAAACCTGTTAAAAGACTTGAAATAATAGTAGCCTGCGTGCAGTGTCGACTTTCCTCCTGGTAAGTCGAGTCTGTGCAACAAAGTAGGATGAGCCTTTCCATGATTCAGCAGAAATGCAAGACTCCTTTTAATTGACTTTCTGCGAGTGATGACTTTCTGCGTTCAAACTATTTCGATTGCAGACATAGAGAAGGAAGTGGCTTCGCGCAGCACTTCTTTTCGCCAAGTTTTTCATGTATCCCTTACTTCGAAATCTTGTCTTGGAAATAATACCGCAATGGTTCCGTTTGTAGATTGTTGATAGTTGGACTGTAAGAATCCCACTTGAGGAAATAAGGAGAACATCTGTTCAATCAGTCACTTTTGGCCACTGAATTGCGGGTTGTTTAAAACAATCATTGACTTGTGTTGAGTAAGGGAATCTCATTGGTAAAAGACCTTTTTGCACCAAAAAGCTGAGCCAACTTTGCCATTTGCTTCTGCTACTATTTATGCCATTCCGTTCCAGATACCTAATCTGTTCCCCTGGCTCCTTATCTTCTGTCTGTCTTGCTTTTCCTGTGGAAAATTTGTGAGACAAACGGATAGCTCACGTCAACTCTATCCTCTAAGGACTGGGTCCTACTGTGTGATGAACTATAATTTCTTTCAGCGTCGTTACGTTTTCAAAGTCTTCAAATACTTTTAAAGTTCATCTTGCACCGCGAACGTCATTTGACTGTAAAGCCTGTTTTGCCTTGGTCAGAAAGAGTTATAATCAAAATTTGCTCCCAGTGCACTATACAATTTCTTCGCATATTGAAAAGTGGCAACGAGGAGGCGATTTTAGCTCATCATGCAGTTGGAACCTGCCTTTAATGCTCTTGACTTATCTTAATTTTCACGTTTATTTGATCTCCTTTTTGATTTAAATGTCCACTTTTTAATCAAAGAATTGGCTTTGATGTCAGCGAATGTGTAAATAAGCCAAGTAAGTGTAACCAGTAAGATAAATGGCCTAAAAGTGAAGAAACTTTGAACAAGTTAAAATTCAACGAAATTTGTTTCTTATGCTAACCAACCTTCTCCTGAATATGATCTACAAAAACGGCCTAGTCCTCTTAGGGGCCCTCCTCCTCCCAACGATCCATTTAACATTAGATATAATACAATCCAATACTAAACATAAGACGACGCAGACAAAATACGCAACAAAGCATGACAGTGAGACAAGTCACGCTCATTATGTCCCGTTCAATTCCTACCCTGACCATCCCCCTGAGAAGACTAGGGATGAACAAAAATTCATGCACAAATGCCCAGAGGGCCGAGGAAATTCATTTGGCGAATGCTCAGGGACCGGGTACTGAGAAATGGCACATTTTTAGTAGCACATTTATTAGCAAAGACACCCAGCACCGTCAAAGGCCTCGGGGCGGAGGAAAATTGTCAGTCAAATCACCGGGGCCGGGAAATTTTATTTTCAAATTCCCGAAGTGTCGCGGGTGGATGGTAAAGGCAGGAATTGAACGAGACATTAGTGTAATTCGTGTAATTGATTAGCGTTTTATCTTTTCTTCGTAGCCTCTGCAGATCTTTAGATTTTTGTTTGCTCAATTGCAGATTGTATGCATCCACAACCGTTCAACTACAGTGGACCGGACGCTGCTCTTGATTTGGTAGGAAATCTTCTCATACCGGGTCACCCAATGAAAGGCTTCACGAGCTAATTCACAACCAGCCTTTTGAAATCAAAATTTATTGACAAATGCTTTGTGTCAGATAAGTTGAAAGGCATGACCATCTTTGAGAATTCCAGATTTCTCATTTAGAGTGAAATAATCGCCATCACTTTCCAGTCAAGATTTTGCGAAACTTGACATAGAGGTGGGCAATATGATTGACCTCTGTTCCTTATTCAAATTTCGTGCTTCCATGCTAATTTGAAATTCCTCTTTTTCCACATCTTCAAGTGCCTTGACTGAAGGACGGAAAAAGAAGGGGTTGATTTGCGAATTGAATGAATTCCTATATTTATAGAATTGATTTTTCACTTGGAAGTCACAACTTAAACTGACAAAGCAACATCTCGTAAGATAGCTAAGTCCTGTACCTACACAGTGATATCTCTTTTTGTTTTTGTTTCATGATGTTGTATGCGATCTTGCTCATAAGGTTTTTTTTTGGTTCACCCGGTAGACTGAGATTCTACAATGTTTTCAAAGCTCTGCCCGCGCTGATTAGCACGGACAGCCTGCTTTCAGATATCCCTCCTTCCAGACATTGCTCTTGGACCACTTAGGTCCATCGAGATTCTGTTAAAAAGTATAGCGTTATTGATATTCTTGGCAATCATAAGATGTGTTAAACAAAACTGTTTGCTTTCCCGAAAGCCGTGAAAGCAAAAAAATTCGTTTGATATATCTTTCGATTGCCAAGAATATGAGAAGTATCATCCTTTTTACAGAGTTTCTACAAACCGATTGGTCGCTGAGCAATTAATAAGTTTGCAGAGAGGGGATTTCTGAAAATCGGCTATCCGTGGTCATCAGAACGGAAAGTAGAATCAACTTAAAATCCGTCTTAAATAGTCCAAAAGTGGCCAAAAGGATAATACCTACGGTGGTTTCCCACGAAAATTTACCCCGTAGGGATTTCACTATAATTTACCCCACGAAAATTTTTTACTCTAGTGTTCCATAAAGTTGTAAAAAAGGATTGCTATGAATAACTTAAAGGCAAAGAATAACTTAAGAATAACTTATTCATTGATCCTCCAACTTAAATGATTCTGCAAGGCTGAACAGAATGCTGAGAGATTCTCAGGGAGGGATGTATCACTCCACGAAAAGCCATACGAAATTTTTCCGGATCTAAAAATTCCTCGATTTTTGGACCAGATTTCCGGATTTTCTACATGTAGCTGATTTTTCAAATATTTCATCTTTCTGCCATGAATTTTTCCAGTGTCTAGTCACAGGCATCTTCTGATCACAGGTTTCAAGCCAAATGTTTGGTGAGATGTTTGGTGACATGGTAGCTCTGTTTGACCACCAACCCATAACATGAAACAAAATCAAAATATAAAGTTTGATAAATGTTTTGTGAAGTGTTTGATCGGTTTGACCGGAGCTTAAGCTACTAAATAATCAAGCAAATGTATCTAACACTGGGAGGGGGGAGGGGTCGTCAAATATTTTGTGTTCTCGTTTGCTGTCTCATCCCCTACGATCCCTTCTATTCTTTTTTGTAATCTTTCTTTCATTTCCTCTTTCCATTTATGTTTAATTTCCTTGAAGTTGTCTCAACTTTTGCATCAACGTCATTGAGGGGTGTATCACTCTTCCAAAAGGTTTTTAAGATAATATGATTGTTAAGGATTTCCACAGATCTTCATTTAAAACGGAAGGATTCTTGCCAGGTGTACGAGATGTTTACAGAGGGATACGCCCCTCGCATGTCATACTCGTTTGCAACAGTTTCAAGTTCTGTATACCTTCAATTAGGCAGACTATTATTTAAGTAGTGCCTGCTTTACTAATCTTGAATTTCTTGATGTTATGAATCAGTAGTATTATGCCATTTCTTGTATTGTATCATTGGATGTGTGAGGGACAGGAATTATGTAAGTAAAACTATTCACGTACACACATCGCATGAGCGACGACTCATGTACCCCCGTCCAAGTGGGTGGAACTGTAAAAGACCAAAATAATATTTTTTTGTAAGTAATGAATCGTACGCGGGAAGAGAATCAGAGGGAGAACGAGTGCTACAAAAGTAGGCAGGAATAGAACTTCTCCTCGACCGTGTAAGAATTGAGTTTTTATTGATGTGTGTGATGTTGATGTGAATTCTCGACCAATTTTGTTTGTCACTCTCACAACGACCTAGTTCTTGGGCATGACATTTTGGTAGCAGAGGGTAGTTACCACTCATTTGTGGTAGTTAAATGGTATATTCACGAAGGCCTGAGGTTTATGATGTTGTGAGTGACTTACAGATTTGATAAAGACAAGTAGCCGTGAAAAAAAATGGAAGAGCTTCAGTTGTTAATCGAGAAGAAACTGTTTGAGATCCCGATGGATAAACTGGTATGTGTTGCAAATTATCTGAAGATTACCGTCGACGAAGACAAATCAATGATTTACATCATTCGGAAAGTACGAGAATGCATCGAGAAAGCTTTAAAGGCATTGCAAGAGGCAGAAGCACCTGATGAAAAACTCGGGGAATATCTAAAGGATATACTCGCAGTTATGTCAAAGGATCCACCACCACTGGAAGGAGAAGAAAGTACTGATGACGATGAGACAGAAAATGAAGTGGCTCAAGCGAAGCAAGATCTTGAAATTTTGGAAGGAGAATTCGCGTTACTACTGGCGAAACATGAGAAGAAAGTTGCGGAAGCAAAAGAGCGTCTTGGTTTGTTAGGAAGTAGTAAACGTAGATCTTCCACCCAAAATTTTGCCCCAAGCCCTCGTCCTGGGGATGATGTCAAGTTTGATCCTTTTCATGGTAACCTTTCTATGAAAAACGTTGTTCGAATCAAAGAGTTCAAAATAACTGGCGTTATTTCAAATGAGAAAAATCGTTTGTCTTATACCAGCCTTAACAAACAAATTGAGAGTGCCATAGAGAGAGGTTACCCTGAACGGGAAATCATAGATGGAATAATTAATGCGGTTTCACCTACCCTTCATTTGAAATCGTATTTAGAGAGTATTAAGTCATTGAGTCTTGCGCAACTACGACAAATTCTTCGTAGTCATTATTGTGAGAAGTCTGCGAGCGAAGTGTACCACGAATTAACAAATATCGTGCAAGAAGCGAATGAATCACCTCTAACATTCTTGATGCGTGCTTTAAAATTGAGGCAACAAGTTTTGCTAGCTAGCCAGGAGCGTGATTCTCAAATCAGATACGATCAGAATTTAGTGCAAAGTGTTTTTGTCAATGCTGTGGAGACCGGTTTGTCAGATGAGGCAATAAGGACACGTATGCGCCCCTTTTTGCAGACCCCAAATGTCACAGATGAAACGCTCATCAAAGAAATCAATATCGCTTTATCAACAGAGAATGAAAGGCAAAACAAGTTTGGGTCAAGAAAAAAGGCTCAAAAATCCAACGCAACAACAACCGCTTCAGTTAGTGCTCCCCCGTCAAAACCAACGGAGCAAAAAGCAGGCAAACAAAACCCCTTGCAAGCCACTTTGGAAGCTATAAAAGCGGATGTTGATGTGTTGAAAGAAGCCATTCAGTCAAAGTCTTTTAACAAAGAAGCCAAAACAGGGTTTCAGAGGCCAGCGAGGCCCCCGTCTCTTTGTGAAGCTTGTCAAAATAAAGGTGAAACCGACTGTGAGCATTGCTTCATCTGCGGATCCTCTGAGCACTTTGCTCGTGGATGCAAAAAGCGCAAATCGAAGCAGGGAAACCAGAAGCGGCTTCATCGGGGGGACGCGGTGTAGCCAAGGAAAAAGAACAGTCCCACCAGTATTGTAACTTTTGCTGCAAAAACATTGATTCGAAATTCTCCTCGTGTGAACAATGTCAAACGGTTCATTATTGCAGTAAAAATTGTCAAAAGAGACATTGGAAAACTCATAAACCTTTGTGTGAAGCTTTGAACACATTATCGAAAATCAACGAAAACGAAGGTAGAAAAAGTTCATTTGTTACCCACTTATCAGCGAAACAACAAAACAAAATTTCAAGTATAGTTGGAAAGAAATGCGAAGTCTCTTGTCGATTGGGCAAAATTGAATCAACTGTCGTGTGGGATACAGGGTCCCAAGTTTCAATTTTGTCAGACAAATTTTTACGAGAAAACTTTCCAAACCTTGAACCGCACGAGCTGTCTGAAATTCTAGACGAAGACTGTGACTTGAAACTGATGGCTGCCAACAATACCCCCGTACCGTACACTGGATATGTTGAAATTGAGTTCGAACTTTTGAATGAAAATAGCGTAGGTGCTTTGCCAGTATCTTTTCTGGTATCAAAGGCCGATATCACCAATCCAATTATCGGGTATAACGTTATCCAAGAAGTGATTAAACAGATGTCAAAGGGCAATACAACTGACCTAAAAAGTATCATGCCGAATGAATTGATGATAAATTCTGTTCAGAACTCTTTTCAACAGATTAGCAAGCAAAATGCAGAAGCCCTCATAAATCTGATTTTGGACAGTTCAAATGATGAATTAGCTTGCACAAAATCTCCTAAAGCGAGTATTTCAATACCTCCCAAAACGTTAAAACGTCTCAATTGCCGTGGAAATGCTGTGATAAATGAACACAAAACACCCGTTCTTTTCACCCCAGATGAAATTCGGGCATGGCCCCCTGGACTTGAAATAAATGAAACGTTAGCCACCATTTCTAAAGGAAAGAGTTTTCGAATAAACATCGAGATTTACAACTGTACTGACCACCCAATTTTACTCAAAGGCCGAACTGTACTAGGTCGTGTTGAGCTGGTTAAATCTATAACACCCTTTGAGGTTCAGTTGCAAGAAGAGTCTCATTCTCATGCAAAGGCCAAAGTCAAAACAGACAGTGCATCAGTTTCAGTTGATGTTAAGGAGGGAATATCTGATAAGGTTAAGGAGGAGAACAACGACTTTTTGAGTCAGTTTGATTTAAGTTCTTTAAATGATGATCAAAAGTCCCGTGTTTCTAACATGTTAATCGAAGAATCAGATTCATTTTCTAAAGGGCAAGATGACATTGGGTGTGCTGAAGATTTTCAATTATCGATAAACTTATCAGATCAGACACCTGTACAAAAAACTTATAACGCCATTCCAAAGCCTTTGTACACAGAAGTAAAACATTATATCGAAGATTTACTGAATAAAGGGTTCATTACAAAGTCGCGATCAAACTATTCGAGTCCAGTTGTTTGTGTGAGGAAAAAAGATGGCAGCTTGAGATTGTGCGTGGATTATAGACAGTTGAACGAGCGAACAATCCCGGACAGACATCCCCTCCCCCGAATTAAGGACACATTGGAGAGTCTCGGAGGGAACCGTTTCTTTACCCTATTAGATCAAGGCAAAGCCTATCATCAAGGGTTTGTGCGAAAAGAACACCAACATCTAACCGCCTTTATTACTCCCTGGGGCCTGTATCAATGGGTTAGGGTCCCATTTGGGCTTTCCAATGCCCCAGGGGGCTTCCAGAGGTTTATGGAAGGATGCCTGGAAGGTATTAGAGACGAAATTTGCATTCCCTACTTGGACGATGTTCTTGTTTTTAGCAAAGATTTCGATTCACACCTTGAGCATCTAAGAATAGTTCTTCAACGTTTACGTGACAATGGTATCAAATTGAAGCCTAAAAAGTGCTCTCTATTTCAAGATCATGTCAAATATCTGGGACATGTTGTTTCATCAGATGGATATTGTGTAGATACCTCTAATGTCAAGGCAGTTGAAAGTATGAAGGAATACGAACCAAAAACAGTAGGTGATGTGCGTCGCATAGTAGGTCTTTTGAACTACTATCGTAAGTACATTGAGAACTTTTCTAAGTTGGCAAAGCCTTTGTTTGATTTGCTACAAGCACCTCAGCAGGATTCCACCACTACAAAACAAACAGCAAAAATTTCCAAGAAACACAATGCTGCTAAATTGAATCGAAAGGGACAGCCTCCATCGAATAGTTCAATTAAATGGTGTGAGATTCATCGTACTACATTAAATCGCCTGATTGATTGCCTTGTTAGCCCACCAGTACTTGCATACCCTGACTTTAACGCCCCTTACGTCCTTCACACGGACGCAAGCAAGGAAGGCCTAGGCGCAGTGTTATACCAGAGGCAAAATGGTGCAATGAGAGTCATTTCATATGCCTCAAGAACCTTGTCAACAAGTGAAAAGAATTACCACATGCACTCTGACAAGTTAGAATTTTTAGCCTTGAAGTGGGCTGTATGTGACGAATTTTGAGATCTATTGTATTACGCACCTTCTTTCACCGTCTATACTGACAATAACCCTTTAACTTACGTCATGACATCAGCGAAATTGAACGCAACAGGACATAGGTGGATTGCTGATCTCTCAAATTTCAACTTCAACATCAAGTATCGGCCAGGTAGCCATAATACAGATGCAGACGTATTATCCAGGATGCCATTAGACATTGAGAAATACATTAACACATGCACGGAAGAAGCCGCCAGTAATGTTTTTCAGGCAACCGCTGTCGCTGCTAGCAGTCAACATTTGGGTGATACTACATGGGTTTCAGCGTTATCAACGACGGAAGAATCAGTGAAATTTCAAGCAAACGAGACACTCCAACCAAGTAATGATTTGCGACTCGATTTATTCGACTTAAAAAGAGCTCAACATCAAGATATTGCAATTTCGCGAATCATTGAATTGAAAAGTCGAGGCTCAAAACCAAATGCTACGGAAAGCGATAGAGAATTACCTGCAACCAAAGCATTACTGCGTCAATGGGACAAGTTGTATGTCACTTCAAATGGAGTATTAAAACGAAAGACAAGTGAGTATGATCAAATCGTGTTACCGAGTAGCCTTCGAAACATCATTTATCGCGAACTTCACGATGAAATGGGACACCTTGGATCTGAAAGAGTGTTTCAGCTTGCCACGCAAAGAGTTTATTGGCCAAACATGCTTGCGGATATTGAAACTTACACAACACGAATATGTTCCTGCTTGAAGCAACGTCGCCCGCATATTCCCTCACGTGCTCCGTTATCAAGTATCGTGACAACACAACCATTTGAATTAATTTCAATTGATTTTGTACATCTCGAGAAGAGCGTGGGAGGATATGAATATATTCTTGTTATCATGGACCACTTTACGCGTTATGCTGCTGCCTATGCAACTAAAAACAAGTCAGCTCCTACCGTAGCAGAGAAGATATATAACGATTTCGTATTGCGATTTGGATATCCTGAGCGTATTCATCACGATCAAGGTGGAGAATTCGAGAACCAGCTATTGGACAGTCTTGAGAAACTATGTGGGGTACGTCATTCTCGTACAACACCCTATCACCCTCAGGGGAATGGACAAGTGGAACGCTTCAACCAGACTCTTTTGTCCATGTTACGTACGCTGCCCGAACATAAGAAGTCAAGATGGAGAGACTATTTGCAAAAGGTCGTCCATGCGTATAACTGTACTAGACATTCCGCTACTGGATTTTCACCTTTTTATTTACTATATGGCCGCTCTCCAAGACTACCAATCGATGTTATTTTTGATACTAAGCCAACCGTCGGAAGTAAAGGCTCTGAAAATTTCCCGGAATATGTCCGAAAATGGCGAGGAGCAATGAAAGAAGCTTACGATATTGCCGCCAAAAGAACACAACGTAGTCAACAGCAGAACAAAGAGAATTATGATAAGAAAGTTCGATCCACAGTGTTGCAGGAAGGCGATCGCGTTCTAGTACGTAATTTAACAGAAAGAGGTGGACCAGGCAAACTACGTTCGTTTTGGGAAAAAGAGATTCACCGTGTAGTAAAGAGGCTTGGTGACCACAGTCCCGTTTATCAGCTTGTGTCAGAACGAGATCCGAAATCAAAGGTGCGTACTCTACATCGTAACCTATTGTTACCTTGTGACGATTTACCTTTTGAAAACCTGGAAATGACTCAGCGTAAAAATCGTCCCAACCAGAGGAAACGACAACGTCACGTACCTTATGTGTCAAATGAAAAAGCTGCAAATTCAGAACCAGAGAGTGATGACGAGATATTATTCATTCTAGAACAGGAGTCAACGCCTAATGTCGCGCGACGACCCCCAACACCATATCGAGTTTCTGAAAGAGAGGAGACATCAAGTCCAGCAGCCGAAGTGGAAGCAGACAATTCACTGCCCAACGAGGATGTCTTGGATAATCCAGAGAACAATGATCCCAACGACGGAAATGATCTACAAACCAACCAAGCATCACCTGAAACGTCATTTTCAGCAGTAGATTCATCACCAGAACCGTATACAAGACCTCGTCGTAATGTAAGACCACCAGAACATCTTCATTATCAAACTCTTGGAAATCCAAGTTCATTTCCACTTGTGAATGTACTGCAGAGTCCATATTCAAACATGACTTTTCGAGCACCGTCATTCTATCAACCGATACGACCAATTCGGGTGCCTGTACCTGTATGGAACTTACCTGTGCGGTACATTCGTTGTTAAGACTCCACAAACATAACTTTCATTTTACTCATTTATCCGCTTGAATTGTTTGACATTTCATTTTACATTATCAGATTTTACAAGACTTATTCATCGCATCGTATACTCGAACATACATTTTGAAGTCATTGTTCAGTTGAGATATTGACTCGAAACATACAGAAAAATATACATAAATTCCTGTCGATTTCCAGCGGAGTTCAGACTCCTATCGTCAAAACATGTTTATCTTGTTCAAGTCATTCCCATCAAAAAATGGTTTAAAGACACTTGTTACACAGACAACTTCAAATTGTTGATGTTACTTTAAAGAGTGTTATCGCTGAAGAACATTAAGGTATCGAAGAGATTTGTTGCAGACTGTGTCGTTCTGTTAAAAAGTATCAAACGGACACGGTACCACCGATTTGAGCTTAAGAAGACACACCGTGACAACCAGAGAAGAAACACTGTTTCAAGGTGATTGAAGAGAACAGACTTTCGCAAGAGAGAGAAATATTCCGATGAACGCTAATAAACGTTTAATACAAATCGTTATTTTACAAGTTCGGTTGAACTTCAATTCGAAGAGGGGGAGAGTGTGAGGGACAGGAATTATGTAAGTAAAACTATTCACGTACACACATCGCATGAGCGACGACTCATGTACCCCCGTCCAAGTGGGTGGAACTGTAAAAGACCAAAATAATATTTTTTTGTAAGTAATAAATCGTACGCGGGAAGAGAATCAGAGGGAGAACGAGTGCTACAAAAGTAGGCAGGAATAGAACTTCTCCTCGACCGTGTAAGAATTGAGTTTTTATTGATGTGTGTGATGTTGATGTGAATTCTCGACCAATTTTGTTTGTCACCCTCACAACGACCTAGTTCTTGGGCATGACAGATGGAAGTGCCAACTTCCACTTACAGATTTCCTTCCCCAATGTGGTGTATTTTCTCATACTTCAATTATTTTCCTAATCAAAAGTTTTTCCTGTAATTTCTATATTTCTTGGTACTCTTTTTCGATGAATTCGTGAATATTTCTGTAGCGTACAAAACTGTTGGCATTACCACTGTTTCAGTTGTTTTAATCTTACTTGAATTGACAGCTTTCCGACTTGCTCCGCTTTTCTTCTCTCTTCATCATTCGTATCATGTATTTTGCCAAGTCTGCTTTGATTTGAAGTTATGTTTTTCAATCAATAATCTCATTGAATGATTCTCTTAGGTACTTAAATTCTTTGACCTGATCCTCTTCTTCCTGTCTAACCTTATTGTTCAGTTCATCTCCTTTTTTAGTTTTATTGCCTTCTATCTTTTTATCTTGATCACCATTGTGTTTCATATTTTACCGTGAAAGTTGAATTGTCTCTTCTTCCGTCGCTGGTAGGCTTTTCTCCATTGACTGTAACTTTTCCTTTGATCCCATGCCATTGACATCACCCACAAATATTAGATTCTCGATTTCCCTTTCTGCCCCGATCATTGCATACTTTTAGTTGATCGCATTAACTTTTTCTTTGGCAAAGCTGCAAAAGAGCTGTCTTGTTTCCCCTCCGTTCCTTGTTTCATTGCTGCTCGTAGTTGAAATGGTTTTGTTACTCCAAATGTTGTCTTCACTTTTGCTTTTGAATTGTGATTCATTATTATTTGTAATTCGACTGCCTTCATTCCTTATAATACAGTTCATTGCAAGAATCGTCTCACTGTAACTTATCAAAGCACTTCAGTGTCTGCAAGAATCGTGTATAGATCTTGCTCAATGTAATGACAGTTATCTATAGCTGCCTGAAAAATTAAAAGTTTATCAATTGCACTACTTTCTTTTTCTCCCTCCACTATTATAAGGTGATGTGCATCGTCCCACCCTTCCTACAATATATGATTTTTTCTAATACCTTTGTTATTGAACTTGCAATGAAATAACTCTCTCTGAATGGTTTGATGTTGCTTTTTTCTTTAGTGCAGTGTTACAGTCCGAAGAGTTGTGAAATTGGAGCAATTTGTTTATTCTCTAATGTTTCCATTGTTGAATGAGACCTGCCTGCTGTAGGTTCTTGCTTATATATATATATATATATATATATATATATATATATATTCAATCTAAAAATTTACATGACAAAATTACTAAATACACTACTTAAACTACTTTACAATACTACGACGACGATACCAAGAGGAGCAAAATACAATGACAACCCCGAGGCCTTAAAAAAAGAAAAGTAAAAAGAAAAACATTTAAACGAAGACCAGACAGAACTATTAAGAAAGATATAGAACAAAAAATAAACAAAACAAAAAGGCGTTGCAAAGAAAGAGTGCTTGGTGGTTGCGTGGTTTGTAGCAGAGTTTGGAAAGAGCTTAATCTGAACGACCGGTTTCCTTGATGAATTGTAATGTTAGCTCGAGTATATTCCTGTTAACATTATTAGGGAGGCTTTCATCACCATACAATAAGAGCTGCGTTAGAACCTCATTTGAAAGATTAGCATATCCAAATGTTCGTAACAGTGGAAGAATTTCAGCAAGAAGGTTTTGTCGTTGAACTGCAAAAGATGGGCAAAGCAACAAAAAGTGCTCCGTATCCTCAACACCATCGTTGCTTTTCCGCCTTGGTAGACTCTGCCAGATCTTTCACTGGAGTTGCGGTGTTAGCTGCTTTGTAGTTAATGTTCTCAGACTTTGTAGTTTGACGCCATAAAGAAATCTGCTTTGGGTTCCTGATAACCGCTGTTACAAAGTTCTACCTTTTGTACAACAGACGCCTTTATGATACCCACTTAGGCAGCAGTAAGACGATCCCATCCTGTTTGCCGCATACCAACGTTTGGCTGTATCCATTCTTTTAGATTCGTCAAATCGCGTTGAGTGATAACCAGACATCTTTTTTCATTCTACAAGTTCATAAATTATATGACTCTTGAATACACCATAGATTCTATACCACTACTGCGGCATTCTCTATACACACGCAGAATTCCATCGAGCGAATAAGGACTAAGACTGAAAATTTCAATCCAGCTTCTATCCTCATTGCCTATATGAATGGAATAAGCTTGATCCACAATTTGGACTTACACCTCCTATTGCCGCTTTTAAGTCAAGGATGCTTTCCAAAATCAGTCCCCTCCCTGAATTTGTCTTTCGAATACATGATCCAACAAGATAATCGTATCTTACCGAACTTAGGGTTGGTAACTTAAATTTTCACAAATTCAAGCACGATTTCAGAGGTACCATAAACCCAATGTGCCTTACCAACGATGGCAAAGCGGAGCACTGCGTGTTGCTGTGCCCATCTTTTTAAGTACCTCGTAGGGATCTAGCTGGAGTTTCTGCCTTGTTACGACCACTTGGACATACCAATCTTTCAAGCGAATTTTCAATGCAGATTTTGTTGTATGGTGATAAAGACTTTACTTATGGTCTCAATGAAGATATACTTATGTTATCTCTCTGCTTTATCCATAAAACTTGTTGGTTTGATCAGGTATTTGAAACTTAGTCAAACAAACACCGCGCCCCCTTTAAAGTAAACGTTTCTTTCTGCTTTCGTAGCAGTTACGTGCAGTTTTTGTGCTATTTTCTCTTTCTAGTCGTTACGTGCAGTGTTATGTTGGCATGAGGTAGATGTACTGTTTCGCTGCATATGATATTGTTCTAGTAGTAGGGTATAGTATTTTGTAAGTAGTGTAAATAAGTAGTATGTATTTTAAGTTCTTAGATGGAATGTATAAAAGTAATGAAACAGTACCCCGAGGAGCAAAGCCTTTGACTATCCCGAACCCATTTAGACGTAGAGATTAAAACTTCTATGGCCTGTGTCAAGTTACGTGCCAAAAGAAGTGTCTGTGACTGAATCGACCTTAGTGGTTCTTTACCGCAGCTTGCAAAAGGAGAGTTTTCTTTTATTATCAACTTGTTTAAGAATACTTTACTCCTTCCTTTTGTTGCAAAGTTAATCCCAACTGCGTTTCTTGCAATTCTGTCAAAGAAATTGCAATGACCTTTTACACTAGCCTTTTCCAAATTTGTTGCTTACATTGTGATTGCTTGCGTTTATTGTAGGTCACTGCACTTCTGTGCTTGGGTCTGTACCCCAATTTCTGCATGCATAAGGAGAAAAGAAAGGTATTGACAACTGAAGGAAAATCAGCCCTTATTCACAAGTCATCTGTCAACTGTACAAACAGAGAAATCACTTTCCATTCACCATTTTTCGTCTTTGGTGAAAAGGTAAGTCATCGGAAATCAATTTTTTTGTATTAATAACAAGTCAAGATTCCCCGTCCTGTATTTGCGTACATAGTGACCATGGCATACTTCTTACAAACTTATCTAAATAACGTAGAGCTGAATCTTACAAACATTCAGTAGAGCTAAATAACGGTTTGTATGTGCAGAAATAAGCTACTTTCTCTTTAATGCCTTGAAGATGGACAGTTTAGTAATTCAAGTGTTGTAAATGACAGAAATTACAGTGGCTTCTTCAAACAGGAAATAAGATTTTCTCATATCTTTGCTATAGTTATATAGTATTTGTGTCCTGTAGACTATTATTAGATCAATATTATGAGAAGAAAATGATGCAAGGTTTCAGTTTCTAACAATGTTTTCAAGTGTAAGGCTTAACTGTAGACATCGTGGACGTAGACTTTGAACCACCGACTTTGAATCAGTATATTTTATGATTTAAGTTTTTGCGCAAAAAGAAAATTTCTTTGTAACGAATAATCTGTAAGGATACTGAAAAGTTGCGAGCGCAAGTTTACCCTGTTTGGCTCCAAGAGAATGACCGCTATCACATCAGCATCAAGATGGTTTCCCTTGTCATCCCTTTAAGATGATCTGAAGCGAATATGTTTATTGATGCAAAAGATTAGCACTGTTGATTATGATGAAGAATGTTCCTTAAAAAATTTTGATGCCTTGTTTTATTTTCGAGTTAACCCCTAATTTGTATGACTGGCTGGCGACGTCACTTTGGTTGCAAAACGTAATTCAGTTCAGTTCAGTTCATATTTTAAAATTCCTCTACATACAATATCTTAATAAAAACACTAATTACATACAATGACTACGAATAACATAAACATACTAATAATAACACACAAAAAATAACAATTTACATAAGATGTTGCATGCAGGGGGATTTCTTTAGGAGGAGCTCTCTCAATAGATAAACTAATCGAGGAGAGAGCACCCCCTTCTTTAAGATGGTTCTGAATCTTATTTATTCATTGACTGAGTGACAGAACGATATTTATCACTTTAGGATCAACTTTGATTGTATTTCGTAAATAAAAAGGCTCGAAGCTTTTGACGAAAACTGAAAGCAGATGATGATCTTTTTATGTCAACTGGAATGCTGTTCCAAGATTTAGCACCAGAGAAACGCACAGACCTGATACCATATTGCAAAGTATTTTTTCGAGTTAAGAAAATATCATTCTTAGAGGCTTGCCGGGTACCATACTGATGAACATTTGATACTAATTCAAAGAAATTGTGGAAGCAATCAGGAGAGTTCTTATTGACACAATCATATACAAAGCAAAGCAATTTTAACTGAAAAAGATCTTGAAGCTTCAAGATTTTCAAGTCAGAAAAGATAGGAGTGGAGGGTGAAGTAAAATGCTCAAATGCAATAGCTCTTACCACTCTTTTTTGCAACAAACATATAGGCTTGATATGAACATCATATGTAAGTCCCCATACTACTATACCGTATTGAAGAAAGGAAGCAAATAATGAATTGTACAAACAGATCATAACGACAACAGGAAGAAAGTGTCTTATCTTGAAAAACATACCGCATGTTCTAGCCAGTTTTTTAGAAAGTTCAGATAAATGGTATTTCCAACTAAGATTTTCATCCAAAAGAACACCAAGAAATTTTACATACCTAGACTGTTTTACTGGTTGATTTCCAATTTTGATATTTACTGTTCCCAATGATGAATGTTGAGGAGACTTAAATATTATGAAATTAGTTTTATCAATGTTTAATGACAATTTGTTTACATCAAGCCATTGTTTAACCTTTTTTAACTCATTATTTACTATTCTTTGCAGCTTATCAAGATTTTCAGCTTCAAAGTAGATATTAGTATCATCTGCAAATAAGTAGAAGGAGAGTACAGATGTTGAATTTGGTAGATCATTAATAAAAATTAGGAAAAGTAGGGGACCAAGGACAGAACCCTGTGGAACTCCACATGTAACATTTAAACAGCTTGAGCTAGACCCATTCACAGTAACATATTGCTCTCTATCTGATAAGTAAGATTTAAACCACTCTAAAGCAGGTCCTCGAATTCCATAGTTTTCAAGCTTCATCAAAAGAATGCTATGGTTTACAGTATCAAATGCTTTCTGCAAATCAAGAAAGATCCCGCAGCCAAATTTCCTGTTATCAAGTGAATTTTTGATGGTATCTGTCATGCTGACTAAAGCATGATTAATAGAGTGACTTTCACGAAATCCAAACTGAAATGAATATAAAATGCTATGCTTTTCTAGGAAGTCATATAAACGCTTATACATAACTTTTTCAGTGATTTTGCTGAAAACAGACAAGAGAGAAATGGGACGATAATTAGAAGCAGTAACTGAACAACCCTTTTTGAATAGAGGGATAACTTTTGCCAGTGTCATCTTGTCTGGAAATATACCAGACTGAAAAGATTCATTAATGATTTGAGATAGTGGTAAACTTATCAGGGGACACAGGTGCTTTAGAAGCTTAATAGGAATGCTGTTGGGACCCAAAGACTTACCAGACTTTAGCATGTTGATAATATCAGATATTTCGGAAGGAACTGAAGGGGCAATGAAAAAAGAGTCACCGATACTATTACTGATGAAATCCAAGGGAGACTTTCTGGTTCTTGGTATTTTCTTAGTAATATCATGAGAGACATTAACAAAAAATTTGTTGAATACATTAGCAATTACAACAGGATCAGATGTGAGGGCACCATCAGAATTTTTCAATTTACTTATGACATTTACATTAGAAGATTTCCTAATATTTATGACTGATTTAATCCCTGCCCATAACTGTTTCATATTTTTACTATTAGTTTGAAAGTAATTATAATAATAATTGGCTTTGCTGTCTTTTAAGGCAATTGCAATACGGTTACGGAACTTTTTAAACAAATCCCTTGTAGGCTGATCATTACTTTTCTTGAGCTTTTTAAGCAACTTATCTTTGATACGTATCATTTTTTGTATCTTACCATTGATCCAAGGTTTATTTCTTAACTTTACTTCTTTCTTTGTGAGTTAAGAAATAAACCTAACTGTAAGAAATGAACGTATACAAGGGTTGACTATTTTTCCAAAGGGAAATCGACTAAGGAAACCTTTTCTTCCATTGAAATACTTTTCAAAACATCATATCAGTCAATGAGGTAATGTTGTTTCATTTATTCTGCTCAGCTGAAATGTCTGTCAAAGACAGAAAATGTATCATAAATATCTAGGCACGATGTCCTATCAGCTGAATTACAAAATTTTTCAAGAAAAAAGACTACTTAATCGCGGATGGATGTTTGAAAACCTAATAGGCTGCTCTTCCTAGGGGTCGTGCTTCAATTGCCATTGATGTAGATGAATACGTCCAGTCCCCCACAACCCGCAACACCCCCCGAATAACCCCATAGGCCCCAATCCGGTCCAAGACAGACCTAATCAAGACTCAAAGCGCCATCCCTGAAACATCGCGAGGCCAAGGAGACCAAACGCACTCACCTACCTCAGCTCCCGAGGAGTTGCTTTAAAGAGAGTGAGCTCCTGTAAATTAGAAACTCTTTTTGGTAAATTTCAGCCGAGGTTTAAGCCGATGCAGATCAACGATCATATACAGCTATTCCAATAGAATCCTAATACTTTGCATACAAAATGACGTCATTAGCTGAAAATCAGTGGCTAGCTATAAAACGAAATGAGGTATCAAAATGTTGTACCAGGATTACGTATAAGTTGACAGTGATGTTCATCTCTAAGAACAGTGCATGCTCAGATTTATCTCTCATGTGTTTATTTGCAGCTTACTCCATTGGAAATTTGAAGCTATCCTAAAACTTTTAGGACGAATATGTCCTAAAAGTTAAGGCAGTTCCCACTATACAGCATGATATTTTGCTACAAATACACATTTCTGTGCATCTTCACTGAAAGTAACGTTTTCTTCTAGATTCGTACCAGAGCTGTATCTTGTAAGCAAATGTCGATGGTTTATCCAGTTCAAATGCTGTTGTTGAGTGGATGCAAAGTTTCTTCTGAAGATTGCCTGATAACTCTCGATGATTGGTAAGGATAATAACTTTTGCGATGGTTTTAAGCCATCGCAAAAGTTATTGTTAGTATTGCAACAGACAAAATCGGGTAAGGTTTGTTGACACCCATTTCAAATCATATGACCAGTCTTTTGATAAAACATCTTTTGATTTCTCTACTATATTTCGTGTCATGCAATGTTGTGCCATGAGTGCAATAAGTATCATAATACTAAATCTTCCTATGACATGGTCACGTTACTTGAGATGGGTAAACAAACCTTAACCGATTAGGTCTATTTGATAGTACGCTTCATAATTTGCAAAAATTGAGTTCAGAGGAATATGACTTTAGTTTGCAGATAGATCTTTTTTCAATTGATCGAGTTGAAACTGCATCGCTGCAATATGTACCTGGAGAGCAAGTGGGGTAGGCTGGGATGAGATGGAATACAGGATATGGGATTAAGGATATGGGATATTGGATATAGGATGTGGGATATATAGGATATGGGATCCGATGGATAAAGACTGTACATTTTGAATCCAGTCAGTGAAATGTTCAGGTTTGTTAGGACAACGCTTGAAAACAATTTACAGGCCAGGGGATGAATAAGATGATCATTACATCGATATTAATCCCTGGAAACGATAGGAATTATTTTGAAAGATGGGAGATAAGGGTTATGCAATTTTCACCTGAACTGGATCGAAGTGGGATATGATCCTATTTATGTGACTGCGTCTCTGGGTTGAGTTTTCCCCATGTCATTAAAATCAACAAAGACATAACTTAAGTGATATGATCGAATTTCACATCTGTTGGCTGTGGTTGAAAAGTCCCTTGAAGTCAATTTATTCTAAATCAATTCTTTCGTCAAAAAACAGCTTTTTGTCATGGTAAGCAATGTTTTCAAAGTTCGAAGACAATCATCATTGTAATTGTGGTTAATGTTTCATTCTCGAGCATATAAATTTTAGTATTAGAATTATGGTTGTGCAGGCTGCCTTCAATAATCCTCTTCGTCGATTCACTTTATTTGGTAGATTAGAAGTAGTTTCATTTCCAAAGAGTGCGGGTAGCTGCCTTATGGGCCTTAGTTGCTTTAGTGGTTTTTATTTACGCTTTATGATACATTTTGATCCTTATCAAAAGTCAACACGTGCTAAAATGTGTTCAGGTTATTTCTGTATCACTGCAAACTTAGATGGATCTTATCATGATACTAGGATGTTTTTGAAGGTTCTTGAAGGGACCTTTTCAAGAAAGTGCCATGACATGAAACCCACCTGACCAATTGACCAGGCGGTCGCTGGAAAGTTTGATTTCATAATGTCCTACAGACAATTTGTCATAGTGAGTTCCATTTTATGTCACAACGTGTCTCACTTGTCAAAATAAAACATAACTAACAATGTCAAACAAAAGTTATCTGCTATATCGCAAGTAAAATCTACATTCACGTTATGCACAAGAAATACAAGATCAACGAGAAATGGATTCCCGTCATGCTTATTAGAAATCATAAATGGTTTGCTAAATTGGGCTCCAGCTCCATCCGTCCAAACTAAATACAAATTATGCAATTTTTACATAGTATTGCTAGCTTTCTTTGGATCCTGACCACTTTTTAAGAAAACTTAACATTTTCTCTTTTCTCTTCATTGCAAGAAATTTGAGTATGATCTTTTGTCTGGTCATAGGAAGGATAATATTTTTTCATGCCCTAGAAAATGCCAAGTTGCCGACTTTAGCTTTGTAAATTGCTAAAATTGATGGGACATTTGAGCTATTCAACAGAGACATTAATCAACTTTATTTGATGTTAAGGGAGCAGCTACCTTTTAAATGGTATGTGTTTTCTGACCCTTTCAGTAGGATTTGTGATTTGCATTTAGTTTTAAAGGCTGTGATCGGAGTAGCTACTAGCATTCTTTCGCCTATGAATATATCTTAAAATTTTAGGATCACACTGAAAATGCCTCATAATCAAGCAGCGAGTATCGTGGCAATGCGCAATGTTATCGAAGAAATGACGATAAAAGCAGCTAATGATCCTGAAATCATTGTAAGTCAACCTGAAGAGTATGGCCGTCTATGTTCCACAATTAGATCGCTTTGCCGAAGCAATGCTGGTCGGTACACTGGTGCTGCAGCTGCACCCACGAACAGTGCGAACAGGGGGTATGTATCATTTTCTTGCATGAAATTTCCTTCTAATATTTCCAGTCAACTTCTCGACCAAACCAGGAATCATTTTGCTTTTTTTTGAAGGTGTGGTTGTGCGGTCAAACTATCCTTGTAAAGTCACACAAAGAACTTACAACTACTTATGAGTACGATGTTTGAAACGAGAAATGACCTGGACTCTTCATTCATTCAGGAAACTTTTCGTGAAAGCGAAGGTCATAACAATTTGCGTAACAAAAATGAATTCATTCAACAAAGGGTGAGATTGGTCGGCAATGGCCCCCAAAGTTCATTTTTGACTGAATCGTCGTTTTTTACCGCAGATAAAGAAAGTAGTTTTGAACTTCTTGTTTATCAGCTTATCATTGGTTGGCCACGTTCCTATAAGACTTCCTTCACAAGAGTGGATCTTAATGAAGTACTGCCTTTTTAAACGAGGTTTTGAGTCAACCGACTTTAGTGCGAACGTCTCTGTATGCTTCCTCTAAAAGCGCTCTTTTGGCCTTAAGGTGACTTTGTTTTTCGCTTTGAAAAGCACGGAATGCCAGTTGTTCAGAATCCTCCCCCAGGAAGTTGCTAGTTGCGCTTGAACCTATTGGTCTATAGCAATTCCAAAAAATATATAACAAATGTATTCATAATTCTTGGCAATCGAAAGATGAATTAAAGAAGTTGTTTATTTCACGGTTTACTTCAAGAACTTAATCCTCCACTCTTAAAGATTTTGATGAAACTCTTTTCCACTCAATAGAAGTTCACAGACTAGATTTGGAGTCAAAAACTTTTGCAGTTCTTTCGACAATAAATGCTGAAGTTTGGCACCCCACTCCACTACAAAAACCAGAAAACTGGTCAGTCGATTATCGACCAGCAAATGTGAAAGAGTCAGTGAAGCAAGTCGGCATTCTACCGAGACTAACAGTGCAAATTTATCTTTTTTCTTACAAATCAATTTTGACTATCTGCAAATGAAAGTACTGAGAATAATGAGAATACTGAAAATGGTTTGCAAGCAAAATTGATTTGTAAAATGAACGATAGATTTGCACAGTCAGTCTCAAAGGAATGCTGACCTTAGACGTATTACATGAGCCCTTGTTTTCGCTCCATATACCCCAACGATACCCCCATAATACCCATTTTAGCGGAATGACTACAACAGTAAGTAACAATTCAATTCTATGGAGCAAAACTTAGACGAAAATCATCAGTCTATGCTGACCTTTGGCTAGTTCTTGTTTTATAAGCAAGAAAGTGGAAGCACCCTTTCCCTTGCAAGAGTATTTCAACTTCATCAAAGTGCAAAGGGAGGCTGTGTACATCTAGTCACTCAATAGCGACTCAGTTTTTAGATCCAAACCCATTTCGTTGCTTACAACAAATGTCGATTCATTTCCGATTTCTTCACGGCTTACTTTTGTAGAAATATTTGTTCGTACAGGGTGTCTCAAAAAAATTGTTCGACGTTTGATAGAATATTGAAAAATAAAGAAAACGTGAACAATCTCATCTCATGGAAAGATAACCCTGTTCCTGAGATTATGAATTAATTTTAGAGACTAAAATCGTGCAAATCGGTTCAAAATTCACTGAGTTACGAGTTCTCGAAGATCAAAAATATGCGATAGCTGAAACCAGAGACTCCCCAGATTACTGGTATTGCAAAAAGCTCGAAGACGGAGGTAAGAGAAGCTTTTCCAATGTCATACCTCTCGTTGATATCAGAGCAAACTAAATGGGACTTCTAAAGTAAATTATTTCTTGCGATCATTCTATAAATTTCCTTACATTGCATAAGTCCAAAAACAGTGGTTCAAAACATAATCGGCGAGGGACTGAATCTGTTTCCTCAAAGCATCCGTATGCTTGACAGCTAGGTTATCGAAAACCTGTTTGAATCCAACTTGGTTCGCCCTGAAACAATTGAGAAATAACAGAAATGACGGCCTATGGAGCTTTTACCAAAAATGCCATTTCGAGGCCTCTGGTTTCAGCTTTCGCACAAATTTGAACTTTAAATGCTTGTAACTCCATGAATTTTTAGCGGATTTGCAAGATTCTTGTGTCAAAAATTAATCTAAAATTTCAGGAAAAGGGTGACTTAACCAAGGGTGTATTCAGCGTATCGTTATTTTTTAGTATTTAATCAAACGTCGAACAATTTTTTTTTGAGACACCCTGTAGTTGCACTTATAATTTTAATCATTGACAATGTGTTGTTTCAGATTATTTGTTAGGTACCCATTACCTCATTTAACAAAGTGCAACTTCTTTTCACCAAGGCAGGAAGCTTCGATATTACTGTTGTCAATATACTCAGTTACGTTTCTTGCTCAAAAAGGTTTTTAATAAGAATCAGGAATATCCTATCGCTCATCACATTTGAACGTTATAACCCATTTAAAGAAGGCATTTTTTCCTATATCGCGCATTACTCGGAGAGCAGGCCGCCGCAAAATCTACAAAAAATTTCCAAGGAAATTTTTGGACTTTGAATAAAGACTGCAGAAGTTAAAATCGGCTCCCAGTAGAGTTTGTGGTAGCCAGCTGAAAGGAAATACTTTCTTTGCAACCTTGGAGAAGTGAAGACTAATTGCCCATATTTTTAGCTTATTGATGGTTCTTATTTACCTCACAGAGGAGCACGTGGAGAAGTTCCTTTTGGTTCATCTCGTGGCAATAACTTCGCGCAACAGTTTCAGAAACCAAGGGGATACCAAGGCCCAAGACACTACAGAGGGAGAGGATCAGGCTTCAGAGGTGGTCCTCCACAAGGTGGGCATTTCCGTGGTGGCTTTAGAGGAGGATATCGAGGAGGTTACAGAGGAGGAGCAAGAGGTGGGCCAAGAGGTGGATATTGATGTAGTTATCGATATTGATGTTGTTATGAAAACTGACTGTAACTTTGTAGCTAGGCGAAGGATTACCTAATTATGTAGAGTTAATCATGCATGTACAAGGGAGATCTGTTTGCCAAAGGATTGTATTTGAAAACTTTAGATTATCTTTCATCGTTGATCAGTCTCCTCATTTGGATAAGGTCAGCCCTATTTTAAGGTAAATCTGCGGTCCACTCCATTTAAGAGAGATGCCGTTTCGCAAAACCATTCTCCTCAGAAAGCAGCTTATGTCTCGCACGTATATCATTTGGCCCATCGAACAGTAGTAAGAAAAATATTGTTTTGCGCAGTGGCAATCGAAGGATATATAAATCGCAGTGTTTCCGTTGAATTCGCAAATTTTTGTTCAAATCTTGTTGTTGACTTCAGAGGAGTGGATTTATGTCCAAAAGTCTCAATTTTTTGTGCTTCATCTTTAGCTAGGCAGTTAATCCACTGCTTTGCCACGTTTAATTGAAAAAGCAAGGCTAGACTTCTTGCAATTGAATTTTATATTCTGTTTACTTTTCGACATCGAAGGGTTACTGATCTTTTAAAGAGACTCTTGCCGGTCCTTTAATGTATCTAGAGTGGAGAAAAACAATGGACACGTGCCTGCCACAAAAAAACTTTTGTGGTCATGTCCTTGACTTTTATGCCTTTTATGGCCCAGAATTTTTAAAGTTATGCATATGAAGACTTTTTATCATGAGATGAGAAATTTCTTGGTTTCCCATAGCCTAAAATGTCTTGTCAAAGCATTAAGTGCCTTAAGTCGGATACCAATCCTTGAGCTATTGATTTGATACTGATGAACAGAAATTGATGGCTCTCTAATACATGAACTACTTAAGTAGGATTATCCGATTTTCATTTAATGTTATCTACGGTGTGTAGTTTATTTGTACGTTGGGGTCCCAAGTCAATACCATGACTCAGTAAATTTGATCGTGTAACATTAGGAATGACTTACGTGACGAATTGAGTAATGTTACAGTGATCGAACCACGTACAACCATTTCGATGATATGACCAAGGTCTTGTTGAAAGCAATTATGCTAAGAACAAGATTATGCAACATGTATAATAACTGTAAAACGCAAGAGAAACTGAATGCTTTCAAAAAGCAGCGCAGCGCAACGAATGCGGAAAGATATTGCGAAAAGTGAAGTTGATCAATAGGGAATTCTCGACTTGAAGGATATTTCAGATAACAAAAAACTTTTGGAAGGTGGTAAAGGCCCTTTTTTAGACAGAATTCAGTCCCTACAAGCATCACTCTACTAGAAGTCTTAACCGTCTTTTATGTCTGATTTATATCGACGATCTACTTTTTTCACTGAAGAATGGCAAAATGACCATATTTACCAATATATCTTACTATTCTGTGTGTTTTTAGATATATACCAAGCTAGATAGTGAACTAAATGATTTGAGGCAATGGTTGCAAGGTAATAAACATTCTGTTTTGAGTGTTTTAAAAATTCCACTACTGATTGTAGGATCCCAGCTCAAAATTCAAAAAGTTATCAATAAAAGAGTTGATCATCCACAGTTTTTTACCGGTGCCTCTCAAGTTGAAGACATACTATAGACTGGAAAAGTAGCGGATGTCATGATCGATAGGAACTTTAATTTTGAAGAATACGTTAATAATCTCCGTACTAAGGTTTCTCGTGCAAATGGGTTTTTGAAATATTCCAAGATATTTTTACCTCAAATCGCCTTAAGTAAAAGGTATAGGTTTATCGGCAAGGCTCATTTTCGGTTCTGCTGTTCGGTACGGACGTACTGTAGGGTGGCTAAATTGCTGTATTCCTTCCAAAAGTTGCAGAATCGAACAGCTGGAGTTGTAACAAAAGGAAATTTGATACGCTTTAGATTTGCCAGCTGTAAGTTATATCATGAGAAGCGAAAATGCTACTAATTGTGTTGCTGTGTTACTGACAGAAAGTAAAGCGAATACTTCCATAAGTTTTTTCCATAGAAATGGCAGTAATATGAAACTTCTTTGGTCAGGCCTAAAATCAATCAGTAGCAACAAGAACTTGAAAGTGAATATTATCAGTAAACTCAATGATATTAATGGAAGCTACCGAAAGCCTGAATAATTACTTTATCAATATCAGTGCCAGCCTGGAAATTTCGGCAGTACATGGAAATATCGTGACCCTATAGACATTGCCATAAGCATACCGTAAAAGTTCCATTAAGCCCCCCCCCATCTATTAAGCCCCCTCTGGAAGGTCCGAAATTAAATAAGCCGCCCGGCGGCTTAATAGAGCTTTTACGGTAAGTAGCGTAACTGTCCTTTAAACACTCTCTTTCTACCGGGTGAGTCAATGAAAATGCTCGGCGTTTGAAAAATTCCTGATCCCTCAATATCGAAGCAATGATGTTAAAACTGTCTTGTTTTATCCCCGATATGTCAAATTAGGTTCAGTGATTTAACCGGCTTTAATCGGTCATTCCTTCCCGTCGAAATAGGTGATTTGCTGCAGAAAGCCTCTTTCGAAAACCTGCAAAAACGAGTGAAAACAGCAAGCAAAATTTCCCTTTGTTCTCCTTCCTAGCAATAATGACTCTTGGATGTGCTCATGTATTTTGTCCTCATGGGAGAATGGAATCCCCCTGAATAAATTAATCACACTAGGGCGAAGACTTTTCAACCCGCCAAAAAGAAAGCACGTGCTAAAGCGTGCTGAAAGTCATCATTGTGAGGTAAATACATTAGGGACTTTTGCTTGTAATTTTAGCACGATTTTTAAGGTTTCTCGAAGGGACTCATTTTAAAAAATTGCCTACAGAATCTGAACGGCGTGACCGATTTTAGCTTGGAAAATTTCTAGCAATTATTGATCATGTTAGCAATTTAATCAAATATTGAAAAATATCGTTGCTTATATATTCAGGGAGCAGTAGTCTTCCAAACGCCGGGCGTTTTTTCTGACTCGCCTGGTAGCAGGTTTCTTTGGAGGAGGATTGTTGTCATCTCAAGAACTTAGATCCGACTAAAGTTTTTCCTTTTGGCAGCATACCAGTGAAAATATTAAATCAACATTCTGATTTGTTTGCCCCAATGGTAACTCTTCATCAATAAGAATATAGATACAAGAAAATTTCCGAGCGAATTAAAAGAAGGTATTCCTTGGCCAAACAGAATTACGGGCCTAACAGTCATACCGGCTATATCCAAATTTACGAATGAGCATTTTCAAGTCAAAATTGTGGCGGCACCGGCTCTGAAAAATCCGAGGGAGATGGGGGATTTTCGTGCAATTTTCAATCTGAAGGTATTCCCAACTACTTTTATGCCATTTTTCTTTGACAATTTTTGCCGACTTTGTAGTTTGTGGGGACAAGTCCCCTAGTACCCGTCCGTAGCGCCGCCACTGAGTCAAATTTTTCACTGCATAGAAAATATTTGATTCCCAATCTTCATGTGTATCGCAATTGCTCTGATTCTGCGACTAGAGCAAATTTATAGTGGCTATGAGATATAGCTCTGTCTATATTCCATTGAACATCTACCGGGTGCGCAAATAAATTATGCACGTTTGACAGGCCACGATAAATCGTATACTTGATGACCGATTTTGCAACATTTTGTGTTAATCCTTAGCTAAGATCCTAAATTAGATGCTAGTATTTTGTGTATATTTTTTGATAATAATAACAATAATAACAATAATGATAATAATAACAATAATAATGATATGATTTATTTTAAGTTGGCGACTGTAGTAGCAGCAGTGCTAATTAAAGCCAACTATGTACAAAAGTAACCTATTTACACTAATCATAAATCTAAGATATACATAGAAATGCTAACTAGATATAGCCAAGGTTTGGTATATATGTTTTGCAGAGCTGGCAGTTGCATTTGTCTGTAGTCCAGCTTTTGATGAGACCCGTAAAGGTGGTCTGAAGCGAAAATTTTTATTGATGAAAATGAATACCGCTTTTAAATGATGAAGAATGTCGTTTATAATTTTGTGATACCTTGTTTCATTTTTGAGTTATCCACTATTTTGTATGATTGGCTGATGACGTCATTTTGTTTGCAAAAAGTAAAGAAACTGTATGAGGCTGAATAAGTTTCCAAAAGGAAATTGACTCAAAGAACTTTTCTGCGATTGATATCCCTTTATAAATATCACGTAAGTCCATGAGACAATTTTTATTACGTTCATTCAGCTCAACTTGAATGTCTCCTACAACTGTAACCTTTTAAAGATCAGATACAGCTTTATTTCAATATATCATCCTAGTAATTTGCAATCCAAATGACGTCATCAACTGAAAATTGATATCAGTGGATAACTTGAAAACAAAATGGGATATCAAAGAAATTTAAAACGGATCCCATATCATTCGATAGTGCCATTCATTTACATCAATAAAAATTTTCGCTTCAGATCACCTTTAAAGATTTCTAGCGTTCGAGACTCTTTGACTTCAGTTGGTAATGTCTGTCAAAGTCTGCTTTGCTTCCAACGTATCGTATGGTCTCTATACCATGAGCAGTTGTATTTGCCCTTGATAATAGAGAAGACCATCATTATTTCTAAGATTGTATGATATTTTCGTTCTTTCGACAAAGATGTCTTCCATGAAAGGTGGATTTAAACTGTTTTTGGTTTTATATATCTCTATCATCAGCAACTGCAAGTTTCTTTGGTGAACTGATACTGAATTATCTTTTGCTAAAAGTTCATCAAAGGAGGATTCAGTGTCTCCGTATACAATTCACAAAGCTCTTGATGTTCTATTTGGACCTATAAGCGAGTTTCTTAAAACCTTCGATTTTGGCATGACTCCCTGCGATATCAGCCACATCCTTCAGTATTTTCTTTTTGTATATATAGAACTTTGTTTTTGTAGTATTAGATTTACCTGAAGGGATTTTGTATATGAATGATTTGAAATGAAGTGAAATGAAATGAAAATAAAGTGGGCTAGACCTCGGCCGGGGAGTCTACCGTTCCGCAGCAGGTACTCCACTTCTTCTTCTGTCACGCGTTTCCGCCGTTGGTCGGCACTGCGCCTCCTCCGTTCGTAAGAAACCTCCACTTTTTCCTGTCCTGCGCAATTTCCTCTATTCTGGGATCTCCAAGGCTAAGTCCAATTTCCTTTAATTGCCTATTTATGATAGTATTCCAGGTGTCTTTTTGTCTACCCCTGGGTCTCTTAACAGGTCTCAGTGATTCCTTGAGGGCTTCAGTTTCAGTTTCAGTTTCAGTTTCATATAATTTTAAAATTCCTCAACATACAACTCCAAATGAAAAAATTAAATACAATTAATACAACATGCAAAAATAATTAATACAAGACAGATACTACAGCAGAAATCTAAAATAAAACGTAATTACATGATGGAGACAAAGGAATTGCATGGGGGAATTTCTTAAGGAGGGGCTCTCTCAGTAGCTAGGCTAATCGAGGAGAGAGCACCCCCTATTAATAACTGATTAGATAAGTCTTTTAAAAATCTCGAAAATTCTTTGAAAAATTTACCTACCTAATTTTTGACGGAGGTTGAATGGGCACCTTTTATGATCTGTAATTGTTTTCAAAGAAAAAAGTTTTAAGTTTACCACGAAAAATATAAGCAGAAGGTGAACTTTTTATCTCTGAGGGAATGTTATTCCAGCATTTTGCTCCAAAATAACGAACTGACCTAAGACCATATTGAAGGGTATTTTTCTGATTTAGAAAAATATCATTATTAGTTGCTTGCCGTGTAAGATATGGATGAACAGATTCAACTAATTCAAAGAAAGAATGAAAACAAGAAGGAGAAATTTTATTGACACAATCATAAACAAAACATAACAATTTCAGCTGAAAAAGGTCATGCAGCTTTAAAATCTTCAAATCAGAAAAGATTGGAGAGGAAGGAGAAGCAAAGTTTTGAAATGAGATTGCCTTTATAACCCTCTTCTGTAACAAAAACACAGGATTGATATAAGTCTCGTAAGTAAGACCCCAAACTAATAAACCATACTGTAGGAAAGGGGAAAATAGAGAATTATAAAGACAAATCAAAATGTTAGTGGGTAAAAAGTAGTGGCTAGCTTTGCTGGTGTGTTTTCAGGGAGTCTTAGCATGTGTCCCAGCCATTTCATTCTTCTTTCTTCGATCTTTTTACTCCATTCTATTTCGCCTGTTCTTTCATATACTGTATCATTCCTTATTTTATAGGGCCAGTGTATTTTCAATATCATTCTAAGTAATTTCCTTTGGAACACATTTATCTCGTTTTCTCTTTCTTTGTTGATTGTCCATAGTTCGCTGTTATGCTCGGAATATTCTCATTCTCGTTTGAAGCATTTGAAGATCCATGTCACTGATTAGAATGTGCCATCAGCGACGGCTGCAGCAACAACAACGAAGAAATTGTGGGAAACGGGAACAGTGCCGACCCAGATTTTCATGGCAAAACTTCCATGAGCTCATTGAAGATGGCAGCTCAGAGTTACAGGAAGGTTGTATCTTCAACTCTCACTACTAATTTCCGCGAAGCTTGTCAGATTGTGCACGCTCAGATTCCAAAGCTTGGTGATGGTGAGGTTCTCATTAAAAACAGGTTAGCAGGTTTGTAATCCAACTGTGTAGGCCCAATGAATGCAAAAAGCTAGTACAATATATTAGGTACTTTTATGGTTATGCAGGCAGTAAAAGAAAATTTAAATAAAGATCATTTTGTTACTTTCGTTCTTAGACGTAGGAACCGGGGGGCACTGGGGGCACGTGCCCCCCAAGATTTTGCAATAATCAAAGAAGTGCCCTTTTCCTTTTCAGAAAGTACCCCCTTTTTCTCAAGGAAAAAAGTTTCCTTAAAGTGTCGTGCCCCCCAAGTTTGAGATGCTTCCTACATCCCTGCTTTCATTGACTGTAGACAGTGGCAATAGTACTACAGTAGTATTTGCAAAGAGAAAACAAATTTCAAGTCAGGGGACAGAGTAATGCCAGCACCAGCCACCCACTGAGTGACATGCCAAGCCAAACAATCCCAAAAGTGAAGTTGATTGAAGAAGGTACTGTAAAAGCTTGATTTACCCCTGCCTCTCTATTAAGCACCCTCTCTAATGAGCCCCTCCCCTCTGAGCAGAAGTTTCAAATAAGCCCCCCTCTCTATTAAGCCCCCCTCTCTTATGTCAAACTCTAGAAGTTACCAAAAGATTTTTGATTATTTTGGGAAGTGAGCTTGCATGTTTATTTTGATGTGGTTTGGGTCATAAATTGTGCCAAATTTATGCGTTTGACTTGTAGAATTGTATGTTGAATCTGCAAAATATGGAGTAAAAGAACTGAAAAGCTATTATCCGTATCCACCTCATTCCATTTTGTAAATAAGCCCCCCTCTCTATTAAGCCCCCCCCTCTGAAGTGTCTGCATTAAATAAGCCCCTGGGGGCTTAATAGAGCTTTTACGGTATGTGTCTATGTATGCAAAATCTGCCACATACTCTCAAGTACCGAATAAACGGGGGGGGGGAGGGGGTGGGAATAATCGGGGGGCTGGAAATGGTTCGACATAACAATAATCGGGGGGGTTGGAATAATCGGGGGGCTGCTTGGAGAAATAGAAAACAGCCCTTTTCTTAGGTAAACACCTATCTGTTATATATTTATGTGAACAGTGATGTTACTGATACATATACTTTTGAATTCTGATTCTGTTGAATGCACTTCTTGAGACTTTTTCTTGCGTTTATTCAGAAATTATGTCTAATATCATTTCATTTTTCCAAAAATTAATAAAAGGGGGGGTTGGAATAAGAGCGGGGGGGTTGGAAAGTTTTTCAAAAATTAATAAGCGGGGGGATGATTATTCGGTACTCAAGAGTACACACATACGGTAAAAGCTCTATTAAGCCCCCAGGGGACAAATTAGAATATTTACAATGGTCAGTTACAATACAATTTACATGACAAAATTGATAAAAACAAGTTGAAACCACTCCTACTAATTGTGGTGGCAGGGATAGCATCAAAAGATCAAGTTAATCTTGTTTCCATAATGGTCCCCTTAGAGGTGGTTGCAAATGATAATTAACAATTAGATTTTATTTGCTTTTGGATATTGCATAATTTAGTAAGGCCAAATCATGAATGCAAGAGAGGACACACGGTTTTAGTAGAACACATATATGTTATTTTTCTCTCTTTGTATATTTTGGAAAAAATTGTCTTAATGGAGGCCTCACTGGGAATGGCATTCAGTCGCTCTCGCACACCTTGACACATGCCTCCTCGTCCCAAGGAGTGCAAGAGGAGTGCAATATATCGCACCCCTCCCATTTCCAAAAGGCCCTTAATGAATTCATAATAATCATTAAGTTGTTTACAGAAGATAATCCTAAAGATGTAATATCATTTTGGTTGAAGGGTTATTTCTTTGAACTTACAGTATCTTAGTTCTTGAAAGTTCAGTTCCTTCTTGCCTCAACTCAATTTTCCAGCAAATTTTAGCAAAGAACTTAGAGAGAGATGGCAAATTTTCTGCCTTTTCTTCTGCCTTGCCTCTTCATTAGGAATAGGCAAATATCACTGTTGGCTATGGCTAATTTTTAGATGTACTTGAAGCATTTTCAAAATTTGACCCCTTGTTGCTGGCCAAGTCCAACAATTCGTAGATTCCAATTCCAATAGACATGCTCTGATGAAATTTATGGTGATTTTCAATTGCACTCCACTGCACGCCTGATATGCACCAGGAGTGCAATTGGCCACACACCTACCAAAATATTCCAAGTAAGGCCTGTAATGTGCTTAAATGAATTGATATCGTTTGTAGATTTTAAATCACTGATTTAAATTTGGCGTCTAAAATTTCACATGGAAGAATTTTGAATAATTTTTATAAAGAGGCTGTTCATTAAAGTGGTGCATTGGCAACATGCTTTCAGCTTGATTCTAATTTGTTTGACCTAGCCCAGTTGACGTATACAAATCATGGGCCATCTGGTGTAGGGATGCTTGCAGCAATAGCTGCTATCTCACCAACGGCAAATATAGTGACCAGTGGATTACATGACCTGGTGACCTGGTTACCCATGGATTACTGTAGCCATTTCTAAGCTGATACTGGCACTTAAGGCAAACTCAGTTAAGCTTGATTGGTAGTTTATTTGAGAATGATCCTACAGGGTAGAAGAGATTTCAACTTAGAGTTTGGCACCATGTTGAAGCAAATCTGACCAGCAGTCCTTGATTTATTGAGAAAAAAAGTCAATATCACTGGTTGTTCCAAACCGGAGAATTTATCTGGATGCTTGACCGCATAACTTGAATTTTAGAATCAGATGGACTTAAACTTAACAGTGTGGTCAAGAAACATATTTGGAAATGATCAATGACCAAATGGCTCAAGAATAGGTAGCAGGTATCCTGTGGAACACAGTATCATGATCCAACACAAATAAGTACAGACCTATATATGCCGCTTCTGTCATCTTTGAAAAATCATGGAACGTCTTCTGGCCAAAAGAATACTTCCATTCGTTCGAAGAAACCGTTCGAGTGAGCGCGTGGCCGAGTGGTTAAGGCGACTGACTCGTAAACCAAAGGTCAAAACGGCCAAGGTTCGAATCCCGCGGTGGACAGTTTGGTCGCTGTCCGTAACTCTAGCCCGGGTCCACCAGAGAAATCTGGTAGCTGCGGCGAGCGGCGGGTTGATGGTAAAATATCCGTGGCCCCTGCTGGAAATAGGTCTCTCAGACTTTCGCAGGCTAGCCACGTTAAATATGATAACCTACCTACCTACCTAAAGCACAAAATACTATACCAGGCATCTAAAAAAGTACCCCCTTTAGACTGGAAATAGGAAAAAACGATGAGATATTATTACTCGCCGAGTGAACAGCTAAATTTATCAGTCTTCAACTTCGATTCATTTACCTTGCATTTAAAATCGTCCATCGAATACCGGAGATACCAGCTCGCAAAGTCAAAATTTACAGTGCACCCGAAACCAGAGATTTTGAGAAAGCCTTGATTTGTATATGGATGGATATTTTCCAAAGCGCCTTTTTTCAACTTTGATCCTCGGTTCTTCACTTTTGAAAAGTATACAAGACTTGTGGACATCGTCCTGATATAATGCAAATGTGGTGAGAATGATAAGGTCGTGCCACATCTCCGAAATGAGCGTGCATGTGCTCCTTTTCCTCTTCTTTAACACTTGGGATGAAATGCATTGTACGGATTGATTCCTCACAGGAATAATTATTTATGGAACAATTGAAGCATTTCAATGTATAATTCTTTTCAAAGAAAAAGCAAAGGGTCATAGTTGAAATTCTTTCGCAATATGACAGTAATATCAAATCATGGCTAGGCCCTTATACAAAACCTCTGGTTTCAGGTGCACTCCAAAATTCGACTTTGTGAACTCATATCTCTGGTGTTCGGAGGACTATTTTGAAATTCAAGGTATGCATATTTAAGTCGAAGATAAAAAGAATATGCCTATGAACTCAAAACGTCCCGATATTTTTTCATTTCGTTTCCATATTTAGTCAAAAGGGGGTATTTTTTTGAGACTGGTATAGGTTACAATTCGGCTTCAGCGAGGGATACTCGACAACGCACGCACTCTTAGAGCTCTTAGCAAGGATCTATAAAAACCTGGATGATAGAAAGATTTGTGTTAGTATTTTCTTAGATCTTTCAAAAGCCTTCGACACAATTGACCCATTCTGTTTGCGCTGCACGTGAAGGATATGCCAAATGCGACTACACTTGAACGACGACTCTTCGCTGATGATAAAAATATTTTTAATTTTGGGGATAACTTCCAAAATTTATCTCAGCAAACGAATACTGAGCGAGAAAAGCTGAACGAATGACTCAGACCAAACAAGCCTAAAATGGATACAGAGGGAACTAATTTCTGTTTCTTCAATCCTAATTTCAAATCAGCAGCCCTAAGTACATTAACAATTGCAATGGTTGAAACGCTAAAGCAATCTGATGAAATCAAATATCTTGGCATTAAATTAGATTCAAAATTGACTTGGAAAAACCATATTCAAAAGGTCAAATTTGAAACAATAAAGTTTGCATCTACCGGGTGTCCCAAAATTTTTTACCAATTTGATCTGTTATTTTAGTAAAAGTGTGTTGTATTTGATAAGATTTAAAAAGAAGTCTGTTATACGATGCTCAACTTAGATTTGATTATTTGTTTCAATGCTGTATCTGCACGAATTAATTTTCTATGATTATTTTTCTGAAAAACAGAGTACCTGAAATGCTCAAGAAAGAACTAAAACAGTTTATCAATAAAATCGTTAAACCTCACCTCGGAATCCACGGAAGTTCTTTTTTTCAATGGAGCTTGGTTCATAACGGGACCAAAAAATCATGTTTGTCTGTTCTTTCCGCAAAAAAGTACGATTATGTTTCATGTTTCAAGAAAGGAATAGTACACAAGGCAAGGTTTTGTGGTCTGCACTTTAGCGCATCACTGACTTTGAATACCATTGTAAAAAGTTGACAAGCGGTTGTGTGCCTTCACACCTGTGGTGTAAAATGGAACTTACCTCCATCACTAGATTTCTTACCGTTTCAAGGACTTCTCCAGCATGCGATTTTCAAAAATCCATATTCTGGAGGTCTTTTGCTCAACAGAAAAATCGGGAGAAATCATTTGGAACTAAGTTAACCTTTAAGCAAGAGATTGACGTTTGCAGCGTTCAAAACGAGGTAGTGGTTGTTGTTGTGGAACTGTTAAAACGCGGAGTTTTTTGGACAGCCGGTATATTCTGTAAAAAATACGAGATCTCAAAAACACGAAGAAAATTGAGGTGAAAAAATGCTTGGAGCCGTTTAAGGAATGACCTTCCCATCAATCTCAAAAACATAACCCATGTAAAAACATTTACGAAACACGTTAAACAATATATGATAAACAAATATGACTTCACTTAGATTACAATTACCAAGGTACCATTCAATGATAACCCACATTGTTCTGCCTGTATATATTCTATCATCTCTGTTACATTTTAAAATGGTTACATCGTACTAGCACATTTCCTAGTACACTTTTTACAGATAGCTTTGTATCATCAGGTTGTATTTCTATGAATGAAATTGAAGTGAATTGAGGTGTTAATTTGAAGGGACTTTATCACTTTTGAGCAGTAAAATAATTGATGGAAGCACGTCACTGCCTGCAAAACTTGTTTTGGACATCACCATTTCTAGCAGCTCTAGAAATGCTGAGTAAAATGAATCCTCTGGTTTGGAGGAAGTCAATGATTTAGACTTCCTTGCTCTATGAATCAGCAACTATATACGATAATATTCATATCAGATTTACTCAAACTTGGTGTAAAGCTATATGTTCACGTTTCTCCCCTTAGAAGTTTTAAAAACTGGAAGAATGAATGCTATGGCTACTCTGCAGCAGTGTCATCATATGCCTCCCCCCCCCCTGATGATAATATTCTGGAGACCTACGCTCTCATCAGAGTTTGACTTTACATTTAGAGTGGAAATTTCTGTTATAGAACGCGATAAGGAGCAATGTGATTGACAGTTTGATTTACGTTGTCTTTTGTTGACGGGGCTCGAATTAATTCAGTTCATCGAGGTGTGTCCGTGTTTGAAAAGTCTGTTTGCGTAATCTATTAATTAATTTGATTCACTTATTTATTGAAAGCATTAATTTGAAAAATGGTTCTTTCAGATTCTTATTCGTTTTTCCGCAGTTAAACGCGTGTCTTGGAAAGTTGGAAGTCGATATTCCACTTCTTGATTCCGATATATGGTTGTTCATTCGTTATCTTAGATTTTTTGCTTGCTCAATGTAATGCATGTTGCCGTTACCTGGTTGCATGAAAAGGCAACACAACGCTCTTGCTATCGCAGGTGATTCGCGATTTTATGTTCTATTTACAACCGTTTGCTGTCGTAAAGTTTGTCACTGGCTGCAAATACAAATTACATAATTTGCATCTAATTTTGCTGCATAGGAAGATTCCGAGATCTTGTATTTTGAGTTGTCTAGGATCGGGAGCAGATGTGAATTTGGATTTTGCTAATATAGCCGTGATATTAGGGGGCTGCTTTAATGCTAGCATTGGTTTGGTGTCTTTGAACTTTCTTTTCATGTCAGCGTCACTGATGGTTCTGAACAAGTTTACAATTGCTTTCATGATGTGTCCGTAGTTTAAGCTTGGGTAATAGGTTGTTACAAGAGGGATAATGTTGTTTTCTTGATTTAGTGCCGGGTCTTGCAATTTTGCTTTGTGAATTGGTGGGTCTGTCAGACTGTTTGGGTAGTTACATTTTAATAGCCGGTTTTGTAACTATTTGAGTTAGAATTTCATTCTATCTTCCTTTGTGACAAAACTATCACTCTCTTTGCCAGATTAAAGGGCATGGTGTTTTTTTATGTGTGTTGGGTGACACTATGAAAGTTAAAGTAATCATGTGGGTTGGTATTTTTGTAGTAAATGTGGGAATGAATTCTTTTCCCTTTGTTAGAATGATTTCAATTTCGAGAAAATGTAACGATTCTTCATGTTCAGATATTGATTTTCCTTCTTCCATTGTGAAGTTAATTTTGGGGTGTAACTCGTTCAAAGCGTCCTTTGATATTTTCGAATCAAAGTTTTCTGGCAAGACATTTTGTGAAGGAAGGAGACATCTGAAAAAAAGTAAATAAATATTGATGGTTGATCAACTCTTTGATGTATTTCATTAGAGATATTTGACAAAGAAAACTGAAATTGAATTTTGCTTGCCTTACAGATTTGTTGGCATCAATGCAACAGACGTAAACGTTGCTGCAGGGAGATACTCTACCGGTCAAAAGCCACCACTTGACACTGGTTTAGAAGTTAGTTAATTAACATCCGCTTCACCAGTTTTTCTGCCAGTAAGGCTACTTTTAATGCACTTGCTGTGGCCTGCAAGTTTGCATGAGATGAATTGTGCTACCTTTATTCCCAAGGGGTTATTCGGGTATATCTTGGATAGGGATACTAAGTTTACTTATTTGGGTCAATCATTTGTGCAGTTATTTTTATGAGTTACTGAATTTCTGCATTCCTTTTTTGAGTAAACATGATGATGCGTTGCGGTAAGCGCCGATGAGTTGTCATAGGACACCTGGTGCATCAAAAATTGTGATCAAAACTTCTGCTGAATAAATGATTAGATTTATTTAACTATATATCATTTCACATCTAGGGCGTTGGTAAAATCGTTGCAGTTGGAGAGAAAGTTTCACCAGAGCTGAACGGAAGAGCTGTCGGCTATATTTTCAATGGAGCATTTGGTGAATATGTTGTAAGTCTACTTCTTCAATCTACATTTTTGTAAAATTTTCAATTCCTGGACACTAAATATCCCGGATGAGTCAGAAAGCAAACGCCTTTTTAACGGCTGTCAACGCCTAAGCGTCAATGCAATGATATATGTTCATAGTTTATGGAATAGACTACGTGTTCAATTAATCATACCAGTCGCTCCAAAGTATTATAAGTTCATCAACACTTCTTGCGAAAGAACCTTGGTGTCAGATTTCTTATTTTTGATTTTTGGTATAGATGAGATCTTAACTTAGATTTTGTGATCTTGCATGTCCAAGTCTAGATTGATGACGTTGGGTTCCTTGTATCCCTGCGGTAAACCTTGCTCAACAGGGACTGATAATAAAGCAGTAAAAAACCTGGCCTTATCTTAGGCATTCGATCGATCGAATCAGGATCTAACGACTGCCGTTGCTCTTTTCAATGGTCACTCCTCGGAAAGAAAATGGGACAAAACCACGTTAAGCAGACGTTTCATCGAAGAACTTGGTATAAATCTGAAGAAGGACGTTCACTCTACCTGATGAATGCAAATAAGTCTTTCAGCGCTACATTTTCCATATTTTAAGACCAAAACACACCAGAGCAATCTTCAACTACCTGCCGCAGCAACTTCGTTCAAAATCTAGTCAATTGCATCGTTCGAATTGAAAATTGGACAGCATTGTTCTTTGCCAAAGCTCGCAATCTGATTGGTACTTTAGGAATTGCAAAGCTTGGGCCTAGATAGGACCAGGTTTTTAAGAGTAATATTACGAGTCTCTGTTGACGTGAAGCGCCATCATCAAATCAAAGAGCACAGGGAAACAAGAGACTCGTCATCATAAGCCTAGTCCAAGTCGGGTTGGCATTCGCAGAGCAACTGGCTTGAGCTTATGGTAAGCGGCGGAATATGAGAAAACTATACATCATTCGATGCGTAAAAATTGGATAATTCTAACAATACTAAAATGACACAGGGAGCCCCCTTAAGATTTAGGAAATACTAAACGAAATGCGTCTTATGCGAGAATATGTATGCGGATGATACCAGCATAACTTGCTCTGCTGAAGATATTGACGAACTCTGCAATGATCTAAGAGCTGATGTTCACAATATTGCTGAATGGTTACGGCAGAATAAGCTTAGTCTGAACACTGATAAAACAGAATACATGGTCGTTGGTCATAAAAGACAAACAAACCGTATCCATGGTCCGTTAGAGGTAAACTTAAATGGAGGACCAATCAAACGGGTCAAAAAAGTTAAATACCTTGGAGTTACAGTGGACGAAGACCTTTGATGGAATGAGCAATATAAGAGCCTCAAAGGTAGCATTAGAAATGCCCTTTCGTCCCTGCGGAAATTAAAGAACATACTACCGCAATCAAAATTGGATCAGGTATACAAGGCATTGCTCGAGAATCATTTGAGATACAGTGATGAACTCTGGGGTAGTTTGTCAAAAACAAAGCTTGATCATCTTCAGCGTCTACAAACTAGAGCACGAACACTAATAGAAAGCTCTAGATTAAAGGATGGGTGGAGTTGCAATTGGCTTTCAGTCTCAAACTTAATAATATTTGACAGGGACGTGATGATCTATAAAATAATGAATGGTTTCTGCCTGGACTACTTAAGAGGGAGACATGTTACCAGATCTCAAATATCTAACTATACAACAAGAAATCATTTAGATCTTGACACTCCAAGGCAGAACCTAGAATTCTCCAAAAGCAGTTTTTTCTACTCTGGTACAAAGACATGGAATGAAATCCCATTAGAAATCAGGATGAGTTCCACGATTACCATTTTCAAAAGGAAACTGAATGGCTCCTGAAAAACTAGCATCCTTCCCGAAGCACAATCCCTACGAAGACCAGCAAATTTCTAAGGTTTTATTATATGTAAATAGATATTTGTATCGTTCTTTTTGTTCTTTTTAGCTGATAGGGTTTTGTGTTAAAATATGATAAAAAGAAAAATGAAATGAGAGAGGCACAGCGTAACGCGACATCTGCGAAGGAGCGATGAGGACTGAACGATGCGCTTTTTTATGGAGGAGAATGGATGCACCTTAGCAGGATGCCATGTTTCGCTATGTCTCTCTCGCAGAAGACTTATAAAATGATGGGCGAATATTGTGAAAGGAGATCGCCGGGTCGATTTACCGCTAAAAGAAGCATACTAATTGTAAAAAACTATTTTGTAGCTACCCTTTTTATATTGCATTAAATTTACGAACACATTACTAATTACAATATCTACAAGCCACGCAACAATTTTACAGAGACGATGTTGCATGGAGATAATACCATCTCTACCCTACGGCCATTTTAGAAATAGTTAAAAGGTACTTGAAACTACGCGTAACTACTGTTTAAAAATTGGAATTTTTTACAATTGAAGGTAGCTTGCAACCAAATACAGCCTAATTTTGTACAGTGTAGGTTTGTACCCTTGTGAGCATTCTGAGAAAATCTAGCTTACATCAGCAGGAAGTGCAGATCCTATTCTACCGAAGAGGACCTCAGATTCTTCAAATTCTTCATGACCTAATGACCATGAAAATCTGTGCTATTATCGCAAATATTTTTTCTGCTCTGTCTCAGTTAAATTCCGCTATGAAACACAGACCAGAGGAATTGTCGAGATTCTGAGACACTCTTTGAAGGTGTTGTGGCGCAGTGGTGTAATCCTCTGACTTTGCAGCCAGAACACTCAGGCGGAGCGGGTTCGATACTCAGCAGGGCCCTACCACTTAAGCGTGGTGACAAGGGGTCTGGGACTCGATGAGCTCTTCGCAACTGCTACGATCTCAGCCCCGCCCTTGGCGCTACAACCCGCAACTTACCTTCACCTGCTTTTGTTGCTAGGGGTCTGTTCTGCTGCTGTGTATGACTTGTTCAATTTGATTGTCTCCTTGGGTACAACATAACTCTTTCGTTCCTGTAACTAACTTATTTTTGAGTCCGTAGAAAAGAACTTTCTTTCTGGGATCCTTTCAAAATGCATATCAAGTAAAAATAGTTTGCAGCGCTATCTGTGTTAGGCTGTGAGAGCTTTTAGAAACAATTTCCCATTTAAACAAAGGGAGCCATATGGACGGTGTGTCTTTCATCATTGTTTCATCACACGACCGGCTTCCTAGCTCATAAAACAAGGATAGCATCTCTACCACACAGAAAAACTGCGAGAGAAAGAAAATCTTTTTGTTCCTTTAATCAAAATTTCTTGTTGTTTCAACATTTCTGTACTTTCCAAGATGGTTTCTTTGTGCATATCAAGAGTTTGGCTGTTTGAATATTAAGGAATTTGATAGATGGCTTATCGCCCTAATAGCGTTTACTGTTTCCTTAAACATGCCAACATTCCAAGACAGCTTATTGTTATTGAAGTTATTTTATTATTATTTTTAATTTCTATATCTTTGGATTGCAATAAAAAATGTAGCTAAAAATGACCTTTGTGAATTATATAAGTTCAGGTTCAGTGTGCGACTCCCTCCCCCCCTTGACTACGGTGGTGTTATTTGCCACAGTCCTGCTACATATGTGAATTCAATAAAAATATCACTCTACCTAATTTAATGGAAAAGTTGGGGAATCTATTCAGTTTTTTGCTGCGTTAGCTGTAACAGGAACATAGGGAGGAACATTGCGAGAGAAGCTGTACGAAGAGCTTGGCTTTGAGTCACTCCGGTTCCCGAAGATGGAGTAGGTGCCTCACTTTAGTTTACAAGTTTATAAGTAATCTAAGCCCCTATGTATACAATGGATCCAATCCCACCACTTCATTAATCGAAGTATTCACTTCGCAGTCAGGATGTCATTTGGCGAATAGTTGCAAGAGCCGAAAAATTCAAGTCTAGCTTCTATCCCAATTGCTTATTCGAATGGAAAAAAGTTGAACATGATTTGAGACATGCACCATCTGTTTCTGCTTTTAAAAAAGCTTTTATCAATGACCCGCCCCCTGAAAAGTCTGGATTTGGTATTCACAATACATGGGATTAGCTGATCTTACGCAACTTAGGGTTGATCTGAACAAGTCGAACTTCCACAATTCAAGCATTATAGGGATACCGTGAACCCAGTTGAGGATTCTGAGCACTTTTTGTTGCTCTACCCTTCTTTTGATGTTAAACGAAATGATCTTCTTGCTGGAGTTGTTGAATTGTTACTCGGATCACCAATGTTACTAACGATGCAGCTGTTTTTTATTTGGTGATGAAGACCTTTCTGATGCTTTGAGGTCGAATGTATTATTATTATTATTATTATTATTATTATTATTATTATTATTATTAAATTCTTTATAGTTGGTATTTACAATAGCTTAAATACAATTAGCTAATTCAAACCAACTATCTACAAAGGAAAAATTTACAATAATATAAAGAAAATAAGTATATTTACATCGATTTACATGATTTACATAATTGATTTTTTTTTTTTTTTTACGGAGGGATTTCCAAGATGTTGTTCTCAACAGCAATTTTTGCATGTACAATTTTCACCCTTCCATTCTTTTATCGATCTTTTGAAATATACAACAGATGGTGAGCTTTTTAAAGCGTCAGGTAGGCTGTTCCAGAGAATGCTACCTCTAAAGGTCAAGGAACTGGTCCCATAAGTTGTCGTTTTTGCTTGTGGCAGCATTAGCAGTGAATCTGATCTTAGATTATACCCAAGGTCTTTTCGCTGGAAAATGTTCCACATAAAGGAGGGATTTTCGTACGATAAGCACTTGTATATTTCTACCATCAAGTTTCGTAGATTTTTTACATGGACCCTAGTGTCATCAATCTTTTGAAGAAGCTCATCGAAGCTCGATGTATAGTCTTCAAGAAGTATTCTCAAGGCTCTTTTGTGAACTCTGTCTATTTCTTTGTTTTGCGTTTTACCGCAAAACATCCAGACAAGTGGACAATACTTGAAATTTGACATTATGAATGTATTGTACAGGATCTTCCCTTTCTCTTCGTCGATGTAAGATGCGACCCTTGAGAACGCACTGACTTTTCTGCTAACTTTTTGGCACAGTGTTTTCACGTGCTTGTCAAATTTCAGCTCATCGTCAACACTTATCCCAAGTAGTTTGACAGACCTTGTCACATCAATTGATTTGTTTTCTATTTCTAAGAAAAATTCTTGATGCTGCTTTAGGCCAAGAAACATTACTTGAAATTTTTTGGGATTTGCCACCATTCTGTTATCTTTGAACCAGTCAAGAGCTCTAGAGATGTCATCCTCAAGTCTCATTGCCACTGACTCGACATCTTTGTCACATGCATACACGGTATTATCATCTGCAAAATTGCAGACATGGGAGGACTTCATAGCGAAGATGAAGTCATTGACAAAGATATTGAAGAACAGTGGACCGAGAACTGAGCCCTGTGGAACTCCTGACACTATTTCTTGCCATTCACTGAATGTTGAACCTACTTTCACGCGCTGTTTTCTTTGTGAGAGATAGTTTGAGATTAGTGCAAGACTGTTTGGCCCAAACCCATAGGCTGCAAGTTTGGCTATGAGTAAATCATGTGGAAGACAATCATATGCCTTAGACAAGTCCATTAGCACCATCCCCACTACCCCTTTTTCATCAAGTGTCTTTCGACAAGTCTCAATAAGTCGGAAAAGCGCATGCTGTGTACTGTGCCCATTTCGAAAAGCGCATAGCAAACTAGAAAGGAACTTAGAAGTAAATGGCTGTATCTGTTTAGACATGATGCGCTCAAACACTTTGGAAAGTGCCTTCAGTTTGCCTTCTGTGTACTCTCACCACATTTAAAGATCGGGGAGACATCAGCCAGTTTAAGTTTTCCGGGGAATTCATTACTTGAGAACATCTTATTTATGAAATAAGTTATATGTTCTAAAGAACACCCTGATATCAATTTAACAACATCAGTGGAAATCTCGCCGCTGGTCTTTTTGGATTTATCTAATTTATTGATTTCCTCCCAAACCTCCAAGGGACTGACACTCTTGAATTCGAATACTTCATTTCCAGTCAAGTGTTGTTTTATTTTTGTAATACAAGGATGATTTTCGTATTTTTTGATCGCATCTGCCACTATATCATTTGAAGCATTGGGGGCTTCAAGTAAAGACACCGTTCTGTCAATGGGCAAAGTATCAATTATGTTCACGAAATAAGTGTTAAAGAGATTGCTTATTTCAGTTTCATCATCTATGGTAATTTCATTCTCGACAAGTATTATTTTTTGGCTGCCATTGCTAGACTTTTCTGAGAGAAGGGGCTTGAAAGTTTTCCAAAAGGATTTTTCCTTTCCAACAGTGACAGGGTCGAGGTTGGCAAAGAAATTTCTTTTTTCTTTCCTATTCAGTTTAACTACTAGATTTCGTTGAGCCTTGTATCTGTCTATATCCTCCGGTCGTTTGGTTTTATTTGCAATGTTTTTTAGCCTTGTCCTATTCATCATGGCTTTCTTCAGCACCTTAGTCATGTGAGGCTTATTGTTTCCTCTGACTACAGCCGTTTTTATGGGAGCATGTTTATCTAGGATTTTTACTATGATCTCTTCGAATTCATCGTAGCTTTCTGGTTTACTCGTTTGGAGGCTATTTTTGACTTCGGCTAGAAACTCTTCATGAGAAACTTGAGAAACTTATACTTGAGTTGACATTGCGCCTCACCCACAAAGCTGTTCGATTTTATTAATATCATTTCATACCTAATCACATTCCATGCAACCACCACGTTGCTTAACGTTTCTTCTGTGTTTGAAAACTCTGTCTCGCATTAGATGTCAGGTCCAACAAAAGCAACGAGAGTGCAACGTGCTTCGCAACGTGCAAGCAACGAGAAAGCAACGTGCTTCCAACAAAAGCACGAGAGTTTTGCTCATGGCATCTTCCAAGAGTTATTTTTTATCAATTAAAATCAACAACTACAACTACTAAAAAACTACAATTACATTAACTGTGACATTCATGGCGAGGAAAGACACGAGGTCACTGGGTCCTCACCATGAATGCCACTTACAATTCAACTACAAATCTGATTCAACAAAAACAAAGATTAAGTACTTAGAAGGAAAAATAGGGGGTGCTGCTGCTACATTTTGACATTAATTTAACCTTGCCGAGGCTTTGATGAAGGAGATGGTTGTTTCTAATATGATTCTGTTTGCAACTGTATCCAAATTTTGATCACCAAATAAGAGCAAAGGACAAAGTTCTTTTCCGATTAACATCGGCAACATTGAAACCATCGATATCTGAGAGCTGGTCAAAGAGATCTTGGTGCAATATGCTGTATAGAGGTCAGTGCAGGATAAAATGTTCATTGTCCTCTGCACCAGTGCCTCATGAGTTATTATAGCCCCTATCTGACATCATCTAACATTAGACGTTCTCCGGTAGAGTATTTATCGTTTCCTCTTCTTAAATCTTGTGTAGTAAGTAGTATTTGTGTATAATTGTATCTAGCTTCACATATGTTTATTTAACGCCATGAGGTAATCATAATCTATTGCTCCTCGTGGCATAGTTCCTCATAGTGCTGTCAAGTGCATTGTAAGTGGAGTAATCCATAATAGTTATTGAAAGTTTTTTTAATGGTATATAGAAAAGCTTTTAACAGATTATACAGCTGCGCGATTCAATAGCCATCTGTCTTTGGCTGCCTCAGAAATTTTGCCTGAGGATTACTCTGCGAATACAAACCTGATTTGGACATGCAACGTTGCAAAAGGTAAGTTGATATCTTATCTTAGACCAGGAAGTGAACATAGAAAATTTTGAAACTAAGGCTCCGTCGCAGTAACTGCTCAAACGCTTATACCGTTTTGGGACACTTGGTATAGTTGCTTGGCTGAAATCAGTCCCTCCCTCGTCAACGATTTTCTCGGGAAGGCCCTTTCGAAAAACATTGAGAAATTCCTGGAAATCCCCCAGCAAATCTTCCTAATATTGATGCCTTGCAACAAAAACCCGGACACGTTTTGACACGTTTGACCTGTTGGAAGGATGAATGGTCATCCCCACTGGTATGTTATAACGAGTTTTTGGATGGGATTCCACCCAAGAGGTAACACTTCGGCGACACTGGCAAGTATCGACAGGGCTTTCAGGAGACATTCTCCCATACCACGGTAAGAAGTGATCGATTAAAGCTTGATAAATTTCTTAGCCTAACGGAACATATTGGGGGTGAAAGAAGACAATTTCCAATATTTTGCTATGATATTCGCTGAGCAGTTCTTTTTCAAATGCTGTGCGTTTTTTTACCCACCTGGTATTTTCCAATAGATGGAGAGGCAACCCTAAAGTCAATGTAGGAGAGAGAGACTTCCGGTCAGATTTTAAAATGCAGTTGAAATTTAAGTTAGATTCGGCTTGTTGGTAGACTTTTGTTTTCCCAAAAATTGATAAAAAGGGAATAATTATTGAATAATTCTGAATAACTGTATGTGCGATTTTGATGTGTCCTGCGTCAGCACAAAACCAGAAGGTTAATAAGGAATTAGAAATTTCCAGGCAGCAACAAATCAACTCATTATCAATTCCTTGACTCAATGAACCGGAAATGAATTGACATTGAAAACCGGAAATGCATTGCTATTGAAAGCCGGAAATGCATTGCTATCATCAGAAATGGGCTATCCGGATACTTATAATTAAACTAATTTGAAATTCAAATTTGTTCCCCCAATATTTTGAAGTTTTGTGAAAGGTAATTGTTTATTTTGTTTCATAATCTTAAGCGATTTTCTTGAATCTTTCCAGAAGATTACTGTGGTCACAAGGTAAACAGAGTTGTGTTTTATTAGTAAAAGAGCACAGCATAGCATAGCACACTTGTCAAGTTTGTGTCTAATTTGATCGATTTATCTCAATTTAACTTTATTTCCACGCAGAAACTCCCATGTCAAGCAGCGTTACCGTTACCAGCGGAGAAGGCAGATTATGTGCCTCTTTTGATAAGTGGTCTTACAGCGGAGATTGCTCTCGAACGGGCAAGTACCTTACATCTTTCTTCATTGCCTTTATTTTTCACTGTTGCCGGCTCAACAAGTTAAATAGGTCAATGAGCCTACTTTGAAATTGGTCACACTCAGAGAAAATCGTAATTTAGTAATAACAGATCTTCTGTGAGTTGCATAGTAATTTGGCCGGTTTCAGTATTTTCAGGCGGTAGAAAGTGACTCACTTTATCATCATTTTCACGAAGAAATCGTTAGGTGCAATGTTTGCTGCATGAAAACTCATTTTTGAAAAAGATCGTACCATTTTTGAACTTGTGTTGATAGGGTTAAATGGAAACGAAATTTTTCGCTGCCATGGAGCTGAGAACAATTTCTAACATGGAATTATGCTGACATGTGCTTGAAGTATTTTCATTTCATTTTTCATTCTTTATGCACGGTAACCCCGTCGGCAAAGGTCGCTTTTCAAGGGGCCGTGAAAAATTTAAAATTTACAATTTACGAATAAAATAATCTACAAACGAAAATAAATAATTGAATTACAAAGCTAAAGTGAAATCAAAATCAAAACATAATTACATATTTATCAAACCATTAATGGCAGGACACAATCAGACCGGACGAGAGCATATCGGACCCCACGCCCACCCTTAGACACGACTCTTCGTTGCAGCATCTCATGGCAGGCAAAGAATCTGACTGACCCCAGTCCAATCAAACCGCATCCCGCCACCGACGATCAAGCTTTAAAGTCGATGTTTAAAAGCATACAGTATCGCCTTATAGGCGTATGAGTCTCCAGTATGAAGTAGGCGCTGCCAAAAGGAAAGGAAATTTTTGTCCGTCCGACAGTGTCCATCCTACAGACGGACTGCATACATGCATTCGGTGCATGCTCATGACACGTCAATAATCATTTTAAGCAAAGAGATGGATCGAACTGCAGTCAAAAAGAGTTGGAGCTATACACAGATACCAAAACTTCACAGGAAATACTTGTTAGGACCAATGACTTGCAATTGAAAAACAAGCATTAAAAGTTCGCTTTCTAGTCCGTCCGACAGACAAGCAAAACCTGGATCTTCACGGGACAGGGAAGGTAGAATGCAGATCCACAAGGTTTATTTTGTAGAGCAACATATGTCTTAAACAGGATTACAGCTCAGGCAGCCATGTGCAGTGAGATATGGGCAGTCGGTAGCTCCAAAGTATCAAACGTCCATCTGACAGATTTTCGAATTAGAAAATAGGCCCATATTCTCGTAGACAACGACATGATACTGCATTGCTTGTACAGTTTGAGCATTATTTGTTTTCTTTTCAGCTTGAGAAAATATTGTATTCATACTGTTTTCGTTGTTGGTAATGTTCTCACGTATCCAGTATTTATTTGGCAACTTTTGAAGTGCGTTGACCATGACCAGTACGGTTCGCAGATTTGAATATCCTTGTTATCCGATGTTGATAAAGTATATAAACATTAATAAAATATGAAAATAGTGCCCTCTTGGTTCTCCGGTAAACGCCTTGTGAACATTCTCTTCTTTATCCCGCCCAAATAAAAACAAACCAGTAGTGGTCATGTCTATGAAATAATAACTCCTTTGGAACCCCCTTGATAAAGAAGAAGAAATTAAGAGAATTTTTTTAATTTACCTTACCTACCCCCTTAATGTAGCGTAGCGTTATTGGTAAATAGTGGTGTAGTGTTACGTTGTGTTCTTTTGTTAGTTGATTTTTAGATTTTTGTTCAAATTCATTGTGAGAACCATTCATAGTGGAGACCAGATGAGCATGTGTCTTTTCCCGCTCAGCTCTGAATTGATTAGCTCAGATTATCGTATTGTAGTTTTTTAATGTTATATCTATAAAAAAAATCAATAAAGAAGTTAAAAATTCTTCGACGCATACTGAGTTTAATCATGCTGATGTCCCAAAGCAGATTCCTGATCTGAGTCGTTAATTCAGTAAAAGTACATGATAATTGATGAGAATAAAGGGGATTTGGGATATCTTTCGGATTATTGAGTATCTCCTGTTCTCTGAATTTTATCTTGTCATTATTTAAGATCCTGCAATGGATTGGGGAGGTCTCTGTCAAGTCCATAAATCTTAAAGTAGCTTTTCATTCATCCTTTGTTTGCTAATTAAATTTTCTTTATTTCACACCGGAGCATACATACATACATACTGCTATGCTTTCGAGCCTGATTTTTCGATAAATGAGATGTAGATGAACCTGTGGTAGGTTAATTTGCATATTCATAATCAGAAGGATCTGGGCTGTATTACTTCGTAAACTAATCTCGCAAGCTTAGATTCACATATTTTGTAGGTAACATTATAATCGAATGAATTCATTTTATTCAGATCGCATTTTAGGTGGCGTGATCCGCTTGTTGTTTTTTTAATGTCCTCCCAGGCCATCATGATTGCAGACGACGTTGATTGATTTTGAGCTTTATTTACGTTGAGCTTTTCGAATGTGAGGCACATGAAATCGCCCTTCTTGAACTGTGGCTCAAACTTTATTTCTGTGAAATTTTCTGTGATTTTGAGCTGTTTGTGCTGTTGTTCACAGTCGCAGATACTGACTTTATAGGGATTTAAAAATTTTTTTCCGATCCTGTTGAGTCCAACTCTCCCTGGACTCGACAATACAAAGCTCACAATGTCAAAAATCATAAGCAATGGTTTCAAAATCAAGAATGAGCTAAGGTTGGATCAAGCTAAGTTCCGATTATCCGGGTAATCTGAGAAACATAATTCTTGTGGCTATTCTTGTTCCAGAGGCTCTTAGGGCATTGTATATAGATCATCTTGTGTATCATGACAGTAAGATCAAGCCTGGCATTCAATCCCTTGATTCTTTCTTTGCTAGCTTGGAGAACTAAAGCCAAAAGAGAACGTATTGATAACAGGTAGGATTTGCAATTTAAGTTTTGATCCATAGTCGTTCATTGACAATGGTTTTCATAAAGCATGGTTTTGGTATCCACCTCCAAATTGTAGTCTAAACACAGAGAATTAGCACATAAATTGTCTGTGATTAGTATTGCAACTTCGCTTACGTTTTACCAGATTCTTCTCGTTTATTTATCTTCGTAGCTACAGTAGGAAGGAATCGTTCGATCAGACACAGTTTACAGAACACCCATGTGTGTTTGTTCCAGCATGAAGATCATTACGTTATTGAATGAAAATCCAAAAGTTGATAAGACTCTGATCCGGTAATGTTTTTGCATTGAATAGAATGTTCTGGGCGTATGTTGAAGAATATTCAGGGGGGCATTTGAAAATTACAGCACAGCTTGCTCACGTTTGTATCGATCGAAAAATTTATAAAAAAACATACCGAAACTCACATATCTTGCACCTGCTATTTATGTTCGAAGTTTAGGGTGTCCCAAAACGTTCTTCGACGGTTTGTAAATATCGGAAAAATAAGGACAACATGAACAGGCTCGTAGGAAGGTACTTACCCTTGTCCCTAAAATTTTGAAATGATTTTAGAGACTGGAATCTTGCAATTTCGTTAAAATTTCGCTGAGTGGCGAGCCTTTAAAGGTGAGAAGTATGCGACAGCGGAAACCAGAGGCTCTTAGATGATTTGTAATGTAAAAAAACTCGATCGAGGCAAAAGAATATCATACCTCTACTTAGAATAAGAGAAACAAAACACGACTTCAAAGTAATTCAATTCTTATAACTATTGTCAGTATTTGCTGATATATATTTCAATATTTTCTTATAACTATTGTCAATATTTGCTGATATATATTTGCAATATTTTATTATAGCTATTGTCAATATTTGCTGATATATATTTGCAATATTTTATTATAGCTATTGTCAATATTTGCTGATATATATTTGCAATATTTTCTTATCAATATTGTCAATATTTGCTGATGTATATTTCAATATTTTCTTGAGTAGAAATCTTAGTTGTCTGAAGATCGCAAGAAAGCGTGAAACTCTGAGTAACAACAAAGAATGTAGTCTGTTTTATTGCTTCAGTCCTATTGTCAATATTTTCTTATAACTATTGTCAATATTTGCTGATATATATTTGCAATATTTTCTTTTAACTATTTTCAGTATTTGCTGATATATATTTTCAATATTTTCTTATAACTATTGTCAATATTTGCTGATATATATTTGCAATATTTTCTTATAACTATTGTCAATATTTGCTGATATATATTTGCAATATTTTCTTATCACTATTGTCAATATTTGCTGATGTATATTTCAATATTTTCTTGAGTAGAACTCTTAGTTGTCTGAAGATCGCAAGAAAGCGTGAAACTCTGAGTAACAACAAAGAATGTAGTCTGTTTTATTGCTTCAGTCCTATTGTCAATATTTTCTTATAACTATTGTCACTATTTGCTGATATATGTTTGCAATATTCCTTTTAACTATTTTCAGTATTTGCTGATATATATTTTCAATATTTTCTTATAACTATTGTCAATATTTGCTGATAAATATTTGCAATATTTTCTTATAACTATTGTCAATATTTGCTGATATATATTTCAATATTTTCTTACAACTATAGGCAATATTTGCTGATATATATTTCAATCTTTTCTTATAACTATTGTCAATATTTGCTGATATATATTTGCAATATTTTCTTATAACCATTGTCAATATTTGTATCCAAAAAGCATTAATCAACGATAGACTGAATCTTTTTCAAACTGTGCTGTACAGATTTCCTCAAAGCATGCATGTGCGTGAAAGTTAGGGTATCAACATTCTTGTCTAATTCCATTTGGTTTGCTATGAAATAAATGATAAATCAAAGGAATGATGACTTGTACTCTAAATGCTTGTAGCTCCGTTAACATTCCGCATATTAGCTTACCGCGCATAGCCGGCGGCGCCGCGCTGGCCCAACGTCGTACTTTCATTACAAAAGCAAGGGCTGCCGTTAGGGCCAGTGTCAAACTAAAGTCGAATCAACTCTGGCCCCTGCCTATTTCAAGATGTCTAGTCAGTGTTAGTCGATTCAGCTGATTTACAATTTGTATTTGTGTTGTCACCTCGTTGTCACATCGCACATATTTTTTCAAGGAATAGCTTATAAAAAACAGCATGCTCCATTTTTTGAAAGTTAAGGAGCAACCCTTCCTGGATTTAAAAAATTAAGATTTTGTTTTAATTTGCAGTTTTAACTTTCGCGGTCACTGAAAATGTATGTAGAGTTTTGCCATACAATTATGAACGAAAGAATTCTTAAATGTGATAAAATTTAAGGAAAGAAAGAAATCTACGAGAAAGAAATCTAAAAATTACACTGTAATGAAAATCTAAGCAATCAAAATGTAATTTAAAAACATCCCCTTTTGCAAATGGCAGAGATGGCATTAAGAGGTCCGTTCAACCTTGCTTCCATAATAGTCCCCCAAGACAGTTTCAGCCTTTGTATTCAGTACCGTATCTTGTATGCTCATTATTGTCCAAATCACCACATTGAATTAATTCATTTCTGAGTCTGAGTTCGGTTAATGCTTGTTTTAAGATCTAACTACTTGCCTTGGAAGCCCTCCAAAGAAATTCGTGGTCCAAACAATTTAAGAAACACATAAGAAAGTTTTGGTACCAAAATTGGCCCAAAAATTTAAAGAAACTACTTACCAGGCCTCGACCTTAATTTCTTATAGATAAAGTGCGTGAATCGTTTCGTTGCTGAGCTTTCTCTGTTTTGTTCCTTCCTTCAATGCAGCCCTTCCCGCTTCCTGCCGCTCCCTCTGTTGCATGATTACCCTTATCTGCGTTCGCATTAATCCATACTGTTGACGTGACGTTAGTCATTGATCGGTACTCCGTTCAAATGGGAAGGGGATCTTCCATTTATGATGTTGTCAATTTTGGGAAGCATTCCAGCGCTTGATCCATTTAATTTACATGTGGGCTGCGGCGTCTCTTTCCAATAATAGAAGTTGCAGTTTAGCTCTTTTCTGAGGCCTTTTTCCGTCTACATCCATGCATTTCACAGCCATTTTGATCTCTTCTTATCGCTTTTGCAGCTCCATGACTTTAGTGGCTTCTCCTTGTACTTATTGTCAAGGCTATAAGAAGGAAGCACTTGAAGAAAGCTCTAGAGGCGAATGAGAAATCGCCAAATTTCGCCATTTTCTGTTATCCTTACTACTCCTTTTCTTGCCCTCTATTTACTTTGACTTCTCTTATAATGCAATGTGCCAAAACAAAGATTTCCCTGGTATTGTGCTCTTTTTCAGTTCCACTTATCTATCATACTACTGAAGTTCTACTCTCTTTACTTTCTTCAATCAGTAACAGACCTTAGTCTCTCTACAATCACAGGTTTTAATCTCCGCCTTGCTGTACTTCTCGTTTCCTCGTTTATTTCTGGAATAAAGCTCCAAGCATAGGCTAAACCTGTTTTGGACACTTTTCCTTCTAAGTTACTTCTCAGTCTTCAATGATTTTCGCATTGCAGACCAGTGCAAGTCAAAGGCCGATTTAACTTCAACTCGTATTTTACGAAGTTGGACTTCTAGCAGGATAGTCTTTTTTATCTTCTATTTCATAGTTATAATATATAATTTAAATCGTTTCTTCTTTTATTTCAGGTAATGTAAAGACTGTAGAAAATAGGCCTTAATTAACCGTAATTTAGCAGTTGTTTTTACTTTATTAGCCTACTGAAGATTAATTTATCTGGAATCTGGATATCTGGAAAATTTTGCAATTATCTTTGCAACGGTGCTCGAGTTTTACGTGCAAAAATTTCCTCCATAAAGTAGTAATATAAATTTGGAAGATCTGGTGTCTAAGAGTAATCAAAAATCTCAGGAGTCGAGCTATCTCATCAAAGTTTGGTCATAAGTCTAAGAATGAAAGGCCGAAAGATCATTGTAGACATGAAGGAAAATGAAAATTCTCACTGAAATGCTCTTAAGCAAGATGATCGATGTTGCCTAAAGAGTATAGCTCAGGATACGATTTTGCAATGGCTTGCAATGTGTTATTTCCTACCCTTTCAGTAATGAAAACAAAAATTTAACTTTACTTAGGTAATTTTGGATAACAATAGGTCAAGGAAAATTTTAATGATGTCTCAATGATCGAATTTTCGTGATTTTTCAAATGGAAATACTTTTGATTGGAGCATCCAGTAGTTGCGATTGCTTTTTAAATTTCCTTTGAGTCATCTGGTAGTAAATTTTGTAACTCATCCATTATCAAAGCTAATTTTGTTGTTGTAGCTGCAGCTGGTGGTACAGGTCATTTAGCTGTAAGTAATGTTTCTTCAAATTTAGGCCCCCTTTACATGACTCTATTTTCACTTCATATCGGATTGCAGCTCCGTCGACATGTGCGCGATTCGTTGTGCGTCACAGTGTGGCCACAGTGTGCGCCACAGTGTGCGCCACAGTGCACCACAGTACTCGCATAGTCAATGTTTTTGAATATTGATATTGATTGATTGAATGTGTTCGCCTTTGTTTTACACTTAATGTGGAATGGGTCAGACAAATAAGAAATAATGATATACTGTTTTTAGATGACTTTTATACAATTTCATGTGAAAACTTAAAATTTTATGAAGCTTTTTCAGACTGATACGTTCGTATAATAACAGCAGAGCAATCTGATATGAAACCTATCCCATTCGAATTGAAAAAAATGGTCTTGTAAACACGGCCTTGAAAAAATTAAGTTTTTATACTGGACGGCTGTAATGATATTTTCAGTGGAGCAAATGGATAGGCCATCGGGAATTTTTGAGAGCATTTGTTTCTCTTTAACTTAATCCACATAGAGGTTTAGTAAAAGGGCGAAGCCATGATTTTGTATTGGAGGCATTCTGCCAAGGAATTTTCAACTTTAATTTTGTAGTCGTTACTTGTGAAAAGAGCTATGCTTGAAAAGTTTCCGTCATTCTTGAAATTATTCGTAGCTTGAGAAATCGGTTCACCCCTGGCCTGTTGTGTCGTCAAGGTCGTCGAGAACCAAAATTACTCAAACGACCACTTTTATCAACCCTCCCCCCACCCCACGAAAGAGTATCAAAGGCGTTCGATCTGCCATTAGGGACCATGTTCATGCCACTGGGCATCAGGCATCATCACTAGGTATTTTGGGTCGTTAGGGTCCTTTAGATCCAAAAGATTGAAGCGGACAAATGTGATGTTCATTCATAACGGAATCTGGAAGTTCAGAATTACGGAACTGCATCATAGTCATAAATTGCGGAGCATGAATTCTCTACGTAATTTATGGGCTATCTATATAGTTTATGGGCCAAAGATATTACAGATAATATATGATATATCAAGATGCAAGATCAAATTATAAATATTTAAATTCATTTTAGGATACGATTTATCGCGGCAGGCCAAAAGTTCATAGTTTTTTTTGGCGCACTTGGCAAAATCCTATATGGAGATGAGATAACAATGCGAGGTGGTGTGTTACATGAGATGTGTTTAGATATTTAACTGATTTTTCTGTGACATTTGTCAATACTTAAACATGATGTAGAATTTGTCCATATTTTCATTGCTCAAAAAAGGGAACTTACCTTGCCAAAGAGTACTTCAGTTTGTCGCTATACATCAGAATCAGATCCATTCCAATCCAAGCAATGCTCTACCGGGTGTTCCAAATAGTATAAGATCTCGAGCAGTTACTGCGAAGAAGCTTTGAATTCAGAAATTCTTGTTTTCAGCTTATGGCACAGATGAGATCTCAACTTATGTTTTGTGACATTGCTTGTCCAAATCGAGTTTGTATTCGCTGAGTAACTCACCTAAACAGGTAAAACTTGTGAAGCTGCCTGAGGCAGATGGTTATTGAATTGTGGAGTTACTATCTAGGCGTAATTTGGTAAAAGGTTTTGCAGCATTTCAACAATACATAATTTTTGGAAGTTTGTTGAGCTATGAAAGGGAAATGTACTCGTCAGTAATTTAAAAGCCCAATATGACTGAACAATCACAATTGTAACAAAAGTTAGGAGAAAGATCCTTCAGTATTAGAACAGTATTTGACACAGTTCCTGTTCCTGTAGCCCTTCAGTCCTAGAAAGTTGCGTTGCGAACTGTTAATGTGCAAATTCATCAATTCTTAACCATTTCTCTCGTCGATGTAGTAGTTTAGTTGATCAGGAAATTCATAAGAATAAAAATTTTAATGGTTGAGCTGACTCAAAACGTTCTTCAAATGCTGCATAGATTGTAATAGCAGAATTCAATTGCCATCTTGCCATCTGTTTCAGGCTGTCTCAGAAATTTTTCCGGTTTTTGGTGAATTACTCCGCGAAGAAACAAAGCCGCGAAGTTTCTCTGAAACCCAGGTAGCTATCTCGCTTTTTGTGCATTCCACAGATGGTTTTAAAGAGCTAAAATGAGCGTACATTGAAAGAAGGAGGATATATTTAAACATCTACCGCGGGCATTTTATTTTTGCTGTTCAGAAGCTGAGAAGTAAGTGCTTTGATTGCACCCAAAAAATACGAGAATTGAATCGCCTCCAAATCGGTTCCTATACCTAACAAGTAAAATGCCCGCGGTAGATATCTAGATATATCCTTCTTCTTTCATTATACGTTCATGTTTGCTCTCAAAAACCATTCCTGGAATGCACAACAAACGAGATAGCTACCTGGGTCACAGAGAAACTTTGCAGCTTCGTTTGCTTTGAATTTCTGCTTGAGAGGATTTCCTTTGTCTGCAATCGCTAATCTCTTTGAAGTCAGGTGTCTATAAAAGCAATTGCTGCTATTGTCTTACAAAATCTGTCCTTGTTTGACTGAATAAGGTGAGTCAATTGTAATAAAATAGATCAGAAAGTCCAAGGAGAGTTGAAATAAATGCAGTGGTATTGAAGAAGGCTCTCGAGGATCAGCAGATCAAAGTTGTTGTTTACATTATCCACAAAGCTGACGCTGCGTGACCCGTGGCATTTACGTGATCTTTGCACAGTGATCCAGACCATGGAATAAATTGAAAAAAATGAACTTTCAAAAATGCAAGTCTGGTGTCATTTTCTTAAAAAAGGATACACTGAGGGTTAACAAAAAGCAAACCGTTTGAAAATCAGGCTAATATGTGCAGAGAAACATCCTTCCAAAGTTAGCCGAAGTGGCAGGTGTTTGTTTACTTTGAGACTTCCGGTCAGACTGCCACTACAACAACAATTTTCAAACTCCCATAGCGCAGCTTTCCGCAGTCTGATTTTCAAAAAAAATTTTTCAGTTGATAGCCGATTCTTTCTACTTTAAGATCATGTAATTGCTGAATTGATACAGCAAATGGTTTTCCCCATTTTAAGCATTATTTCTTTTACATATTTTCTCAAAGAAAAAACCCTGTAAAAATTCAATATCTCAACTTCAAAGCTGAAACAAAAAAAGCAAGCATTTGCAAGCGTTAAAATCCATTTTTGCATTAAACCTCAACATCTTGGCAACGTATCTTTCAAACATTTCGTTTTAATTCGTTTTAAAAACTTGCAGAAATTTTTTTCAAAATCACTGCCACTTTGTCTGAAAAATATGATGATTATCATGAATATACTAATTACCCATGTTATCCGGTTAAAGAACCAAAAATAACAAACAAAGTGAAAGTGATTACTTTACAGGGCTTTTTAAGGCCTGGGCCGAGTTAACACACTGTATTATTTTTTTAAATATTTCATCCAAAGTGATATATCTGCTCTGCCATTAGAAGCACCACAAAATTCACATAATAGCCAATGACAACCCCTTCCATCAACCGTACTTTTTTCTAACTATTTTTAGATATCTGACACTAAATATTGCACTTGTCCTTCCAACGTGTAAAAGTACCCGACACTAAATATTGCACTTGTCCTTCCAACGTGTAAAAGTACCCCGTGATAAGATACATCCTGTTTCAAGATCTTGATCAACTACAGTTGTTCATGCTTCATGTTTTTCTTGAAACTGATCTTGATTATAAACATTGACGTAGCTGTTAACCTTTGTAAATTTCCTCAAGTCTCTGGGGAAAACAAATGGAACAAACCAAAATTTTCTTTTTGAGGAGGTCATAGAGATGAACCTTAGTCGGTAACTAACATCATCGCCTTTCACTCTCGATATTCGGATGGATACTTAAATGGCTGTGGAAATAGCCAATGGCGATTTGCTTGATCAGACTGTTGAAGAGGAGAATTTCTCGGACAGAAACCTTCCAGTGGCAGCAAAATTACGAGTTGTAGCAGAGAAGCTTAAGTTTAAAAACAATATTTCCACTCCAGTTAACAAACTACAGGGTATTTTAAAACAAGTATACGGGGTTCGTCACAAAACCGATGAATGGCGACAGAATGTGCATAGGTTTGAAACTGTTATTAACAGAGAACAATGAAAAATGTTTAAGAGTAGGTTTCTCAGAGTTTGGACTTTAAGTATGTGAGCTCGGCCCAGGCCTTAAAAAGCCCTGTAGAATACAGTATTTATCTTGCACTTTGTTAGTGATTTTTGGTTCTTTAACCGGATAACATGGGTAATTAGTATATTCGTCATAATCATCATATTTTTCAGACAAAGTGGCAGTAATTTTGAAAAAAATTTCTGCAAGTTTTTAATACGAATTAAAACGAAATATTTGAAAGATACGTTGCCAAGATGTTGAAGTTTAATGCAAAAATGGATTTTAACGCTTGCAAACGCTTGCTTTTTTTGTTTCAGCTTTGAAATTGAGATATTGAATTTTTACAAGGACTTTTTTCGAGAAAATATGTAACAGAAATAATGCTTAAAATAGGGAAAACAATTTGCTGTATCAATTCAGCAATTACATGATCTTAAAGTAGATAGAATAGGCTATCAACTGAAAATTTTTTTGATCATCAGGCGACGGAAAGCTGCGCTATGGGAGTTTGAAAATTGTTGTTGTAGTGGCAGTCTGACCGGAAGTCTCGATGTAAACAAACACCTGCCACTTCGGTTAACTTTGGAAGCATGTTTCTCTGCACATATTAGCCCAATTTTCAAACGGTTTGTTTTGTCTTAACCCTCGGTGTATCCTCTTTTAAGAAAATGACACCAGACTTGCATTTTCGAAAGTTCATTTTTTTTTCAATTTATTCCCTAATATTCGAAATCTGGATCACTGTGCTTTGATGTTCGAAGGAATGCCTTTTATAATTTCCCCTTCTGTTCTTTGTGGCTTATTTGCTATAAATTATCTATCTGTTTCATTTGGTTGCCATAGACTGTTTTTGCCAAGCGAATCAACGGCACTGTGTTTGTGGCAGCTAACATTACCTCCAACTTCACTTATGGACAGACTTTTGTTTATTTTCCCATAAAATCTATAAAAAATAATCAAAGATTACGAGAAGATACCACGAGGAGCATAGGAATACGTAGCAACCTGCGACCATGAGGTTCAACGTAGAGGTTCAAAATAATATTACATTTAGATATCACAATTTGCATATTACAAACAGTTACAAATAATAATAATGCAAATAACAGTTACAAATAATTCTATCACAAATCTAAGAAACTACATTACTCGAGAGAGGAAGTTTTTAACGACGAACTCAATAAAACTGTAGACAGACTTCACATGAATCATATTTATAGATTCATCTCCAAATCGTATTCCTCTCCAAGTTTGGGAACGTAATTTCAATGATACGATACAGTTTAGGTATTTTAACTTTCCTCTCGCTCTTTCTATATGTCTTGTTAATTTTCACCTAGAATTTAATTGATGTTATACCATCTTAGGTTCAAATTGCCAAAAACAATGGCTGTCATGTCATCGGATTATGTTCAACTAGTGATAAGGCAACGTTCTTGAAGGTAAGATGCATCCTCTCAAAGAAGTTGTGATGTACGGTTCCTTTTCATACCGTGTGTCTTAAAATTCATTTCGATCATTGATATTTTCAGCCAATGATTTGGTAAGATGCCGTGTGTTGTGTTTCAGTTTTGTGCAGTTTTCGTGATATGTGCGTATTTGTTTATGTATGTACCGGTATGTCTACTCTAATTGATGTGACTTCTCCGTTGTTATTGGTGCATAGTCGCAGAAGGGAGATGGCCTGGAGACACTACAATCAATTCTTGGATAGATCGTAGATAGATTCTTCAATAGATTTTGCTCGAGCTTCGACCTCCGCAGGTGCGTGAGTAAGCACCTTTGGGCAGTTGTTGTAGAGGTGGAAAGGTAGAACCTTTTAAGCTTTCAAGCAGAATCCCTTTCGAGCATTGAAAAAGTATTGACGGTGTCATGACGCAGTTGTGTAATCCTCTGATTTTTCAGCCAGATCAGGCGGGCAGGTTTTGATACCCTGTAGAGCCCCCTCCACTTGAGCGTCATGACAAGGGATCGCAGACTCGATAAGAGCTCAGCTGCTTCTAGGATCCTAGCATTTGGCGCTGAAACCCGCAACTTCACCTTCACCTGCACCATTTTGCGAGGAGAGTTTGCCTCCTGGTTGCTTGAAACAATTATACGCAAAGTTGCGACAGCCAAGATGATAGGGAAATGAAAGATTGTTATTAGTTATTGGCCATCTGCGCACCGCTCCAAGGTAATCCAAAAAAGCCCTTTTGATATAGCATTTCCGCTGGGCGTGGATTGGGGCAAGCGTGTTTTGGAATTTTTGTGCGTTTTGGAGACACAACTGGTAAGTGATCCAATCGTTAGAGCGTTTTGAAAGTCAAGGTTTTTACGCTCACGGCTTACCCCTGGCAAACCTTGGCAAAAGTTCAGCTTATCTCTCGTATGTGACCAAAGATGTAGAATTAATTAATCAATTAATCAATCAATTGATTATTTGTTGTTGTGTCACAGGATTTGGGTTGTGATAGAGTTATTAATTACAAAGAAGAGAAATTAAATGACGTCTTGAAGAAGGAATATGCGGTATGTGCCTGATAAAATTTTACGCTAAATCATGAAAGTAGTACTAATGCATAATATCAGTACAACATCATGATGTCAATACTAATCCAATATCAACGCGAATATCAATACTGCTTTTACCATTCGGTTGATCAGTCGTATTTGTTGCTTTCAGTCGTTGCTGTCGGGAGATACTTTCGTGGCATTTTTAAAACAGAACCAATGTCCGAACTTGCATCAGGTTTGTTAAAGCTCAATGCAAAGATCGTTGATAATGGTTCCTTAAAGATTTTCTAAGGAAATTTAGCACGTAGATGGGCCTAATGATTTTCATATCCAGAAAACAAGGACAGATTTTGTTGAACCAATCAGAACGTTTGTTTACATGTGGTCGATTAACCAATCACACTACGCAATCTAGCGTCACGTGACGCACTATGATTTTACGCAAAATTGGAAGCTGTGGGGATAAGTACCAAAATACTGAAAACGTTTTAAAATCGTTTTAAAAAACAACTGAAAACGCATCCAAAGAGCTAGACTCTCAAACACAACTCCCTGGAAGAACAGCAATGATTAGGTTTATAGGGCTTTAGGTTTTTATTCTTAGAGTTTTACCATTGTAATTAGATATTGTATGTTTTGATTTGCTGAAGGAATTATTGCGACCTTATGTTCGAATAAACAGCCTTCCAAATAACGCGCTGGTCGAAATTTTGTTGTATGGTGATAAAGACCTTTCTATTGATGTTAATAAAAATGTACTCAAATTAACCCTCAATTTCATTCACAACACAGGCCGGTTCAATTGAAATTGTTTGAAGCAGCTGCTACACCCCCCCCCCCCCCGATCGCAAAGTCTCTTTTTCTCCTTTATTTGTTTTTCCCGTTCTTTAAGTCTGTTTCACATTGGATGTAAGGCCATCTACACAAAATTTCAAACATTGAATATCTTCACTATTGCATTCCATAAACCCTGATCAACTTAAGGCGCAATGTCTTGGGCAGTGGGGACTCTGGAGGGAGTCAGGAACAGCAGCAACTGTTGCTGTTGTTGGTTGTTCTCTCAACCGGGGTTTCTATTGTTTGGCATCAGGCGCCTCCGTCGCTGACCTGGCAACCAATGTGAAACAGATTCCAGTATTTATCAGTATCGTATCGTATGTACCATTTTTTATGTGTATTTTTATATCTCTATGTGTTGGCCATGGGGTAGACATTGTCTTTTGCTCCTCATGGTATCGTCCTTGTAGTGTTGCACAGTAGTTAGAGTATAGTAGAATGTAGCATATATTGTAATTTTTTAAATTTATATAAAAAAAAAATTTGCTGCAGGGTCTCTTTTGTGTATAAATAATATTAAAAAATGAAAAATGAATACCCTCTCCCCTAAACGTGTGGCATGCAAGTGGATTTCACACCAATCATAAATATTTTTCGATTTTCTGAGAGAATACAAGCTATTCTAAGCTTCTATCACTTAGATTTTTGATATTCAACTTTGATCGAGAGAAATTTGAGTTTGAAAAACACCTTAAAATTGCGATAATGAATAGCGCTCTAGGTCCAGCAGGAAGATATTTCCTTGACCGATTCTTCAGTCTGTTGCAAAAAGGCAAAGAATATTCATTCGTAGAAGACTCCATACATATCTGTATGAAGGTTTTGGTGCTGAACAATGATCAAAAGGGGCAGTATCTCTTACGACACTGAGAGGGTTATCTGAATCACGACATTCATATGAAGGGTCAAATTCCTGAAGTAAACTCAACAAGAAACCCCTACCAAAAATGTTATAAACAAAATTTTAAGTCACAAGGTACTCACAAATTCTGCAGTTTCTATGGTGGACCAAAACTGGATGAGTCCAAAATTCGATAGGCTTCATGTGAACAAACGAACTTAGCAAGAATGAATTGATTATTCCCACAAATTTGAGCAGCAAACTCTTTAACGTGCCCCAGTGGCGATGAAATGTCTACTCCACTCACATTCTGATCTGTAACAGCTCAAACTGGTTATGTTTGAAAAATAGCATTTTTAGCACAAACAAGTAGATTTCTTGTCCTTAGATAATTCTTTTTTAGTTGATTGAGAGAAAGTCGGGAAATAGACAACAGCATGGATTTTGATGAAGGGGTCAGATAAAGTGAAATGTGCAACTAATTTATTCCCATTCCCTTCACTTGACCTGACCCCTTCATCAAAACCCATGCTGTTGTCTATTTCCCGACTTTCTCTCAATCAACCAAAGAAGAATTATCTAAGGACAAGAAATTGACTTGTTTGTGCAGAAAAGTCCTATTTTTCAAACATAACCAGTTTGAGCTGTTACAGATCAGATTGTGAGTGAAGTAAACATTTCATCGCCACTGTGGTACGTTAAAGATTTTGCTGTTCAAACTTGTGGAAATAATCAATTCATTGTTGCTAAGTTCGTTTGTTCACATGCAGCCTATCGAATTTTGGACTCATGCAGTTTTGGTTCACCATAGAAACTGAAGAATTTGTAAGTACCTTATGACTTAACATTTTGTTTGTGACATTATTTGTAGGGGTTTCTTGTTGAGTTTACTTCAGGAATTTGGCCCTTCATATGACTAATAATAATGATAGTAATAATAATAATAATAATAATAATAATAATAATAATAATAATAATAATAATAATAATAATAATAATAATAATAATAATAATAATAATAATAATGATAATGATAATAATAATAATAATAATAATAATAATAATACGAATATTTATACAGGATAACCTATCAGCATAATTACAATGCTGTTATCTTAAGGGTCCTGTCATGAAAGTTAAAGGAAAAGAACTTAAAGCTACATTATGTGTTTACTGTTTTTTAATTAAAATTATGTACAGATAGTTTCTTCAAGAGAAATGTTCGTTTAAAAACGAAGTAAAAACAATCCTTGACTCAATCTTCCTTGCCTCAAGCGGCAATTCATTAAAAATTCTCCCACCAGCAAAGGCGACACATTTCTGTCCAGTTTTCGTTTTCATGAGTGGCAGTTTGACTGTATGATTATTATTCCTTGTACATTTTTCATGCTTTGCTCTTTCAAAATATTCCTTAAATGGTTCACATACATTTTTCTGTAGGCAGTCAAAACAAATTTGCAGACACTTTTCTTCATTTGATTGCCTATGTTTGGAACTCTCAAATCTGCGTTTGGGGGACATTTTGATTTGATAATGTTTATGCTTCGTTTCTCAACACTATGCAACCGCTTTAATTTGGATTCTGGCCATCCAAGTCCAATTGATCCACAGTACGTGAAAAGGGGCATGATCATAGCATTGTAGATTACTATGGCTGTTGACGTATCAATGGAACTGCGAATGCGCCTGAGAAGGTTGACCCTTCCTGCTGCCTTTTTGCAGGTTATATCAAGATGAGTATCAAGCGTCAATGAAGGGTCTAATGTTACTCCGAGATATTTATATTGCGTTGTACAATTGATAGAGGTCTCACCGACTTTGATGTTAAGCTGTCTCTCTTTGAATTTGTTTAATCTCTTTGCTGTGCCAAAGAGCATAGCTTCGGTTTTCCCTCTCTTCAGATTTATGATTAGCTCGTTCTTGCGAAACCAGGTGGCCAGGCTGTTAACATCTTGATTAAGATGACTTTCGATGATATTCATTTCCCTACTTGACGTAAAAATAACAGTGTCATCTGCATATGTCACAATATTTGTATGCTCCAATGATCTATGTGCATCGTTAAAGTGAATAAGAAACAGGAGATGACCAATGATGGATCCTTGCGGAACACCTGTGTACACTGGGCATGAATTGGAAAATGTTTCGTTGTACTGAACAACTTGCTTGCGATTAAATAGATAGTCTGTGAGCCAATTTAGTTCATTATCTGTTATTCCCTAGGCTTGAAGCTTGGATAGAAGGATAGAATGACTAATAGTGTCAAAGGTTTTAGACAGATCAATGAATAATGCACCAGTTAGCCGCCCCTTGTCTGCTTCCCTTCTAATATGGTCTAGGAAATATATTACTGCTTGCTCTGTCGATCTTTTAGCTCTGAATCCAAACTGATAATTAAAAAGAAGGCCATTTCTTTCAAGATGGTTCATAAGCTGCTTGTGAAACAGTTTTTCGAGAATCTTTGATAAAGTTGGGAGAATTGATATCGGTCGATAGTTATCTACTTGAGAACGGGGGCCAGACTTTAAGACTGGCACTACTTTTGCTTCCTTCCAATCTGTAGGTACCACTCCCGTTTTAAATGATAAATTGATCACGTGTGTGTAGTGCTTCAGATAACCCTCTCAGTGTCGTAAGAGATACTGCTCCTTTTGATCATTGTTCCGCACCAAAAATTTCATACAGATATGTACGGAGTCGTCTACGAATGAATATTCGTTGCCTTTTTGCAACAAAATGAAGAGTCGGTCACGGAAATATCTTTCTGCTAGACCTAGAGCGCTAGTCATTACCGTAATGTTAAGGTGTTTTTCAAACTCAAATTTCTCTCGATCAAAGTTGAATGTCAAAAATTTAAGGGATAGAAGTTTAGAAGAGCTTGTATTCTCTCAGAAAATCGAAAAATATTTATGATTGGTGTAAAATCCACTTGCACGCCACACGTTTTGGGGAGAGGGTATTTTGCTATTCATCCCCACAGCTTCCAATTTTGCGTGAAATCACAGTGCGTCACGTGGCGTTAGATTGCGTAATGTGATTTGTTAATCGACCAGATGTAAACAAACGTTCTGATTGGTTCAAAACAAAATCTGTCCTTGTTTATCCAGAAGGGAGCAATACTGTAGTAAGAGGTATGTCACAGTCGTCCATACCATTTCATAGATTATCTTTTTCTCTGACTTTTCAGTAGGTGAAAGGACCCCTTATCATGGGAAATTTTCGAAGGTAACCCCCTTTAATAGGAGTGTCACTGAACCTTGAAATTATTGTTACCGTACAAAATAGCAGATCTGAGAGAAAGTTTTGGGATCGTTGCACTTTAGAGCCATTCATTTCGCTGATATCCCTTCACTAGAAAAGAGCAGAATTCCATAAGACTCTGGATATCAAACGGGCGTCATGTGAAATTGACTATATTTGAGGGTCGTGAGTCTAGTGGCATTTAACTTTTCTTTAGGATATTTCCTAAAGAAGAATTCCCCCTTTCTCTAGATTCTGCCAGGTGTCCCAAAAAAGCCGAACAGATTTGAAAAATTCTAATGGAAGCTGTTTCTTACTTATCATCAAACGATTATTTTTATTTAAACCTGCAATAATTATAAGGAGTTTTGATATATTTTTCATTGTTTTTGGTGACTTGGTTGTAAAGTTGAAAATCAGCAAACTTCAAAGTTAGTTCTAGGTCAAAACCAGACCTGCTGCATTGGCAATTGGGGATTATATTGTCAAATTATAGAATATGACAGTCCCAGCAATTACTGAAGATTGCTGACAAGCACGCAAACACAAATTAATTGAATATTGAACAGACAATTTAGGAACATTTCGGTCAAGACACAGTTGCTCTTTCTAAAATAACTAGGCAACTATAAGAGTCATCTATATTTTCAATTGGAAATGAACTCTTTGAGCTCCCTCATAACTAGATAGCTCATGAATCATTAAGGGATCCCTTTGTCACAGTTTCTTGATCAAATGTTGTGCTTGCCTAATCCTGTGAAGTTGCAAATAATGCTACGCTTGTAATTTTACACTATATTTTGCACTAATGCTGGCAGCTCTGGTTTTGCCCTGAAAGCAAATTTAGAGTTTGTTGATTGATAACTTTACAACCAGGTCACTAAAAATTGTGAAAAGTGTATCAAATTTTAACTTAATTATTGTAGATTTAGTGAAAAATAATTTGATGTTTAATTTGTAACAGTTTATGTTAGAGTTTTTAAAATCTGTTGCGTTTATTGGGATGCTGCTTCAGGATTCTAATTCATATGTCTCCCTTGCTCAGCGAGATAATGGATGAGCGTGTTGCCATATCTTCATTAACATTGCACCCACCAGTTTTCATTTGCTTTTCAACTTTGTTTTGGCACCATTGCCGCCATTTAATGGAGCAATCAGTACTGAAGCCCAAAAGTAATCGCAGTGATCAGCGTTAGGCCGCAGAAGACATATTTGGCTTGAAATTTACCACAAAGAGTTTCGCAGAAGTTCATTTTTTATTGTTCCTTGTTGTCATCATTGCTTATTTTTTGTTGGGTACTTACAATACCTACACTGAAAACTTACAGATATTTTAATCCAACCTAAATTTTGCAAAGATACCTTTAAATCTAATAGCATACAAGTAAATGTCAAGGGAAAGATCATTTCAGAAGCTCGATAATTATATGCAATGTTTACATATTCTAGAATTAATGAAAACGCGAGATCCGAGATGCACGTCTTGTCCAGACTACAATTACGCTGCATCCATGATCTATCTTCTATGATAGTTCTGAATTGTTGAACAGAATTGGAATTGTTAGTTCCTGCACAAGGAGTTGCCAAACACATCGTACTTTATATTGAATGGTTTCAGTGCTCCAAAGAACTCAACAATGCAAAGAAAATTGGAAGCAGTTTACGCTCGTCCCGTCCGTCAAATTACATCAAATTACATATTGATTTTATAAATAAATTTTCCTTTAAATCTGAAACGTGCATTTTAAAAACTAGGCTTAAGGATTATTATTATTGAACAGTTTAACATTTTTGTACATTTTCAGGTAAACTTCCTTTGTATTAGTATGCAGGTCCACATCAGCATAAGCTGACCTTAGCTTAACCTGCAATAACAAATATCGCATGTATGTATGTATGTATGTATGTATGTCGTTCCAAGCCCTCAGTCGAGGCCCATCCCCAATCGAAACTCCATAAACGCAAAGGAGATACTCTTTGATTGTGGGCTCATTTTCTCCTTCTCCTGTGGTAATCAGTGGCCAAGAATAACGCACCTGCTCATAAGATGCTTTGTTTGATTTAGAACTTTCGGTAGGTTTATAAATGCTGAACTGTAAGAATAAACCGAAGAACTTGCAAATGCATTCTTTGCGATTTTTTCTTTGTTTGCAGCGTGGAATCGATGTTGCTTATGAATCGATTGGTGGAGAAGTATTTGAAACATGCTTAAATAGGTATGAGGTATATTTTGCATGAGTTTCTGGCAGGTTTGTAATCTTTCAGATATTCAGATGGTGTTTTCTCAATGTCAATGGCATCAAGCTCATCTCTTATGGCCTTTATTTGTAAAATGGCCTTAAGTATCGGACTCATCTAATAAACTGTGTTTTTCAAATTTTGGGATCCCTCACTTTGCCGACTGAAGGAGTTTGTTTTTGCTCTGCAACTGTTCTGAAGTTGGCGCCAAAGTGTTGGCGCTTTTTGATTGGATTGCTTTTGTTTGTGATTAAGCCAATCAGTGGCTCAGGTGTTGACGTTCACGTGATTCTCAAATGTCTTTTTTTTTCGGTATTAAAACAGCGCGGTCGTGTCATTTGTCTGTTCTTCGCATGAAGCATTCTGAAGAGCTTGCGATGAAACGTGTATTTGGTGTAATAACGTTCTTGATAACTGATTACTTGATTTTCTTGCACGTTTAACAGCTTCCTCTCCAGTTACAGGTTTATCTTATTTCATTGCTGTTCTTTTGCAGGAGTTGATAGTGTCTTTCTTACAGGATATACTGGTTTATTGTGCCTCCATGGTTTATTTAGATGAGTCCGCTACGTAAGGCCATTTAAAAATTTTCTACCATTTTCATTTTTGCAACAAAATAATCATTGAAATCATTCGCTAGCTTTTCCTTTGATGCCAATGCTTGATACTGAATTTTCCGTTTGGTCCCCTTGACTTTCATTGATCTCGTCAGAGTAGTACCATTTCTTTGCCATGTTGAGCTTGTGAATAAACTCGTTTCTATAACATGAAGAGTGTGGGGAGGGGGTTAATATCAGTACAGTGGAGGCTGTTCAGTACAGTGGAGGGTCAACATGGTGATTGTGGGTGTACAACACTGAGTGCAGTGGAGGCTTTTCAGTAAAGTTGGGGGGGGGGGACTAACCTCAGTTCAGTGGAGGCCATGCATTAAGGTGGAGGGAAACATCAGTACAGTGGAGGACAAGCATAAAGCGTGTGAGGAGCAAGCATCCCCCGGGGGGGGTACATAACATGTTGAGGGTACAGGTATGTGCCGCCCATATAGGTGGGTTTTTGGGCCAAAATTCTCTAAACAAGGGTCCATTTTTCGGCGGATTTTCCATAAACATGGGTGGCTCATCCAGAAATTGACGAAAAATTGCCAAAAATGGGCCGTTTTCCGCCAAAATTCATCATAAAATTGGGTATTGCAGCAAATTTCGGTAATTAGAAGAGGGTACCTTTCTGAAAACTGGGCGGCAGACCCCTTCCTCCGTAAGTCATGTATCCCCCCCCCGGGCAAGCATCAGTACAGTGGAGGCTGTTTAATACAGAGGAGGTCTTACAAAAGGACAGTGGAGGACTAATATCAGCACAGTGGAGGGAAATTATCTGCACAGTAGAGGGTTAGTTTCAGTACAGTTGAGGCTGTTCAGAACTTTGGGGGGATAAATCTATGTGATATTTTAATGTTCTAGGACCACCATTATGATTTGCGTTCATCTCGATGGAAGTTACGCCATAGGTATCGTAACATCTGCGTTATCCAGCTACAATTGACCAAATCTTTAGAAAATCAAAGGCAAGCTTTTACCCCCACTTGTTTGCTTGAATGGAGTAAACTTCCCCATGAAGTAAGATAGTCACCTGCAATCGGTATTTTCAAAGCAAGCTGTTATCTCTCATTCACCCTCCTTCTAAGCCAGTTTACAGCATTCACGGCCCGGAAGGTGTTGCAATACTCCACAGTTACGCGTGGGGCTCAGAATGCTATATTTGCATAAATTCTGATACAATTTTATAGACACATTGACTCCACTGTGCCCCTCTAACAATGGTGTTGAAGACATGGTACAATTTTGCTGCACTCCAATTCTTATGATGCATTCAAGAAAAATGTCAACGTTGCAACTGCAAATTTTCCTAAATCTTTCAAATGCTTTATTGCTCAAAATTATGTTGTAGGGGGATGAAAGGTTGTCCATTGATTCTAATTCAGAAATCCATAAAACAACTTTAAGATACATATACGCAATACAACATTTTAAATGAAAAGATGCTACTGAAACTTAGCTGCTGCAACTTCGGGGATTTATGTGTATTTTTTTGGTTTTCTCTTCTTTTTTCTTTCCCTTCATACTTACTTTAGTTTTTATCTTTATGTTAAATGGCCGCTGGGTAGACACAACCTTGAGCTCTTTGCGGTATCATTTTGGTAGTTTAGTAGAGTAATATTGTAAGTAGTGTAATTGGTAGAGTGATCTGTAAGTAGTGTAGTTAGTAATATGTTTATGTAAATGATTATTGAGTATAAATATATATAAGTTAGAGACAATTAAAGATGCAGATTGTGATGGGAGATAATTTTGCTAATATCATTGGAGACCTCAATGAATTAAGCTGCCCGATCAAGCCCAGTGCATCACTTTCTTCAAATGCGTATCTGATTTCTCGGCGGTGATGTGGCCTTCGCTCAGATGTGAAACTCTTTTTGATAACAAAGTAGGAGTCGAATTGCAGGAAGGTTCTTTAACTTCTTTGGCCTTTTGGTACTTTCCTTTGATCCGCTCAGCATCAAAAATGAGACTGTACTGAACAGCCTCCACTGTACTGATGTGGGCCTCCCACATGCTTCATGCTACCCCTTAATTGTACTGATGTTAGCCTCCACCGTATTGCAATGCCTCCAGGTGTTAGCCCCCCCCCCTGCACTGAATAGCCTCCACTGTGCTCCATGTATTACCTCCACGCTCACCACTGTACTGATGCTAACACCCTACAGATATCATGCTCTCTCTCCTCTGCACTTGGCAACCTCCACTGGCCGATGCTAGCCCCCCAAAATTACTAGTATAGATAGCCCTCCACTGTACTGAAGAGCCTCCAGCCGTACTGTGCAGCCTCCAATGTACTGCACAGACTTTACCCGGGATGGTATAATAAATTCCATACCGATGTATTGTGCTGAGATAGCAACTCATTTCAGATATAAAAGCGTGCCGTTGCTAAGTTGAACTTAATGGTTTCCCTACGGAGAATGCATGCGCTTTTGTTTATTTTAGTATTGAAGGTAACATGAATTGTTTATTTTACTCCCTTCAGGATTGCAGTTGGTGGTCGCATCATATCACTTGGCTTCATTTCCAGCTACCATTCACCTGGAGGAGTCGACCGAAGTGTCAAACACGCAACCATATTGCAGAAGGTTTAAATCAGCTAGTTTTAGTTAATTAGAACCTTTAGGTTGACTGGAAAAGTGAAAACGACAAAGAATTCAAGAACTCGATTTCTGGTGTGTTTGTTTCCCAATCCCTAGCAAGATTTTCAAAGGCAACTTTATAGCTGCTTGTTCGTTTTATGATTCACATTACTTTTTTTCCCTCTAAATTATATATGGATCCAAGGAGTCCAATTCAGGAAATTTGAGCTGCTGCTATAAATATTCTAAACGATACGACTGCACATTCATTGTTTCTTTTGCTACGCAATGACCCAGGTGAATGGGGCGGGCAGCTGCTATAAATAGCCCAAATGATACGCCTGCATATTCATTGTTCTTTAGGTACACAATGAAACGGTGCGTATCAGGAACATGACATACAACAGGCTATCGGCTCAGAGCCACTGCTAAATGCCTTGCTATTGGCTCAGAGGTCTTCAACATCACTGTTTTCCCGAGTGCACCTGGTATTGACATTCACAGTCCCCTAGCATTGTCAGAAACAATGCTCGATCAATATGAATGTTAGCTTATGAAATTTTTACTGCAGGATGTCTCAAAAAAATTTGTTCGACGTTTGATTAGGTGTTTAAAGATAACGATGTAATGGAGGTCTCCATGATCAGATAACCCATTCCTGAGATATTTTTAGACACTAGAATCCGGCAAGTCCGCAAAATTTTCATGGAGGCACAAGCTTTTGAAGTTCAAGTTTGTGCGACAGCTGAAACCAGAGGCCTCTAAATGACATTGTTGTTAAACTTAGCATGCGCTCTTGCTTCTGTTATTTCTCATTTGTTTCAAAGCAAAACATTAGGGATTTGAATTTATTTTCGATAACTTTGCTTTCCAGCGTATGGATCCTTTAAGGAAATTGATTCAGTCTGTCGTTGATTATATTCAAAACTACTGTTTTTAGACACAAAATCTTAAGCATATTTTTATAACGATTATTAGAACCAAACCACTTTAGAGATCTGATTTGGTTTGCTCTGATATTAACGAGAGGTATGGCTTTAGATAACCTTCTTTCACCTCGATCGTGGAGCTTTTTTCTATATCAAGTCATCTGGAGGTCTCTGTTTTCAGCTGAAAGCTCACAACTCAGTGATTTCTCGACCGATTTGCAAGACTTTGGTCACAGGTAGCGAGTATCATTGTGTTGATAAAATTACAGAAGACTTGAAAGTACCTCGTTTTTGTCGTTGTGTTTCCTTTCCATTCAAACTGTACTGTTCAGGCCTAGCCAATGCCCAATACCTTGCTTCTTCATTGTGGTTCCGGTCCAGACAGTACTCCATCCAAACTGTCCTGCTTAGGCCAGTCCTCAAAACAACAGAATTTCAAACTCGATCCATATTTTCAATGATACTCGCTACCTGTGCTCTGGTCTCTGGAATTATTTCAGAAAATCGTAGGGATGCGGCCATCGTTCAATGAGCCTGTTCATCTTATCGTAATTTCTCTATATTCAATCATGCGTCGAACAATGTTTTGAGACACCCTGTACTTCTATCATTTCCATTCTTTTTTATCTGAATTGAGATACATGCGTTGCAAGAGTTGATATACAATATTTGTGCCAATTTTAGTTGCTGCTTAAATCTGCTGGTGTGCGGGGATTCTTTCTGATGAACCATGCAAAGGACTACAAGACATACCTGCCAAAGCTGATTGAAATGACAAACAAAGGAGAATTGAAGCCTCATATAGAGCTGTTTCCCTCCCATGGTTCAAAGGGACTGGAAACGATATTTGACGCTGTTGATGTAAGTTTTGATCATGAATTCCCAATAAACTTTGGATTTGAATGCCTGACGAATCTTTCAGCCTGATAACCAGAATAACTGGCTGTGTTTTAGGCTACGAGTCTTGATAGACACCAAGAACACTATGTTTAATACAGGTAGTATTTCTGTAGCCCTAGTTCATTTGGGCTTTTTCGAGCTACTATGAATGAGGGTGGGCTCATTCCTCCCCCTCTGAAAACTGCTTTAGACCCATCATAATTCAATACAACTTGGCACTGTTACAGAATAATTAATTTTTAGCACGCAACGCAATTTGGGTGTGGCTGCCGCGCCATATGACGTCACAATGATGTCATGAATTTGAAGACCTATGAAAAGCAGCCCTCTAAATTGGAGTTTAAAGGAGGTTTTGTCTGATATTTTGGTAGTTTTGGGATAAATTTACCAAGGTATTTGATAAAAAAGTTTAATTCTATTGAAAGTAACGATTTTGGAGTGACATTTTGCCAGAAATTAGCCAATTCCGATGACATCACTTGTGTTATAAATTTTTTCCTTGTGAAAATGGGCAAAGAGAAGCTGCAAATGGCAGAAACCTGATACAAACGTAACACTGTAGTCTTCTTAGTTGAAAAGGTTGGAAAAATTCAAAATGACATCATTATTAAACATTTCTGACGTCATCGGATTCCAGACATTCTGGTGTCAAGTTAAAACCCTTTGTTTGCTATTTATATTCAAAGTATGTTGTGTAATACTTCATAATTCAATCAAATTTTTCCATTGAATTCATCGAAAACAATGATTTTGCTGCTACTTGCTTCCAAATATGGGCTTGTCACTTGACCTGTTTGTTTGAATTTTTCGCTGCCAAAATTGTAGCTAATGTGAAATTAGCTAAAGTTAAGAAGTTTAGGGGACATAGTTGATGTCTTTTGAAAACCTGGGAAGAAAAACCTCTCGAGACGGGTGGGAAGCACCTCCAGTATGGAACTTAAAAGGTCTAACATAAATGCGGGAGTGATTTTATGAAAATGTGACTTCTTTAATTTCATTTGATATTTACTTTTTGCAAAATATAGGGTCACTAGGGAATTTGCAAGCAAGAAATAAGTAGCCATATGTCAAAATGAGGTAGCGCTTCTTTTCAACGTTGTTGTAATGATCTTGTTTAGGTACATTGGACCTTGTTCTCTCATTTTGCATTGGTTTAATCATCAGATGCTATGCATTAACAGAAGCGGTTGATTAAATCAAGCCAAATGTAACTCAGCTACCATACCAAGTTCATTTTTGTCGTTGAGTCTCGTTTCTCTGTTTCTCTGTTCCTTTGTTCATATGTAGCTTTTCGTAATTGCATATTTAGTTGTATTTTAGATTAGTATTCTTCATGTGAATGGCCCTGGGGTAGTCATGACATTCCCTTGGTATCGTTTTGTAGTATTGTATGGTACCTCGTTCATAATCGTAGGTAATTCGTAAATTGTACATTTTAATATTTAATTCATAAAAAAGCCTTAAATTCAATAGTTTTTATATAGGACCTCGTCAACAGAAAATCTCTGACATAAGTTAGTCTGAAAAATAATGGTGACGTTTAATGTATTACACTTATTTCTGTTTTCGAAAAGTAGTTTTTTTGCGATAGTGGCGATTTTTCAATTGATAATCAATTCATCTACAAGAAATATTTTGCAAGCTTTTTGTGCTGAATGCGGAATCAGAAAAATTGAAAGATTTGCGATCTTAGTATTCTTTCTTCCAGAAACGTACAACTGCAACACTACAAACAATCCGATTGCATGCAAAATTACAAATTTTGTTTATTTTCCGACCTACAATATGCATAGTGGAACAATGAACTATATCAGACAAACAACTAATTTGCAAAAACGCCTAATTAATCTCATTTCTGAATCTAGGACTGGTGTGTCATGTTGTAATTTCCTAGAACACCTACTTCCAAATTCGGCAAGGACAATAATAATTGAGAGGAACCTTTCGTTGAAGCTTACGCGTTTTCGCATCAACAGATCCTAGAATGGCCAGAAATGTTTCTCTCATAGAGGTGCTAAACTATGGAATAGCCTGTCAGCCGAGTCAAAGCAGGCAGCCTCTCTGTATAGTTTCAAGAAAACTATTCAGAAACAGAAACTTTTTCCTTTCGTTTTATTGTAAATTTTCAACACTATTGTACACAAGTTTTGAATATTGTAAATAAGGTTTATAGTTTGCTTAAAGACAGTCTGTCCCCTATTGTTCTGACCTTAGCAAGGGTTTTATTTACCTTATTTACGTTGGAGCTAAATTCATGCTTCATTGAGTCTCGATGTCCTTGATTTCTTTGGACAAAGCACATTAGCACAAACTTGAGAAGTGGACAATGGAGATTCTTATCGAGTTAATTTTCATTCTTCGAAGGGGACAGACTGCCTTTAATTATTAGCTTTTTCCTTTGTATGCTATATTGTAATTAATGTTTTTATCGGAGGGCCCCTTGAAAATCAACTTATTGAAGGGCAACCCTCCTTAAAATAATTGAATATGAAATATGAAATATGAAATATGAAATATATATAGATATATGAAATGCTATTTCATGAAGACAAAAAACTATTCAAAGCCGGACGTTTCCTATTTCATAGCTAAAATTCATCTACTTGACTAATCACCGAAGAGGAAACATAAAAGTAGTTTTGCATCTTGTAGAGAAATCATTACGATAGATTTTTACGTTCAGATGTCAGTCACATTCTGAAGAGAACACGAGCTCGAAAAGCCTTAGTGTGCTCATTTACGAATTTTTAATCTTTCATCTACCAAATTTAACTCCAGTTATGTGGTTTATAGATATGACCAGGACGGTTAATAACATGAAATCAGCTAGTTCCCTTATCACAATTTCGATGATATTCAGCATATTTTACCATGAAATATCTATTTGTTCGAGATATGTTAGTAAGTTGGTCTTTATGACAACTGGCGATGATTTCTCGATCAAATTAGTTTTGGATATTTGTTTATCAAATATATTCTACAGGGATGCCCGTGGCTCAGGATAACTCATCTCCTTCACAATCAAGCTACTCAGGCTCTCTAAATCAATCAAGACGATCAATCAATCAATCAATCAATCAATCAAGCTAATCAGGCTCTTTAAATCAAGGTAGCCAAGAATAAAATTTCTTCAATCTTAGCGAGTGCATTTATTACAGAGTGGCTTTTAATACTTCAAAATAGAAGCGCTAGCCCTACTATACATATTCACAGGGTTGATATCGTAAAAATGATAATCATAATCTTCATCATCATTTCTCTTTTGCGCAGGTTAAGAGCTAGCAGCCTCAAATTGGCTGATGTTGACCTACAAATTAAAAGTAGATTCATAGGTAGAATGGTGACATTATAGGTAATCTAAGTTTAAGTTGTCCAAAACGTTCTTTCAATTCGATTTAAACGTGCCTGGTACCTCTAAAATCTCATTTTTTAAATTTTTTTAATATACAGCATATGATATTTCAAATCCTTCTTTGGTGTCCCTAGTTCAGCTTTTTTGCATTACTTTTTGTTTTTCATTGTCTTTTGCAGCATCAGGCTGAACATTCCAGATTACTAGTCTTCTAAACCACAACGTGTTTCTCTCAAACTCTGATCTTAGTCTTCGACTTGGATTCTATACTTTTGTATGACCACATTACGTAATGATCGTTCAGTGCATGTTTCCCGTCTCCTCTTATGATCTTTATATCCCTGTTGCTATCTTTTCATGCAATTCATATTGGTCCTGGAGGCCATGTAAACTTCTGTTATTCATTATCATAGCGTCAGATTGCTTAACAATGATAGTCACCTTGTTTTCTTGTCATCATGCTTTCTTTCTTAATTGTACGTTTTGCTTTTTACACATCCTGCTACTGATTTTGATGTAACCAATGCTGTGATATCATCTGCATACACATGCATTTCGTCATTGTCATCATTTTTATCATCGCAAGGAATAAGCTGACATCACGAGCTTTCAAGTTCCCTCCAACCGCCATTGATATCTCCATCATACATATTCACACATACAAAGGCTTACGACAAAGGCTGTATCTTAACTATATTCAAGGAAATCTTGCCACCTTATAGCCGTTTCGCAAGGGGGCCTGGTATCTTTTTGAAAGTAGAAGTAATACAATCAAACGTCGCTGTAAACAGAAGTTTAGGTGTAAAGAACTCACGATGATAGAAAATATAGCATCGGAGGGTATTTGATCAGGATCCATTACGTTGGGAACTGAATTTCAATGGAATCAAAGTTAATTCAAGAATCAAAGAAAACAGAAAAAGAGAGGGAAATTTATCTTTATTTTTTGTTTCTGATTCTCCTTGGGTCTTTGGCTCTGGTACCCAGGGTACTCTACAGGTTGTTACCGTAATCACTTGTTGCTCAACATGCTGAAATTTGGTCACTCATGTAATGACAGTTGGACTGTAATTCATGCTACCAATTTCTTTAATTCCTTTGAATTTGATGCAAGGCTCACTGGTGTCTTCCTTTTCAGCACCTCTATAGCAGATCAAGCAAAGGAAAGATTGTCGTTGACTTGGGAGAATCACGTTATGCTAACCTGTAGAAGATGAGAGTCCTGGAATTGGATGCATGAGGTGATGTGATAACTTTATTTCAATGAGAGAAAATCTTTGATGTAACGTATGAATATATTAGTGACAATACTGAATCTAACAATGAGTCGCACTCGTCCACATTTTGATACTGATTGCGGAGGTCGATCTGGGCGATGCCAGGACGTTTTATATAAGTGACCCATTGATCCTTAACCCATGTACCTGGTGTCCCACAAAACTTTCCCTGTTTGAGCTGTTATTTTAGTAAAGTGTTTTTAATTTGATAAGGATTTTAAAAGAAATCTGTTATTCAATGTTCAATGTTTGATTTTCATTTCAAAGCGCATTGATTTTCTAAAATCATCTTCCTGAAAAACAGAATACCTGAAATGCTCAAGAAAGAGCTAAAAACGGTTTATCAATAAAATCATTAAACCTTCACCTCAAAATCCGCGGAAATTCTGTTTTTTAACTAAATTCCAACGGTACGGAACTTGAACTCCATAAAGGGACCCAAGAAGAATCATATTTGTCTGTTTGGTGCATAAAACGCGCGATTATGCTTGATGTTGGAAGAAAAAGTACAGTACATAAGCAAGGTCGTGTGGTCCGCACTTTAGCGTATTGCCGACTCTGAAGGTCAATCTAAGAAATTGACAAGCGGCTGTATGCCTTCACGCCTGTGATGTAAAACATAGAAGGAATGAAACATATCTCCATTGCTAGATTTCCCACCTTTTCAAGGACTTCTCCAGCATACAATTTTCGAAAAATCCATATTTTGGAAGTCTTTTGATGAGCAAGAAAATCGCGAAAAATAATATGGATCAAAGTGCGCCTTTAAGCAAGAGATTGCCGTTTATATCGCTCAAAACGGGGCAACTTGTTCAAACGGGGAAAGTTTTTTTGGGACACCCGGTATAATTGAAAATCTTTTAAAGAATAAAAATATTTGAGTAGCTGGAATGTTTTCCGTCTGAAAGTACAGCCTTTTTCTTTCTAATAGTATACAGTAAGGATGCATTGATGGAATTATTTATCATTCAATAAATATTTTACAAGGTATGGCCGATTTGGAATGCAGAGGGCTGTAAGAGCAAAATGAACACTTTTTTACCGTAGGGATTATGAAACAGATTTTGTGAACACAGTCAGGCTTAGAAGCACTTTAGGTAATGCCCTATGGTAGGAAAAAGAAAAATTTATTTCCACGTGCCAAATTTTTAGATAGTAATGAGATAAGCTCTCGGATACATGCGGTTTCTTCTATGTCTCATCGCTATCGAGGATCTGGAATGAGCCATAGTTATGAGAAAGTCAATAAAGTGATGAAAAATTAAATCAAAACACTCAACCTGGATATCATTGGATAGAAGATAGATTGTGCTTTCAGGTCGTATGCGTCAAATTGATTCAAATGTTATTATTTCCTCAAGAATGTCGCACTGAGTTGGGTTACGTTTTTCCTGAAACATCCTGTATATTGACTGCGTAATTTTTCCATATTTTGCTTCCCTTCTATCCTGTAAATTGAAGCACTACCTCCATTGCCTATCTTGTCCAGACATTCTTTCTCGTTCTGGAAGGAATTCTGACCTCCTTACAGCGGTTTGTAATTGCCTCACTTGCAACCAAGGTCTTTTGCAAGTGCCTATCGATGTTCATTTGCAAAAAGCCTAGCGAAGACTTTCCATCCGTGCAAAGTCAGGGCTATAGTTCACTTAAAAATACTCTAATGAGTGGAATGGATAATGATTAGCTTGGACAGAGCAGAAACTGCGTAAAATGACGTCATCAAGCAATCTGAGATAAGGAATAGTTTGGATAGCTAAGCTTTTTGAAACGATAAATCAAGAGTGTAAGGCCCAAGGAACAAAATATCAAGTGTTGCCGAATTTTGGGATCTATTGCAGGAAGCTAGGGGGCTCAAAGCTGCGAGTTTTCACGCATGCGTGCGCAGTTTCTGCTCTGTCATTAGCATGTCTTAAAATGAGCTTTCTCCAAAGTTCTGATCACCAAACTTAAAGGTTGACACTGAGTTTGCGCAAATCTTACCAATAGTTGTTGATTTATGGAGCAAGAAAGTCAAAACCATTGCCTGCCTCAAAACTAGAGGATACATCATTCTCTATTTTGTTAGAATTCAAGGAAATTGACTGAAAAAAACGTACCTAGCCCTATTTCCTGCTGTTCATTAGTGAAACATATAGTTATGAATACGATTTTGTTATAACCGAATGGACATATGTGGGGTTGCTAATAATGGTGATTTGGAACACAAGTGTTACAGGCCTTGACATGCTTCCATCATTTATTTTGCTGCTCAAAGGTGATACAGTCGTTTTAAACCAACAATATTGAGTTCAGCGGGCTGCCTGGTCAATATTCTTGAGTTATGCGGTTATTAATCACCCCCCAAATATGTTTTTGACATAATTGCAAAGTTGAAGTCTATTTTATGCTAAAGTTCAAGTTATAAGCTTACGTACGGTGATAGAAACGACCGATTTCGACTTTCTTTCTCAATGAAATAAATCAGCATAGCAAGCGCCTGTCAGATTTGATCAAACTCGGTGCTAAACTCTAAGTCGAAGTCTCTATTATCAAAAATTTGAAAGATGGGAAAGTTTGATTTATGGTTCCTCCACAGAAGCTATTCAAATGCGTACAATTTTGGGACACTTTGTGTGTGGGTCAATGTAATATAAATTGTCTTATGGTTTCAGTGTGAAGCTCGGAAAGGCATGTCAATTGAAATCATGTTTTGAGTAGATTTCATCTTAGGAACATAGTCAATCTTATGCGGATAGGTTTTTTTTGAATAACAGAAATCCGCCATTTGAAGGTCGAAGACTCACAAATATGAGCACTAGGGGAGCTAAACGTAATGAACTTGCATAGACTTTACTTTTGTCACCATATGTATTTAAACAGACTTAACCAAATGAAAGTAAGGGAGACTGTGATCTTAGAGTACTTTGTGAGATCTGAGTCATTTTAGGATTTGTCTCACAACGCACTCTTTCTCCAGCAAGACTTAACTCGGTATTTAACAGGATAGCTTCGTTAGATCTGATGGCCTCAAAGAGCAGTTTTTTGTCTGAAATGAGGTGTCTTGGAGCATCTTCGTTGTCTAAAGAAGAAAATTCTAGGTTAATTTTTGAAAGTAACACAAAGTGACAACATGTTTGCAGCTTTTCCGTACACACAACTTTTTGTACACACAGAGTACACACAACTTTTTTGTCAATATTTTCCTATTTGTCCAAGTGACAAATGGGGAGTAGTTCAAGAGCAGAAACGCACAAAACACAAAAACCTACCAGCGTCCTCAAAGATCTTTAAGACCAGTTAGATTTGTTACAAAAAATGTTGTTCTCTTTTAAGAAACTAGGAAACCCACTAACGTACCAAAATTAAGAGTAGCTAAAGAGCTTCAAGCATTCTAAATAGCTCGTGGCTCAAAACTGGCGGGGAACTTCAAAGGTGTCCTTCAAAGGAGCCTTTCCAATGTTTCTAACACTTAAAAGCAGAAATAGTACTGTCAAGTAAAATGAAACTTTAAAGTCAATTAGATTAGAAAATGAGCGAACAGTTATCACGCACTCCCTGTGTTTTCCGCAAATTGGGAATATCCTTGTGCTTGGGACAAAAAGAGGCTTTGCTCTAGAAATGTTTATTATTTAAATCTACTCTCAAAATCCATTCTTTAGATCCAACCCCACCGTAACTACCTCAGTATAAGGCTCTGTTCATGGAAATATTAATGAATTATTTTGCTTCTTCTAAGTTTGATGTTGATAAAACAGGTTTATTTTGATAGAAAGACTCTTAGCTCCTGCAGTACTCTTGCGCTTATAAGAAAAATGAGTTCTCAACATTTTCTGAAGTCCGGAGATAGTCCTAATTCTGATTTAATTTTGATAGTGAGGAAGAGGTCTGATAATTTTACATTTCAAGGACTACTGTGCTCACTCAGTGTTCTGTTTTAATATCTCACAAAACAATAGCACCAACCACATAGAAATTGAAATTGTTCACAAATAAACAAACAAACACAAACACAAAACACAAATAAATAAACAAACAAACAAATAAATTGTTTTAATATCTCACAAAACAATAGCACCAACCATCTAGAAATTGACTTTCTTCACAAAATTCCAAAAATATTTCTGAACCTAATGAGCAAAGTACCGTCGATGAAATCGCTAATGTTACCAATACCACAATGGAAGGAAATGATGCTTCCTCACAACTAAAAGTTATTAAACAAAAAAATCACAAGGGTTTAATTGTGGCTTATCTAAATATAAATTCCATTCGAAATAAAATCGAGCCTCTAAAATCACTCGTAGCAGAAAATATTGATATTTTGACAATTGCCGAAACAAAACTTGACGATAATTTTCAAACAGGACAATTTTCGATCGAAGGATTTCGGAAGCCCTTTCGATATGATAGAACTGCGAATGGCGGAGGTCTGCTGGTTTATGTCCGCGAAAAGGCACCTGTTAAAGAGCTTAAAGAATACTCGTTTCCTCTAGGCATTGAGTGTAGCATCATTGAAATTAATCTTAAGAAGCAAAAATGGCTCGTGCTTTTCATTTACCGCCCCCCATCACAAAATGAAAAATTTTTCTTCGAGGAAATAGGGAAGGCTTTAGATTATTACAGCAATAGTCATGAAAACTTCCTACTATTGGGAGATTTCAATTGCTTAGTAACCAGTGACACTATTAGCAATTTCATGGACTCGTATGATTTGTGTAATTTGATTAAATCACCGACATGCTTCAAGTCTGATAGCCCCAGGTGCATCGACCTTATCTTAACCAACAGGAAATCTAGTTTCCAAAATTCTACAACGGTTGAAACAGGGCTGTCAGACTTCCATACGATGATATTAACTATTCTAAAGGGTGGTTTTGTTAAAAGGAGTCCCAAGATAGTTGAATACCGAGACTATAGTAAATTCAGTTATATAGAATTTAGAAACACTCTCTCGCGTAAACTTGCGGCCCAGTCCACAGAACTAATGACGTACAGTTCATTTGAATCTGTTGTCATGCAAGTGTTAAACGATCATGCCCCTTTAAAGAAAAAGTATATCCGAGCAAATGATGGACCTTTTATGACCAAAGAATTAAGGAAAGCTTTTATGAAACGAACGACATTGAAAACGGTCTATAACAAGAACCGAAACCCGGTAAATCATCTGGCTTTTAAGAAGCAGAGGAATAAATGTGTCAAGATGCTTCGCAATGCAAAGATACAGTACTATAAAAGCCTTGACTTGAAAGACCTTACTGATAACCGGAAATTTTGGAAAATAATCAAACCTGTTTTTTCTGATACGGTGAAAACTTGTTCGAGTATCAACCTTTATGAAAACGGGAACTTGATCTCAAAAGAGTCGCAAGTAGCTGAAGTCCTTAACGAGCATTTCGTAAATATCACCGATTCGCTTGGAATAGTAGAAAATAAAGATATTATTACTCCAACCATTGGGATTGAGGATCCAGTTGAGGTTGCTATTAAGAAATTTGAGTCTCACCCCAGCATTCTTAGGATCAGAAAGCACATAGCAAGCTCTGAAAAGTTTGAGTTTCGAGCAGTCACTGAAGATGAGACGAACACCCAACTGGTAAAACTAAATCCAAAGAAAGGAGCTCCGGTTGGCTGTATCCCAGCAAAAATTCTGAAAGACAATCCAGATATTTTTTCAGTTCATCTCGCGAACCTTTTCAACAAATGTTTGTCAGAAAGTCGCTTCCCAGATGAACTGAAGGCAGGAGATATAACAGCACTTTTCAAACAAAACGATGCTTTTGATAAGAAAAACTATCGGCAAATTACTGTTCTACCCTCAGTTTCTAAAATTTTTGAGAGGTTAATGTACGAGCAAATGTACCCATTTGTGGAGCGTTTCTTGTCGCCTTATTTATGTGGTTTCCGAAGAGGTTATAGCACCCAGCATGCACTGCTGAAATTGGTAGAGGACTGTAGGAAAGCTTTAGATAAAAAAGGCTGTGCTGGTGCTGTTATGATGGATCTCTCCAAGGCATTCGATTGCCTAAATCATGCACTTCTTCTGGAAAAACTGCACACATATGGTTTCAAGAAGGCCTCCCTAGACGTCATCCACAATTATCTAACTAATAGAAAACAGAGGGTGAAAGTGAATGGTTCGTTTAGCACTTATAGTAATGTCAGACAAGGTGTACCGCAAGGATCAGTCTTGGGACCCCTTTTATTCAATATCTACATTAATGATATGTTTATGGGGCTGACTGACACTGAGGTATGTAACTACGCCGACGACACGACTCTGTATGCATGTAATAAATCATTACAAAATGTAGTTAATAGCTTAGATAGGGACACACAGAGAATAATCACTTGGTTTCCAGACAATTACATGAAATTAAATGAAGAAAAATGTCATTTAATGACATTCAGCGCATCTAGCACTGATACCTCCATACATGTTGGCAAAGCTCAAATAAAGGAAAGTTTTGAGGAAAAATTGTTGGGAGTAACTCTTGACAAACACCTTACCTTCAAACCCCATGTGAGCACTCTTTGTAAGAAGGCCAATCAGAAAATTCATGGGCTAGCTAGGATTTCAAAATACATGGAAACGGAAAAAATAGTCTTATTGATGAAAACCTTTATTATGTCCCAGTTTAACTATTGCCCTCTAGTGTGGATGTTTCACGATAGGAACTTGAACAATAAGATAAATAAGATGCACTTGAGAGCACTGCGAATTGCATACAGAGACTACGAGTCTGATTTTGAAACATTGCTGAAAAGGGACAACTCAGTGACAGTCCATCAACGAAACCTACAGTTGCTAATGGTCGAAATTTATAAGACAAAAGTAAATTTAAACCCTGAATTTATGAAGGACATATTTGTAACTAATGATGTGCCTTACAGCCTAAGAAGTGGCAATGGTCTTCTGCAGCCAAGTGCGAGGACCACAAATTTTGGGATTGAAACCACACCTTTTATTGGACATAAACTTTGGCAGACGTTACCAAATGAAATAAAAACTGCTAGCTCTTTGGCTGTTTTAAAAACCGAATAAAATCGTGGAAAGGGGAGAGATGCAACTGTAGGCTTTGTCGAATCTTTATTCCAAATTTAGGGTTTTTAATTTGAAATTGTAAATAGCATTCTTTCTTATTGTAAAATTATTCTTTCAGATTATTTTTTGTTAGTAGGCTTTAATTAGCTCTAAATTAGCTATTGTACATTAGCCTACTTTAAATAAAGAATTAATAATAATAATAGTCTTTTATCAACCTGAAATGTCTCGTAGACAACTTACCAAGTAAAGATTCATTTCAGTGCCCAAAAGACCAACTAGCGTGGTCGCGGCACTACCAAGAAGGTGGCTCTAATTCACTAACTTCCCATGAAGGAGGAAGGCAGAGAGGAAAAGAAGTGGTCAATGGAGGAGAAGGGGAGAGAAAAGAAGTGAAAGAAAAGAATGGAAGGAAAGGAAAAGGAAGTGGATAAAAACGAGAGAAAAAAGAAGGTGGGATAGAATTGGGAAGGAAAGAGAAGACATCACACAGGAAGAAGCAAAGGTTGGCAGGAAAAGTGACAGTAAACGATAGAAAAGAAGAATCAGGAAAGAAAGGAAGTAGAAGATAACAAGACGCATTGATTTTGACCATCATTACTGTGTGTGTCAAAAGAAATTCAGCTGTTTGAGAAATGATAGTGCAAAAATTACTTAGTGGCTTTAAATGAACTGACAATTGGTTGACAGAAGAAAGTGTGAAGTAGTTTCACGACTTTTCTTGCGCTTTCATGTGCCAGAAAATATATGTAAATTCAACTTGACTGCTAAAGGGCTGAAACGGAATCTCTCATACAGAAAGAGCACCAGGCATGTAATTTCTCAGACTCAAAGGAAATGAATGTCGAAACCTCCACAAAAGTATTTTGATCCTGTGGCAATAAATGTGCAGATGACATGAAAAACTTCTTTGTGTTGAGTTTCTGTACAATATAGTCGATCGTTTCGGGATGCTGATCAAGCATTTCGCGAAGAAGGGAACTTCGCAAAGCCGAATTTACTTGTACCTTCAGTGCAGCGGCCACAGAACTGTTGAAATGCTAGAATAGTGTCAAAAATACCTCGATGTTTCGGCCGTCGGAGAAAGTTTGTTCTGTTCTGAGCCATCCAGTACCTTATGTGCTATGAATTTCCAAATGCCTGAACTTCTCTGGCACACCCAGTAGAAACTGTGAGCTATATTCAAACATGATAAGAGATGGCACAAGAACTAAGAGAAGTGGGTGCAGGTATATTGGAAATCATAACAGGGAACATGAAAGATAACGTACTTGTGGAAACCAACAGCAAAGCACAAATCAATGCTTTTTGAATTGTAGCTCGTATTTTCTCATGGATTCGAGGCGGACGGAGAAATATTAGAATACTATAATACTATATTTCCTTGGAATCACACTTTCATCTTTCAAATATTTTCAGTTAATTCAGTTGCTAAAGATACATTTAAAGTCCCAAATAATCCTCCAAGAGCCAATAGCAGAAGTTGGACAGAAGCTGTGCTTTGTCAAAGTGGCTCGATGGTAGAATAGGCTGTCGAACATCACATCAAGAATTCCTTTGAGGTTATCAAAATTCAAGGACTGATACTTTGTTGACAAGTATCTTGCAGTTGAATGGCAACAAACAAGATAAAGGAAAAGACATCGAATTCACCTATCTGGCTACCAACTGCTTACTTTTAGAGGTTTTACTTTTACTAAATCAAAAACTGAAAATCCCAGTTACTATAGGTTCTTCTCCCATACCACTTGGTATATACTTGGTGTATATATATATGAAATGTAATGTTAAACTTTTTGCTGATGATACGTCCTTGTTTACGATTGCCCGAGAAACTAACGAAGCTGCGGAACACATGAACCATGACCTACAACTGATAACCCAGTGGGCCAATGATTGGAGGATGTCTTTCAATCCCGATCCACAAAAGCAAGCAGTTGAACTACTGTTTTCAAAGAAAAGAAATGAAATAGATCATCCAGTGATCCTCTTTAACAACATACCTGTAAAAAAAGTGAATGAACATAAACATCTAGGAATTATCTTGGACTCAAAACTTTCTTTCTCAGCTCATATTAAAGCTGCTATCTCCAAAGCGAGAAAGGGCATCGGTTTGCTAAAGTATCTCTCCAAATATTTACCGAGGCATACCCTAAGTTAATTATACAAACTCTACGTGCGACCTCATCTGGACTACGGCGATGTTATCTATCATATTCCACCTAAAGTATGCGAATTCAGTCAAAACATCGCCTTATCAAATTTAATGGAAAAAGTAGAATCTGTTCAATATTCGGCTGCTCTTGCTGTATCAGGAACATGGAGGGGAACATCACGGGAAAAACTGTACGCAGAGCTTGGCTGGGAATCATTAAGTTCCCGAAGGTGGAGCAGACGCCTTACCCTGTTCTATAAGATTATAAATAACCTCACCCCATTGTACACGAAAGAACCAATCCCACCACTTCAACAGTCAAATTACTCACTGCGTAACCGGGATGTTATTGGGCGAATAAAGGCAAGGACAGAGAAATTTCTATCAAGCTTCTATCCTAATTGCATTTGTGAATGGAATAAACTTGACCTAGAAATCAGGCTTGCACCTTCTGTCGCTGTGTTTAAAGCAAAGCTTTTGTCAAAAATTCGCCCCCCTGCAAAGTCTATCTTCTGCATTCATGACCCAATAGGCTTAGGCTATCTTTTTCAATTAAGGGTCGGTCTCAGTAAATTAAATCTTCACAAATTCAACCACAACTTTAGCGATACGGTGAACCCAATGTGCCCAACGAATGATGGCATTGAGGATACGGAGCACTTCTTGTTGCTTTGCCCTTCATTTCACATTCAACGACGAGATCTTCTCGCTGGAGTTTCGGAATTGTTACGACCATTTGTCCAAATCAATACCCTTCCAAACAACGTTCTGGTACAATACTTATTGTATGGTAATAAAGAGCTTCCTGATGACGTAAATAAACTTTTGCTCGAACTCACTCTTAATTTCATCCACAAACCGGTCGGCTTGGATAAGTTTAAACTTTTGTTTTACACCACACAACCACTATTTACGTTTTTCCCTATTTCTTTTGTAAGTCTGTTTCACATTTGATGTTAAGCACAAAAAGGGTCAACGAAATTCTTTTTCCAAATCGCTATTATTTCTGACCTATGATATCTTTAACTCAACCCTAACCCAACAGCATAACGTTTCCCATCACGCGTCTATGCTGGCCTGACATCCAATGTGGAACAGATTCCATTATGTGTTAGTATCTAATCTTAATTTACTAATTGTTTTTTTTGCATGTCTTTATGTTAATGGCCACAGGGTAGTCATTGTCTTTTGCTCCTTGTGGTCTTGTCCCTGTAGTGTTGTATTGTTGTAGAGTAATTAGAAAGTATAGTAGAACGTAGATGTAGCATGTATTGTAATTTTTATATGGATATAAAAAAAAACTTGGTATATAGCACTTTGTACCTGTCAATTTTTGAAGTATCTGTATTTATTGTAATATCAATTATATGCATGTGTAGCGTTTTGTAGTTGTTAGTCTTGTTGCATGTCTTTATGTTAATGTCCATGGGGTTGTTATTGTCCCTTGCTCCTCATTGCATCGTATCTGTAGTGCTGCATAGTTGATCTAATAGTATAGTAGAATGTAGCCTTGCATCGTAATATTTTATATGTTTTAAAAAAACTTTTAGAGGATGTAAAAAGGGTATGGGTAGCGCAAGTGTGCATCCGTCAAGAGATAATTGGCACCTGAATTTGAAGAAACTGTTCCAGATTTGGAATGTACAATGAGGCAACGGGATTGTTTTGAGAGGGCATAATTAGCAGCAGAATCGATTTATGTATCAACTGCATTCATGATTTGAAAAATATTTTGTCGCACTCTTTAAGATTTAATGGATGAGTGTGTCCATAACAAGTGCTGACAAATTATCATACAAATCGTTTAACCTCAACCATATAAAGTATTCCATATTTTAAATGAAAAGAAATACGCTGTGGCGTTGTCTGTTGTTTTTCTCATGAAATGAATTTTTTGCAACCCTTAACTGTATTTGATTAGAACAAAAATATCTTAGGACCTCGGTCATCAAAAGTCAAAACCCTTCAAAAGAAAGGTTTAAATGGGGTTCAGCTTGCTACCAGGAAGGAAAAGCGTTTTTGAGCCCTGATTCATTTATTGTTGAAAGATGTTTGTCTCATTCGATCCAAGGATTCAATAGCACACCAACTTGCAGTGGTGTCGTAACCGGGGGGCCAAGGGGACCACGTAACCAGGGGGCCACGCGTGTGGAGCGCGTGGCCGAGTGGTTAAGGCGTCTGACTCGTAAACCAAGGGTCAGAATGGCCGTAGGTTCAAATCCCACGCTGGACAGTTTGGTCGCTGTCCGTAACTCTAGCCCGGGTTGACCAGAGCCATGTGAGGGAAATCTGGTAGCTGCGGCGGGTAGCTGCGGCGAACTGATGGTAACATCCGTGGCCCTTGCTGGAAATAAGTCTCTCAGACTTTCGCGGGCTAGCCAAGTTAAATATAGATACCTACCTACCTACCATTGCCTCCCTACGAAAATTTTGTCGGAAATTTTGGCAATTTTCCACTCTTGTCGGAAAAAATGAAATATGATTAATCGATTCTTATATTTTATGCGCCTCATCTATAGCAAGTGAAATACAACTGAAAGCCCCACTTTTTCGGTCAAAAACCAGAAAAAGTTCAGAGTACGGAAAAGTACGCTTTTCGGCGAAAAAGCTAGATCTGTCGTTCCAAAAAGCACTGATTTTTCTGCGAAAATTATATTTTCCCCACTAAAAAGTGGTTTTTCAGCCAAAAGGTGCAATTTCTCTTTAAAACAGGAGGTATGATGTGCAAAAAATTCGAAGGAATAAATTTCGGACCACATATATTTGGTCAACAACGCTGGAACTTTTTCGCGAACTTTCAGATGTTTTACACAAATTTTGTTGTAAAAGATGATATATTTACATTTTGGTATAATTGATTAGACTTAGATGTTTTTTATTTATGGATAGTGCTTCACTTTAGGGATAGGTGACCAGAAATTTCTAGAAGTGGTTATCCTTGAAACTTGAGGATGATACAAATGATCGCTAAGATAGAGTTAGTTTTAATTTCGGTTAAAGCATGCTTATGAAAACGCGGATTTAAACTTACGTATGCTGAAGGAAGTTATAAGTGCATTTTTTGAAACAAAAATTTAAAAATGATCTGATTCTAAGACACCATCTTCCAATTTCCCAAGAAGACCTAGTTCCAATTATTCACTAAAAATGGCGTTTTCCAACAATCTGGAGGTATTGTCATGAAAATTTTCCTGGGGGCAAGCCCCCTGACCCCCGCTTTTTTACCTCCGCTTCTGTCTCGCTTTAGCCTCACTCCCAACACGAATCTCGTTCAAAAAAGGTTTGCTCTGTGCTTTGATAGATTCTTCACTGTTCTGGCACTTCGAAATGACGACAGTTCAAATATATTTGGCCATTGCCATCCGTTATATCCGTTATATTCCCAATTAAACTTTGTCGGAAAATTCTGACCTTTGCCCCCCCCCCCAAAAAAAACTATGCTCTCACGAAGCCACTGACACCAACTACTGCTAACTTTAACCGTTGATAGCTCAAGAACAAAGCGTTTTACATTCATAGAGAAACATTACCTAGAAATTCAAAAGGAACAAGTCAAAAATGGCAATGTTCTGCCACTTAAGTACAACATGTCCTTGTAATTTCTTTACTTTGTGCAAACAAGATAAAGTCATCAGCCAATAATGCAAGATAGTGGATATCGCGAAAATGAAACGAGATAACCATCTAACAGCAGAGCTGCAAAAAGTTGTTGACTTTCCTCCAAACCTGAAATTTATGCTCTCAACCTTCCTCATTTTAACACAATATATAATTACTGGAAAACAGCACGACGGTGTTTTGTGCAGCAGACAAAAGCATGTAATTAGGGATCTTCCCATACCACTTGTCTGTTTGAGTGCAAGTATCAGGGCTCTAACCAAGTTTAGAGCATACAAGGAAGCCCACAGTCGTAAGGAAGCGATTCATTATTTGAAAGGTATTGAGGCAATGATGGGGGAATAAAGAGTTCAAGGTGAGAACATCTGAAAGCTGCTGGGTGTCCAAAAATTTCTCCAGTTTGCAAACTCGCCAAAATTTGATTGCGAAAGTTATCATAAAAGTTTTTCCTCCCTTCTGTCAACAATTCAAATATATTCAATGATGGTAATGTACATTTTCATTAAATTACATTAATGTAAAATTCAATGTACATTTTTGAAGGACTATCTTGAATTAAGAATTGGAAGACCAAGGAGCGAAGTAGGTAGGAGAGGTTGATTTTTTTTCTGGCATTTAGACCTGTTTCAATCCATTTTCATTGCAAGTGAATTGCCCCTATTTCATGCTGGTAGCAGGTGTTGAGGCAAGATAGCCGAGGACCAGTCAATCACTAAGAGAAGAAATGACAAGGACTGATCAATCCATGACAGTTGAGTTAAACAGGTTATTAGTTGTTAGTTTACCAAACATTATTTGCCTTTTTATCAAACATCATTTAGATTTATCTTTATTGTTGCTAATATATCTTAACTAATTTGCTGAGAGCTAAAAAAAATACTTTTATGAGCAAAGCTTTTGACAGAATGCTGCAATGCTACATTTTTGCAGCAAATTTGTCAACCTAAAAGCTACAGATAAAAAATTCATGTGTTCAAAGAATTCCATGTTTGGTTTTACTTTTCAGAATGAATTTTCAGAATGATTTAACAAGAGAGATTCTTAAATCCTGGCTGTTTACTCTGATACAAAAGAGCTCATACCTAGTGTCATTCCTCAAATGTTTTCCTCACTTTCACTGAAGTCTTTTCAGTAACCTCCACCATGCCATTTCACTTATAAAGAGCCTTATTTTCACTTGCATGATTTCTATCCTCAGCTTCCCATGCAGTGATATGTCAGTTGTTTTGCTTCAGTCTTCAATCATTGCTAAAACCTTACTATTTTCTAAAGACCATTGTGCAAAGAATTTTCTGTGAAGTTTTTGCTGCATTTCAAATGAAAGCTTTTCTAAAATCTTTTTTCCTGACAAATATGCATATTTCCTCATAGACTTTCTCATTTTCATCACATTGACTGATCAAACCTGATTTTTCTTCTTTGATATAGTTTTGAAATATAACCTCACCATCTGCATAAAGTTGGCATGGTTTTTAATGATTCTATGTATTTATTGATGATTTATTTTCCACACTTGTAAGAACTATGCCAACAATATAAAAGTTTTATACTAACAGCACCATTCATTTACAGTAAGTTTACTTTTGATAAATCAGTTCACATTTAAAAACTCTGATGTCTGCCACCACTGAATCTAATTTGATTTCAGCTCGAATTTTGCGAGTTTTTCAAACGTTAAATGATTAAATAAATATGTTTTAAGCATGTTCTTTGTGCTAACATTTAGGAATATTAAGGTGACTCTTGATCTGATGAGCGTGGAAAGTTATCCAGTTTTCAGAAATCCTTCATACCAAAAAGTTATCAATTGCTCCTGAACCAATCGGTCAATCGAGGTCATGCAAAAAAATGGTATTACTCATGACCTTGGCAATCGAAAGATATGTTTTCGGCAAAAATTTTTGTTTTTGCAGCTTTATAAAGTAGCAAGTGACCATCATCTGAAACCAATGAAGTATTTTGATATATTCCTATTTTGCCAAGAGTATGGGCAATGCAAAACATCGGACAGAACTTCGATAGTTGAATTGGTTCAAGAGCAATTAATAAATTTATCTGCTTTGGGACTATTTTAGCTCCCCCCCCTGTCCAGATAGGATTAAATGCTTTGGTAACACTTTGTAACTGACAGAAAAGAAGACCCGAGTCTTTGTTATCATCGACGGGGCGAAATCTATTATCAATAATCTTCAACAGACAAGTTCACTGGAAGAATCACTTTGACTTTATTCGATCTTGCTTGCTCATGGATCCCGTTTTGGAAGAGAGCTTTTTTCGCATATGAGTAGCGTCAGCAATGTCAAAATACAGCTCCAAACTTGAATTTTGCAGAGAAAGGCTCCCCCAAACGAGTTTCAATAAAACTTTGGTAAGAGTTTACAAGTTCGTGGCTGCGATCAGTCAGTGGCGTCGTGGGAGCAAAGTTTTGGGGGGGCGGCCAAAGGTCAGAGTTTTCCGACAAAGAGGCATTTTGCCGACAAACTTTAGTTGGGATATAATGGATTGCAATGGCCAAATATCTTTGAACTGTCGTCATTTCGAAGTGCCATAACAGTAAAGAATCTATCAAAGTACAGAGCAACCCTTTTTTAGACGAGATCCGTGTTGGGAGTGAGGCTAAAGCGAGGTAGACGCGGAGCTAGAAAAACAGGGGTTCCGGCGGCTTGCCCCCGGGAAAATTTTTCATGACTATTCCTGTAGATTGTTGGAAAACGCCATTTTTAGTGAATTATTGTAACGAGGTCTTCCTGGGAAATTGCAAGATGGTATGCTTTAAGATTATTTAGAATCAGATTGTTTTTGAATTTGGGATTCAAAAAAATGCGCTTATAATTTCCTTCAGCATATATAAGTTTAATTCTGCGTTTCCATAAGCATGCTTTCACCGAAACTAAGACTAAGTCCATCTTCGCGATCATTTGTATCATCCTCTAGTCTCAAGGATAACTAATTCCAGAAATTTTTGGTCACCCATTCCTAAAATGAAGCACGATCAATAAATAAAACGATCAAGTTTAAGCAGGTATACCAAACTGTAAATGTTTTAGTCAACAGAATTTGTGTAAAAATATCTGAAAGTTCGCAAAAAAGTTCCAAGAGTTGTTGACCAAAAACACTTGGTCCGAAATTTATTCCTTCGAATTTTTTGCACACTGTACCTCCTTTTTCAAATAGAAATAGCACCTTTTGCCAGAAAAGCCACTTTTTAATGGGAAAAACAGTTTTGCAGAAAAATAAGTGCTTTCAGAACGACAGACCTAGCTATTTTGCCGAAAAGCGTACTTTTTCGGTAAAAAGCGTTGGCTCTTGACCGAAAAGTGGCGCTTTCAGTTGTATTTCGCTTGCCATAGATGAGCCACATAAAATGTAGGAATCGATTAATCAAATTTCAATTTTTCCGACAAGAGTGGAAAATTTCCAAAATTTCCGACAAAATTTTCGTAAGGGGGGCCATGGCCCACCTGTCCCCCCCCCGGCCACGACGCCACTGCGATCAGTCCCATTTGCAATGATTAAAGGGGCAGGGTCACGTAATGAAAACAAACTTCTTTCGAAACGACGATTTTGCAGTACTTTTGATAGGCCATATCACAGTGATTTTCCACTATTTTTCTCAAAATGAAAGTATTATTTTGAAGATGGACTCTTGTACGTCGTAGAGAAACAAATGAAACTCTCATATGTCGTGCGATTGCAGAGATATAGGTGGATTTTTGGGAGTAACTTTAGTGTGGATTTACCCCATCCACAAAAATCTGTACAGAACACAATAGACCATTTCGACAATTAAAATCGGAGACTGGGGAGAGCGGTTTGTTCTGGTAAGTGGCGGATGCAGTTCTTGTAAATGACTGCCACGTAGTTAGGCCCTTGAAGTGAATATAATGTAAACATTGAGTTTTGCAAGCTGAGGCGAGGATCGCTACAGCATTGGCACTGTTTTAGAATTTCAGTTTTGAAATATCAGTTTTGGCGTATGTTCAACCGTCAAATTAAGAAAATTCGAACTATGTTCGAAGTTTTTCCTCGCGTCAATTGAAATCGAATTCAACAAGGATATTCAAAAATAAAACCTTCAGTTGAATTCCATTCACTTGAAATCGAAGTCAGAGTAAGCTGTCTTGTTCTAAATATTTCAAATGCATCATGTATTTCGTCAAGTTTGCGGAAAGGGCTTAAACTCAAAGCAAGCATTGCTGTTTGAAGCACTGAAATAAAGGCTGAAAAGGAAGCAGTTGTGAATAGAGGTAAATTACATGTTTGTCTGTATTTTGCATGGAAAGCTATTTGACTAAATCCTAAGACAGCTCCATTGCTGCATTTTAATGCAGTAGCGATTGCCATGTTTACATTATTCACTTCAACGAGCTCACTCCGCGGCAGCCATTTACCATAACAGCATCCGCCATTTACCAGAATGAACCGCTCTCCCCAGTCTTCGACTTTAATTGTCGAAATGGTCTATGGCCACGTTTAGGCAACAACATAGATTCTAGAGACAACAGGTTTGTTTATGGTTACATGACCCTGCCCCTTTAAATGACAGTATCAAACACATGGCACAAAAATATGCATTGCTCTTAACTTTGAATGCAGAATGTTTCGCAGTGATAAAAGAAACCATACAATGATGATTTCTGGGGGCGGCATCTTCTTCCTACCCACTGCCTTGTAACGCCTTTAGTTCAGCAGCGAGGAATGTGCAAGTGCAATTTTTGTAGATGTTGTGTCTTAGGGCATGATGTTGTACATCAAGGCTGTGAAAGCCAACTCGTTCCCCCAAAGGCTTGTTGATAAAATCTTGCAACTGGGAAATTCGAAATTTTCCTCTAATTCTTTTCATTTTGTCATTTTACGTAACGTCGCTCTACTGGTCACATCCATAGCTATGAATAGCATGGACCTCGTATGCACGAGCCAAAAATATAATTTCTGGGAAAGAAAGGAACTGTAAAACTGGCATTGTAACCATAAGATCAGCATTTCAGTACGGTGGCCCATAAGTGCAAAACACAACATGGACACAAAACACGACACATGACATCCAAAACACAACACGCGACATCCAAAACACAATACAGAACGCAAAACACAACACATAACGCAAAACACAACACAAAACGCAAAACACAACACGGAACGCAAAACACAACACGGAACGCAAAGCACAACACAAAACGCAAAACACAACACACAACACAACTTAGTAGGCAAAACACAACACGACATATAAAACACAACGCAACATCTACTGATCTGTGGAAGCAGTCACGTTTTTGTTATTGCTGTTGTTGTGACTGTTGCTGTTGTGTCAGCTTTTGGCAGATAAGGGGGTGCGAGAATAATGGACGCTGGAAATGGCTCAAACAACGATAATCGGGGGCTGATACAATCAAGGTGATGTGTAATCGGAGGATGGCACAATCGGGGCAGGGGGGATGGGAGGCTGGAAACATTGACAATAGTCGTTTTCTAAGTTAAATATGTACATCTTTTGTTTATTCATAAATGATCTCCACTATCATTTCAATTTCTCAAGAATGACTAAAAGGGGACTGGAATAACAGTGGGGAGTTGGAAATTGTTTTAAAAAATTCATAAGGAGGGGGGGCGATTATTCTGTAGTCGAGAGTATAAGAAGCTCAACTCTCAGATCCCAAAAAGTAATGTAATAGTACTGGGATAGTAATTCGAGAAAGTATTTATTTCGATAAAGGAAATCGCTAGGATGTTTTTACTTGATATTCATTAGTAAACGTTGGAATTCTTGAGATCAGATTCAATCACTGGAAAGTCTAAATCTTGCTTTGAAATGTTCACGATGGAACAGGTAACAAGGGCAGATTTTGTAATACAATAGCATCAGTCGCTTTGGTTCACACCTCAATTCAAAGCGATTAGCGAATGCAGACAAAAGAAATTCTCTCAAGCAGAAATTCAAAACAAACGAAGCCTCAAAGTTGCCCTGAAACCAGTACGGTGAATTCTGGTTTGGTGCGGGCGAAGGGAGGCTTTAAGAGAAGTTATGTGCTTAAGGCGAAAGAAGATTGGTAAATCTAAAGTTCTGTCTCGCGGATTTTGTTTATTTGATTCAGGAGCTGAGGAGTGACTGCGTACATCTGAGCAATAAATATGCAAGAATTGCAGTGCCCTCTGCTCGGCTTCTGAATCAAATAAACAAAATCCGCAAGACAGAACCTTAGATTTACCCGTCTTCTTTTGTTATAAGCACATACCTTCTCTTAAAAACCTCCCTTCGCCCGCACCAAACGAAAGTTTGCAGTACTGGTTTCAGGGCAACTTTGCGGCTTCGTTTGTTTTGAATTTCTGCTTGAGATAATTTCTTTTGTCTGCATTCGCTAATCGCTTTGAATTGAGGTGTGAACCAAAGCGACTGATGCTATTGTATTACAAAATCTGCCCTTGTTGGAACAGGTAGTGAATACAAGAAACTCGCCAGGAGGGTATGAAGCATCTCAAACTTTTTACCTTAAGAAAACGGAGGCATTTTCTACAAATAAAATGGCACTTCTTTGCTTATTGGAAAGCCTTTGGGGGCTTTGCCCCCAGCGCCCCCTGCTCTCACGTCTATGTCTGGCACTGAAAATCCAATGAAACTCTCGATTATGGCCAAAATTCTTAGTTTCCTAGAAAAGATACGTGTATTGCTTTGTGGTTTGTTTCGTTAATTTGTGTCGCGTTGCATGTATTGATATCGTGTTGTGTTTTGTCTACTACCTTGTGTTGTGTTTTGCGCTCGGTGATGTGTTGCGTTTTAGATGTCTTGTGTTGTGTTTTGGGTTTCTTGTGTTGTGTTTTGGGTGCCTTGTGTTGTGTTTTGGGTGTCTTGTGTTGTGTTGTGTTTTGGATGTCGTGTGTTGTGTTTTACAGGTGTCGTGTTGCGTTTTTTATTTTGTGTTGTGTTTTTTTCTGTTGTGTTGTGTTTTAGATGTCATGTGTTGTGTTTTGTGTTCATGTTGTGTTTTACACTTATGGGCCACCGTATTTCAAAGACTAACACACAACGGAAACCTCCTAGCTACGACAATTGTCCTGTTTCCAGGCCAACGAATACGACTTGGATGGATTGAGCAAGATCGCACATTGCACCCCCGCAGGAGTACAACAGATGATTGCGCAAAGTCAGGCAATGAAATTATATCAAGAAACGACGCCTTTGTCTGCGAATTTCATGGCTGATTGCACAAAATCGAGCGACTGCATTGCTGCAAACTGCCCAAATCAGATGTTGGAGGTGGAAGCAGTTGCTGGCATGATGGAATCGTGGATGAAACCAGCATATAAGTTGGATTGCTTCGTTTTCCAGTTGGTTTCCAACAGACTTCGTAATAATTGGAATAAATTGGAAGATCGGATAGTTCATTGGCAAGAAATAAGTTTCAAACAAGGTTGGTAACAGTATATATCTTTGAAAGATAAACGAGTCAGCTACGACTGTAGTGGATTTTGGGTTTCTGCCAATGTAACACTGGCAGTGTTTTTAATGAAAATTTACAGGCATTCAAGTTGTCAAATAAAGAAGGCACTGATTGAGTTAGCAAACTGTGAGATGCACATGAGGCATGGCTTTGAGGAACTCACTTTTCCTGATATGACTTCAAAATTGTGTAATTTGGTTTTGGAATACCAATTCAGAATGGTTTCAATTTCAGTTCAATCTCACTTTCATTAACAATGTACCCAAAGATATTTCAATACAACTACGGTCCCTAACTTAAATGAGACAAGAAATACATGCTACACAACAAGAAGATACTTACGCAAACATTGAATGCATTAACTTAATTGGAAAATATTCCAATCTTTACATAACCAGAACTATATTTAGAATATTTGTCTTGGGAGGAGCCCTCTAATAGATAAACTAATCGAGATAGAGCCCCACCCCCAATCTGAAGCGAAAAAGACAAACAAAAGAAAGACCAGACTGAAATAGCTGCAGTTGTTTTGCAATCATTTTCAACTACCAACAGAATGACATTAGACTCTAAATATTTCTAAGGGTGCATGAGATACAATGTAAAAATCGATCAAGTTCTGAAAGTTCGTTTTGACGCTACCCGCATCCCTTCTTGTATGTGGTCGGTTTTTATACTGACCTCAAAGGAAATCTGACCTCAAAGGAAATGTTTTGTATGTTTCTGTGTTATAATGGCTACTTACCAACTGATGTTACGCAAGATCATATGTGGCAGACTGTTTAACAAATTGTTAGTAAACTGATGAAACGTTTGCATAAACTTGGGATTCTTGCTATAGTTACCAGAAGTATAGCAGCATTTGTAACAGGGTGGCCCAAACATTTGAGCCTCGTTTTTATAGCTGTTGTGGAAGGGGTGGGTACAGTCTCAGTTGCCTCGTTTTTGATATGGTGTTACAGGAGATATACTGTGTTAATAAGTCATACAAATGATCACAACTTATCAAAAGCTTGTGTAATAGTAGCAAATATGAGCCAACCAACATCACTGCTCCTTTACAGCTGCCATTTGAAAAGGACATTAGCCCAGATAGATAACAAATAGAAACATGCCTGTTCACAAGCTAACCAGGCACAAGTTGTTCAGGGAAGACAGCATTGAAAAGTTGATCACATTTTGATGCTGTTGATAAACGTTTGTTCTGAATCAAGAGATCTTTGTTTGATGAGGAGCTAATACAGTTTGCCACTACACAGGCGCAAATTTTGCATGGAGGACAATACTATTGGCAAGTAAAAATCATAACACGTACACTAATTGTAATTAGCGTGTATTATCCAGCCACCCAATTAGATTTGGCTATATGCCAGGGCAGTCATCGGCCTAGTCAGCTCAATCAAACCAGTTTTCTGCTGATGCTGAAAAGATTTCGCTGATTATTTTGGTGATAGTGGCCTTTGCTACCGTCGTACAACGGTGAAACGACAACGTGCAAAGGTGGTGAGTTTTTTTAATCCTCAGGTACAAGCAGCAGTTGCCTTCTAGTTGACAGAGCCGTCTGCAAAGAGTTAGTAAATGCCTTTATGGGTTTCGGATTCTGCAAACTAAGCGCTAACTTCAAGAATGCCTTTGCTTGCCTACCAAGCGCTGAGTTTATTAATGCAATACACTCATTGCTTAAGCACCTTGAACCAGATCATGTGAAAGATAGCTTTACTTAAATAATTATGTAGCTTTTAGGCCAACCCTCGTATGGTGTGTGTTTGTTTTCATTTGAACCACGCACAGGACTCTTCTGGCTACCCTGAAAGAAACTTCTGTTAGGGTAATTGCTGCTTATTTCTATGTATACTTTCTTCTTCGTTAACCAAGTGGATTGTGAATGTTGTGGCTCTGATTCGTTTTTGTGTTCTCGTCGATAGCAGAGTCGGATGAGAGATAACAGGCAAACATCATCGCTTGATTAGTATGGCCTTTGGTGCTATCAGACCAGAAAGTAATCAAGATAATCTAAGAATGTCATCAAATGAGTCGTTTCTTAAAACGATAATGAGAGCGTGCAAATGCACTTGCATCACACGGGAAACGCAAATGTGCCCTTGGAGGGTTTTGTTGCCATTTTCTGCACGTTCTACTTTGATTGCTGGACAGAACTTTCGTCCACTTTATGGCAGGAATCACAATGATCCACCATTAGTCAACGGCTACTGTCCACGCTTGCAAGTGACCAAGTATAGTAATGGGTCTTTTGCTGCAATATCCCAGTTTAGTTACATGCCATTGCTGAATCTAGGAAAGTAGAGATTCAGTGCTTGTTGAGACAGTGGTGAAAAGAGAAAATATTCTTGGAAGGTAAAGTGCGGGAGGAAGTAATATTTGTTGTCACGCACCAAAATTGATGCTTCATAACAACAATATATGTTGAAATCTAGTGCGAATTGGCACTGGATGCCCCAAAATATGGCTCAAAAATCAGATAAGTCTAGTAATGCGTTCAGTGCTTGAGTCAGTTTGAAATACTATCAGTTTAAGCTGATCACAATCAGTTAACTGAGAATTATTTGTTTCTTCATATTTCAATGTCTGAATGATTTGTATGCTTTTAATGCGGTGATATTCACTTTGAAAGTTTGATTTTTCTGTCACACTGCAGAAATTGCCTAATTTTAAAACTAGAACTTGTTGTCTGTTGCAAACTGCGATCAGAAACGGTGTTACACTCTCACTGGCGTTTCAGTCGGAAATTATTGCTTGCCATGAATATCTAATTTGTTTCTTTAGTTAGTTACAATATTCCATAAGGCAATTTTACCGAAGCTTTCCTTGAATGACTGACTGTACTTGCTTTGGTACAAAATCTTGCTCTATCCTATGTTTTACGAGTTTTTGATTTTAGAGCTATTTCTTACAGTAGAATTTTCTTTTGAGGTACTTTATTTTCATAAAATTGAGTTTTATAGTTTATCTTTGATCACCAAGGAATGCTACTGCACCTTTTTTTAACTGTTTCTCAACAGTAACCTAGTCCCCAGGGCCTTGTCATATTTGGATGGAGACAGAATTGCGACTCTTCGTCTCGGTCCAAATTTGACAAAAGGCCGTGGGGACGAGGTTTGCAGGTACAGAATAGACCTTTTAGCTATTCTACAAAAGAGCCTGGATCGAGCGATATTTTCATACAATTTTATACGCGAGGCTCGATAGAATGGCGTTAGAGCATTGTGCACATTCGAAAATTCTACAAATTGTGATGAAATATTGTTCGATCCACATTCGTTTTGAGAATACCTAAAAGGTCTATTGCAAGAAAGAAGTAAAGCATGATAGAAATGATACTTTGTAGTGTTGTTTAAAACACTTTGCAAATCATTTAACAAATTGACCTGTTTTACTGCTGAGGCTACAACAGTTTATCTGATATAACATATTGCAATCTGGCTTCTCTAGTAATGAAATCATTGCATGATTCAGTTACATTTGCTCCATCTTGGGACACCTAGTGGTTTTGTGAAAGCATTCCTCACTTTTTGAGCGGTCATAAAAAGGAAGAATGCTTCACAGCTGTGATCCAGCAAGTAACAGCAACACTGAGATCGAATTGATAATGTTTCCGACCTACTGTAAGGTGCAACCAAACCCCAAAAACTATGTAAAATCAGTTGGGGGCAACTGCCTCCCCTTCATGATGAAAACTGAGCTTGGCGCCCCACTTTCAGCAAGAAGAGCGCCCCTTATCCTGACCCAAATGCACTCTTTTTTCGTGTTTCATTCTGAATGTGGTAAACATAAACATTTAGGCGTTATTTAGTTGAGAATCCAGGGAATTTTTCCTGAATAAAAGCCAAAAATTTCTACGCGCCTTAGGTGCGTTTAGTGTCTTGGGCATGTAGAAAAAAATTGAGTCTACCTTGCAAAACATGTGAAGTTTCTTATGAATCTGTGATACATTCGGATTAGGAATCTGCAAAAAGAATACGAAAAAATTTGCCTTCTGAAACAGTGAGCTCTGGAATAGCCTTTGGCCAAGCAGTGTGTCAAGTTTTATTCAGAAACTATAGGGGCAAGAAACTGACCACATTGCATTCTGTCCCTGGCGGCGGTCAGACCAGTCACTTTCTGCTAAATCTAACTTCATTTTCTTCTTTACGAAGACTTGTACTTTTGATTAATGCATTAGAGGTGGATAGATCTGAGAAACAAAATTCCCAAGGGACTAAAGCCCCTTACGTAAAAGAAAGTTTACAATTCTTGAAAGAATTTCGAATGACATCTAGTTTGCATCATTATAGAAATATTGATGGCCAAAAACCATTTAACTCTATGCAGTTTTTGGATATACTAGAGCCTGCGTGTTTCCTCCTCCTCTCCGTCTTATTGGAGAGAGTATGAGAACGAAAAAAACCAGCGTTCAAATGTTTTCTTTCAGAGTTCAAATGTTCCCTCAAAATAAGACCAGTTAGATGTCTTACAAAAGATATTTGCGCGCCTTTTAGAAATTAAGAAAGCCACTAACATACCAAAGTTAAGAACAGGTAAAGAGCTAAAAGTATTCATGAATTTCAAGTAGTTCGTATCTCAAAATTTATAGTGTAAGGAGAGACATTGCAATTTGATTACTGTTTTGTCAAAGGCCCCTTTTTAAGTCATTTTGCAACCTTGAAATTCTTATAAAGTTAAATTTACCAATACTTCTCGTGCTGGTAAGACAGTGAGAAAAATCACGAAAATACTTCAATCTTTGGCTTTAAACTAGAATTTGAATCATTAAAATTGGTGAAGTACTCCTGCTGTTATGAATTTTCAAAAATGGGAACTTTTCTCTGACTTGCCCGGTATATTCTGCGGGGGGGGGGTGAGAGATGATCTGAAAATTGAGTTTTTTATGAAAAGTTTGTGACAAAGATCAATCTATCAGTACTTTCCTAAATATACTGCTAGAGATAGCAAAAAATTTTCCAATGTTGCTAATGCCATATATTCTGAAATAAAACAGCATGAAATCTATAAATCAAGTGCTCCGATAAAATGCTGCACGAATAACGAATTGTGCCAATCCTCTCGGTTTATTCCGTTCACAATTTATGAGTGGCTTACTTTCAGACAAATTGATATGAGGTTTCCGCTTATTTTTACAAGTTTCAGTTATATTTTCAAATGACCCAGATCTTTGCTTGGAAATTGAAAGGAATGGGTAGAAAGGAATCGTGGAGAAGAACTTGCATTGAAAAAGACAAAATGGTACTGCAAAGTAATGTTCTTCTTTCTTTCATCTTAATGAAATTCTGCTATAAAACTTCAAAGAGGAAAAATCTGTCTCAAATAAGATGTCACATGCAAATGCCCGCGAAAAACAACTACAAAGGTGTTTGCAAAGGATTTTTGCATTATCGCTACTTTCAGTGACACTTGACTTGATACGAACTTCAGTTCCTTTTGCCATGCAGTTAAATACAGGGAATGCGTGATAACTATTCGCTCATTTTCTGATCTAATTGATTTTAAAGTTTCATTTTACCTGAAATTTTAACGCCTAGTTGTAATTGAAGGACACCTTGCTATGCCATTTTTCAGCTTTCGAACGATACACAATGGGCGTTTCACTTCTGTCAAGGGTTATACGACAACAGTTTTCAAACAGATACTAGAGAGTCTTAGTCCCATGGTAATAAACATGCAGTGCATATCCCTAACCCACGCATTTTCCTTATTGATCTGTGATAGGATTCCATTATGATTTGATCAACGTTGAACGTTTTATACCAATTTTCAGTCATTTTGCAACCATGAAGTTTTATAAATCTAAATTTACCTGTATTTCTAGTGCTCATGAGACAACGAAAAACATCACAAAAATACTTCGATCTTTTGAATTTTAACTTGGATTTGAATCATTCAAATGTGTGAAGTACTCTTGGTGCTATGAATTTTCAAAAATGGGAACTTTTTTCTGGTTTACCCGATACAATATACACAGCTCAATTGTTGGAAGCTCACATGTCCAGGTTTGTCCTCTGAAAAAGGACACACTAGATAAGCAGTAGCGCAGCCCGGGGGGGGGGGGGAGCACGGGGCGGTCGGGTCTCCGATTATCGCCAAAGATGAGTTTTGTAATTCTTCCAAACCCTTGGAGAAACTGAAGGATGTGGGGGTGGTGTGGCTGCATTTTTCACTAACACTTGCGGCAGCGTAGTTTTTCAATGTCATAGAGAATACAGGAATTAGATTCTTGCACTAATGAATGACACCTTGGCATTGGCAATGTTTATGCCAACGAAAGTATAAAAAATTTTCTGCTTTCTTCACTAGCACTTCTGCACATGCATTACTGTATCCCTTTAGTACCGCCTGGCTTGCTATCATGTCCAGGAAAAGCATGCAGCTTCATTAATTGGCTTCGATGAATCCGACTTAGGTACCCCTTTAACTTTATATGTATACGAGTCAATTTAGCACAGAATGTAAAGTCAAATTAATCACTGCTCAGAAATTTTTCTCGCTCCGCCGGCACTTCTATCAAGACTTCTATGTGTACTTTCGGATTTGGCAAGATGTTGCTTCTGCGCCAATTGTCTTCTTTAACGATTTCTCCACCCTTCCCCCCTACATGTATCCAGCATTGCAAGGATTTATGCATCAAACTTATGCCTTCCTTAAATTCAATCGACAGCGTACCTCTTTCATAATAATTGATGTGACATTTCAACCATACAATAAAGCTCCTTTTGTGCTTCTTGAAAATTTAAGGCTCCCTTCGCTGGCATTCTCTTCATGTTCCGTATACCTCGTGGCATCGTTGCTCTTTCTAGAGTTTTGATCAGTTTCAAAACAATTCAAAGTTGGAATTTGTAAGCGATACCATAAATCCCATTATTCTGCAAGGGCCCTTGATGGCGCAACCCCGGGGGGTAACTTAACTTGTCTCTGGTACGGGGTTGTGCCATTTTTTAGGGTACCTTTTTCATGATAGTTTCCGGATTTATGGGTATGGTTTTCAACAATTTGTTGCATCTTCCGGATTTATAGGTATAGTTTTCTATCAGAATTCAGTTATTGGTGAGCTTTTTTGGCATTCCCGGGTTTATGGGTATGATTTTCAGAAATTCTCCAGATTTATGGATATACTTTTGAGAAATTTCTCCGGATTTATGGGTATACTTTTGAGAAAGTTTTCCGGATTTATGGGTGGTACTTTTACCATTTGAATGGCACAACCCCGTATCTTGGAAACTCAAGTTACCCCCCCGGGGGCGCAACTCTTTTGCGGAAAAGTGTTCTAGCCCCGGCGTGACATGAATATTCTTCTGTTGCAAGAGAAGTGCTAAAAAATGGCTGGCTATCTTGTTATTTTGGCTCTGGTCCTATGGTACGAAACTGCCAAATTTAGGAAAGAATTTAAAAAGACTGAAAGAAAAAGGAGAAGCTTTCGCCGCTTACATTTTAAAACGGTAACCAAAGTTGTCTGCTTTTTAGTTAGGTTACATTCATGTTTCTCCAGTGGAGGTCCCAAGGGAAAATCGGGGATCCGGACCCTCCACTTCCCGAAAAGAGGGTCTTCGAGACTCGGAGAAAAACATAATAAATTGTACGTCAAGGGGGGGGGGGGTCAGGCAAATCTGTCGAGAGGTAGCCTTTGAGATTTTGTGAGGCCTTTGAGGGCCACGGAGAGAATCATTGTTATGTCAAGGTTTAGTACAGCAAGGTTTTGGTTTTCTAAAGAATTCTTGAACAATATTGGGAGAGGCATTATGAGCCAAATTAGAATGCGTGTCCTCAAAAATTGTCCTAGTTGCTTGGTCCCAGACCCATCCAATGCAGTCTCCCCAGTTATCTTCGCTAAATACCTGCCGTTGGATGCAGAGATCCTCACTTCCTACTGCTGTGGAATAATCTCATTCAATGATAATTTGAAGCATAATCACAAATATGTGACTATGTTCGAAGAACCTGTACACTGACCTGCTTGAAATAATTCAAAGTACAACAACGATTTCTTTTGCCAAAGTTTCTTGAAAAAGATGCTGTAAACTGGCAAGACAAAGTAGCGAAAAGAGACATTTCCTTGAATACCAAAGTCGAATGAGCAGTACCAAATCATTTTTGCAGTAAAGCTGAGAAGATCCATTTTGTTGTACCGGTAACTACCGGTAACTGTAAAAGAATTCTTCTTTTGCCTTCTGGGAGTAACTTGCCATTATGACTATACATTCTTGATCCAAATTTAACAAAAAAATCCCGCCTATCTTTTGTTCAATATAGTCATGTTTATGAAGCAAATATAACTGAATAGGACGTTTCCTTCATTTTCCGAGCTGTAAAGGGTGTGGCCCCCAAAAATTTTCCCGGGGGCTTGCCCCTAGACCCCCCCAGGCTCGCTGCACTCGCACTTTGCCCCCCCCCCCAAGCAGGGTCCTTGCAACCCCACTGTAGATAAGATGTGCTTTAATATGGAGGGAGAAACTTTTTGGAAGACAAAGGCAACGGTAACATCTTTAAAAAGCTTTTCTCTTACTTGGCCACAGATCTTGTAAAGAAACTCCCAAAGCCAACTGACAGGTTTGAGATAGGAAGCGTTAGATGTGATTACAGTCGTCCCCAAATAGACTCTCAGCATGTCTTTTTACGTCCACAGCTCTTTGCGAGGGGTGTATCACTCCTCAAAACGGCGTACGAGATTTTTCGGATTTAAAGATCCTTCAATTCTGGGTCCGGATTTGCGGACCTTTTCCGGATTTTAAGCGGATTTCTCGGATTTTTCCGGATTTTTGTATATTCCTGCCCGGACTTTCCCCCCTTCAAATCCTATAGAAATGGCATTTAGCTTCATGATAAGTCCTTGCGTGACTGTTCTGATTATTGCCAAATGTTAATCAACACATTTTTATTGATTCATGTCATCCACTTCTCAGACAAGAACGTATTGAAATGTCAGTTTTATAGCGATGTCCTAAAGACTTAACAGCATAACTCAACGGAACAACTACATAAAGGATAACAATAATACTATACAGGGTATAAGAAAAACGCAGTGCACCTGTATCTGAGATTCTTCAGAAAGCGATGATATTTGAATGAATTAACACATACCATATCATAAAGCACATCCTATCTTCATTTTCCAACGATATCCAGTTTCAGCGCATCAATAGATGATTGCGCTAAAGATGGCGGCGAGGAATTTTTTACCAAGATGCATTGCGTTCTTTAATCGAATTCCTATAGCATCGTTAAGGATTCGTAATTAGAACGCAGTGCATCTCGGTAAAAAATTGCTTGCCGCCATCTTTAGCGTAATCGTCTATTGAATCATTTATCTCTTATAGACATTCCAGCTACTCCACAAAGGAGTCTGGATCGAGTGATATTTTTTGCACAGGTTCGACTGAGTTGAATTCAATAAAATTATGTTCGTTTCACTTGATACTGCGCATACGGTCGAAACGTCGTGTTTTTGAACATCTCAAATATCTTTATTAAGAGCAAGAATTGCGGCGATAATCATGTTTATCAATATTTCACTCTATAAGACAGATCCAAGTTATTAGTTTAGAGAAATTTTTTTCTTTGTCTTTACCAATAACTGATAATAATGATGGGGTATGCAATAACTAATAACTTGGATTTGTCTTGGGATGATTATCGTCGCAATTCTTACTCTTCGTTTCCTCATCAAACTTCGTTTTCCTGCCAAGACTACGATTTCTTCAACCATTTTTGGTACTTAAATTATTCGCGACTGTCGATGGAGTAGAGTCTGAGATCTTTGACCTGGTTTAAACATTACGTTTTGCCTGTGTCGAATTCAATAGCTGTTGCTGGAAAAACTCTAAGTGCCAATTAAATTTGACATGAAATTGATTGTTTGAATTACCAGCCATTTTAGATTGTTAAAACGGTGGGAATTCGCCAGCTCTGTGGTATTTAGCGGAGGGCCCACGACTTGATTTAAAGATTGCATTTCGATCAACTGTATTAATCAGTTCCAGACCTTTGTGCACCACAATTCATACATGTAATGAGCCACTGCGCTTGCGGATTTTGAGAAAATGACCATTTCAATCAAGAATTTTATTTTATTTATATATATTATATATTATATATATATTATTTATATTATATATATATATATATTATATTATATTATATTATATTATATCACATTATATATATTATATTATATTATATTATATCACATTATATTATATTATATTATATTATATTATATTATATTATATTATATTTATATAATATATATTACATATATTATTTATATATTATATATAAATATATATATTATTTATATCCGTGTTATCTGTTTTCTCGAGGTTGCTAGAAAATCTAGGGCATGATCAAGTTTCGAATTACTTGAAGATGCATAAGAAATTTTCAAAATGTCAACACGCATTTTTGAAGATGCATAGCACTTTAACGTCACTACTTAACGTAACAGATGCGTGGTTTTCTAACATTGACAAACGCAAAATTAACATAAGCGTATTTCTAGACCTCAAAAAGGCTTTCGATACGGTGGACCACGGTGTTCTCCTCTCAAAGCTTACTAAGTACGGCGTTGTAGGGACACCTCTTCGGTGGTTCACATCGTACTTGACGAATAGAAAACAATACTGTCAGGTGAATGGCCACAAATCTAGCCTAAAAACTGTTCACTGCGGTATTCCTCAGGGTTCGTGCTTGGGGCCTCTCCTCTTCATTCTGTATGTCAATGACTTTGTCGAACAGCAGCTTCGATGCCCCAAGCAGACCTCTTATCGAAAAGCTGGGATGGAAGACCGTTGACCAACTGATTTCCAGTAAATCTAAGACAATGGTCTTCAAGTCCCTGAATGAGCTGGCTCCACAATATTTGTGTGACCTGTTCACCCGAAAATCGCTCTACTCATCATATAGTCTTCGTAATACGGGAACCGACTTGAGGTTACCGATGAAAAGGTCAACAAACGGCCAGAAATGTTTCTCTTATAGAGGTGCTAAGCTATGGAATAGCCTTTCAGCCGAGTCAAAGCAGGCAACCTCTCTGTATAGTTTCAAAAAAAAACTATTTAGAAACAGATGCTTCCTTTCACTCTTATTGTAAATTTTGAACATTATTGTATATAAGTTTTAGATATTGTAAATAAGGTTTTATAGTTTAATTTAATTAATAGCTTTTTTCCTTTTATGTTATTTATTGTAATTAATGTTTTTATCGGAGGGCCCCTTGAAAATCAACTAGTTGAAGGGCAACCCTCCTTAAAAGAATTAAATATGAAATATATATGAAAATATATGAAAATTTTCAAGCCATTTGCTCTGATTTAAATCACTTGGATGGCAACATTTCCACATTTTCCGATAGATTTCTTACAAATTTCTAGGGTAGGGCACAATTTTGTCTGAAGAAACTCAAGGACAGGGTATTGTTTAAGAACCTTTTGCTCCGGGACATGGTATCATTTTCAGGAATCTGACTCCAGGACAGGGTAGCATTTCAGATTTTACAGCGGCACTTCCCCGTATGTTGGCAATCCAAGTATCCCACCCGCGGGGGTGAATCTACAATAAAGTTACCACTTCAAAAAATTATCATCTCTGTAGTCTTGCCAGACTGATAAGTTTGCAAAGTGCGCACGGAAGATGAGCCTCTGCCAATTGTATTAAACAATAAAACTATCATTCTTCGTGCGCGCGGAAGATCCGCTTGCACGACATAATTAGCAGTAACTGGCAGCAGCAACAACAACAGGACATCTCCTCCGCATTTACCGCTCTAAATCCACCATCATATCAATCAATCCGAATCTATCTGTCTTCCTGTGGTGTCTTTCCTTGATCCCAGAGATTTTAGTACAAAATTTTAGTTCTTTACTTGATTCGACGCTGATTTTTCCAAAGCTTGGCTGTATTTCTTTGATCTGGTACCGGATTTATTGGACTTTTCTAGATCTGGCTGGATGTTCGGATTTTTTTATATATTTGTGTGGATCTCTGGATTTTTGCAAGGATTTTAGTGGATTTTTGCGGATTTTTGCGGATTTTTGCAAGGGTGTACGAGGATTTTTGGAGTGATACACCCCTCGGCTCTTTGGAGTAATACCCTCAAAGGCAGCTGGGCTTAACAACCTTGATGGAGAACTTCTCAACATAAGCGCACGGGAAGAAAAAATCTAAGGGGGGTACGAAAACTTTTTGGGTACGAATTTGTACGAAACCTTTGGCAAAAGTGCAGCCAATGCTTCAAATTCAACAAAAAAGTGTGTTATAAAGACATGTTTTGACATGTATTTCACGTTTTTGACTTGAATTTAAAAATATATGATTTTCAAGCTTAAACGTCTCGAAAAAGTACAAGTGCGCATTCGCAAAAACTGAATGGAACGAAAACCGCGAAAATTAAAATTTTGAATCAAGATATAGTAAAATTGTTAATCTTTCAGGTAAAAAAAATTTCGCATGAATCCGAGTTGGCAGAGCGATTCTACAAACATTTGAAGATTTACTTTATTACAGGCAATTGTAGATTTCATCCTGAAATTAACTAAATGTTGCATTTCATTTGTTTATGTCAACTTTGGGAATTTTTAGCTCCGCAAGTATACCTCCGATTCAAATGGGGTTTTGTATCAAACTACTCCACGTGTTAGCTTTGAAGCAAAAATAGAGCCAAAGTCATTGTTCAAAATTCATTGTTTGGTATTACTGTACTATTTTCTCGTTTCTGGATCACGGTGGCTTGAGTTCTCAAAAACAGTGGGCTCGGTCGCCAGGGGGTCTGCCTGGGAGAAAAACAACAGGGTGTACCAGCTAGGAAAAATTTTGTGACTCTGTCTTGGAATAAAGGTCGTAAAAAGTGATACCTGTCTTGGCAAATGCAGGTCCCTTTCGTAAGCAACTGTAATTTTTCACAGCCACATTTTCGCACATTTTGATGTCGTCACTTGAAACACTCAAAGGATGACCAAAAGTGAGAATTTCTAACTTTAACCCTTCTTCAGCCCATTATGGCCGGTCGCCCATTAGGACAAATTAAGTAGACCAACCAAATTTCAGAGCACTTGAGACTAGTAATCGAATTGCAATCGGGTGGGAAATCTTCGCTGACATCAGTTTTATTGCTTAGTGACCTTCGCTAACGCTCAGTCAGTCCATTTTCCTTAAAACCGGACGAGATAGGTTTTGCACTTCTTTGATCCACTCTTTTTAAGTATTTGCCAGTTTCATGTTTCTGTCTACATTCTTACTTTTCCTTCGCTCAGCAACTTGTGGTTGAAAGTTCTTCAACCTTGCTTGATTTTCCAGCTCTTGAGAGGAAATAAAACCAAAGCAAAAAGGCAATAAAGTCTGAGTGCCGCCAATTGCTATCTTTGCCACTCATTCGTTTACCAGGGAAGTTTCTTATCACATCAAGGTATTAAAATAAAAATTTGTTTTCAAAAAGCGCTCAACTTCGGCGAGGATCGTTCTTGTTGACTTGAAAGATCAATGCAAATCCAAAAGACGCAGCAGTACTAAATTTATTTGCATTTTTGGCCCCGTTCACACGGAAACGCAATCGGTCCGTTCCATCTTCGTTACAATTTGTGGAACGCAAAAATAGACTGTTCACACGGGAACGGAACGATTGCATATCGCCTTTTTTTCTGTTCACACGGGAACGCAATCGTTCCGTTCCACAGTTTTTTCTTCAATACTTGCCATTTTTCCCAGCAACAACTACATCTATGCATGCACTTAGGGAAAAATCTTATTGTTCGGTTTCTTAACCAGTCTCACAGGGAAACCATATTAGGGAAACCATAGGGAAACCATATTTCCCTGTGAAACCGGTTTCTTAACCAGTTTCACAGGGAAACCATATTAAATGTTAACCGTTGCATTTATTGTTTGATAATCTATATTATTTTTCATTAACTTTGTTATTTGGTAATTTCTTCTATTTTCTATTTAACTCCATTTCTTATTCATTTTCCGTGACCTCTAATATGCCGCGCAGCTAACTCCCTAAAAGGGAAAGAAACTGCGACGCAGTAAAGTTAGCTGCGTGGCACATTGGAGGTCACGAAAAATGAATAAGAAATGGAGCTACATAGAAAATAGAAGACATTACCAAATAACAAAATTAATGGAAAATAATATAGATTATCAAACAATAAATGCAACGGTTAACATTTAATCTGGTTTCCCTGTGACTCCGTTCAAAACTTATGCAGAACTGGGTCGACACTTTCATAGAGCAAATATATCTGGAACAGTAACTCCTTATAAGCTCATGATGTCGTTAAAGATATAATTGCTCGGTTTGGGGTCAAAATCGCACATTGTGCAAGATGAGAAATGCTAGGAAGTGTGTGTATAAAATGATATAAGATTTCCTTCTCCCCCTTTGCAAGGACGATTCATGAGTCTTATTTCTACATCTTCAAAGTCAATTTTTTCGCTGACGCAGACTCGCAAGGACAAGAATTGATTTCGTTATGGTCTCTTGCCAGTTCATCGGTGATTCTATCCCAGGGGGAGCGGTGCGTAGTATATTTGTGTGACGCAGATGTGCCGTTTTTCAGGACATCGTTGTCGCCTATTTCTTCTAGAGCATGGTATCAAGAGAAGGTAATTTTCCTGGAGCCAGTTGTCAAGGACATGTCAAAAGAGGAAATTTTGTTAAATCTAGTTATTATTCAGTCAAATTTTTGTGTTTTGGAGTATGCTTTTGACCGACTTTTTCAAGAATCGGGCATCACTTGGGGGCAAAAATTTTGTGGGGGCAAAAATTTTGTAGCCGGATAAAAAATTTTTCTTCGTGGGCAACCCCCATACAAATTTAGGTCACGTAACCCCCCGGGGGATCCTATTCAACATGTGGTGTTTCAAAATACGAGGCAGATGCATCTTTAAGGAAAGGCGACGGGGCTGTCGATTTTCCTGCAGAAATTTCATTCAGAGCAAGTAGATTTATATGGAAAAACTTTTCCCCTCCACCGGCCATGTCAAATAAACATTATTTTACGTAGGTTTTCAAAATAAGGTTTTTGTTGTTTGATTCACGTAATAGCCTTTTTCTTTATTTCCTGAGAATGTACCCAATTTTTCAATCTGGGCAACCCATTTTCATTTTTTTCTAATCTAAATGTAAGAGAATGTGCTCTAATTGTATGAGTTTTCCTTTGAGCATAGTCTTTTGTTCAAAAGACTATGATTTGAGGCAATTTTAGCAAGTTTTAATCCTCAGATTGTATTCAACTTTCTTAGTGCTGCAAAAAATCCCACAGGTAAGTTGGATTCAGCGAACTTAGCGTTTTTAATATCTCTATCATTAGCTTTTGGAGATTCTTACCGTGTATTGTTGTATCTGCCTCTCTGCAGGCACACATCAAATGACGCATGCAGTGCACTCTTATGTGTTTTATTGATCTCTTTGTTTGCAGCTTTAGAAGAGAACACCCAGTAATTAGAATTTTTGCCAACACTGTTGTTTTAGGCTACGTTTCCATTACTCCGTTTTCAAATGTCTCCGTTTTCATATCGTTCCGTTTTCGGATGATCTTGAACCGTTTCCATTACTCCGTTTTCGCCAAGAGCGCCTGGTACGAAAACGGGGGTGTTTCCATTACTCCGTTTTCGTTAATTTTCATTTCCTTTGTTCGCACTCGTTTTGAAACTGAGAATGTTGTATAGATGTTTTGAAACTTTTGAAACTGAGAATGTTGTTGTAGCGTTTTCGAATGACTCCGTTTTCGGTTTTTCCATTGAAAACGATGCATTTTCAGATGTCTCCGTTTTCAAATCACTCCACTTTGGACAGCGTTTTCAAATGTCTCCGTTTTCGATCGTTTTCAATGGAAACACCAACCCAAAAACGGAGACATTCCACTCCGTTTTCATACGAAAACGGAGTAATGGAAACGGGGCCTTACACAGGAGTTCAGCTTGTGTGTTGTCAAGGCAGTTCCAAAGTCTTGAGAATACACTCACTTTTTTGTTTACCTTGCCGCACACAGTTCGAAAATATGCTTGACAAAGTTCAATTTAGAATAGAATCCATCGTTACTCCTAAGAGTTTGACTTGTTGGCATTGATTGATGATCTTATCACCGATACTGAAACACATTCGCTGATTATTCTTAAGCCCAAGGAACATGAGTTGGAATTTTTCAGGGTTTGCTACCTTCTCGTTTTCAGTAAACCACTGTAAAATAGAGCTCGGATCATTTTCCAAGTTATTCATCACTTCTTCAAGTGTGTTACTTCTTGCGTACATTGTATTGTCATCTGCAAAGTTGCAAATTTCAGATTCCAAGTCAATTAGGAAAAGGTCATTGATAAAATGTTGAATACTATCGGTCCAAGGACTGATCCTTGTGGTACTCCTATCTTGACTTTACCAAGGGAACTGTAAGAGGAGCCCACTTTAACTCTTTGGGTACCACCTGTCAAATAGCTATACATAAGTTTGGGGCTATTTCTGTCCAATTCATGGGCTTCTAATTTAGCTATCAACAAATCGTGTCGGATACAATCATCGACCTTCGAAAGTTCCATTAATATAGTATTAACAATCCCCGAGGCATCGAGACATTTTCGCCAAGATTCGATTACTCTAAGTAGTGCATCTTGCGTACTATAACCTTTTCTGAATGCAGATAAGACATGCGACAATTTGTTCTCAAGAAAACCATTTAGTTGCAAGCCTATCAACCGTTCAAAGATTTTTGATACTGGAGATAGTACACTTATTGGTCTATAATTTGATCTATCTGTTTGTACTCCTTTCTTATAGCCAACAGAAACATCGGCTACCTTCAAGTCGTTAGGAAAATTCGGGAAAATTGCAATTATTTATTGCTCCATTAACACAGTCTGTTAAGTTTGGGACCAAAATGTCTTTGGCATTTTTTAGTATTTTCACAGGTATGTTTCTACTGCTAGATTTACCTGGATCGATTGACGCTATCTGACCCTCCTCAAAATAGTCTTCGTTGGAACCGTACTGAGGACGAGCCTTGAACGGTCTCGGGCGTGGTCTTGCGCCAAACAACCTACAGCTCAGATCCTTACTGGTTGCTGAAGGACGTGAAAATCAGCCAATTTCACGGCATCCAGCTTATAACATATCCCCTTTGCAACCACGTGATGCCAAATTGACCGTTCAAAGTGAATTCTTGACTACCCTCACGAAAACTGAGATGGCTACTAAGTTACAATGAGTACATGGAATTTTCTTTAATAAATCAGAAAAAGGGATGCCCCTCTACAGTTTGTAGCGTTCTTGGAAAAATATCTCATTTAGAGCCGAAATTACATTCATTTTCCGGTCGAAGAATATTGACATTCGTTTAAACATCGATAAAAGTCGCTGCGAATAAGATGTAAGGATATTGCACTAAGCAGTAATCCAAGCACTGTCCCTTCAATGTTCAATTACATCTCAAAATCGCAGGTGATTTTCAGCGATTTCTGCCAGAAATGTGATCTGGGCCTAAAATTCTTACCGATTAAAACGCATTTTCCATTTAAATGTCTCCAAATTTCGTTTTAAAACATCCACTCTTGAGCACATTCCTGCAAATTTGCCTCTTTCCATCTTTTCTCTGGAAGCGCCGGTAAAGCCGGATGTCCACTGTCTGTCTGTTTTTGTGCCATGTCATTTGATGACGTAGGCGATCAGACTCCTCCAGCATTCTCTATCTTTTTTTGTTGACAGCAGAGCTTGCTTAGTCATCTGCATCTTTTTCCTTGCTGGCACTTGCTTTGTCACCCAACTACTCAGACTTTTCATACAAATACTTCGTTGCCGCCCTCTACTTTTCTTCCCCTCTATTTTTCCGGTCACAGTGAGATTTTCTAACTGCTCTTTTCTCATGATTCATTTTCATTTTATCATCTTTATCCACAAAATCCCTGTCAGCTGATAGTACGAAAAAAATAACAGTAAGATAACAGTAAGTAAAAAAAACAACGTATATACTATATCTACAAGGAACGATATGAAATCTAACCATTAGGTAAGTGCTGCTCTTCCTAGAGTCTGCTAAATTAGGTGCCAAAGTGCCTACGTGCCAAATTATCTTACGTGCCAACGTGCCATGACATGTTACGTGCCTACGTGCCTACGTGCCTACGTGCCAAATTTCCTTACGTGCCAACGTGCCATGACATGTTACGTGCCAACGTGCCTGCGTGCCAAATTTCCTTACGTGCCAACGTGCCATGACATGTTACGTGCCAACGTGCCAACGCGCCTGCGTGCCAAATTTCCTAACGTGCTAACGTGCCATGACATGTTACGTGCCAACGTGCCAACATGCCCGCGCGCCAAATTTTCTTACTTGCCAACGTGCCATGACATGTTACGTGCCAACGTGCCAACGTGCCAACGTGCCAACGTGCCAACGTGCCAACGTGCCAACGTGCCCGCGCGCCAAATTTCCTTACTTGCTAATGTGCCATTGTATGTTACATGCCAACGTGCCAACGTGCCTACGTGCCAAATTCTTTTCGTGCATTATTGCTATCACATGTTAGATTTCTGACAAGTTTGCACTCCAATGTACCGATGTGCCAGCATGACACTCTAAGATACGCGTCTGAGAACAACTTTGGTTAAGGCAGAGCAATTTCAATGTGGGCCCCATTACTGAGGATGATTTAAACATCTTGTGATCTGGTAAAATAAGTCGTTTGTACACCCATCTAAAAATTTTATTTTATCTTTAATGAACCGACATTCAATGTTTGCTACGCTTTCAGGTTAATCAAACTTTAGTCCGGGGAAAATCTGCTAGAAATTATCGAAAATTTCTTCGATACCACTTAAAAAGCTCTAAACGTATAGATTTCACCACCCACTGAGCCATGAATCGAATTTTCAACTTACGATCGTTTCAACAGCGAAAAAAAGCAATTTGACTAAAATCACCCTGTAGGCCCAAATTACAATCTCCCACTTTATCCTACAACAAGAATAATCTTTTAGGCAACTAAAACAGGTCCGCATATCCTGACAGCCGCCTGACGGGCAGGAAAAGTGGGTGAATTTTTGACACTCGTATCGCAGGGAATATGAGCTAATAAATTTTGTAAAGTAGCTTTGCCGTCGACTGGGGGTAAAATGAGGAAGATTGTTAGCCAAAGAAAGCTCCTTTGTAGGAGAATGCACGAACATTTTTATTCAAACTAAGCAGTTCTGAAAGCTTCTTTACTGATGTAATTTCCGAGTACTTTCATTTCATTTTAAAAGAAACAGCTTATGAGAAATTTTGCCCTCCCATTATTAAAAAAGGTAAGAGACTTACTTTTGTATTTGGGAACTTTTTCCTTGGTCAATTGAAAATGTTTTGACACTGTACAGTAATAGTAAATGTTTCGACAGTGTTTTCAATGTGAATTATGTCACTATCATGCTTTAAGATCTTACCAAGTAATTTGGAAGTAATTTTTAAATCTAATAGCTGTACTCTTGGCAAACGAAGAAAAATAAGCATCAAAAAGAAACGGTTTGTAGCAGGATGGTCCATAAATCTAAGAAACTGCCTACGAATGGACGGTACGACAAATTGGCACGTAGGTAAATTGGCACATGGCAGGCAGGAACTATGCATGTTGGCACGTAACATGCTATGGCACGTTGGCACGTAAAGAAATTTGGCACGTAGGCACGTAGGCACGTTGGCACGTAACATGTGATGGCACGTTGGCACGTAAGAAAATTTGGCACGTAGGCAAGTTAGCACGTTGGCACGTAACATGTGATGGCACGCTGGCACATAAGAAAATTTGGCACGTAGGCACGTATGCACGTAACATGTCATGGCACGTTGGCACGTAAGGAAATTTGACACGTAGGCACGTTGGCACGTTGGCACGTAACATGTCTTGGCACGTTGGCACGTATGGCACGTAATTTAGCAGACTCTTCTTCCTAGCGACCGTGCTTTGGGTTAAATGCTAGTGTAGCAAGTAGTTCTTTACTTTCTTTTTAAATGTGAGAACTTTGGGGCTATTCCACGGGGGGGGGGGTTCTCGGCTAAATTTCGGGTAGGGTTGTGCCGCCCATAGTTTCAAAATGGGACCGTTGGCTAGACCAATTTTTGTGAAAATGATACCCTTGGCTAGACTAATTTCTCGATCAAAAGTGCCCTGAATTGGCGTTTTCTAGACAAAACTTGCCAAATTTTCTCATTCTCAGGACAAAATTTTTTTTTAAATTAGATTTTATTGTAGAAATTACCAAAGTAATACAGTGCTTTGACCAGAATTTCCACAAAGCATACCCTTGCCTAGACTAAACTCGACTAAAATTGCCAAAAAGTATACCCTTGGCTAGACCAGATGTCCAAAAAAGTATACCCTTGCGGGCGGCACATCCCCAGGTACCTTTACTATGGAAGAACTCCCCCCCCCCCATTGGCTATTCCTTATATCGAGAGGTATACCATTCCACAGTTTAGCACCAGGGTAAGGAAAACACTGTTTTGAAAATTCTAGGTTTCGTTTTGGGATATCAATATCTTGGCAGTTTCTCGTTGCGTATGCAGATATTTGAGATCTCGTGGTGAATTTTCCCTGAAGACTGTTCGGACATAAATTATTCATTATCTTATATGCCACAACAGCCTTGTCATAATTGATAAGGTTAGAGACAGAAAGCCAATTGCACGTCCATCCGTCCTTTATATAAGAGCTTTCAATCAATGTGCGAGCTCTGTCAGACCATTACTGTGGTCAGACAAACTGCTCCACAGTTCATCACCGAATCGCAGGTGTCTTTCAACCAGGGCTCTGTAGACTTGCTCTAACTTAGTTTGTCCTAAAAATTCAAGCTGTCTCTTCCTTATTCTCTTCATTATCGTTCTTTCTTTTCCGACCCTCTTCAGAACTTCTTCATTTGTAAGTTTCTTTATTCATGACAGTCTTAACATTCTGCTGTAGCACCACATATCCATTGCTTCCAGCTTCTTTTCGATCTCGAAAGATATGGTCCAGCACTCGCTTCCATACATAAGAGTCGACATAACATAGCATTCCAGTACTCAACATTCTATGTCTTCGCGGTCTTTTAACATCTTTCCGAGATTTTCAATCGTGCTCTTTGCGATTCCTATTCTTCTCCTTATCTTTACATCACTTTTTCCATCTGCTGTTATTGTACTTCCTAGATATTTGAAACTTTCTACTAGTCTGATAATGTTATTTCCAATCTGTATCATCTCCACTAGGCGGGATAATGTCGAGCCGCGAAAATTAGAACGTATTCCTACTGTTCACGGCTTGACCTTCTTCCGCGGCGACAATCGATCAGCCAATTTGATTGCCGGAAATTCTTCCACCTCGACATTTTTCCCACCTAGAAAGGCCAATTTCCAGTCAGCGGAATTTTCCGAGCGGGTGGAATTTTAAACAATAAAAAAGTTGCCCAGCCGTAACTATTCAATTTCAGAGCGACATTTTCTCCCCTCGGGGGAAGGGTAACTCAGTACTTTTTATGGTATGGGGACGTGCCATTTTTAGGGGTACTTTTTCAAACCGTTAGGGAATCATGGGTGTCCTTTCACAATTTTTAGACATTTAACGGAATTATGGGTGTCCTTTTCAGGGGATTTTTCAAAATTTCCGGAATTATGGCCCAAATTTTCATTCGATTTACGGAATTATGACCCTAAAATCCACCAGAATTTACGAAATTATGGGTACCAATTTTCGGGCAAAATGGCACGTCCCCGTCAGATGATAGGTGGAGATACCCCTCCGAGTTTCTCCCGCAAACAACAGAATTTCCTTTGTGCTACAGATAATGCAATTCGATATTGTTAATGCACAGGTGAATAGATATGTCATGCTTGATTTTGCTTCATTCATTCAGATGGAAATGAAACTGATAGAGACCTTACACAAACCAACAAAACTAATTTTTTGTTGCGTTGAAAAGTCTACTGTACTGCTTTGTTCCTTTTGTTTTATTGTATTGACTCATGAGTATTTGACATGATTACAATATTGAGGGCGTTGCAAAAATTGCAAAATTGGGCTGCTCGGATTGTCTCTATTATCAGTTATGATACATCTGCTACCCTTTTGATCAAGAACCAAAGGCAAATGACGGAGATATAAGGTGACTTAAGTCAGAGGCCTGGGCAGTCTAAATATAGTCTATTGTCTTCCATTATATTTGATGATCTCGAGAGATTATCAAAACAATTGGACAAATGATGGCAGGCGCCCATCGTTTGTTCTATTTTTAAACCAGATGATATTCATCCGTCAATTGTCTTTAAATGGCTTACTGTCACCGACATCATTAAAAGTGAAACAGCTACGATGACGTATAAGCAATAACTAGTCTTACACCTTGCTGCCTTTCTAATTTGTTCTCACAAAATACTGACCGAAATATTGATATTAACTTGCGAAAAGCAGCAAACGATCTTTACATCCCCAGAATGACAACTAGCAAAGGACAAAAAGCGATATCTTATCGTGGCGCTAAAACTTGGAATCAACTTTCGTCTGATATGAAAGAAGCAAATTCGCTTAATTCGTTTAAATGTAACATTTCGTTCCATTCACAAATTTTGACTTTAATCCATTTTATTTTTTATCATATGTACTTTAGTTTGACTTTTTTTAGGTATTAGCACTTGTAATTAGGTTATCATTGATTTTAACTCGTATACTTAAGTTATCTTAGCAACGTATTATTAATTTTGTAAGTTTTTAACACAGCCCCCTGTAAAGCTGCCTTAAATTGAAAAGACAACGTGTATAAGTAATTCAAAATGAAATGAATTGACACATTTCTTGCACAAAGTTTTCGCCACTTTCGCCCGGTAGCCCGGTGGACCAAACCACGCCTGCTAGCAACCGTAGCAACCATTGCTTCAGATAACTTACTTCACTGTTTAGAGTTCGATTTACATCATCTAAACCCGATGAAGAGTAAGAAATACTAGTATCATCGGCATATTGTCACTTTTTCAGAGAAAACGGAAGATCATTGATATAGAACAGATACAAGGGATGACCAGAGTCCTTTGGGAGGACCAAGGCAGGAACCTTGAGGCATACTACAGCAAATATCTTTGGCTTTGAACAGGCACCATTTACTTTGCAGAATTATTTTCTGTTAGTTAGATATGACGAAAACCAAGTAAGCTGTGAATTTCGGCTCCAAATGAGGTTCCCAAGCACGCTACAAACTGCAGAGAAGCATCCCTTAGGCTGCATTCACATTGCACAAGCATTTCAGGGCGCGTAAACGCTCGTTCAGCAGTGGCGTAGCCAGGTCCCTGCTTTTGGGGGGCAGAGCGCCAGCGCAGCGAGCATATATGGGGATCCGGGGGCTTGCCCTCGGAAAAATTTTTTGGGGCAACGCCCTTGAGATGCTCGGAAAACGAGGGAAACGCCCTTTTCAGTTATATTTTGCATCATAAACATGACTATATTGAATACAAAATAGGCAGGATGTTTTGTTCAATTTGGATCAAGAATTTATGCTCATTATAGCAAGTTTCCAAGAAAGCAAGGGAATTCTTATGCAATTACAAGCGGTCCAACATATCAAGTACGAAATACGAAATGGATCTTCTCGGCTCTACTGCAAAATGGTTATATGGTTTGGTGCTGGACCCTCGATCTTGATTTTCGAGGAATTTTCCTTTTCACTTATCATTGTCTTGTCAGTCTACAGCATCTTGTGCAAGAAACCTCTGCAAAAGAAATTGTTCTTCAACGTGCAGATTCTTCAAATCATCGTTTGATGAGTTTTTTCCAGAGTGGTAGCAAATAAGGATCCCTACAGCCAACGACAGGCATGTACAGGCTAAGAGTCACAGGGGATATTGAAATTGATGGGTCCTGGATCAAGTCACCAGGAAAATTTTTGATCATTCTACTTTGGCTTAGAATGCCTCTGCCAACATTGTTCAAGAATATTTTGCAATCTGAACTCTGTAAGGGATTAGTATGGAGGATTTCTGCACGAGCGTTTGCGCGCTTTCAAAAGATTGTGCAATGTGAATGCAGACTTAATGCTAGCCTACGAGTAGATTCCCTTCTTTGAATAACGGGTCTACGCGTGCTACCGTTGTACTGATTTATCAATAAAGAGTCCGTGTAATTATTGTAACGTAGTAGCCATTTCGATTTTCGCAGAGGTAGCCTACTCAAGAATTCATTTCGAACGGCCAATTTGGTATCACATGATTAGACAGGAGCTAGTTAGCTAATTGTCTGAATACCGTGAAATTGGATGATTTCCGTGTGCTTCAGCATCAGCATAAGGATCTGAGGGGTTTGCTCACAATGACAAACTGTCAGAATGACAAAGGGCCCTGGGGATGAGGTTGGTCCCTCCCCAATCTCTAATGCTGGATCCGCCCCTTCTTCACCCGAATATCCAAATAACTGCCTGATAAAAAAATAAAACGGCTGTCTGCTACGCAAAGTATTCTTTTGGTTTAGAATAACCCACTTCATTCATATGGCCTATCCAACAGGACACACCCACGCAGGGATCACCAATAGAGCCCCGACAGCGGTTTCATTGCAGTGAAATTGCAAACACAAATTCATATCATAACAGTGTTTTAATGAAATTTGATGATAATGACCAAGGCCAGGGTCAAAACATGAAATTCCGTATCAATTTCACAATAATGAGTTGCTTGGATCAAAGTCCGTGAAAAGCAAATTTTACCATTGACAGCCATTTCGTACCGAGTCTCGTACATTATTACCAGTTATTACCAGTAACGCACAAGTATTTTTACACAAGAAACCGCTTATAAGAAACTCAGACTCTCAGATTACCAAAAAATTAAGAAACTCTGTGATTCATTTTCAGTCAAACGTTTTTAATTTATTCTCGCATCTTACAGGATCCTAAGCGTTGGACAGACTTCAAACACCTTGTTTTCATTTCGAAGGCCAAAACTCTTGAGTTTCTTACCAAGAAAATATGTGTGTCAGAAAAGCTAACTGATTCGGTGCTGTAAAATCAGTAAATTAATTTCCCGCGAGAATGTTCGTTAAATTATGAAATGAGAATAAGTTGATAATCTTAGACACCCATGAGTTAGACCCGAGGGATTTTCTCATTCAATTTATGCCATATTTACAGAATACTCACAAGTGATTAAGCCACAGAACAAAAGGTGTTTGTCTGTGATAGTCACGCTTTCCGCCTAATCAAAGCTGCATTGAAAAAGAACACTCGAGCTGCTGATAGAAACCTCTGTCTGCTCTATTGTCTTCGCACCCTTTGACTCTATTGTTTTAATTAACCAATCGCAATTACTGTCGGTTCCTTCAATCGCGAAGCTGCTGAGCAGAGAATTGTAATTAGACACCAGTTTCCAATGATTAATTAAAACGCGCCCGCATAACCATCCGTTTGCCATGTAATTTTGGTGGTCAGCGGTATGCAATTGCGTGTAATTAAGAATAATTTGAATAGGAGCTAGACAAAAGCTTTATCTTGTGTACAAATGCGAAAAATTGGCCTTTCCAATCCACTGTTGATGAGTTGTGTTTTGGTTAAAACCTGTTCAGACGAAATGTTAGCGGGCTGTTCGCAATCAAAGAGCTGTTAGCGACCAGACAGGCAGCCGTTGACTCCAATTGTGGCATGCAGTTACGGAAGGAAAGGCTTGCATGCCAAGTAGCATCGCAAATTTCATCATTTAGGCAGACGGAAACAAGACAACATCACGCTTGTAATTTGGCCGCGTTTGCAAGGCGAGTTGATTGCCTCATTTAGCAGGTGGCTGAGCTACATCATTAACTCCGAGGTAAATTACTTATATTGTAACTGTATCATTTCCTTGCATTTTTAGCCGGGTGGAAGCCCATCGTAAAAGCAAAATCTATGACCGTCATAACGAAATTCGAATTTGAAGTTTGCCCCAGAACAATCAAGGATTTTGCCTTGAACTTCTATAACCAATTAAGAGAGGGTCATTATCTCCATATTATGTTTTGTTGTTGAGCTGCGGAGAAAATTAGGCCTACAAACAACAATGGACTTTGCAGGTTATGTTTGAAACACTGATCTGCAGCCTTTGCATTCTAAATGGGTTTTCATCGCTGCAAAATCTAAGTATGGAAAGCTCCTTTTATATTTACTGATTTGATTAGCAACCAGCATTAGATGCTACACTAATCGTGTAGAATCAATCATTTTAATGATCGTTAGTGCTAAATATTACCGGCATGCTTGTTGTGGAATAGTGGAAAGAAAAGTTGCATCGTGCCGTTGGGCTGTTGTACGTTCATACTATTCCTAAAATTAACCAGATAGTTAGATTTAGACACTTTGTGATGACGGTGAACCAAAAATCGTCCTCCCCATGCAGACCCATGCCCATACAGCACAGAGGGTGGGGTGACCTTCACAAGGGCACAACAGGCAGGCATTTGCTTAGGCTTCCCGTGAGTCCCCATCGCATTTGGCAATGATTTTGCTGGACAGTTTAGCAAGAACGCATATTTGTGTGATCGCCCTGTGTCTATTGGAAACAGTAATACTTTTCATATGGTAAACAATACTGTTTCTTAACAGAGCTGCTCATTGGCGCATACTATCATTATTATCAATCATTCTATTTGAAAGAAAAGCATTGATGCCCTTTTGTGGAAAGCAAATTGGGTCTGCAGTCCAAATATAATAGACAAGACGTGGATATTGTCCTCATCGTTTGTACACACGAAACCGCGTGCAATTTTCCCACAATAACATTTCATGGTGGTTACTGTCAATGTATAATTTCTGTGTTTTCAATCAAATGTCTTTTCAATTTATGTAAATGTAAAAGATTTGTTTAATAATCGTCGAGATTACAGAAATGAAATTACTTCATCGAGTGTTGACAGATAGACTAGCAAACCTGGACGCCGCTTTGTCTCACAAACAAAGCGGTTCCACTTTGGACACTGTATGAGTAAATTAGTACCCCCATTGGCAGATATTTCTTCAATCATAAGCTGCCACTTCCTCTTTTTGTTCCGCTATCAAATATTTCATCAACTCACATGACACACAAAACACAAATAGCTTCTGTGTTATTCATTAAATTTCTTCATACTTTTGTTTGAAAATACATTGACAGGAAATGACCATTCGCTGGCCATTTGACCACTTGGCAGCCTCAAATTTCTGCATTTATCCATTTTTCTTGTCCAGACCCGTTAATTGGTTCTGCAAATAGTTTCGTAATTGTCACAAGATGACTGAATGGCGCGAGGGCCTCTACGTGATTCTATGGTTATTATTACAACTTTAATAAAAAACAGAGTTTAATTCCATCAACAGCAGTGGCGGATTTACGGGGCCAGTGGGGGCAACTACCCCCTTCTTGATGAAAATTCAGCGTTTTGCCCCCTTTTTGACGGGAAGTTTGCCCCTCATCATGTCCAAACGATGCTTTTAGAATGTTTCGAGGATGTGGAGGAGCGTGCAAACAGGACGTAATGTTGTAGAAACAACTTTTTGAAAGCTCATACTTCATTGTACTTTTAGCCTGTGTTCCAGACCACTTGAAACGAAAGATAACTTACCTTTCTTTTCAAGTGGTCTGGAACACAGGCTATGTACTGTCAGCTCCCTCTCTGCAAGTTTCCTCTCCTTCGCAGTGGCTTAGCTAACTGTAGTTACCTTCAGGGCATACCACTAAGGGCACTGATTATTGGTCCCGAAGGGGTCCCCAACCGTCAAAATAAACTCGTTGCATAGTCATTGCTTTTAAGATGGAATGCACATATCCTAGAAAATACTGCTTAAAGGAAACTCAACTCTCAGATCAGCAGAAAATTAAGAAACTCTAGTACTGGAAGTAACTTAAGAACAATCTCGTCCCCGTGAGTTCGTTCCTCTATCTCTACTCTGGGATAAAAGAAGCTATTCGGCAATTTGATTGGCTGCAACCCTGTTTTGCGCGAAACTCCGATTTGAGCGGGGTAGACGAAGATAGGAATCAAATGTTTTAGCCGAATTTTGCTCGTGGCCTATGACCGGAGATCGCCAAAACCTCATTTTTACAGACCAATCAAATGGCGAATAAGTGGGAGAGACAAAAGAAACGTGTGAAGATTTTTCTAAATTTTACCTACCCTCATAAAACGCAACCAGGACAAAAAACTGCTTGAAATTTCCCGAATTTTTTTGAAGAAATCTACTCTCCATACATTTGGGCATTCAAGTTTGGATGCCGGTCAAAATATCTCCCGATTCCAAGGAGTTATGGCGCCTCAAACTCGCGACCTTTGTTCGTTTTCAGCATTCCTGAGCTTCTAGCATTCTTAGTACTCAATCTAATCCTAAAAAGTCTTCTAAAACGTACCTGAAACATCACTAATTCCCATAAAGTCGATACACTGGGGTTTTGGGGACCTTTTCTTGCTTCGTAGATGAGCAAATCTGACACGCTTTCTATGGGGTCCGAAATATGGCCTAGCTCTAAAATGTGCTAAATTACATTTTGAGTAAGAAATTTCAAGAGTACCCACCTCTCTTCGTTTGCTTAAGGCAACCTGTAGTTCTGTGTATCTACCAGACTGTGCTTGGTTTCTATTTGACGATTTTCTTTCACAAATCATTCAGTAAGTCGCAAATAAAAATCCGTTTACTTTGTTTCTTCGCCCAGGCACTCATCGGTGTCATCACGAATCACAACACTTGCTGCGTTCTGCGAGGTCTGGGGAAGAGGCGGGAAGATGTCAAAACATCACGTACCACGTGATCACATGTTGTGATTCGTGATGACACCGATCAGTGCCTGGGCGAAGAAACAAAGTAAACGGATTTTTAAGGCGCCATAACTCCTTGGAATCGGGAGATATTTTGACCGGCATCCATACTTGAATGTCCAAGTGTATGGAGAGTAGATTTCTTCAAAAAAATTCGAGAAATTTCAAGCAGTTTTTGTCCTGGTTGCGTTTTATGAGGGCAGGTAAAATTTAGAAAAATCTTCACACGTTACTTTTGTCTTCCCCACTTATTCGCCATTTGATTGGTCCGTAAAAATGAGGTTTTGGCGATCTCCGGTCATAGGCCAAGCATTTGATTCCTATCTTGGGTAGACGGCATCCGGATGTCAAAGTCCTGTCAAAAATTCGACGGGAAGCCACATTCTTTACCCATATCAACCATAATGTGCATTTTCGAAGTTGCGGTGAAAGGTTCTCGAATTTGCAACTTACGCCCCATTTCGCTCCAAACAAACCGAACGTAATTGTTTCCAACCCCAGATAATTGTTACACTGTTCAAATACCTTCAAAACAGTTGAAATAAGGTCCTTAAGGTTTGTTTTTAGTTTCTCAGTTTGTCTTCTGCGGAATGCGCTCTAGAGCAACGACCATTTTCCGTCGATTAGCGTTGCCAAGATAAGGCTCAAATCCTTACTGGTTCTCAGAACGCGCGGAAATGATCAAACTTCGCAAAAATCAGCCAATAGCATCGCCGTTTCTAACCCCCTGAGACAAAATCGGTCGTTCGTGGTGAAGTTTCTAGTACCCTCACAAAAACTGAAATGGATGCTCAAATATTGCAGTTTTTAAAAATATTTTTTGATAAATCGGTTGCAGAGATATCCGTCTAGAATTGTTTACATGTTTAGACAAGTGTCTTATTTGGAGCCGGAGCTACGAGCGTTTACCGGCCTAGAAAAATTGACCTTTTTTCGAACATTCGTATGAATTCGTATCAAGAAATATCGATGAAAATTTCACAGACAAAAACAAATGCATCTGGGTAATAACCCAGGTGCATTTGTTTTCCTAAGATCTCAAAATATTTGACAAATTTCAGTGATTTCCAACAGGTAAGGCAAATGGGCCTACGCTCATCCTGGATAGAAACCCATTCTTGGGCCTGGACTTGGCCAATTATACAACCCTGAGCAAGATCATTCACTTACCGTTGACTCCAGCACCCATTTGAGCTCATTTATCCATTAAATTGCATTAAGTTGCAATACCGGACTGCCTCGTGTGTTTGTCAACAATGGAATGGAGAGTTGTTGCGTTTGTAAACATAACATGGAACGTGGAAACTTCTTCAAATTCGCACCTAACTGGTTGCTTTCTGTAGAGGTCAGCCCCAATTTAACGGATAAATGAGCTCAAATGGGTCCTGGAGTCAACGGTGAGTGAATGATCTTGCTTAGGGTTGTATAATTGGCCGATTCCAGGCCAGGCAGATTTGAACGAAGTGTACCAGGGTGTTCATTGGCTTCGTAAGAACACCCTGTGAGCCATACTGGAAAGTTGGTGTTGGAACCACCGGAGATTCACGCCAGTGCCACAGATTCCAAAAAAAATACGCCACGCCATGTTTACAGCACAAAAGTTAAAATTCAAAGGGGGCAACATGTGAAAATAGTGGCTCCCCCCATTTGTTATTACTCAAGACATGCACAAAATATTCTCTTTTTGATGCATGCGGCATAGATCTCCTACCGCATATTTTCTGTGGATTTAGTTGGCCTCAATCTTCAATGTTTTTACGCTGTTTACACGGTGATAACTTTGCAGCAAGATGGCAAGGGAAATGTAGAATGAAAGGGCCTGGCCTGGAGCCTCAAGGAAAATTTTTGAGGACCCATTTTGTACTTTTTCTCAAAACTCCTCCAAACCATTACCATATTTTGCGCTGCTAAAATATATTCTGTAGCAATTTTGTTTTTATCATAGAATATAGTTTAGCATCACCAAGAAGTTTTTGAGTTAAATTCTAATATATAGTCAGAACTTGTGAGCTTTTTGCAGTGAAAGCTGTTTCTGGTATTGTTTACAAATGATAAGAAAACTTAGCACAATTTACGAAGCTGAAAAGAGCTATGATTTTGTTTGTAAGTATGGGATTGACATTTTATTGCTTGTCCTCCCATCAAGGGAATAGTTTCCTCTTCCTTTTCATTTTTCTAAGACTGGAAAAAAGTTTATCCCCCATTTCATTCCCGTCTCGAAGTTTTTAAGGGCAGCACCTACAGAAAATCACACACAATCCGGCATAAGTCGCCCATCCGCCTCTATTCCGTTTGTGCGTTGCTGGAAAATGTTTCTTAAAGTTTGAAGAAGAATCCTTGGAGAAAACCTAGAAACTCAACAAGGGCGCCTTTGGTGCCCTAGTGTTTGAGATTGCCGTTTTGGTGCCCCTCATAGCCTCATATTTCACTCCCCCCCTACCAGCAGGCCACTGCACAAGTATGTTTTCAAAGCTTGCTTCATCCTGTGGAACACTGCTCTAGCTAACTAAGAAAGGGTGAAGAAAGAGTTTCATACAGGGTGCTCAAAAAATTGTTCGACGTTTGATTAAATACTGAAAAATAACGATACGCTGAATGCACCCTTGGTTAAGTCACCCTTTTCCTGAGATTTTAGATTAATTTTTGACACAAGAATCTTGCAAATCCGCTAAAAATTCATGGAGTTACAAGCATTTGAAGTTCAAATTTTTTGCGAATGCTGAAACCAGAGGCTTCGAAATGGCATTTTTTGTAAAAGCTCCATAGGCCGTCATTTCTGTTATTTCTCAATTGTTTCAGGGCGAACCAAGTTGGATTCAAACAGGTTTTCGATAACCTAACTGTCAAGCATATAGATGCTTTGAGGAAACAGATTCAGTCGCTCGCTGATTATGTTCTGAACCACTGTTTTTGGACTTACGCAATGTAATGAAATTTAGAGAATGATTGCAAGAAATAATCTACTTTAGAAGTCCTATTTGGTTTGCTCTGATATCAGCGAGAGGTATGACATTGGATAAGCTTCTCTTACCTCCGTCTTCGAGCTTTTTGCAATACCAGTAATCTGGGGAGTCTCTGGTTTCAGCTATCGCATATTTTTGATCTTCGAGAGCTCGTAACTCAGTGAATTTTCAACCGATTTGCACGATTGTAGTCTCTAAAATTATTTCATAATCTTAGGAACAGGATTATGTTTCCATGAGCTTGTTCACGTTGTCCTTATTTTTCAATATTTTATCAAACGTCGAACAATTTTTTTGAGACACCCTGTACTCTTCTGTTAGCCTTTCACTTCGTAACAATTTTCTACCAATTTTCGAACACTTAAAATATTTATACAGTAAAACCCCGCAAACAAGAACATACTTTTCTAAAAGACAGACTGGCTAGGTTCTTATAAATGAAGCACTTATGACATTTACAGGGTTTGGTTCTTATCACAAGGACAGTTACGACTATGATGAATATAAAGCTACAGTATACAGTATGTGCTAAATATACTTAAGGGTATAATGACTTCATTTCAATATCAGAAGGTATGGTATTTTTGTTATTGACAAAGAAATTTAAATCATACAGCTAGATAAAAGAATTTGCGTATTCCTGAAACTGTTGGAGGTGTTCAATCGTCAATGAATTGTTTACTGATTTGATGAAATTTCTTAATCAAGTGTACCATCTCATAAGAACATTGAACTAAATCAGTCTGTATTTGATTCTTATATTTGGGCGTCTTTTCCACAAAGTCAGTCTGCAGGTTCTTATTTTGCTATGTTCTTGTTTGTGGGGTTTTACTGTATTTGACAATGAATTGCCGGCTTGTTGATGCATACGAGAAACGACTAGATAAGACCACGAGGAGGAAGGAAATCATGTATGGTCATGTGTAGACGGGGCTCTCGCTCTGCCTCTTGTATAATTCCTTAGAATGTCACGAAAATTTCCTCAGATTTCAAGAAACTTCCTTAGATTTGCAAATCCCATTGTTTTTGTCCTAAGAAAGTGTGATTTTACCCTTTTTTGATAAAAGGCGAGATGTCCACATAGAGAATTAAGGTCCTTCTGTCGCAATCGATAAGCTTACAAAGCATTGACAATTTGGTTGCAGCTTTCATCTGGCTGCCTTTTGGCCTGACAGCGTAGGCTATTATCATTGTATATTTTAGCGAAAATTGACTATCGCTTGCTAAAGAACTGGTTTATTGAAGCCATTCTATAAGATCGATAATCAAAATGAATAGACTATATTTTGTGTAATGGTTTACAATCATGAATTGCCTTGTTCTTCTTTATTCGAACTATTCTATTCTTCTAAATTTTCAAAATTCCTTGAAATTTCCTCAAAAATTCCAATTCCTTAAAATCTTCCTTAAAAGATCCTAAAATTCCTCATTTTAAGGAAATTCCCTTAAAAGTGAGAGCCCTGTGTGTAGAGTTGTTGAAATCATGTGACAAATCATCTCTCTCTCAGTCTGGGGTCTTTAATTCTGAAAGCGAGGTTGAGCAATCCTTGCGACAAAAACAAGAACTAAAATACTGTGCCAAGAACAGTTTTTTACATAGAACAGTATAATAAAAACATAAAATAAAATAAAATACTTGATGTAAACAAATTGTCATTAAACATCGATAAAACTGATTTCATAATATTTAGTCCCTCAACATTCATCATTGGAAACAGTAAGTATCAAAATTGGAAATCAACAAATAAAACATGTAAAATTTCTGGTATGTAATTTCTGGTATTTCTGGTATGTAAAATTTCAGGTATGTAAAATTTCAGGTATGTAAAATTTCTTGGTGTTCTTTTGGATGAAAATCTCGGCTGGAAATACCATTTATCTGAACTTTCTAAAAAAGTGGCTAGAACTTGTGGTATGTTTTTCGAGATAAAAAACTTTCTTCCTGTTGATGTTATAATCTATCTGTACATTTCATTATTTTCTTCCTTTCTTCAATACGGTATAGTTGTATGGGGACTTACATACTGTATGATGCTCATATCAAGCCTATATATTTGTTGCAAATAAGAGTGGTAAGAGCTATTGCATTTGAGCATTTTGCTTCACTTTCCACTCCTATCTTTTGTGACTTGAAATCTTGAAGCTTCAAGATCTTTTTCAGCTGAAATTACTTTGCTTTTTTTATGATTGTATCAATAAGAACTCTCCTATTTCTTCCACAATTTTTTTTTAATCGGTATCAAATTTTCATCAGTATGGTACACGGAAAGCCTCAAAGAATGACATTTTCTTAACCCTAATATTACGGGGGGGGGGTGTTTTCCAGCGCCCCCTCATGGTGTTTTAATCGCTATTTCTTTGTTTTACGAGAAATCATCCCCAAACTCACTGACTTTTAGTTTTTATATGTTAGCCACATATTTCTGGAAAAAAATTTCAAAATGGTAGCCAAATGTCACGTGACAACACCATATTTGGAGAGTGGTAGATGGAAGTTAGGTTTAATCAGTCATTTCTATCAGTAAAACTAACGAAAATAGGTTGATTCTTTGTGAGCTAATAGTATTTACTAATTAAATCCGAAATTTGTAGCTTTTTTTAGAATTCGATGACGTCAGCATCCTCTATTTTGTGTGACGTCATTGATGACGTCATTACTGATGATGTCATCAGATATTTTCAAAAATATTTTGTTTTGAATTCTCCATTCAAAACTTGATCGTTTCGTAATATTTTTGTATATTTAGCAAACATTAAACACGTTTTTCTGCGTGATGTGTTTTAGGAAATGGAAAAGTTAGCATTGGTTTTGATGTTTGAAAAATTTTGACACCATTTTTTGATACTCTGTGTAATTATTGGTATGTTTATGTGATCGAAATTAATGGAGAATCATATTCAATGTATCATGAGACCATTTGCATTAAATCAACGCTTTTTACTTGCTTCTGATGGATTTTCATCTAAAAAATTGAGAAGAGTGTAATTTTTCTGGAGTGTGTCTTTGTTATGACGTCATTGCGACGTCACAATAGGTGTTGGAAACACCCAAATCACCATAATTCTTAACAAAGCATTGTTTAATGCCTCTGCCAAGTCTTGCAGCGATAGCTATTCGGGAAGGCAGTTTTCAACAGGGGGTGGAAAACACCCCCCCCCCGTCTATGTTAGATAAAAAAAAGCCCGGTAGGATTAGGGTTAACTCAAAAAAATACTTTACAATATGGTATCAGGTCAGTGCGTTTCTCTGGTGCTAAATCTTGGAACAGCATTCCAGTTGACATAAAAAGATCATCATCTGCTTTCAGTTTTCGACAAAAGCTTCGAGCCTTTTTATTCATGAAATATGATCAAAGTTGATCCTAAAGCGATGATCAGTGTTTTATTTAGGCCTAAGATATTGTGTGTAGAGGAATTTTAAAATATATGAACTGAACTGAACTGAACTGTGCCACACCAGTTGACACCACGCAATGGCAGCTTGAATTTTGGAAAAAGAGGCCACGCCACGCCACGCCACGCCATGCCACGCCGGTCATCTTTTTAGGACAAGCCACGCCAAGGATTTGGCGTGATCAAACTTGTCGCACGCCGGAGATCTCCGGCGTAACATACATGTTTTCCAGTGTGGCCTGTGAGCGAGGTTGACTTAAGTAAATCCATAGCATAAGTTTACTTTATTTGCACTTATTTACTGTCTCATGCTTTGTCGTGTAGTTACTGTCACATAGTGCTTTGTTACGTTTGCTGAAGAAGGAGTAATCTGACAGACGAAGATTGACGAGTTAGTACTAAAGTACGACCAAAAACTATGTAGAGTAAAAACGTTTTTCGATGCCATTTCGGCTCTATTCCGTTAATAGTAAAAGCTAAGGTCTCTTTCGAAAGAGGAAGAGAAGCGTAATATTCTTATGAAACATTTTCGAAATTTTAGCATGCTGAAGGGGGTTCAAATCAAGCCTCAAAAGAGCAACTTTTGGCCTATGCAGTCGTTGAGGCTGAAAAGTATATGATTAAAAAGCTCTACTCCAGCTGTATCTAAATTTGTGTTCCATTTATTTGTTAACTCAGTAGATTTTTGTCTGCGTACAGGGAAATGGCCGGGGATTAGAAGATTTTGGATTGCCTGCTTTTCTCAATAACGGGAGAAGCAGCTAGTCGCTACATCAACAAATAAGGACCTTATCACAGTGAAACTGAATCGAGCATGAAAGATTATCTCAAGGGAGTTGAACCAAAATTGACTTTTTCATGCTAAACGTTGCTGATTCTTTGAAAGAATATTTTGTTTAAATCTTAAACAATTAAATTTGGTACGCTAACAATTTTTAAAAGAACTTTTTCAGTGTTTCTTTGCAGTAGCGCATAGTTTCTCGTTTGCCGATCGCCTCTTGAGAGATAACAATCGATACATTTATGCAATTGTTTTCTAAAGTGCTAAATTGAAAAGCTCAAAATTCGAATAAAAATATTTTTTCAAAGGAAGCATCAGTAGACACGAAAAATGACCTGCGGTTAAACTCACCTTGAGATAATTTTTCATGAATGATACAGTTTCACTGTGATAAAGTCCTTCTTGTTTGTTCTGGTAGCGACTTGTTGCTTCCTCCGTTATAGACAGAATCGGCTAAAGTTTGGTTATATCCATTTAAAATCATGTGATCAATCTCTTGATGAAACATCTTTTGAATTCTCTTACATATTTCATGCCATGTAAAGTTGTGCCATGAGCGCAAAAAGTAGCATAATACTTCCCATGGGCATGATCACATGACTTGAAATGGGTAAAACAAACCTTAGCCGATTCTGTCTATTGAGGAAATCAAAGTTTCAAAATCTGCAACCCTTGGCCATTTCTTCGTATGTAGATGAATATCTATTGGGTTTACAATTAAACGGAGCACAGATTTGGATACAACCAGAGCAGAGCTTTTTAACCATATACTTTTCAACCTGGACGGCTGCATAGGCTAAAAGTTGCTTTTGTGGATTGATTTCAACCCCCGTCTGCATGTTTTGATTTGGAAAATGTTCCGTAAAAATATTGCGCTTCTCTTGCTCTTTCGAAAGACTTAAAATTTTACTATTAAACAAATAGAGCCGAAATGGCATCGAAAAACGATTTTACTCTACATAGTTTTTGGTCATACTTTAAAATTAATGGAAATACTTCAGAATTACGAACGGTTGAAAAGCTTTACCATACATTTGCACTTTCCTGTTCCCTTTATATTAGACATAGTTATAAGGTGGCCCCAGTACCCATACTTCACTATGGTCCCACGTCCCTTGCACCTCCGCTACGCCACTGCTCTTTCAACTTCTCCTCCTTCAACTTTGGGCTTGATTCCCCCCTAGACTGACGAAAATCGTCTTAGTTACGCTCCTTGATAGGCTGATAATCGCTACAACTATGACCCATAATCAAACTAATCAAAAGTTAATCCAGAAATTGATGAACCTCACTTTGGTGCTGGAAGCCAAGAGCTCAGGCCCATTCTACACGATCACAACTCACCAATTCTAAAACTCCGGAAATTCGTATTTCATTGAGGTTGTAAAGAAAACCAAACCAACCTGAGTCAAGATGAGTACTTTTGCTGTGCACTGCTTGAAGGTTCCTTCACTTTGACATGGGAAACCTGCTTTTAAAGCCCATTTTTCTTAGGGCTTCATCACAGCAATCGACTGCAATCCTTGCACGTTTCATCACTTTTGAAGCCTCAGGACTAAAGGGAGGCAAATTCTTGGAAATAAGTTGAAATATCGATATCCTATTGGTCATTTTGAACATAGTCAACTATTATTTGGATCTCTGCAATCTCATTGGTCGCGCCAGTTTCACGGCGATTTTGGCCGGATTTTCAAATAGTATGATTATCAGTCCCACTTGCAGCGGACTGCCATCATCCAATACAATAAGCAAAGCGAAAACTGGGACTGAAGTAGTTAGTCTAGTTCGCCCCTGGTCAAGAAAGATATCTTGGGATAATCATATGGTTTGGGACTTTGGGAGCCAGGACATTTGGCAACACTAAACAGGGAGTTAATCGGTTGAAAGTACATATGTCATCAACCATATGGTTCACATGATACAATTCTCTCTATTGTTTATTACAAAGTACAGGATCGAGGCTGAATTTTCATTGCAATGAAAATTCGTGAAGCAGAAATGAAAGGTCACAAAACAATGGAATTCCACTCCATACTTCTTTGTTGTGTCAACCATTTGCTAACGTGACATGTGTCCTTTAACTTCGATTGGATACAGAAACGTAACATCTGTCGTGATAAGATTGAGCATGGACTGAGTTTGGCAATCAAGTATTTCATTGCTAAAAACTAGGGACCCTAATGGGGATGTGCGAAGAATTCAGATGCATATAAAATATTGGGGCGAGAATGAACTTCTGTGCGTGTGTGTGTATAACTTTATTTTAATTCGATTATTTACAATAGATAACAATATGTACATTATTCAGGTATATACAAGTTAACTAATCCAAATCGAATTTACAAAGAAATAACCATGAACGAAATAAATATTTTCTAAAATACACATTAACTAAGGTGGAATGGATTTACAGGCACTACGTTTTCATATGGGACCATTCCATTGTTTTATCAAAGCCTTGAAACTTTTAAAATTTTTTGCTGACTTTCCTTCGTTTGCTTGGTAGGCCGTTCCAAATCTGTGGCCCAGTACACAACAGACTGTTGGACCCAAATGTTGTTTGGTTGGGCCTAACATGGTCTAAGTTATTTGGATTTCATAATGAATAATGTGAAGACTGTAATCTAAATTTCTTCCGCATGAAGCTGGGGCTTTAATTGTTTTACTGTTTCGAAAATTTCAATACAAAGGATTCTTTGGCGAGCAAAAGGCTTCTTGCATTTATTTGACTTGAAGAGCAAATCATCATACGAGCTGGTAAGATCATTATAGAGAAATCTTAGAGCGCGTTCTTGTAACTATTCAGTTTTCTGTAATGATTTTGAAGATGAAAAATACCACACCAAAGGACAGTAATTAAAATTAGAATATACAAAGCTCTGAACAAGAATCTGTTTCTCCTTAAAGCCGATAAATGCCTTTAATATAACTGGAAATAAATTGATGGTTGACTGGCTCGTCACTTCATGATGAGAAGATCCTCTTCATGGAGAGCCAAATAAAAAGTGATGTTTGAAGCTATGCTTTTTTATTTGTTCGATAATTCTGCTCTTTTGGATCACTGTGGAACTGTTTGAGAATTCATTATGCGGAGAATGCTAGAGGTATTGAACTCAACTGAAGTCTAGCGGATAGCCAAAAGGCTGTAATATGTTACTGATTTGGTTATATCTTCAGTGCGTGCGGAAATATAACTAGGAGTTACTTTCCAAAAGACCGTCGTAACTTTGCAAATGCGTGAATAGAGGCCTAAAGCCTAAGGGTGTATCACGAGCAGAAATGTCATACACGTAGCTCAGAAATCCAAAAAGAAATCCGGAAATCCTTCGAAAATCCTAGAAATCCTGCAGGTCCCCTTTCAACTTGGTGAATCCCTTGAAATACAATGAAATCTCTACAAATCCGTAAAATCTCCTAAATCTTGGAAACATCTGACGAAATCTTTCAAGATCCTGCAAAATTTCGTAGAAAACGTAAGATCTCTAATTTGGCTCTCTGCAAGGAGGTCACTTATCATTTACCAACGATAACAGCAGTAGCAGCAACAACAACAACAACAACAACAATTATAATCTAAAGCTCAATGGTTGATTGTCCGGGATACTGCAAACTCCCCCTTTTTAAACCACAAAGGAAAAGACTTCAGCTATGATTGGGTTGCTAGTAAATGGGACAAGCGAATGGTACGACGATGACCCAGAGAAATCACTATTGCTCGCAAAAATCCGAAAGACGTTCACTGATAGTAACGTAAACTTAAACAAGAGACACTTAAGACAAGTTACTTTCAGAATGAGTCTGAAAGTGATGGAAGTCATCTTTCAGCTGTTTTTATCTTGCGGAAATGCTTATATTAATTTCTACGAAGGAGCGTAAGGAGCGTAAGTGAAAGATCGGGCTCACCATAGTAAAGTATCCGACTACTATATGAGAGGCTTCCAACAGATCATTTTTATGACGTTCTTGTATCTTACTGCAATGCGAGGCTTGTTCAAAAGGTACTTTTGCATATGTGTGTTGCTCACAAAATATCTTCAAAAGTAAAGAAACCGAAAAGAAATCACTGAAAAGCCTACTCATTGCTTTGAAAAGACTAGGAAAGCCATCAGGGATTTTGTAATGTCACAGTTTAGCCACGGTCCATTGATATGGATGTTTCATGGTAGACACGTTAACGCAAAAATTCACTACATTCATGAAAGAGCATTACGAATTTAGCGTATCATGATCGGACCAAAAGCTTTGAAGATTTGTTAATTCATCGACGAAATTTACAGTTGCTTTTTGCTAAGATTTACGGAACAAGGATGAACTTGAAGAATCCATGCTGTATGAAATAAATATTTACGAAGAGAGAAATACATTACAACTTGAGAGTAGCGAGCAACATCTCTATGTACGAAGACCTAGGACCACAGCATATGGGTTAATTGTGTATAAAAGAGTCCTGATCTGTAGGCTATTTTAAAAAGGAAATGAAGTTTTGAAATTTTTCGTGCAACTGTAGATTGTGTAAGGACGTTATGGTAAATTTAGGTTACATTTAGGTTTATTAGGATTATCAATAATGTTCTAGTGCTATTTACTACTCCAACCTCAAAGAAATTGATTATTATTATTATTATTATTATTATTATTATTATTATTATTATTATTATTATTATTTTATCATATCCCACGAATCCAGGGAAATCCCACCAGAAATCAAGGAATCCCAACGAAATTTCGAGTGATTTCAGAAATCAAGAAATCCTGTATGCTATTTTGACTCATCACAACACTTTTCATCTAAAACAGCAATAAAATAGGGGGCTGAATCAGATTCCCTGGTCTTCCTAGAGCATAAAATGCTTTAGGCTTGATACGGTAAGGGAGGGGGGCATTATTTGAAGGGTTGTGCTCGTCAAGATTGCAAAACAAGTGAAATGGCTCCTGCTTGAGGTTATTTCTGTAAAGTTGTAAAGGAGCAAATTTAAAAATTTAAAAGGGAAATAAAAATTTAAAAGGGAAGTAAAGGAGCAAGAAACTGTCCACTGTGCGTAGTATGGGAGGTGACGGTTCAACCAAGCCACTATATACAAAATATAGCTTCATATAATTGTTTGCGAGACCTGCACTGTGAATTATGACAGGGATGTTGGAAATTTTGTGAAGCAAAGACTTTTTTAAAATTCCCCAGAAAACCTCACCCCCACTTAAGTGGCCAAAATTTTCCAGTGCTTGCCAGAATCAACTTTCCCTCGCCAAAATCGTTCGCATGATATCAAGTTTGCGTATATCGGAAAATAATCCTGGTTTTATGAGCAAAAATGTTTAGCGTACTTTAGGAAAGACAGTTTCCAAACGTCTGGACTTCTTTAGCGCACTCCAATTGGATTCTCTAGACTGTTTGCTCCTCGTAGATTACGAGATTTTTCCTCCATTTTACCCCCCGTAGAGTGTGGGATTCTCCCTTCATTTCATTCTTCGTAGCTTCTTGGGTTCTTGCACCCTTCTTTGAAAACGTATAAATTGAATCTTCATCTGTAAGATCAGAAGGCCAGGCGTGCACCTATGAGTTCAAAAGTTTAGTCCTATTTTGAACGATTCTTGGATGAAGCACTTGCTTTGTGAAATGATTTTCGAATCAAAAATACATCGAATCTGAATCAGGTAGAATTTTATTTTCTTAATTAAAATGTTACACACAGGATGATATTCCGTGAAATTTGATGAGTATCGAGCTAAGTTCAAGCTTGCCAAGTATTTTGATTTTGCTTCGACTCACCCCTTAGTTGTAGCATTTTTGGGTACCCCATTTCTTATGCCTGTCCACTGTTTTTGCAATCGGTTACAGTAACAATTGCCTCCTCTGTGTCAGCCAGACTCGATGAAATCGTGGCCATGTCTTAAATGCAATCGGCACGGTTTTAAGAGGATGGTCTCAGAGTTAGTTGATGGTAATGGGCACTGGCCCCCACGGTACCTGGTGTTGATACCTTTGCTACCAGGTACTGGTATGAATTACTGTGGTATGGAGGAACTTCTTCGAGGTCTTGGATGACGGAAGTTGTAATTTTTTCTCATTCCGACTTTTTCCCGATAATTTTCTGTAATTGTTCTCGATTTTTTACTTAGAGTGGTTCTATTTTCCTGCTTTGATGCCCCTGGTACTGACATTAATGGCACTGGGTACTGGAAGTTTTGGTACATGGTATTGAAAGTGTTGAAATAAGCACGTGCACTAGCTAAGAACACAGAGAGTGCATCGGTTTTTCTTTGAACTTGTTTCTTCTGTGGAAATTGCAGGCTTCTGGTCTGCACCCGCAATGTCTGCGTGGATGCAGAGGCATAGGTCCTGGCACAAAACGTGGAAGTCGGAAGTCATTGCTTTGCACTTCACAAGCAGTGGCTGCCATGTCTTCAAGCGATTTTTTTGCATGATTTCTTTGTAACTAAACGTTATTTTAGCGCAGTGATTCAATCCGAGGAGGGGGGTACTTGACTAGTGAAGTGACGGGGGTGTGCGGCCAATCTCTCCACACCCTGTACCCTGTTGCATAAAGAATGACCCAAAAGCATACCCTCGGGGGTATCTCGACCTATCATCTGACGGGGACGTGCCATTTTGCCTGAAAAATTGGTACCCATAATTCCGTAAGTTCTGGTGGATTTTAGGGTCATAATTCCGTAAATCGAATGAAAATATGGGCCATAATTCCGGAAATTATGAAAAATCCCCTGAAAAGGACACCCATACTTTCGTGAAATGTTTAAAACTTGTGAAAATGATACCCATAATTCCGTAACGGTTTGAAAAAAGTACCCTAAAAATGGCACGTCCCCGTACCATGAAATGTACTAAGTTACCCCCCCCCCCCGAGAGTATACCATGTTGCATAAAAATTTTCACAAATCCATTGTTTCAGGAGAACTCTAAAAATGTCCTTTCACATTATACCCTGTCGCATAATTTTCTTATCAATTGCAATGTCCTGTCGCATAATTTTTATCAGAACAGGACACCCTGTGGCATAATTTTTACCGTAAAAGGACACCCTGTTGAGCGGCACAGCCCGTCAAGTCAAGTATGGGGATGGACTCAATCCTCTGGCCTTGCAGGCAGAGCCGTCAGGTGGACAGGGTTGGAGTCCAGGAAGGCCGCACCCCGTGAGCGTCATAACAAGAGGTCTAGGACTCAATCAGGTCTTTACTTTTCAATAACAGCGCTTGGTGCTAAACATCAACTTAATCTTCATCAATTCCCGTAAATGAGGATGCTAAGGCCCAAATTGCGTTAGGGCTTGGCCTAAACAAAGTACGAAACTTGAAACCAGGAAATTACTCGAGATTTTCTAACACATCTATCATAAAAAAGAACGTACATTGGCAGCCAACATTCGCTTTCTCTGTCTTCTCTCCCTTGTTTTCAAAGAGTCGACCAAAGCTGCTTGATCATGTCTGTCTCCTTGCTGACCTAAATGCCTAAATGGCTGGTTTCTTCGAGTCGATGAAATATAGATGCACGCTCTCGACGTAGCGAATAGCAATGAAATTGAAAAATGGAACATAATGTCTATTTTTACTTTGCAAACTGATCCTTGCCCCGCATTCGTAAAAAACTTTCATATCTAATTTAATTTGTGAAGAGCCTTTTTGTGTTATGCTAGGATCTACGGTAACACGGAGCAAAGTGAACTATTTGTCACGGTATTTTTAAGGATTTTCCACTAGTTGGGCAAACAGCCAAAAGGGCCCCAAATTTTACGGTATGACTTTACCGAGACAGAAGTGAATCGCTTATTACTGACAAAGTTAGGTCTTTACTTTCATAGTTGTATCATTAAAAGTGTTTTGATGCATAAATAAAGCTACATAAAGCAAATTTTTACAAGAGCGCAGTTTTCTCTTATGACTATGCCTGAACATACGCAATTTACTATCCATAGGTTGCATTTTGATGTGGCGATGAATTTTCAACAACTCTTCGTAACAAATACCATCAAAGTTTTGGTAAAATTCATAGCATTTACCAAAGTTGATGGCGATTTTTCGGCGGGGAACAGTGGAAATTAGTGTTATGTTGTTGGTGAATAGCTGTGTTACCTTGCTGCTGCAAATGCAGCAGCAAATTGCTTTCACTCTTCAAAAATTTTGGAAACTTACACAAAGAAAAATCTTATGCTTATTCCTGGCTATAATTCACGCAACGTGTGAAATTTTTGAAGCTGTATCTCGTTTGTTGCGTTCCCAAATGATATTTGAATATAGGCCTATTTTTGGAGGGATGAAAGGCGATGTAGCACCGATCCCTGAATAGATTTTATCCAAATGCAAAATGTAAAATATGGATTAGGGCCTGTAGAACGGTACTCGAAAATTCGTCACAAAGAGCCTGTTTCATTTTTTCATTTCATTTTCATTTAATTTTTTTTATGCATGATACTCCTTCAGCTAAAAATATATATGAAATAAAATAAAGATAAAGATGAATGTATATCTAGTCACACTGTTCTTCCAGGAGGTCATGTTTCAAGGGGTCTTCGATGTCTTATTGGCCCAAAAAATAGCTTCTAATGTGCTTTTTGAAAAGTGCAGCAGATTCCACATTTCTAATATTGTCACAGGGAGCCCAGGAATGATTGGCAAACTCAAAACATATATATTGTCTGGAATAGGAGCTCCGTAGGAAACTGCGAAGGATTTGCGAAGCCTTGAGATGAAGCTGCGAAGGAATGGTAGCGCAGCTCAACGCGCTACGAGTCCTTCGCAGCTCAACGCGCTACGATTCCTTCGCAGCTTCATCTCAAGGCTTCGCAAATCCTTCGCAGTTTCCTACGGAGCTCCTATTCCAGACAATTTATGTTTTGAGTTTGCCAATCATTCCTGGGCTCCCTGTGATATTGTTTGGGTTATCATTCCACACCTTGGCACCCTTGTACGAAAAGCTCTTTTTAGTTATCTCTAGCCTTGGTCGTGGTATCTGCAGGTCATTCGCTCTCCTTGTTTCATATTTTGAAACATGAGATCTTTTTGTGAACTTTTGCTTAAGGATTTCTGGACATTGTTCATTTAGAATTTTATGCACCATCATTGCTTGGTCAAGCTTAATTAGTTCATTTACACTTAGAGTTGCAGATGGTATTCTGTCTTTAATAGGCGCAGATTGGATCAAAGTCATTGCCCTATCCTGTAACTTTTGCAAGTTATGGAGTTTAGTTGCAGAAAGGTGACCCCATAGTAGATTACCAAATCTGAGGTGACTTTCCACCAATGCCCGGTATACTTGAAAAAGTTGTGATTGAGGGAGCAATTGTCGAAGTTTTCTGATGGAATCAAGACCTCCCTTTAATTTTCCTCTTATTATCTTATACTGTTGATTCCATGACAGTGTCTCATCAATAGTTAGTCTTAAATACTGCGTCTTTCTAACTCGCTTGATTTCATCTTCTCCAACCTTGAGATCACCGATTTCAGAGATCTTGCCTAATTGCTTACTGTTTCCTAAGAACATGAATTCGCATTTCGCCACATTTAAGCTTAACTTGTTTTGTCTTAAACTTGTTTTGTTTTAACTTGTTTTCGGTCGTGTGTCGGAAACACGGCAACGCCATTGGGTGATAAGCGTGAAATTGGAAAACTTGTGGGTTTCCCTGTGCTCTATTGAAAAATTTGACTTCAAGGCTCGTTGAAATACTCAGAAATTGATGTAAGTTGAGAAAATCTGGTAAAGGCTGCGCTTTCTCACATGAAGTAAACTTGAAATGCATCAAAATGGCACTTTTATGCATGCAATGCAGGTAGTTCACTTTACCCCGGTCAAGGCAAAGCCTCGACTGAAGGCAGGCCTTTCAAAATGCCATGTTCGCGGACCAGAAAGTCTTCCTTGGCCATCTATTTTCTGGAAAAAGAAACCATATTGTGTGTTCTTTTAATCAATAAAAAATGTCTGAAATTCATTTCTTCTTGGATTCAAAAATCAAGACCCAAAAAGAGGGTCTAAACCTAAAACTGCAATTTTCCGAAGTTGTTTTCACTACCTCAGATTAGGAGATTTTTCGTAACAACGGAAATGACCCTTTAGCAAAAATCATGAAGATTCAACATAAACAGTCAAGCATTAGTCACAAATTATGTCTTGTCATTGCGTTTCTACTTTCGAAGCAAACCGTGAATATTCTGAATATTTAACTTTGCCACGCCTTTCGCTATGCCTGAACCCCCGAGCAAAGAAAACGCTGACTTCGCGAACTTTTTCCTTTCGTACCCTCTTGCTATTGCAATTTTTATGATTGGCCTAAATTGTAGCATCAGTTGATGAAAAATTGAATTGTTGCTTTCTACATATCATAAGTTGTAACTAAATGGAGAAATCAAATTCTCTCATTTTATAGAATTACATTATTTGCACACAACAGTTGTCGTCCTGCTTCTAGATGTGTATGAAACTTGCGGGAAACTTTCACGATTTGTGCTCCAGCGTAGTCCCGGGGCTGGCAAGTATTGTAAAATATTTGACCTAATTTTTGTCCGAAATTGGATTGGAAAAGATAACATGTTATTTACCACACTGTAAAACTTTTCTACCCAAATCGACCAGTTTTGGGACAAAGGTGAAATTTTGAATTCAGCCTTCCTTTCCCGTCAATTTGTCGTAAATGTCAACTTTCCTAACCTCCTATTTAATCACAGTCCTAAAGTTTACCTTTAAGCTGGCTCTACCTTAGTCACCTTATTTATGCACAAAAGACCAGTATGTCAAACTTTCACATAAGTGGTTCTACCTTTGTCTGCCCAATGAACGGAAAACGACCAGCGATTCCATTTTACACCAAAGCAGCTCAACCTTTCTTTGTCTGGCAAATTTCTGAAATAGGATGAGGATTTCGAATTTATCGTTAACGCGGTGCAACATTTGTCCGGCAACCCGTTATGGAACACTTGTACTATCATAGCTACAATTGCCACTTGCTATTGAAATCGGTAGTTGGTTTTAGGAACAAACATGATCAGTGATTGCCTGCTGTTTAACAGGCTACGTCTCCCGTCAGTGATATATCATGTTAAAATGCCGGCGGAAAGTTGCCATCAAAAACGACGAGTTTTTCAAACGTCTTCGAGAATGGCCGGTTTTTGGCCAAAGGTATGACCATCGTTTCTAGATCGAATCATTCTACATAAGGTCGATAATTTTGAACACAACTCTTAGCTGACATCTCAAAAGACAGGTTTTGGCCATTGAAGAAATAGTGTAGAATTCAAAGACCGGTCGTCAAGTTGTTCTTTCAGGACCAATTTATGGAACGCTTTTTCGTTGGCTTTGTTTGATTTAGAATAGTTATTTCATTTAAATAGATCGAACGTAGAATTTCGCAAGTCGCTCGGGATGTCAAAAGAAGCGTGGAGATCTATGGTCCCCTGTAATTGTTGATTATCGCTATCGCACAACCTAGTGTTTTGAAATCGATTTAAATTGTTAGCTTGATCTGGTGACCTGCCTGATTCCTTGAATCTTAATTGCTTCTGACCATTTTGTTTTAATATTTAAAACTTCACCTGCTATTCTTAATTTAGGCCAATTCAGTCACCAAAAATTGTGTACATTTTCAGAGGAAAGCGTTTGCAATGTTTATTTGGAGGTAAGTTAAAGAGATATCTCAGCACTAATTGCTGAGAGCTGCGCAGAATGAACCGCTACTAGTAAACCATGTTTTTGAAACAGGCTGTCCAGTTTCTTAACTTTAGAAAAATTACAGGGTGTCCCAAAAAGTTGTTCGACGTTTGAAAAGGCTCATGGGAAGATGACCCTTCTCCTGAGTTTTTGAAATGATTTTAGAGGCCATTTGTGTGGCTGGTGTGGAGGAGGAGCATGTTCTATTGTCCTTGTCTTGATATCGTGGCATAGGATAGGCTTTAGATTTCAGTTTGAGGCCTTGTTTTATCCAATCTGGCAAGTGGTTGCTAATTGATGGAACACCAAAGTCAGAAGGTGATTGCTTCAAAACAGCACTTCTGTTGTTCTCCTGCAGAACTTTTACAAATCTGTTACTACTGACAATAACTGCAAACTACAATACAAAAATAGAGACGAGCCACAGGGAGCAAAATACTATGTCTACCCTGTGCCCAGGGGGGACTCCGTATTAGTAGGTGACGGGGGGTCAGACATTTTTGGGTTTTTAAAACGTTGCCTAGTATACCTTTGGGTGTGCTATTTCGTGCATAATAGGTATATTTTTGGGGTTGCTGATGAGAAAATTTGACATGGTGAGTGCTAGCCTGAGTTTTTCACCAAAATATTGCAGGGCAGTTGCCGAAAATGCATAAAACCTTTAATTTTCATGTACCATGAAGCTACCAGTATATTTTTGGGGTCTAAAAATGTCCTAATTTCAGTTCATTTTTTGGTTGAGTATATTTTTGGGGTCTAAAGTGTTCTAAATTTAGTATGAATTATAATGTATTTTTAATGTCCTAAATTTTTGGGTTTTTCAAAAATATGCTGCGTCTGACCCCCCCTGCGTCACATACCAATAGAAGTCCCCCCTCTGGGACCCTGTGGCCATTCTGAAATTAATTAACAGCCGCATAACAAAACCACGCATAACTTGTACAAGAAAGGAATCATTATATGCAGACGGTAAATGAAGGTACATGCGAAGTAACTTGCAACCAAATACAGTAACTTCACTTGTAGGTTGGTATGTTTAGAACTGAACATGGTAAAATTTCAAAATAGGTTCTTTGGTTGCAAGCATTACATGATCACAAAGAAGGAAAGTACTATAACCAACACATACAGAAAGGGGTTTGGTTGTTATTGGTAGGAATTTGAGTTATGCAACTTTGGAGAGATAAACTGAAATCGCTACATTTACAGAAGGGTTAATTGTGTTGCCTAATGGAGAAACATCATCATTATTGAACATTATTAAACAACATTGAAAGAAGGAAATTTTACTTTTTCAATAGCTAATTTCTTCCCAGTAAACCCAGTAAAGATGAATATCCACCAAGATTCCCCCATCTTCTGGGAAATAAGCGAATAAATGTTACAGATTCATACAAGTACCTAGGAACATACCTGGATCAAAGCCTGAACATGAGATTACATCTTGATAAGGTATATAAGAAAGCATCTAGCAAGCTCAAACTTCTCTCGAGGATGAGACCTTTACTGACTAGATCAGCTGCTGAGAGTGTTTATAAAGCCGTCATCGTACCGGGAATCCTTTACTGTTCTACTCCAGTCCTAAAAATTGCTGAAACAGACTGTAGAAAATTTGAATCACTTCAGAACAGAGCTTTAAAGATTATTTACGGAAAACAACAGAAAGATTGCAAATTGATGTCAATCGAAAGCAGCAAGAAATACAAAGCTTGTCTATTGGTCTTTAAATGCTTAAAGAGAACATCTATAGAAGTTATGAACACATGTCTTGAGCCCCTGAATCATAATCAGAACACTCGTAACAATAAATATGCAGCCCGAATCCCGAGAGTAAGAACAGAAGCAGGAAAAAAGGCTTTTTGGTTCCAAGGTCCCAAATTATACAATGAACTTCCAAGCAGCCTTCGCCAGTTGGACTCATTTATTATTTTTAAACATAAGCTTAAACAATTTTATATGGACAACTAGAAAGTAATTTATGCTTCTAAATTTGACCAGTTGTACCTAATTATTGTATTTCTTTGTAATAAAATTTTATTGTAATACATCATAGTTTTTAGATACAGGGCCCTCGTTGATAACAGAACTTCATGTTTTGAAGAGGTTACCCTGTGTAAATATTGATATTATTATTATTATATCGTACTAATTACCGTGGTATCCCGGGAAGTATCCAGTTGCTGCCCGGAGCTCTCATAAGGCATGCCAAAGATGACATAGGCCTTGCTTGGTAGGGATAAACATAATGTTAACTCCGACGTATTCATCCCGCAGGAAATAGCATCCAGCATAGTTCCTTTGCCTATTCCCTTGCCTGCTTGCTTCGCTTGCTGAACTGCTCGGGAAATATCCTGCATGCTATTTCCCGCGGGATGAATTGCCTTGTCAAACTGTTCTGCTGCTCTGTCGCAAGGTAAATTCACTTGGAGGCATAATTCAGTTCTTTTGACACTTGTGGTATGAGTCTCCTTGTGGATATTGATGGTTATGCAAATCCAGACTCGTGCTTCATAACATTGAGACCAGATATATTCTTGATTAGCTCGTGACGAAATGATTGTGATGGAAATTACAGTCAGCTTTGAAACTAGAGTGATCTCAGGAGACCCAACGAATTGTAATGAAGGGCCCCTTGAATATTCTAACGCATGACTTACCAAGATCTTTTTTTTCTGCAGATAGAATGTCTCGTTGAAAGCGCTTTCAAATCATATTTTCTTGTCTGTGTCGCATATGACATCTCGCTTTTTTTTTGTTTGTCGTCCATGCCTTCGATCAATCCAATACAGCGCCTCCCCGAAGGCTGGCTATCAAGGCGTCAGCCTGGTTCCCTGCGTCAACTCGACCGCGTTCGTTTGAGGGTACTGGGCTCCAGGGAAGCGATTTGTTGACGCCTGGACAAAAACCAGCGAAAGTGCTCAAACTTCTCAATCCTTATTTGGAAAACCGGTCAATTCTTTCGTGTAAATTGACTTGTTTTGTGTAAATTGAAAGAACTTTACCTTCATTCAATTTTACAAAAGAATGACTGCACGCAGGCCTAGTTAAGCGTCACTCTGTTGGCGGGCAAGATTTAAAGCATGCTGCATGGTTACGGTTTTTGTCTAGACGTTGTTTTGGACCGCTTCCGTGGAGCCCAGTTCCCCAGTCGAAACTGACGTCAGGGAACCTGACTGTCAAAATAATCAAAATGCCGTTCGTTTGGATTTGCATTGGTGTTGCACTGTTGTAGTTATAAGTAAAGGAACGCAACTTATTTCCAAACAGATCAGCAACAACTGTTTTCTTTTCACCCACGTTGCATCTATATTTGTCCAAACATGCGAAGCAGCACATCAAAATATTGCTTATTTATCAGGCAACATTCTTAGATATCTTTCTGTTTGAATGTGCTACCAAAACTCAACAAACTTCGCTGCTAAAGCTCATGTAGCCGGCCTTATTTATCTTTCTCAGGAGGCTCTTTAGCTTCTCTTGAGCCCAATATTCGAAATTCAAACTCAACAGTACTTGCTGAATTCTACAAAATTTATCACGGAAATCTGAATCAACTCCCGTTAATCTGCGCAATTAAGCTCACACTGATAATTAAGCAACATTTGCACACTTTTATGGTCAAACTGATGATAAGCAACGTTTTGATGTGTTGTTTTGCAGTTTGGACAAATGAAGATGCAACGCTTGTGAAAAGAAACAGTTTTTGCTGATCTGTTTTGAAATAATTTGCGTTTCTTTAATACAACCATACTTAGATTCCGTTTCACCCATTTATAGTCTCTTGGCTTTCTTGACTCATTGATCCCCTACAGTTCATACCTCCCCCAAAACTTGAGACTGGCCTGGCAGCGCATATCAAAATAGCTCATAGCGTGATCAGGTATCATTACAAGTCACCCATTTAAAGTTAATATTGCAGAAAACGTAAGAAACAGGCTAATGTCATGTATTTTGACTTTTGACCCCTATGTTTTGAAAACGCCCCCCTAATCGCCCAAGCAGCGTCCAGATTCGCATTCTACGCATAAAGTTGAGTTAGAAGGAGTTGGTCCGGTAAATTGCCAGCTCGGGTGATAAAGTTCCCCTCCAACCTCAAGTCTTTCGAAGGGTGTTTATTTCAGTCTTGACAATAGTCGTTAAAATCTCGTGGTTGAATGTCAAATGCAGTGCAAAGCAACAAGGAATATTCCCTGTCCTCATTGCCATCATTTGTTGAGCACTTTGAGTTCACCGTATCCCCGAGATTATGCTTGAACCCTTGTGCCAATTTATGTCTGAAATCGCACCCTAAAAACTCCAAAATTATGGGCCATTGAAAATGTATACCCTAAGACTGTGACAACCATCCAGAATTTTAGCCAAGTAATTGAAATTTGATCAAAATCGATTTCCCAAGGAGTTATTTTCTAAAATGACTCCTCCAAATTTATAACCACTTGTGATTTTACCAAAAATGATACTCCAAGATCTATTTTCTGCTCAAAAAAGGCACCCCAATAAATGGCACATCGCGTACCAGCTTGTATAGTAGTTACCCCCCCCCTTGGGGCTTGAATTCATGAAAATCATGTTTACTGGGACTGACCCTTATTTAGAAGAGATCACCAAAACCTACTTGGTCATGAATGCCGAAGAAAGACTTTGCAGGGGGATGGAGCGAATTTTCAACAGGATATGGCTACTAGAATATGCCAGAAAGAAGAAAGAGCCGATAGCCAAGAATGGGTTCTCTGTTTGAAATGTCTTACTTGAGGTAATGTTTATCGTGTGCTTCATATCAATTCTCCTTGCAGCTGTCTGCATTGCAAAGATTTGTAATTGTTTCCTTTTTACCAACAGGCCTAGTGAGAGGTATTTCACAATGGGAGAACACAAAGCCAGTCTACCTCATGACATCAGCAGAGCCTTTCATGATCTCCGGGATAAATTTAAACATGGGCATCATATTATCAAGATTCTTGAAAGCCAGCTTGAAACCGCACGGCAAAACATCAGTCTCCTCCAGGGACAAGTTCGTCTAGCTAATGAAACAATAGACAATTTGAAGCAGCAGTTTAGCGAAGCAGACATGACTCTAGGTTACCTCACTGATAACTACAAAGATTATAATGAAAGAAAACTTGACACTGGTAGGCAGGTCATTCGCGATATTGATGAATATTCGCATGGCTCCGTCTATATCTCAAGAAATGATGAACTTGAAGCGCATCGAAGGGTAATGGAGTACGAAAAACATTCACCTAAGAATACGTCCTCTCTCCCTAAGGTTAATGAGGCCATCATATCTGAGTCTGATCATCATGATCGAAGCCGATCACCATCTCTCAACGACAAGTCTGGTTACATTCATGAGAGACCAAAATCACCTTACGCTCAACAGCTAAGGCAAGTACTTGATGCGTTACAGGACGAAGATTCACGAAAGGTCATTGTCTCTTCCAGTCAAGAACTTCATAGGGATACTACAACAGCAAGCAGTTCGCAACCACAGCTTTGTATGTGCCCTGAATGTGTACCGAGAAGCACTTCCCACCGTCATTTTCAGTCTGATTCTGTCCCAAGAAGCTCTGCATGTGGATGTGATGTTTCTGGCAATGAAGTGCGATACAGCGAAGACTGTGCAAAACACATGAGCAAAGGAAATGTTAGATCAAACGACGACACATCAGTACATCAATCCAATGGCAGAAATGATGCAGTGCACCAAGACAGTATTTCTGTATCTCATACTACAAGTGTGTCACAGTCCACCAATCCTTCGGAATATTCGACCCAATGCACCGGTCCATGCTGCTCATCCATAGATCTATCAAAAGGGTACAAAGTTGTCGAGAAGTCGCCTGGTTTACCACATTACATTGCCCCAAGATCACCAAGGCATCGCAAGAAACAAATTGAGCTGAGGCATGAACCTAACTGCCAAATGGTTGGTCACTGTGATGATAACTGCAGATGCCACGCATACGTCAATTACGCGCCATTTGGATACCAAGTAGTAGAGAGTTCCCCTGGTGTTCCTCAGACGATTCAACCGATATCACCCAGCATTGTGACAAAGAAGAACAAAAGGTATACACCACTTGCACCAGGGGATGAACCACCACATTTGAAGTACACCAAAGTAAAGCGAATTGATGGTAGCAAAGTGGCTGCTCAAAAGACTATTCAAGGTTTGTTAGCATATGTAGTGTTTCTGGTACAACATAAACATTGAAGCTTGACTGGCTGACAAACCAGTAGCAAGCAATCAGTGGTCAATTTGGCACTTCAGAATCTTTGTCAGTCCTATTGCCAGCTCAAATATTACTTCCGCCTCTAAAACCACACTCAAATAATGGATGAGAGATTGTTGTCCCTGTAAGCGAAACTTTTTGTTAGTGTCCCTCTGCAAATCGTGCTAAATTTCTAATTTCGATTCGACGAACATAAAGAGACTCTTTTTGCAATTCTTTGATTTATAAAAGCTCTCCAAAAATCCAATGTTTTTGCTGAGCAAGGTGGAAATTAAAAGTTTTTTGCCTAGCGCGCAACTCGCTTTTTAAATGTGCCAACTCGTACTTTGCAATATTAACTTGCAACTAGCAGAAAGTACCAACTCGCAACTGGTAACTCAAAACTCGCTTTTTTCCAATCTTCCCTTAACAAAAGTATAATTTTGCTGAAGGAAAATATATAAATATTTTCACAGAAATGAAGAAAGCATTTTTCACACTGATTTGTTCCTAATTCTTGGGTAAAGAGTGATGCTACCAGCAGCCCTTACGATGCGTCTTAGCAGACACTCCTGAAGGAACTAGGATGGCTAACAATCAAAGAACTTATTGAAACAGAAACCGCTAGGACGGTGTACAGGTCGATTAACAAGGAAGCTCCCAATTACCTTACAGCATTTTTTCGAAAGGTTATCAGATAATACAGACCTCAAGTTGCCGTGCCTTTAAACTTCCAGTGGTCAACTGTGCTTTGTTTACAGAGGGGCACAATTATGGAACAACCATAGCGCTGAAGTCAAGACAGCAGCCACTTTAAGTCAATTTAATGCTGCTAATAAAAGCAGCAAGCAACCTTTTGGCTTAATTCCTCATTACATGGTTTTTTCCTCTTTGACCTGTATTCTTGCATGTAAAGTTATATGATAAGAAATGTTAAGTTTATTGTATTTATTTTAACAGGGCAGTTTGGAAATCAGTATTTATTTAACTTTAACTAAACCCTGTATAAAGAAGATAAAATCAAATCAATCAATCAATCAATCAGTCAATCAAATCGAATCAATCATATCAATCACTGTAAAAGCTCTATTAAGCCCCCTCTCCATTAAGTCCCCCCTCTGTCATGAGCCCCTCCCCTCTGAGTCAAAATTTGAAATAAGCCCCTCTTCTCTGTTAAGCCCCCCCCCCACTTATACAAAATTCTAGAATTTACCAAATATTGTCCATTTATGTAGCTACACAACCTTGCTCGTTAATTCTAGTATTGCTTGGGATGAAAACTGTGTCGACTTTATGTATTTGAGTCATAAAATTGTATGTTGATTCTGCAAAATATGGGATAAAAGAACTGAAAAGCTACCAAATATATCCTTGTCACTTGATTTTGTGAATAAACCCCCCTCTCTAATAAGCCCCCCTCTTGAAGGTCCGAAAATAAATAAGCCCCCGGGGGCTTAATAGAGTTTTACGGTAGTTAAGGGAACGAGCCATTATCACGAGCCTTTGAGAAATGAGCACATCCATTCTCCACCTTCACTGTCATTCAACAAATTTCTACAAATAGGTAAATACTATTCAAAGATGTCAAATTAGGTCATATTCAACATTTATTTTTGCTTGAAGCTATTTTGATATCCTGAAAATGCCCTAAGATAGTTAGATTTTAATGCGGATGGATAGGATGATATGTATATGGCGGGTGAGTCAAAGGTAGCAACACGTTCGTCGGACTGTGAAATGAAGGTATGAAACTGATATTCAAAAATTAAATGTCAACCTATCATTTTGTTTGGGAAATTCACTCATCATTTAAATTAATTCTATCTCGTGTACTCAATGCTTTAGTCGCACGGTCTCCTTGCGCCTAAGTTCCCTTCGGGAGGTCTCATAGTCAAGTTTTGGTTGCAGTTTATGAGAAACAACCAGAGGGGAAAACCGTTTCCCATCTGTCATCTCATTAAACTACTTTGATCTAAATCTAACTAAAATACAACACAAGAGTACCATCGCCCCGAACCCCCACCCTGGCACATTCATCAAGTTTTAGAACTGCTCATAAATTTAAAGTACAGAAATGATCAAATAAAGTGTGAAAATGGATTGCTGATGCATTATTCTTGCCTTACATTCGCATTAGCTTGTTTCCCATAATTTCTTGTTGGACTTTTTGTGCTGGGAAGTGTTTTTCCGACGCACTTGAAATATTACGTTAAGTGTTCATTCATTTCTCGATTTACTTTATCCAGCAGCTTTGTTATTGATTCATTTACATCGTAAAATGCCAGCAAATGTCAGATATTTTGTCTCCAGCGTTTTCAACCTGTTTGAATGAAATATTCAAAAAGTCCTTTGAGTTGTCAATTTCTGTTTTGTTCAGGGGTTTCTATTGCAAAGCGAATCCATCAGCTACAAATCGCCCTGAACCGCCATAGTGTGTGAAAACGGTCTCGCGTCGTGAATAGCGAGCTTTCGTGTCACAACTAGGGTGTTAGGACACGGATGTTTTGATTAGTCATTTATTTACCTTGTTTTGATCCTTGTGTCTTGTTTTGTTGTCTTGTTTTCTGTTCTGTTTCGTCTTCAACTAAGCGTGGTTAGGCCCAACCGCTCTCAAGTTGCTCGAATAGAGCTTTCTTGTATTTCTGTGTCTTAATGCGCCTTCGCACAAGAATGGTTTTTGAAACCGCAAAGCCAAAAGATTTTCTTAGCCAGAAATACAAGGGAGCTCTATTCGAACAACTTGAGAGCGGTTGGGCCTAACCACGCCCAGTTGAAGACGAAACAGAACAGAAAACAAGACAACAAAACAAGACACATGGATCAAAACAAGGTAACTAAATAACCAATCAAAATATCCGTGTCCTAATACCCTTGGTCACAACGGGGCAGTTCTTACACAAGAATCTTGTGAGTAGCTTGAAGGGTTTCATTTGATTAGAAGCTGAGCAGAAGGCATTGCAGTTCTCACGTATTCTGGGCTTAAAGGAAAAAATTCACACTGTCAGAATCAGATTCAAAATATCCGCCAAGCTTATTTACCCGCTCTTGATTCGTTAAAAAGCACATAGCGTCTCTGAAAAACAACCTTTCGCGCGTACAAGGCGAGAGTTCCCCCTTGTGGTTTTGGGGTAACATTGCGCTTTCATTTGTTCTGAATTACTGGTCGAGAGAATTTCCCCTGTTTGTAGTCACTTGCCGCTTTGAATCGAGGTGTCGATCAAAGCGACTGCTGTTATGGTACTAAAAAATCGGCCCTTGTTGATCATGATAACAATAGCAGTGGCATCGTTAAATGAATTGGCCAGTCGCCCATTTGGCCAAGTCTAACCATGAGCGATAGGATACCCAGTGTGTAACAGTTTGAAGTTTATATCAGAAGCGAGCAAAAACTAACCACTAGCAAAAACTAGCAAGAACTTAATGTTTTTTTGTGTTTTGAACTTATTTTTACTTTGTATACAACCACCTTTCATTGTTTCGTAATTTTGAAATTTTTCGGTAGTAAAAATAAGATCAAACATACAATAACAATAAGTTAAGATGACTCGCCTCTGATATAAATTTCAAACTGCTACACACTGGATGTCCTATCGCTCATGGTCTAACCCGCTTTGTCCACCCTCACTTATGTGTTTAGATGCTGTAAAACTTGTATTGAGTTGAAATTATCTATCATTGATTTTGCAGACTTCTCAAAGAGGAGACTACAGCCTTATAACCCGAGGTGGGATCTTGATTTGCTTATCGTTCCACCGCCAATGCCAGCGTCAGAGTTGTTCGATGTGCTTGCACTAGAGCAGGAAGCAAAGAAGCCCAAAGACCATGTTGTAGCTGACAACCCTTTCAGTAACGAAGAGTTTCCAGTAGTAAATAATAGCTTCGGTAATGCATCTATAAAGAGCAAAGTAATCAATGCAGGTGGGACTGTCATAGTCTTGACTGACTGTGGCCAGCAACCTAGGGTTTGCTCCACCCCTGCTACACTGCCATCGCCAGGTCACGGTCAACTTGTTACCAAATTGCAGCAATCTGGATCGTTCTTAAGCCAGTCGACAGCTGTGGAAGATTCTTTTAAAGATAAAGTTGAAGTAATTAGAAACGATACGTTAAATGGATTGAAGCTAGATAAAGATGAGCCGATGGATGTTGCAGAAACATACAGTGATCCTTCTGGGCTACAAATCTCAAATGTTGACAAAGCAATGGATCAGGAAGGAAGCCCTGACTTCTACCATACAAAACAACTCACACCTGACGTTTCCTCAAAGCTCAACAAGAGTGTGAGCATAATTGCTGCAGGTACCATTTCCAAGTACAGTACTCGCGAATCTGCCCAAGGAAGTCTACCAGCGACGTCTACTGTCAACATCAAACGAGAGAGGAATAACAATTCTTACAGCGATCGAGCCGTCACACGATCGTCACCAAATTTCAATCCGGATGCAACGGTTGAATCAACTAGAGAGTCTTCTAGTAATCTCACTTCTCGATACGAGAAAGTTTTGTTACAAAGGAATCAAGATTTCAGTAAGCTTGGTAATGACGAAGAATTCGTTATTAACAATCGATCGAAAGGAAAAGTTCATTAAAGATGACTACATATTTCGTGGCAAGGTAAGAAGTCATAACTTTTAGCTGTATCGCGATTGATATCGGCCCTAAGGTCGGAGATTAGACTATCCCAGTAACACAAGAGTAAACAAATTTTGGATGAATAGATTAAAGTTTATTGAAAGGGTCTCTTTGAGGCGAAATATTGTGTCATCTGGAAGTGCAAATTGCCTTTGTTACAAATTTCAATCCAGAAATTTCATTAGCGTTTGAGTTTAAAACTGTAACAGTAAAACTGGACCACTGTGGCAAGCATATTTTCATACCTTTTTTCCAAAATTTACCACTTACAGATTATGAAGTCACATTTGATACAAAGCTGAAGCCGTAATGGACATAAAAATGAGTTCGGCTTATAGGCACTAGAAATCCACGCCTAAACCGCCGTTTTAACGCGCGAGTAAAAAGGCATGATGAAGGGTTATGTCCGTAACGCCTAATTGTAACATTCTAGGCTATTTGCAGCACTTCGAATTATATTTTTGTGTAATTATCAAGGAATCATAGCCACAAGTACAAACCACTGATATATTGAGTAAAAAACACCGGGCATTTGAAAACTACCGCTCCTTGAATAGAAAAGCAATATATTGGAAACTGTCATGGTTTATTGCTTATTTGTGGAAGTATGCTTTGGTAATTTACCCGGCATTAAATATGGGAGATTTTCTGCAACAAGCCCCTTGCTGAAACCTGTAAAGACGAGTGAAAACGACCAACAAATCTTCTTTGTAGATCATGATACAGTAGACCAAGCTTTTGATACAGCTGTTGATACACTACACCAAGCTTTTGATACAGTAGATCATGAAATACTTATCAGAAAGCTGAAAGTATATGGAATTGATGGTACTGAGCTAGAATGGTTCAGATCTTATCTTAGTTGCCGTCTACAATATTGTACATTAAACGGCCACAAGTCGAGTTCCCAACAAGTCACATGTGGGATACTGCAGGGATCCTGTCTAGGCCCACTATCATTCATCCTGTACCTTAATGACTTTGAATCTTGCCTAAAATCTTCTCCAAGGCTAATCTCTATGCAGATGATACGTAAGTTTCATTCTCGTCGAAAGAATTGAGTGATGTGACGAGGAAATTCCTGGCTGAACTGAAAAACATTTCTGAGTGGATGAGAATGAATAAGCCAAGCATACACCCTTAGAAAACCGAGTTCATTGCTATTGACCACCGTCGGAGGCAAGTCAAATTACCAGAACTAAAACCATTTTATTGGGATAGTATTAGAGTAAAGCTGGTTCATAACACGAAGTACCTAGGACTTCATTTTGATGACAAGCTAAGCTGGAATGAACAATATAAATCTGTCAAAGGAAAGTAGCGGGTGGCCTGGCATCTCTTAGAAAACCGAAAAACATCTTACCACGATCTCAGTTGCTTAATGTGTATCAAGCAGTTATTGAGAGCCATCTAAGGTATGCAAACGTGGTCTGGGTGGCCCTCTCCAATACTGAGCCTAGCACTCTGCAAAGATATCAGGATAGAGCTTTCGATCTGATAGAATCCTCCAAGATAAAAGATGCTTACAATACGAACACCCTTAATGTAAATTAACGGATGACAATTGACCGAGCGGTCATGACTTATAAGATTGTGAATCAGCTTTTTCCTGAAGGCCTACAAAATAAGTTCATACAGAGGTCTGCCTTATCAAAATTTAACACAAGGAACATGAAGGATCTCCACGTTCAAAAACTAAAATTAAAACATACGAAAAAAAAGTTTTTTGTACACTGTTTCAAAGGCATGGAATAGTATCCCAGAGCTCATCAGAGACACCGAATCCTTCGTACGATTCAAAAAAGATGTGAAATCTCACCTTTTGAGCTGATAGAAAATAGGTTTGCGGGTGAAACATATTTTGAGCTTATAAACATACATTGTAAACTTTTAATTGTAATTTATTTTCTTTTGGTATCGTATTCGTATTTAACTGAATAAATGTTGTGCCTAAATAAGATTAAATGAAATTAAATTTGTGTCCTTCCTAGCAATGATGACATACATCTATTCATGTGTTTTGTGCTCTTGGGAGAATGAAATCTCCCTGAATAAGCTATTCATACTGGGGAAAGACCTTTTCGTCATCCCAAGAGGAAAGCACATGCTCCAGCAAGTTCACATCATTACTATAAGGTGAAAATGTTAGGGAAAGTTGATCGTGATTCTTGCTCGCTTTTAATGGCTTTCCGAAGGGACTTTCTGACCAAATCTCTTGTAAAATCTGAAAGGAGTGACTGATTTTTGCCAGGAAAAATTCTAAACTATTTGAATGTGTTGGCAATTCAATCAGATATTGCAAGATACTATTGCTGAATTATTTAGGGAGCAGTTGCCTTTCCATGACCGGATGTTTGAAAATGGAAGTTAGGTCAAGGGCTTTTAAACACCGAGGGACCAAGAAAGTGAGCCAAGAAAATCTTTTCATATGACGGAGTAATGGACTGAAATCAATGATATGAACGGTTCTTTGGTAGCTAAATTTTTACGGTTCTTGGTAGCTAAATTTCTAAGGTTCTTGGAAGCTAAACTAACGAAAATGGCGAGTTAAGCTCTGTAGATCTGAAACTGCAAAGAACTGAAAACAAGGGATCGATTTGATCAGTACATGAAGACAGAGAATATTCCATTCATTTGAGTGTATGTTTGAATTTATCACAGATGATTTAGACTATTAACTATAACTATTAACCAGACTATTAACTATAAGAAAAAACCCTGGGGTGTCCCAAAAAGTGAAAGCATCTTAACAGTTTTTCTGAATTTGTTTTGGTTTCGAATTTTTCTATTTTCAATCTATGGTATAGAGATTTTGCGAACTCGTATGTCCAAATCGGGTTTGTGCTCACGGAGAAATTCACTGCAGCCAATCCAGCCGTTGGCAGTCATTTTCTATTTCGAAAACTAAACGCAAGTGAAGTTATGGCTGCCAAATGGTTGGATCGGCTGAGTTTCAAATCATGCATATTGTTCATGGCTGTTACCGAATAGCTTCAAATCATTTGTGATGGTTTATTAATTTTAGTTTTTCTTCTTTTGAATTCATACCTTTCTTTGACCATCTCAAAATTTAGGGGGTTTTACCAAACAATGACCCTGGTCCTATGGCTCTGTATGACAGTATGAGTTTGACAATGTACTCGATAAGAATTCGTTCCAATGTGGCTTCAAAAATTTCCAAACTTATGGACAAGGTTCTCGTCCAGCTAGCGAGAATTGCCTTGAAATGCTGCAGGGAATCCCCAGCTGTAGCTTGATTTGCTTTGGGAAGCGCGACAAATGGGCACAGCTGTTGTCAAGACACAGCAGCGGGGCTGATATCTGTCTACTGGAAAGCAAAATTTTTTTATGTTCTTTTCATCCTTGGCAGCGCCTCAGTTAGAATACTCATATTTCTATGAGGAATGGCTTATATAAAACTCTGCTTTCAGGGATAGTCTGATGTCCCCAAGGTAAACAATCATTGGTTGTTGCTTTTGAAAGATGTTTCTGAAAGCTATCATTCCGTCCGTTCGCTTTGGGAAAATTCTGCCTCACTGAAAGAGATGCTTGTACATGAATTTAGTCTTTTTTTGAAACAAAACTCTCACGAGTTCTTTTCGAACGCACTGTCAAACTCATAGTCAAGGTATTATTATTTATAAAGAGACACAGTGCCTTAAAGCCATAGGCCAGTGGGGCCGTAGTACCATAGGGCTTCAGTGTTATTGGGCCCTAAGAGGCCTCAGGGTGAGGGCCATTAATTGGTGAGATCCTTTTAGTGGTATCATGCAAATGACAACTAGCATCGGAGAGAAGCTATTGCCTTGTAGCGTTCTTGCCAGATGACGTTAAATATGTTTGCCAATGATATATACTTCGTTCTATCGTCTTCTCCACAGGAGCCGACACATTCTTTCCAGGTGTGCATAAAATGCAAGTGTTGTATACTGATTGACTGTTGTGCTGGTACTCCAATCAGGACGACTGACGAAGAAACTTAGTAACTATTTTCTATTTTCTTATTTTCTCAAATTTTAAAGTGCATATGAAAAAGTAGTCTAGCAATATAAGAATATGAAGATAATCGTAGAATAGTTTTTTGATTTTAACCATAATTAGCATCAAAACTGCTTAACATCGAATTAAAATTTAACTTGCTATTGGTTGCGCTCGTTAGATATCTTAAAGAAGTGTTCGTAGATTATTACTGGATGCAATCCACGAAATCTTTGTTGATTATCATTAACGTTCTTTTTATTTTTGAGTTTGTCCCATTCCCTCAAAAGAATAACAAGGCTTTCTTGAGTTCATAACTCCATATCATTGCTCAACTGTTTTTATATTTAGATAATAAGACAGGCCACTCTGCCTTTCTTTGTTTAAAAATTTCTTTGACAACTATCTTGTTTGATGTATAAGTTTCGATTATTCTCCCTGCTTATAATCTCTTCCATTATAGTCTGCAGAAATATGGATTTTCCTGGGAAAATTGTTCCAGTAAATTGGAGCACTTATCATTAAACATTCCGTCTTAAACTTCATGAGCAATTAGTTTCATTCGATTGAGATCATCAAACACTACCGCACCGTGTCTAAAACATTAGTATTACTCGATGAGTGTGGCGTTACGAGTAGCATGAATGCGTTGTGACGTAACCTGAGCACCAGACGAAGTTATTATTTCCGATCAGCCTTCTTTGTACCTTTCTGTGACGGTTTATTGATTTTTTGTTTCTTAAGTCGTGCTGTCATCTATTGCTGTTGTTATTGCAAATGTCGAAGTTGTCGGCTAATTTCATCGTCTATCATTGCGATTGTTGATAATTTTAGTTACGTTTATTAAGCCTTTCTCTGCATAACTACGAAAAGTTATTTCAAATTGTTACACGATTTCCCCACCAGATGAATGCCTCAAGGACAAGGACTGCACACTTATAACTGTGTTTCGTCATGAGAGGTGTTCGCAGCAAATATTATTAATGGTTGCGATGTAAGTGAATTTGGTACATGCTAAATAGATTATTACTTATCCTGGATTGTCATCGGTGACCATTCATAAATACATACTATGGTGACATAAGCACATTGAGACGAATTTCGCGATTTTGTACTGCGTAATCCAACCTAAAACGTCACATAAAACATGCGGGGTGAGTGGCCAAGTGGCTTATACAGTCTTCGCCAGGTGACTAAAGTTAAGCTCGGTCGAATGAGGTTTAACTGCGGATGGGTGACCTGGGAGGCCTGAGCACACAACTCACCTCGTCTTTCTTCGAAAGGGACGTCAAACTAAGGGTCCCATGCCTGGATGGGGCATGCACAGTGGGCAGCTTTCAATAGCTAGAAATCTTGACAAGCCCACTCAAAACAAATTGAAAACAAACAAAGAAACGAGCTTATCTCCTTTGTATGGTGTCTCAACAAACTTGTGTCACGTTGGAACGGCTGCATGGGAGGATTCGTAATCTGAATTTACTCAGAGTTGAATATGTGCATGTGAATGACTTTTGCAAAGGATCATGAGATGTTTTGAGGGCAAATTGGACAAGGAAACGCCAAAACCTTTTACATACAGCTGCAAGGTTGCCTTGGCAGTCCCCTGCCGTCTTCCATACTCCCAGTAGCTCATTCAAAATATTGTTTTATGGCAACTTCTAACTCTCGTGCTGCAGCCGTCGTGCCTGCAGTACTGAAGGATACTGTGATGCTGCCGCGAGGACCAGGAATATCTGAAATGATTCAAGGTTCTCGCGGTCATTACGGACCCGTAGCCATATGCATCTGGTACCCGGAGCATTGACCTCCATTAAAGTGACTGCAGCATGCTGGCTGCAATAGTTCCAACATTAGCTATGGTAACTCTGTGACACTTTACGGCTTTGTGGAAGCTAGGACAATTGGCACAAGAAGACCAGGAGTGAGAGCCGTTGTCAAAAACGGACATAGTAATAGATTTTGATCTCCAAATGTAAAGATATGACCTTTCTTCGATTTTTCAAAAGGGACGGCATAGGTTATTTATGAAGTAGAAAACACTATCTGTTTCAACCAAATTCGAAATGTTTAGGGACTGTACAACTTGAATGCAAAACAGCTCTTATCTAGTACTTGGTCAAGTTGTCGGGAAACTAAAAGATTTACGAAAACAGGACGGCAATGCCAGCCAGGACGTCATCTGGTATTCCGCAAAGGGATTCGAAAACCTCGTTTTTTCCTTAACAGTCCTGTACAGAGAGAGGCTGTTACTTCGGAGTCGTAGATCGGCCGTACAGAGCGTCAGAAATGGAGTATCCAAGTCATGAAATTGAAAAAGACAACTTTCAGAGTCTCTCAATGGACGCACTTCGAATGAAAGCAAGGAACCCTTTGAATCTATAGCTCTAAAACAAAAACAGCATTGCATTGCAGTTGCCATTGCCATCTTGGCTTTGTAATATCGCTACTGACGGATTCGCCAATAACCTGCAGTTAGTGTTACTACAGTTATTATTTCTGTGCAATGTACTTTTTACTTGAAAAATGTATGTTGTTTAGCTTTCTGCATAGAAATTGTCCCAACACAACCTCGATAATCTATCAGTGCTCAATGCACTCTCGATTGACGGTTGTGAGTGCAAGGAGCTTTTTCAGATGAATATACGGGCTGCAAATGAGGAAGAACACCCTTCTTACGTTAAGGGACAGTGAAAAATTTATTATATGACATGGCCGGTGGAGAAGAAAACTTTTTGGAAAAAAATCTGCTCGCCCCGTATGAAATTATTGCAGAAAAACTAACTGCCCCATCGCCCTTTCCTAAAAGTCCTTAAAAATGTATCTGCCTTGTATTCATGAACAAGAGATGTTTTACAGTACGTATCACTGATGAAGTAGCCAAAGACTGTTATAAAATCAATTCTTGTACTTACGAATGTTTTTCAATGAAAAATTTACTTTGAAGAATGAGAGATGTGACTGATGCAAGTAAGTGACCAGGAAATTTTGCATCATCGAAAATATATATCCTTCCAAGCATTTCTCTGCTTGCATGGTTCACAACATTGCCCTCAAAATGAGACATCTTACATTTCAAATTTCATCTTGAGCTCATAAAAAGCTACTGCCCTGTTGATATTTTCTTCAAAAAAGTGTTGACCCACCTCTGATAAGCTCATTAAATCTAGTTGGCCCGTTACGTTTTGCACCGGCCATGTTATAACACAAACTTTGCTCTGTCCCAAACTGTCAACAGGCAAGTGCGTTGAAAAAGTAGGAACTTATTTGTTTTCATTATTGACTTTCTTCAAGACAAGAGTAAGCGGCCCTTTACTCATGCTGGCATGAGTTTCATACCGGTACGAGTTTTCATATCGGATGCTGGTCTGAACTACTGTTGTGTTTACATGATGTCGGGGCGATATGAAACTTTCATTTCGGGGCGACATGAAAATTTCATGTGCCTTTTCATGCTGGAATGAAAAGTCATGCCGGCATGAAAATGGGATGAAAATCTCATGTAAACAGAATTTTCTCATGTCGGGGCGATATGAAAACCAAATCGCCTTCGTTGATTGTTGTCTGTTTTTCGTTTTCTTGTGCGGAGTCACGTGCAACATTTATGACGTATTTGGGAAATGTCATATCGGGTGACATGGTGACATGAGTTCATACCGGCATGAGTTTCATGTCGGCTTTAATGTAAAGGGCCTCAAAGATAAGTGGTTATAGTGTCGTGTTTCTCCATAGAATTTTGGTATCAAGTCTCCTTAAGGCTTTAGCTTGAAAAAGCATCAAAGGTTGCTCTTATGCGGCAGCTGATTTTTATACGCAAGGATTTGTAAAGAACGGATGTTGCAATTTTGATACATCGATGGACTAGAGATGATTGTAGACGCGATCATCGGAGGGTAGATGTTGAATTGATTGTTACTTTAGTTAGATGTACGTATTACAATCTAGACAATCTAGTAGTAGGCTATAGAGATAGATCTTTTTTAAACGTCTTTTTATTGCTGTGTAATTCATGATATTCGAAATCTAGAAAGTCGTCAAATCTTGTGCGTTGATAGATGAGTTGTAAATATCATCGTGAAGATATATCCAATGCCTGTTCTAATGCAACTATTTCTGTCCTTTATGAAGCTGCAGTTATGGCAACTCTCATATGTCTGTATCTTGTTCTCAAACAATTGTGTTTGAATCATTTACCGTAAGTCCTTGAATAAGCCCTCATTTCATTTCATTTCATTTTCATTTCAACATATGTTTACACGGAAGACTCATTCAGTAAACAAAAAAAAAATTATTACAAAATTGATAAGCCTAACGACAATGTGAATCTAGTTTAGCTAACCCTAGATACTGCTCTTCCATGAATCCGTGTGTTAGAGGCCCTCTGAGGATTATTTCGCAAAAGAATGTTTTGGGCGGGGCTTATTCGAAGGCAGGGGCTTATTTAGGAGCAGCCAAAGAGTTTTGAGAGATTCTTGTAGCAAGGATTGAGGGTAGAGGCTGGTCTGTATGCATAAAACAGCAAATATATTGGGATTTGTTGTTTTCGATATCTTTGAACTAGGAGAGACAGTCAGTTGGTGTAAATAGGCAATGAATCGAGTGATACCTTTTTTAATTAGGAAAAATATCGATATGGAGTCCTTTCGTTAACATCGATTAACCCCTCATCGGTGCTTATTCGAGGGCGAGATTGCAAAAGATATTTTTGGTTAGGGGCTTCTTTGAAGGTGGAGGCTTATTCAAGGATGTACAGTATATCAGAAAAACTTCGTTCTTAAGTTACTCAGGCAACCAGACTAAAACGCGTGGTGCCGAGGGTACATTAGACTGCACATCTAGCCCAAGCTCTTTACATTGACAATGATAGTACATGTTGAGCTGAAATGATGACTGATGCCCGTTTCCCCTTCTGAATTGGCAACACCTTGTTACAGATTATTTTCGGATGCAATTTTATAGCAGGAAACTTTAATCCTGGACAAAATATGTTGGAGCAACCTAAAATTTTACTATTTCAAATTAACAACCCCTCTTCCCCTCTCCCCCCCCCGATACAATGCTGATTAGATCTGTTTCAGCTCGCGGATGTCATATGTATTAAAACAACGTTGCTTCAGGGGTAAAAGGGAGTGATAAAAAATGACATAAAAGGAATTTGAGATAGCAAATGGAAACACATCGTATTCCAATTATTTTGACCGGGATTCTTGCTTAAAAGAAATTATGCAATATTGTGCAAATTTTACACTTGAATTATTCCCGAAGGCCCACAACTAGTCGCATCTGTAGATGTTCCATTTTGTAGCAGAATGCTTCAAACAAGGAATATTTGAAAGAAGAGAGTGGTTAAACTCGAGGTTGAACTCATATCTTTTACGGGTTATGAAATTTCGATGACTGAGGGTGGGTTTAGTACCATGAAAATTTTAGGAGCTTTGTTGTTTCACGAGTTTGTGTTTCCTCTTCATTCGAAAGCGCTGGTGTGTTGCATCAAGGGACCACGGGGGAATCTTAGTATGTTGGTGGAACATGGACGTGCCATTGTCAGGGGTACCCGTTTTAAAATTTTCAGAATTATGGGTATCATCTTCAGACATTGTCCGGACTTCAAACAGATGATAGGTTAAGACAACCTCATCCTCAGGAGACATTAATTGGTTTGGCTGTTGCCTATGATTGCACGATGGTTAGTTCCTTGCTCGGAAAAATCCTGAAATAAGACATCGCGACGAAATTTGGATATATGATGCGAAAAAGAGATGTGTTATATGATGCGTTTGGATATATGATGCGTTAATAAAAGTCACAGAAAAGAAATAGCCTATAAATTGGCAAAAAAATATCCCGACAAAACTGGCAGTGGGGCTATTTTAGCCTTCCCCGGTCCAGATAGGGTTAATACTTGGCTGATCGAATTGAATCGTAAATCTATCACGTGTACTATGAGATAAAGATATTTTAAATATATATTTTTGAATTCGCTTTTTAACGGTTTCAATTTCAGCGTCTTTTCAGCCGACTAAGTGCTGGGCCTAATTATTTTCAAAATTTTGCAAAAGAATGAAGCCCTTTGCACCTGAATATCTTGACATTTGTTTTTAAAGCCATTCATAGGCTCTCTCCATCATGCTTTCATAACCGTTTTCAGTCATAATAAGATACCACAACATATGGGCATACAGTTCAAATCCTTATTGGTTGCTGAAGCACGCGGAAATCATCCAATTTCACGGTAGTCAGCCAATCAATTAGCCCCTTTCCAACCACGTGATACCAAATTGGCCGATCGAAGTCAATTCTTGAGTACCTTCACGAAAGTTGAAATGGCTACTAATTTACAATAATTACATGGAATTTTCTTTGATAAATCAGTAGAAGGGATGCCTCTCTACAGTTTGTAGCGTGCTTGGAAAAATATCTCATTTGAAGCCGAAATTACAGTCATTTTCCGGTCGAAGAATATTGACATTCGTTCCAACATCGATAAAAGTCGCTGCAAATGAGATATAAGGATAAAAATCTCAGCGATTATGGATATTGCCCTAAGCAATAACCCAAGCACTGTCCCTTCAATTACATTTCAAAATTGCAGGTGATTGTCAGCAATTTCTGCCAGAAATGTGATCTGGACCTAAGCTTCTTACCGATTAAAACTCATTCGTTGACCCCAAAAAGGCTTACTTTCTATCCTTGAGCTAAATGATTCACTTACCAACGACTCAATGATCTATTTGACTTCATTTTCCACTTAAATGTCTCCAGATTTCGTTGAAAACATCCAGTCTTGAGCAAATTCTTGCAAATTCGTTTCGTTCCATATTTTCTCTGCAAGCGCGAGTGATCTCCTGAAAAACGTCGCATCGATAGGCTTTGAGCTACAGACAATGCGATTCGATACAGTTCATACACTCGTGAATAGATATGACTTGCCTGATTTTGCTCAATTCAGTCAAATAGAAAAAAGGATCAAATATTTCTGGGCTGTTTGATTCACCAATGAATAGATCTAACACAAAACAAAGCAACAAAAAATTTATGCAAGAAATGTGTCAAATCTATTCATGAGTCAATACAATTAAACAAAAGGAAAACAGAGGTAACCTTTCAACACAACAAAACATTTAGTTCTGTTGTTTTGTGTTAGATCTATTCATTGGTGAACCAAACGGCCTGAAATATTTGATCCTTTTTGTCTCTATTTGACTGAATTGAGCAAAATCAGGCACGTCATATCTAAATTTTTCCAAGCAGCCAACACTCTAACTTAGATCATAAAACTTTCCCCGTTGAAATCGATCTCTTAATGCAGTTGTTAAAAAAAGCTTTCCTTCGTAAGACCTTGTATGGGATTCTTGCAACCTGATAGAATCTTTGACCAAGCCTCTTTAGCAGTTTAGCCTTGCCAGAGTTGCAGGTACACGTGAAATTATCAGGGGATACTGAAAAGTTAGGCCTGGTTCAGACTAGCTCGTGTGGGTCGCTAAGATTGTGCAGAATGAACAAAAAGACCGAGACTCAGAGTTTGAATCCTTTGTCTTTTGGGTCTTTCAGCACGACTGGAGCGACTCAAAAGACCTTTTGTGGACGGGACCTTATAAATGCGTTGTCGGCAAAAAGTCCCATTGCAATTTACAGATCGCTGGTCTCCTTGAAAGAGACCTCTTTGCAAGACAAAGAAGTACGCATTATCAATATCTTTCAAACATATTCTTCACGCAGGACAAGTTATGCTGAGACATCCCAGGAGAGAAAATACTATCCCTTAACAATCTGATTCCCCCCTGATAATACCACGTGTACCTGTAACTCTTGCTGAAATTAAATGCAGAAGGGGCTTGGCAAAAAATTTCACCAGTTTGCAAGACTCCAATACAAGCTCTTACGAAGAAAATCTTTTTTCACAAATTCATCAAACGGCCGATTTCGATGGGAAAAGGTTTATGATCTAAGTTAGACTCTTGGCTACACGGAAAACTTTAGTTCACGACAATCGGGTGACTAAATGCGATGTCACTGTTCGCCAAACGCCCCACGGTTTTTCTGACTCACCCAGTATACTTTTCAACTGTGGGGGAGAAGCTTGCTGATGCAAACTCGCAGATGTTGCAGACAGAGAATGTAAACCTGAGAACTGAGAACATGCCAGAAGTGCAAGATCTGTTGATAAATGAAGACAAAGTGAAAGAGACAATACGGAAAAGGTGAAAACAGGAAAAAATTATGGCCATGACAATGTTTTATCAAAGGACTTGTCCTTATTTGGAGATTTTGCTGCAACTGGTTTATCAGAGATAATGAATAAATGTATTGAAAGATCACAATTCCCATCCCAATGGAAGCTTAGCAAAGTTTTGTTCAAAAGGGGTAGCAGGAAGGAAAGGGAAAATCACAGACCAATATCTTTTTAGGAGTTGCAAGTAAGGTGCTTGAGTCAATCATATGTGAAATCATTGACATTCATATTACCAAAAGTCATCTATCAAGTCAACACCAGTGGGCCTACAGGGAATGCTACTCTACAGAGCTGTTACTGTTGCACCTCACTGAGGTCTGGAAAAATGAAGTGAACAAGGGAAATGTTGTAGGAGTCCTTTTCATCGATTTCAAATAAGCCTTTGACTGTGTGTGCCATAAAACGTTGACACGAAAATTGCTAGCATATGGATAAAAGGATATGCAATCAAGCATATGATATACTTGATGACTACCTCAGAGAAAGGAAGCAATATGTGGTAGTAAATGGACAATCTTCTGACCACATGGAAGTGAAATATGGAGTGCCCCAAGGTTCCTTACTTGGGCCAAGACTATTTGCTGTCCAATTTAATGACCTTCCGAATGTACCCAGCAAAGGAACACTTGAGATGTTTGCAGATGATACAGAATATTACTGCGTTGGGAAAACGGTAGATGAAGTGATATCACTATTGCAAACTGGTATCAGAGAAATATCAGAATGGTGCAAAAGCAATAGTCTATCAATCCACCCTGCAAAATCTGAAATATCGATTGTATCAAATAAAAAATTCATTGGGCCTCTACCCCCAGTGAAGCTAGGTGATAACATCATAGAAGTGGTCAACTGAATCAAAATGTTTAGGGGTGTCCATAGACTGCAAACTAACTTGGAAATCTCAGGTGGCCAACGCAGCATCAACAATGAACAAGAAAGTTAAGCAACTTAAAAGGTTCCGGTCACTGCAACCTTGAAAAGATCTATTTCCAGGGTATCCTTCCAAGCTGCACCTATGGAATGGCCCCCGTGGTCCATTGGAATGGCTATTTGGGGAACAGGACCATCCTTGGAACCAATTGAGACAGTGCATAAGAGAGCAGCAAAGATAACACACAAGCTACCTAAACCAACACCTGCAGATAACGTTCTTGAAAGAGCAAATTGGAAAACTGTTGACTATATCTATAAAAGATGTGTAGCATGCCTGACTCACAAAATATACCACAACAAGTGTCCTAATGCCCTGAAAGATTTAGTGACAAAATCAAAATCTCAGAGATCATCTTGGAAAAGTTGCAAAGTGGATCTCACCAGATCAAAAACAAATGTTGGCAGAAATTGTTTCAAGCATAAGACAGCGTTAATTTGGAATAGACTACCGCCATCAACAACGATTCAGCAAAATTATGAAACATTTGAAAGAAAGCTATCAGACAATAGCAAAATATTAGATAGCATATCCTTTGGACAAGCATCCACCATATCGTATACTGACTCAAATTTTAGCTACTTACTTTTTAACTTAAGAAACCATTCATGTAAAATTAGAAATATTTATTCATATATCTAAGCTATTTAAAACTTATTAACCTTTACTTAATTAGCAGGTCCACTCAGCGAAAGCTGCCATTTAGATTACCTGCATTGTCAAATAAATAATGTATGCATGTATGTATGTATGTATGTATGTATGTATGTATGTATGTATGTATGTATGTATGTATGTATGTATGTATGTATGTATGTAAAATGGCTGTAATTTCGGGTCCAAATGAGATATTTTTCCAAGCACGCTACAAACTGTAGAGGGGCATCCCTTCTACTGATTTATCAGAGAAAATTCCATATAATTATTGTAACTTAGTAGCCATTTTAACTTTCGTGAGGGTACCCAAGAATTCACTTCGAACGGCCAATTTGGTATCACGTGGTTGGAAAGAGGCTATTTGATTGGCTGACTACCGTGAAATTGGATGATTTCCGCGTGCTTCAGCAAGCAGTAAGGATTTGAGCTGTATGCTACATATGGTCTAAAATCAGTTCAATATTTTGGCTCTAAGCTGTGGAACTGTGGAATACACTACCACTACCTCGTTTCAGTCGTGTCGCTGGTACAATTACTGCTTTCGGTCTGAACTAAAAACCCATTTTCTTGATTCCTACATTTAGTCCATTCATATCAGAGACAAGAGAAGCAACTTGTGAAAATTGTAGTTTGATTTCAATTTAATAGGGATTAGTCTCTTTGCTTTTATGGTGAGGGGGGCTGTCTTTCGTTTAGTTTATCTAGAGCTCCTCCTTCGTCAGCCATTTCCAAATACAATTTTCTAATGTCCTTTATTTCTCTTATACCGTGGTTCATTGTGGTTCATTATACCGTGGTTCTAGCTATATGTATGATTAGAAGAGTAGTACATCACTTCAATGAACTCATACCAATAACACAAGCAGCATACAGAGAGGGGCGTAGTACCACAGAAATGGTATACGCAGCAAAGACACTGGCAGAAAAAGCAATAACATCAAAGGATTACGAAATAAATGTGTTACTTCTAGACATGAGCAAAGCATTTGATACGGTTAACAGAAAAACACTCATATATGACCTGAAAAAGATCCTTGGTGATGATGAGATGCATATGTTGAAGATATTATTAGAAAACGTATCCCTAAAAGTAAGACTAGGAAACACACTCGGACAAAAAATCATTACCAAAGTAGGAGTCCCACAAGGTGACTGTTTGAGCCCCATCTTATTCACACTATACCTAGCACAAGCACTAGATGAAAAGAGCGATGAAGACCATAATTATGCACGAAAAATCAATAGAATAGATCCACCTCATCTGAAAGATCACAATTATGCCAAGCAAACACAAGATCAACTATACCTAGAACAGCAATATGCAGATGACATCAGCTATATAACAAGTGCCAAATACACCTCTGATCATATCAAAACAGAAATACCAACTAAAAGCTGAGAAAACGAAACCTGACAGTTAATGAAACTAAAACTGAGGAATATAAAATCAAAAGACAAGGAGAAGACAACTGGAAAAAATGTAAATACCTGGGCAGCATGTTAGACACAAAAGAAGATATAAGAAGAAGAAAACGATTAGCCATGGTATCCTTTAAAACATACCAGCACATTCTAATCAGTGACATAGATCTTCAAATGAGAATGAGAATATTCCGAGCATATGTGACCAGTGTATTCATGTACAACAGCGAACTATGGACAATCAACAAAGAAAGAGAATACGAAATAAATGTGTTCCAAAGGAAATTACTTAGAATGATATTGAAAATACACTGGCCCTATAAAATAAGGAATGATACAGTATATGAAAGAGCAGGCGAAATAGAATGGAGTAAAAAGATCGAAGAAAGAAGAATGAAATGGCTGGGACACATGCTAAGACTCCCTGAAAACACACCAGCAAAGCTAGCCCTCAAGGAATCACTGAGACCTGTTAAGAGACCCAGGGGTAGACAAAAAGACACCTGGAATACTATCATAAATAGGCAATTAAAGGAAATTGGACTTAGCCTTGGAGATCCCAGAATAGAGGAAATTGCGCAGGACAGGAAGCAGTGGAGGTTTCTTACGAACGGAGGAGGCGCAGTGCCGACCAACGGCGGAAACGCGTGACAGAAGAAGAAGTGGTTCATTGTAGTCCCTTATTGTCGAATAGTTTGTCTTTCTGTAGATGTGTATTTTAAGTTCCTTTTGTGGTTGTGTTTTTTTTAAATGTATGTCGTGCAGAGCTGTAATATTGTATTTTATAAATGATTGATAATCGATTGATTGATGATCGATAGCCCCACGTTCAGAGACAACAACAACAACGTCAATTCAATTCAATGAGATGAGCGAAGGTTGAGGATTCTTGGCCGAGGTATTTCGACTGCATGCAGTTTGAGTAGAGAAGGCGAAGTAATTGGCAGAGAACACTGTGGTCAACCCACCTGCTTCGCGAAATGGCCGCGTGTTTAGCAGTGCAAACTCTGGCAAGAACTATCAGGGCTCAATGTCCTTCTATCATTGCTCCTGGTAAGAAATCGATCCTAGGTATTCTCTGTCTGGTATTTCTTGTTTTATATTTTTAGGCCGCGCCGCTGGCTCCTCCGCTTCCCACCAGCATTTCTTGGAAAAGAAAGAGTCTCACCAACTTTCTACTTGTTTTTGACTTCTTTCCCCAATCCCTATGCGACGGGATAGAGAGTGTCAACAGGAAATCATCAGTCAGGAGAGTGCACAACTAGGGTATCGGCGGTAAATTCCGGACGGCGGTACTTGCCGGACAATCAGTTCATGAAACCCGTTTCACAAAATCCTTTATCGCAAAGCGAACTTGCATTTTATTTTCATGTTCTCCATCTCTTACTCAATCTTTTTACTTATTTTGAGTTTTTGAAATAAACTCCTGCTAACTGTAAATCCCTCTTAAACAAACAGTGCCCCTCATGCATTTGAAGAGATGGTGTCAGCGTTACTTCTTGCCATAAATGGGTCAATGATATTCAACTTGTCAGATATGCAAGCAAAGCAGAGTGATGCCGATGAAAACTACACAAATTAACTTTCAAGAGCTAACTGAATAAAACGTAAAAGAATCGCCAATGCGTTTTAGCCAATGTGCCAATAGCGTTTTACATGCCAAATCGACGATCAATTGGAGCAGGAGGAGCAGGAATACCCCTTGCAAAATTGGTATTAGGTTGGGTATACTTTTCCAAAAATTGATATGAGGATATGATCTGTGTTGGAAGCCTTGATCAGTCTTTGTAATATGAAAATGGACCGCGTGCAGCATTTTGCACATCTTGGTTAGTTTGGGCGTGCCATGGCGTGCAATATGGAAGTGCTGACTTTGTCACAATGATTACGATTATTGTTTCTCATTCTTGTTTTCAAGAAATATGAGGTGGTGCTGTCAAGATGACCTTTCATATTGTAAAGTAATGGAAATTAAGAAAATTGATTGAGAAAATCGATTGAGAAACCTCAAACAGAGGCCTAATGTTTTGAGTAAGGCCTGCAAACCGATGATGACTTGTGTTGATGTTCTTGTTCTTGCACAAATATGCTAATTCATAGACCCTACAGTCAGTCTAAATTTGCCATTCGAGGTGTTTGCAGACTTTTTGGAAAGAAAGTCCTCATACATGAACTCGATGAACTTCTGTGGTACAAAGTTGCAAAAATATTTGTTTGTTGTCTTTGATTGAATTCTCTTTCGCTCTCCATTTTCAAGTTGGGGAAAATCAAAGCAGTTAATCTTGTTTTATGAAGTGTGAAGGTCAATTGAAACCAAATAAAGGTTACACAGAAGTTATTAACAGATTTGAGAAGGAGATGAGAGTTGAGAGTCCACACTGTTGCAATAAAACCAAACTTTGTAAAATTAACGGAAGATAACGAAAATTTGTAGTGGCCCTACTGCAGAGATGCACCCTATAAAGGTTTTGTGCCAGTCAAATTAGCGTGAGTGTTATTGATCATTCTCCGTTGTTGCTCCCTGATCTTTCACAACCCTACTTCAACAAGTAACATCAACGAAGAAGAAAGAGAGAAAGATAGATGAACGGCTATGAAGAAACTTCTATCGCAAAATACAACACTTCGTAAATCTTTTAAAGACAAGTTCCTTCTCCACATTTTCGAGTTCTTTAAAGGTTTCTTGTTGAATCCATTTGCCGAGATAAATGAATAAATATTTAACGGTTGGCTCTGAATCCTTGCATCTTGCTTGTTTCGCCAATGAGCTGACCTTTACAACAAATGGTTTCCTATTGTGAAGAACTCAAAACGCTATTCAGCAGCAAAATTGTAGGAACATCGAGGGATAAATAAAGGAGCATCTTACTTCAAATTCTGCTGCAGAAGTTATGTTTCTGCGAAATTGTTTTGATTGAAATTTTTACGAAATTTGGAATTTCTGATTTGCCCATGTGACATTTTGCACGCCTTGGGCAATTCAGGCATTTGTAGAGGCGTGCGCGTGCGATCACATGCCTCATATTACAAAGACTGCTTGATGACACGTCCCTGAACCATATCTAGTCAAATGCACCCCTCAGGAAGAATAAGGGTGAATCAATGGGAAATGATTTTTAAAACATACTTTGGTAGCTAACTTGAACATACATGCCTTTTTTTAACTTGATGTGTTGAGAGTAAGGATATTAATCTTCAAAGGACAAATTTGCCTCCACCTCTAAACCAGAGCTTTGATGTTTAGCATTTGAAGCATGGTCAATGAAATGAACGAAATTTTAAATACTAGGAGAAAAACTAAAGAATGTACAACTGTTGCACAAAACAATAATTGTGTGCTGATTACCTTCAAGGGAGCTTGAGTTCCTTGATCTCAATATCAGCAATCTATTTTACACATGACTGTTCATCTGTGAAGTACTCCCTTGAGCATCAACATTATTTGGCACCATCAAATCATTCCCTGAAAAGAGTTTGTTATCAGATCTCTTGGGAATCTGAAGCAGGAACATCGGGAGATCTTGGGGGGAGCAGGGATGGAAAATATTTTTCTCTTTCTGGGACTGCAATCAGAAATTGAAAAATTCTCTGCAGCCATACAAGAAGTAAAGGCAACTGCTCGTTAAAAAAACTGACTACTTGGTATTTTCAGCAGGAAAGTACGATTTTGAGAAATGAAATTTTCAACATCAATGGAATAAAATCCATAATATGGCTCAAGAGGAATCACTTTATCAATAGTATGCAAGTTTATAATCATTGAACATAGCTATAATTAAGATATAATTGAACAGGTATCAAATCATTTTAAGTGTCAAAATTCCACAATTTCTGCAATTCCTCCTTATTAGTCAAAGTGTTATAGAAAATATGTTACATTGGAACTGATCTTCTCAAGAATTCCTAAGAATTCTCAGGCAAGAAAAACCGGGTGCTATTGGCTATACAGTATCTGTTGCAGCACATATTAAATACTGCGATTCACTAATCATAGCTATTTTATTCACTGATTTACTTTGTCTTGTACTTTCATGTTTTATTTTTTCTTTCCAGAATGTTAGCATATTACGTTGCACATTCTTAGGTGTGATCTGTTTCTTTCTGGGAGCCAAAATATTTTCTGGGACCAATGGTCCCGTGGTCCGATACTTTTTCCACCCCTGGGGGGAGCAAAAACAGTGTCTCCTGTTTTGTTGATGACCAGCGCGGAAAGCAGCCTCAAAGATACGTCATGCTCAACCTGATCAGAGATCTGATAAATTCTTTTTAAGGAATGATTTGATGGTTCCAAAAGTACGCTGATGCTCGATACTTTTCCAAAGATACATCATATTCATGTTAATCCAGAAGTAAAGCCTGTTGTGCATCCACCAAGACGAGTACCAGTTGCACTGCATCAAAAACTGAAGGCAGAGCTTGATCGTATGGAGAAATTAGTTATTATTGAAAGAGTATTTGAGCCTACTGAATAGGTAAATTCCCTTGTTGTTATACAGAAGCCAAATGGTAAATTAAGAGTATGTCTGGACCCCAAAGATCTGAATAAGGCTATCAAAAGACATTATCATTACATTCCTACTGCTGAAGACATCCTATCTCGTATGGCCGGAGCCACAGTTTTTAGCAAACTCGATGCATCGTCTGGCTATTGGCAAATACAAGTAGACGAGAAAAGCTCAAAGCTGCTCACTTTTAACTCTCCGTTTGGACGCTATAAATTCAAGAGACTTCCATTTGGAGTCCTCCATGCATCTGAGGTATTTCAAGCTGATGTTGCAGAAATTTTAGAAGGTATTGAAGGAGTGCAGAATGCACAAGATGATATCATCGTGTGGGGACAGACAAAGACAGAACATGGTGACCGCCTAAGAAATGTCCTACGTCGTATTTGTGATTATGGACTAAAGTTGAATAAAGATAAGTGCATCTTTAATGTGTCTGAAGTTACATACTTAGGGCATACACTCACATCAGAAGAAGTAAAGCCGGATCCTAGGAAGACGAAAGCAATAACAGATATGCAATTTCCGCAAAGTAAACAAGAGCTGCGAACATTTCTATGAATGGTTAATTATTTGGGAAAGTTTGTTCCCAATTTATCAGATATCACAGCCCCATTGAGAGAACTGTTAGAAAAAGATTGCCAGTAGTATTTTGATAAAGTTCATGAGAGAGCATTTAACAAGTTGGAGTCAATAATTACAAGCAATGCAGTCTTGAAATATTATGATCCAAAATTGGAAACCAAGATTAGTACAGATGCAAGTAAATCAGGATTAGGAGCATCCCTCCAGCAGAAACACGGCAATAGTTGGCTTCCAGTTGCCTTTGCAAGTAGAGCTATGACCCAAACAGAACAAAATTATTGCAAAATTGAAAAGGAGACAATCAGTATTGTATTTTTCTGTACTGTAATCAGTATTGTATTGTGAAAAGTTTCACCAGTTCGGTTATGGTCGAAAATTTGAGGTGGAGAATGGCCGCCAGCCACTAAAGTCAATTTTCGGCAAGCCTATCTTCAGAGCTCCTCCAAGAATTCAAAGATTTATGTTGAGACTTCAACGATATGATTTTGCTTTAGAATACAAGCCAGGAAAAGAAATGATTGTTGCTGATGCACTCAGTAGAAATTACTTAAAGGAAGTACCAAAGCAAGAGATTCCAGATTCTGAGATGGACTATGTGATTCATGCTGTTATCCCAGACTTGCCAATCAGTCAAGAATGATTGAACCAATTTACAGAAGAAACAAAGAAGGATGAAACTCTCCAACTCTTATCTGAAACTCTCCAACTCTCCAACTCCAACTATTATCTTACACAGAGGTAATGTTGTACCTGAGGTCAAACCATATTACAATGTTCGTGATGAAATCACACTAGCTAGAGGCCTCCTACTAAAATCAGCTCTAATAATTGTACCAACAAGCATGCGAAAAGAGATGAAGAAGTTAATTCACCAAGGTCATCAAGGTGTTGAAAAATGCAGACTAAGAGCTAGAACAGCCTTATTTTGGCCTGGAATGTCATCTGAAAATGAAGAGCTCGTATCGTCATGTGCAGCCTGCCTTGAACATCGAAATTATCAACAGAAAGAAGAGCTTATTCAACATGATATCCCATCGTCACCATGGATGAAAGTCAGGTTAGATCTATTCACGTTAAAGAACAAGAAGTAAATGTTGATTGTAGACTATTATTCAAAGTACATTGAAATATGCTTGCTGCCCGATACTTCGAGTCCTACAATTATAAAGTACATGAAGTCTATATTCACTCGACACAGTGTTCCAAAAACTTTCATTAGCGGTAACCCTTTTGACACAGCCGAGTTCAAGAAATTCCAAAGAGAATGGGATTTCAAGCTGACTACATCAAGTCCTTATCATCCAAATTCAAACGGGATGGCTGAAAGAAATATTCAAACGGTGAAGAGAGTAAGGAAAGCACTGGCAAACAAAGAAGATCCTTATCTTGCATTACTAGCCTTACGTACTACCCCAATTTCAAATGTCTCAGTATTCCCTGCAGAAAAACTTATGGGAAGAGATATACGTACAACTTTGCCAGCAATGAAAGCGACAACTTAGTCAGCAGATATTCAGAAAATTGAGTACACTAAGAGATATTACAGCCGAAAGGAAATTTTGTTTGAGCCCTGCCAAGTTATTCGTTGAATCTAGAGTATTGGTTAATTTGTTCTGATTTCATGGAAAGGAGACTTTTCTCCACTTTGCCTCTCACCCCTGAGGCTGACAAATGAGGTAAAATATCTCATATAAACAGTGGCGGGAATTTACTTCACCTTTCAGCACTACGTTTGTCAGGTGAGGTGTTTTTTCGCATAAAAGCAGGTCTTGAGGTGGTCCATAGCATTCCCCTGCTATGTTACAATGGCACAGCAATCTGCTGCTAGCACGTATTACTGACTTTTGTCCATAAGGGAATCAACCATGGAATAAAGCACTCTCCTTCCTGCTGATACAGAAAGACCAATGGATATGACTTCAAAAATACTCTAAGCTGATAGTATTTGGTTGTCTTCAAAACGAAGACCTAAGAACTACAAACCAAAGACCGAAGAGCTAAAAACTGCAAAACAAAGACTCAAGACATAAGAGCTATAGAATAAAGAGACAGTTCAGTGGCAGCGATTCGTATAATAATGTCTATTTTTGTAGAAGTCAGCTTGAAATCTGTAAAGTTATGGCATCCTCCAGATTGTTCCAGAAAATAATGCTGGCTGTCCTCAGAAGGGATCAAAGTTATTGAGAAACCTAATCCGATAGTCCAGTAAATCTAGAGTTTGGCTAAGGAGGAATTGCAACAAACATGATTTTTGCAGGATCTAATAGTTTAAATAGTGCTAGTTAGTATACTAAGAGTCTAAGAATATCTAAGCATCAGAAGATCATGAAAATTGAGATGTTCTATAGGATGTCTCAAAAGATGGTTCGACGTTTGATTAATTATTGAGAAATAACGATAACATAAACAGGCTCATGGGAAGGTAACCATGTTCCTAAGATAATGAAATAATTTTAGAGACCAGAATCTTACAAATCAGTTGAAAATTCATTGACTTGCGAGCTTTCAAAGATAGAAAATATGCGATAGCTTAAACCATAGACCCCAGATTACTTGTAATGCAAAAAGCTCAAAGACCTAGGTAAAGGTAGCTTATCCAATGTCATACCTCTCGTTGATATCAGAGCAAACCAAATAGGACTTCTAAAGTAATTTGATCCTTGCGATCATTGTCAAAATTGGCTTACTATTGCATATATCCAAAAAGATTGGTTCAAAACATAATCGACGTGAGACTGAATCCGTTTCCTCAAAACATCCATATGCTTGAAAGTTAGGTTATCGAAAACCTGTCCAAATCCTATTGGATTGCCTTGAAAACAATTGAGAAATAACAGAAACGATGGCTTTTGGAACTTTTACAAAAAAAAATGCCATTTCGAGGCCTCTGGTCCACTATGTTCCATGTTTTTACGCAACTGTCGAGGCGCGCAAACAAGACTCGTTGATTTCATAAATGGTTTAATAACTCGGCATCGTGTAACTCATGAACTTGGGCAAGTGATGTACTGTTATACATTTTTTGTATTCAGGAACCAAAGAGTGCGCAACTCATAGAAAGGGCGACAAGCACAATATAAAGGGCTCATTGGGATTCCTGGTTTTCATAAGATACTGTCAAAAATTGTCAATAGATCTCTTTTGTATAGTATCGGAAATAACTTCCAAAGCCAATTTAGAAGGCCTGTCTTCTATTTTTACCTCATCAGACAATTTTTGTTCGAATTTTTACAGACCGTTATTTTCTTCCTTTAGCTATCAGATGCTTTGCACTAGCAAGCAACACACGATGTACAGCAAACATTGAAAATCCCACAGACTTCTCAAAAGTTGATTATGCTGTGCCAAAAGATATGGTTGGGAAGATTCTGGGAAAAGGTACACACCTGTCATGAAGCACAGTTTGCAGTCCATAAAGTTGCCATTCGGAATGTCTCATGCTAGACAGGAGAACAGTGCCATATTATTTCAGCCAAATTACAAGAGTGGTGTCGCCCATTATGCCTATTTTGTCGCGAATTTTTTTTGTTTAGATTCTCACATTGGTGTTAATGAAAATCAAGTAGCACGTTTTAACACCAACCAATGGAAAAAACACGAGAGACTACTGACTTGTTACTAGCCCATTATGGCCGACGGTGAAACAAGTGACACTTCTCCAAGGTGAAAAATTTCAACGAGAAAGACAGCTTTAATTACTATTGTTTATCACTGAGTACATTAAATGCAAAGCATTCAATAAGACTTTGCCTAATCCTCAATTTTTTGGCGATTGAGATGCGTGCTTTGACGTAAACTTCTTCCTCATCACTCGTATGCATAGATGAATATTTCACGCACGTTTCAAAAATGCTAATGAATGGAGAATAATGGGTCTTATGGGATATTCTTTTGTTTTTCAAGGTAGTGAAAAGATTTTCATCAAATTAAGTGCTTTTTGGAAAAAAATTTGCATTTTGACATTTCGAGGCGACTAGAAACTTCCATGGTAAACTGTTTGAACGTAATGGGTGATAAAAATAGCAGCAAGCAGCATTGCTCACTGCAGAGGAGGGGATTCCCCAGACTTTCGACTGCTACTGGGACTGTCAGAATGGGCTATGCTCCCCTCAGTCCCTTTCGCCAAGGTCAATCAGAAAATCCTTTTCTTTCGTTTCATTGTAGATTTGCTCTCAAGAGATAAGACTTCTGAAAAGTCAAGCTAAATGACATGAATAGAATTCAAACTGCATTGTGCTGATTGAGAAGAAAGAAAAGAAGGAAAGTAACTGGAAACATGAAATTGGAAAATACTTACAAAGTTGATTAGATATTTGCACGAATCACTGTATCTCGCCCGGTTTCAATGCAAATGAACAGCAGCTTTAGTGAAGGTCAAATGATGAATGAATTCAGCAAAGATTGCCGTGCAATTATAATTTGATTACTAGTCTAAAGCCCTCTGAAATTTAATTTTCCTTGCTAATTTGTCAGAATGGGCGACCGGGCATGACGGGTGACACCGCTGTTGCTGCATAATATCATTGTTTTGTTTCTTAAGTTTTGTCTTGTGCTAGCATTGGTGCTTCATTTTCGCAATGATATATAACAGCTTATCATGTGGGCAGGTTTATTCTGTAGCATTCATCTGTTTGTAGCTGTCTTGCAATTTAACTTGCATTCAACACGATGGTTAACTTACTTAAAACTTCCTGATCAGTTTTATAGTGATCTAGTGGATGCGTCTATATTAAGTTGCAACTTCTGCAGTCCTGTTGTAAAGAATTTTGGATTTTGAAGTTTACAGTGTTATTTAAGTTTATTCAAGTTTATGGTAAAGGTTTGAAGAACAAGATTATGTTTTTGCTCTTAAAAGCCAAACTTTACGCAGAATATGATAAAGCCATACAAAATTTGGTGGATAAGAATGAGAGGATGCTAACCTTGCTAACACATGAGCAAGTAAGGTGAAAGGAAAATTTCCAGCTCGATTTACAATTGAAGGTGCCTGCAACTCTAAAAAGCTAATTTGTACACTTGCGAGCATGTGCATGAATTCTATCAAATAGCAGCACGGAGTGCAGATCTACAAATGAGAATTTGCTGGGGCTTGGATTCTAGCAAATGATAAAGTATACTGAATTGATTCTTGATATTCCTTTTACAGAAAAACGCACAGTAAATGAAATCAAAGCTTTAAGTGGTAGTGTCATCAGACACAAGAGAGACCTTGCTGAATCAGATGATCCAAATTTAGGATATTTCACCATCGGAGGTATGATACTCAAGGTCATTCTACTACCTGAGTGTAAAATATGTCTCTTAATTTTACAGTTTTCACATTTTCCGGACTAATAGTTGCCAGCAAGATCTCCAGTGCTGTTTGACAGAAATGCTCCCAGATATAATCAGTTGCATCAGTCGAATCAAGGTTCAAGAAGTATTTTTCCTTACCAAATCTTGGAATCTGGTTGGTACCATACCATAAGATCCTGTCTATGAAGGCTTTAATAGAGTCCAGTATTTCAAGGTAATATCATGAGACTCTATTAGCCGAAATGTCTTCATCAAGGGGAAAATATAGGGAGACAAGGAACTCTAGTTTTTAGTACTACCTGTCATCCCCGAATCACAATTCCTTCAAGTTTCTGCAAAGAGAGCAGGCTATTAACCTATTAAGAAGGATACTTCAGGAATCAAATGGGTGATCATCATCAAAGAGAACAAGCTACTTTTTACCTCTAGGACTCCGTTGGAATGGAAATATTGCATTGAAGTTGCATGTGACTGAATTATCGAATGACTTGACTCAATCAGAGGATCCAGCTACTATGCCACAACGCATTTATTGTGCTCATGAATCGCACTTGCTAATTCGTACTGCGCTTGAGAAGTTTAGAATAGTTAATGCTTATGGATATGCTCTGTCGGGTGAAGAAAGCATGTAGGTTTATATATTTCTTGAGTGGCAGTACTCTATTCCCTTCGAACTGCCCCCTAGAACAAGTATGGATTACAGGCGCAGCTACTCCTGATTTAGAGTAGGTTGGGCCTACTATGTAGGAATTTTTCATATCCATGTAAAATATTACAATACATGCTCCATCTACATTCTACTATACTTTCTAATTACCATACAACTATACCGGGTTAGTGAAAAAGTTTACTGGGCTGTGTAAAGTTTACTGTTTGCTGGGCTTTGGAATAAAGAGTATTTGGCTAATATTCAAACCGGATGTTCATCTATCATTCAAAGGCTAACTTAGATGAGAATTTTTTGTTTCGTTAAATCATTCATCTTTAAGACCCAAACATTAGAAAAACGCCTTGAAGGAGTTTACATAGGAATCAAGAATTCCACATTCCATTTAGTCTCTGATTTATTTGGTATTTACATTTGAATTAATGCCATCATCAGCCATCAAAGTAAGCTATAGACCAGCATGGAGAACGTAGACTTCCCGTTCCATCTCGTTCCCTTGAAAATGTTATTTCGTTTTTTATTGTTTATTAAAACTTAATTCAATGGAATGGTCAACTGAATTGGCCATCTTGAAATTGTCCATCTTTGCCAATATATCTGCTGGGCAGGCCCAAGTCATGATTTTCGCCGCTCTTCTTGTTGTCTAATTCATCATCAAGTTGTGCTTCCAAAACGAAATTCTAAAGGTCGTTATTTGTTTGATGGTATCATATTTGATTCACGGCCTTTTAAGTCACCATTTCTTCCATTGAATTCCGTTGATTTTTATGATTTCTCCTTGGATATTCCCATATTATATGAGTTTGAAGAATAGAGCTAGCTCAAGGGGAAAGGTGAGCTTATTTACTTGCCTGAAAAGATAATTTTTCAAATATAAGTGACTGCATCCATCAGAGCTTAGATTGTTAGGAATTAAGTGGTGATTTTAAAATCATTCATAGCTTACTATCGTTTCACAAGCTATTTATTTTGCTCTTTGGTCAATTTGGACCCACATAAACCCACCCTACCGTTGTTTGTTCAGAATAGGGTAAATGCTATGGTGATCATCTGAATGAAGCTCGCATCTGCTTTTCACTGAACAATCTTCTGTTGTTAACACTGATCAAGTAAGGAAGAGTGCAGGGGGGACGGAATAGTATCCCACAATGCTTTGCGTACCATTCTTACCATCAGAGTTGCGCATTGAAATTTTGATCAGTTGGAAGTTTTGCATGAACGCGAAAGACGAAGCTGTGACGTTGGCCTAAAACAACGGAATCTTTGCAAGATGTCAATTCGCCGATCCTGAAACGAAATAAAACCACCCAACAGCTTTAATGCATTGACCAACTACTAGGAGCAAGATTTCAGTGAAAACCTGACGAGAATATTGTTCTGTATTGCTGTGGGAACGCATGGTTTCTTCGGTCACATTGGACGAGAATCGGCATCTTGTTTTCAGGTGAAATAAAGCTTTAGATGTTGGGACTTAGCGGGACTTAGATGTTTTTCTAGCAGTCAAAGCCCTATGAAGTGTAAATGAAAACAAAACATTGCTAAGTCCCGCCCCTGTCTGTCAGAAAACGGAGAACAAATCTGATAAATTTTGGTCGAAGTACGGTGCCTAGGCCCAAAGAAACTTCCCACAAAAACGGCCGATCGAAGCTTATCACTAGCCGACAATGACTGAAATTCATAATAAAACAGTGTGTAAGTGCTCAGTTAATCATATTCGAATCAAAACACCTGCCCAAATTGAAAAGTCCGTCTCTCCAATGCCAATCCTTAGACCCAGTGTAGAAGAAGAAGAACAATTCTCGGCCATTTGCAAAATTTCGAAGAACGGCGCTCAAAAGCTTCGCGGGGAAACTTTCCAACACCCCCTGGGAAGAGTGGTACTTTATGAAGATAACATCTTATTTTGGCAGTGAATACTTCAATGTTAATGGAAACAGTAGATGGTTCAACAAGCTTTCCCTAGGCTCGATACAAAGTCCCAGTTATCGCATGAACAAGAACAACAACTCCAACAACAACAACCTTATAATGCTTTCAATACACCTTTTCAATTAACGGCCTCGTTTTGGAAATTTTTGGAAAATTTCTTCACACGAAATTTCTGACCACGGATTCAGCACCCCAAGATTTGTCTAATCGCAAATTTCTATTTTCCTGGAGTTTGTGGTTTTGATTTTATGGCGAAAGTAATTTGAGAATTCATAAGGGATTTGACCGTGAAAATCGCTCAGGGTCTAACTTTACACCCTTAGTCATCATTCACGGGCAAATCCCTTATGAATTTTTAAATTTATCATCCTCATAATATTAAAATCGCTAGCACTAAGATCTCGAAAATTTGCAGTTAAACTGAAATTTGGGTGCTGAACGTGACTATGGGGTCACAAATTTCACTTGACGCAAGCTGAAGAAATTCTGAAAAGTTCCAAAATGAGGCTGCTTTAGTTGAATAGGAGTATTGAATTGAATCTTTGCTAGGACTGTGCCTCATAGGCCTTAAATGAAGGCTCTTGGACAACCGGCATGCTTTGCACCCGTTGTTGTAAAGGTGACATAATTTTATGTTTGAGAGAAAGATTTTGTGATTTCGTGTAAATCAGCAGTACGTCGCTGCAGCTCCAGAGATGAATTGAATGAAATCCGTGAAATGCACAAAGAGCAAGACATCTTTTGCCTTTTTATCCTGTTTCTTTGAGTTTGTCTGTCTTAATTGTTTTAGGGAGTAAAGAACAAATAAACAAAGCAATTGAGCTCATCGAGCAAACAATAGCGGGAAAAACCAATAGGTATGTGCTCGTCATAACTGTGTTTTTGTTCATTTCAGTGTAACTTGGGTACCATGTTATTAGCATGCTAAACTTCCTCTTTGTTATTCTGCCATAGTGCCATTGTGAAACATTGATATTGAAGTAAATTTCGAACCAAATCATCTCTTCAGTCACCTAAAATTACCGTTTTGCGGGGTGAGTGGCCGAGTGGCTTAGACAGTCTTTGTCAGGTGACTAAAGTTAAGTTCAGTCGAGTGAGGTCAGACTCCGGATGGGTGACCTCGGAGGCCTGACCTCACAACTCACCTCGTCGTCCTTTCGGAAGGGACGTTAAACTAGGTGTCCCATGCCTGGATGCGTCATGCACAGTGGGCCTAAATTAGCTTTCAGTAGCTAAAAATCCTGACAAGCCCACTCAAAACAAATTGAAAACAAAAAAAAAAAATTGTTGGCATCAAAAGGCTGGCGCGACTTTGTTATTGATTTTGGTTTTTTGGCATTCATATTGGTCAGTTTTGCTTCTACCGGGTGGATAAGGAAAATATATCCTAGTGGGTGATTCGAAAGCGGCCCGGCATTTGAAAGGCTACTGCTTCCTGAGGCAATGATATTTTGTGACATCTGATTGAATAGTTAACATTTTAGATAATTTTTAATTTTTTTCTGGCTGAAATTGGTCTCTGCGTTCAGATTTTACAAGGGATTTTCTAAAACAAGTCCATTCCCTTGAGAAGCCCTCAAGAACGTGTTACAGTAATGAGCAAGTTTCTCGGTGTTTCATGCAGCAATGACTTAATCACTCTTGTTTACGTGCTATTTTCTTGGGAAAATGAATCGTGTTTCCCCTCTAATGAATAACTTATGGGGAGGATTCCATTTTCCCACTAGGACGATATGCATGAATGCATTTAATTGTCATTATTGCTAAGAAGGAAAAATATAGAAATTTTGCTCTCAAATTTGCAGTCGTTTTTTGTTGGTTTTCGAAAAGGGCTTTCTGCAGAAAATCTCTCATATCGATTGGAAGGAATGGCCGATTAAAGCCAGGTGAATCACTGAACTTAATTTGACATATCGGGAAAAAAGCAGTTTTCAAAATCATTGCTTTGATATTCAGGGAGCAGCATTTTTCAAACATCGGACGTTTTATTGACTCACCCAACACGTTTGAAGATACAATTCAGTTCAGTGCAGTTCAGTCCAGTGCAGTTCAGTTTAGTTCAGTTCAGTGCGGTTCAGTTCAGTTCAGTGCAGTTCATTTCAGTTCAATGCAGTTCAGTGCAGTTCAGTGCAGCGCAGTGCAGTTCAGTGCAGTTCAGTTCAGTGCAGTTCAGTTCAGTGCAGTTCAGTTCAATGCGGCTCATTTCAGTTCAGTTCAGTGCAGTTCATTTCAGATCAGTGCAGTGCAGTTCAGCGCAGTTCAGTGGAGTTCAGTTCAGTGCAGTTCAGTTCCGTTCAGTGCAGTTCAGTTCAGTGCAGTGCAGTGCAGTTCAGTGCAGTTCAGTTCAGTTCATTTCATTTCAGTGCAATTCAGTTCAGTGCAGTTCAGTTCAGTGCAATTCAGTTCAGTGCAGTTCAATTCAGTGCAGTTCAGTGCAGTGCGGTGCAGAGCAGTTCAGTGCAGTGCAGTGCAATGCAGTGTAGGCGGTGCAGTTCTATGCTATGCTGTGCTATGCTATGCTATGCTATACCGTTCTATTGTATGCTATGTTTTTCTATCCTTCTTTTATTTTCATTTCCTATTCAATTTTACTTTCATCCGTTCTGCCAGTCTTATTTCATCATCTTACCGAGATTTCAGTTGAATTTTAGCATTGTTTCATTGCTTTCCTTTGCAGCATTTCCTCTGAAATAATGAATTAGCTATTTGTGAGACTGCCAAAACGTCCAAAAGCGGGCTTTTCTCTACCATGTTCGTTTTAATTTTTGATACTGTTGATTTACTTTTTATCACTGAATTGATTTTTTAAGGTGAGATAAAGCCGGTTTATGCGTCAACAATCATGTTTCACCAGAAAGCAATTACTTTGCTTGAAATAATTCCATTCATTTTAATGGTAAACAGGTTGCTTGAATAGAGCCACTTGCTTACGTTTTAGCAAATCATATGGAAGCTAGTTTCTGGGAATTCTCTGTTCAAGCGTTAGGCCCCGTCCACACGTATCCAGATATTTTTGAAAACGCATCTATTTTTGTCCATTTTGGGTTAGCATCCACATGGAGACGGCGTTTTCAGTCACCGAAAATGAAGCTTTTTGTAAACGCTCTCTAGAGTGGATCGTTTGACAACACCGGTTTCCTGTTCTCATGTGGACGGGAGAAAACGGAGCTTTTCGAAAATGCGTCACGGTGTCAATTTATAACCCATCAGAGCATGCGCTCGGGCCTTTGGCGATCACGCGAGAGAATTTTGTTTATCTGTTTTCGGATTCCGATTGATCAAACTTTTTTACCACACACAATATTTCTTCTTGGGCACACATTCCAAATTTGAAGTCGAGAACATTGCCAATTTTTCCACAATAAAATGCAGGAAGCTTGGTATCCTACTCGACAACAAACGCCAGAAAAAATGGTCGGTCGACTATAGACTGATGGATGCAAAAGAATCAAAGAACCGTTTGGAAGCATGTATCAAGCAATTCAACATTCGTTCGAGATTAACAGTGCAAATCTTTCTATGTTCTCTTTTCTTACGAGTCTGTTTCGCTTGCACGAGTTATGGATTATCATTGATGTTGAATTGCTTGATACATGCTTCCAAACGGTTCTTGTGGCCTCGGTGGCACAGTGGTACGGCGTCGGGCTCACGATCCAAGGGTCGTTTGTTCGAAACCGACACTGGCCATATTTGAGGATAGCATCCTTGGGCAAGGTGTTAACACAAATTGTGCCTCTCTCCACCTGGGAGTATAAATGGGTACCTGGTCCGTAGTTATGAGCGCCGTCTGTGGCTGCACCCTGCTATATGCTACTAAGCATAGTGACCAGGGGGTAAGGTGTAAAGTCGTTTGAGTAGCCTTTGGCTAGATAAAGGACTATAAAACTACTACTTACTTACTTAATATCATATTTTCGTCCAAAGGTGAAGGAAAAGAAACGGCCTGCGAAACAGCATTCGTGAATGAAAATTATCAAAAAGTTTCATACATTGTACTCAAAGATAAAACGAGGCAATCGACCTCGTTCTACTTTTGTGATTGTTGCACTACCACATTGTTTTGTAAACCTCTTTCTTTTCGTCGCCTTGGGATTCAGACATAATATTCCATAGCTCGTGCAAGTGAAATAGGTTTGTAAGGAAAAGATAGATGTGTACTGTCAGTCTTGAGAGGATTCCGTATAGTTTCATGCATGTGCATGCTCTTCACTGATTCTTTCGCATACATCAGTCCATAATCGACTGACTTTTTCTAGTGTTTGTTGACGATTAGGATACTAAACTCAAATAACCTTTTTTTGCGGAATAACTGGCCAAGCTTTCTCCTTCGAATTTGGTATGGTTGTCCATGAACATTTTGTGGTAAGAAATTTTGATCAAAATCTTTAGATTAGTATAGTGGAAAATGAGTGGAAAATGAAGTTCTTCTGAAGCCAGTAAACTAATTTGAAATGAGCTTTCTCTAAATCTATGAAAAGAAACAGTTTTGTTTAATACGTCTTTCGATTGCCATGAATATGAGTAATACCATACTTTTTACAGAATTTCAATGCACTGATTGCTTTTCGAGCAATTACTAAGTTTCAGAGGGGAGGATTTCTGAAAACCGGCCTTCCGTACTCATCATAGCAGAAAGCGGAGTCACCTTAAGGTTAAGTCATCATACATATCTAAGATGATTGGTGATACTGCCAAAGGCATACCGGGTATAAGATAGCAATCAAATGTTTTAGCCGAATTTAGCTCGTGGCCTATGACCGGAGATCGCCAAAACCTCATTTTTACGGACCAATCAAATGGCGAATAAGTGGGGGAGACAAAAGAAACGCGTGAAGATTTTTCTAAATTTTACCTACCCTCATAAAACGCAACCAGGACAAAAAACTGCTTGAAATTTCCGGAATTTTTTTGAAAAAATCTACTCTCAATACATTTGGGCATTCAAGTTTGGATGCCGGTCAAAATATCTCCCGATTCCAAGGAGTTATGGTGCCTCAAACTCACGACCTTTGTTCGTTCTCAGTATTTCTGAGCTTCTAGCATTCTTAGTACTCAATTTAATCCTAAAAAGTCTTCTAGAACGTACCTGAAACATCACTAATTCCCATAAAGTCGATACAGTGGGGTTGGGGACCTTTTCTTGTTTCGTAGATGAGCAAATCTGACACGCTTTCTATGGGGTCCGAAATATGGCCTAGCTCTAAAATGTGCTGAATTACATTTTTGAGTAAGAAATTTCAAGAGTACCCACCTCCCTTCGTTTTTTTATGGCATCCTGTAGTTCTGTGTATCTACCAGACTGTTCTTGGTTTCTATTTGACGATTTTCTTTCACAAATGATTGAGCATGTGATCACGTGGTACGTGATGTTTTGACATCTTCCCGCCTCTTCCCCAGACCTCGCAGAACGCAGCAAGTGTTGTGATTCGTGATGACACCGATGAGTGCCTGGGCGAAGAAACAAAGTAAACGGATTTTTATTTGCGATTTGCTCAATCATTTGTGAAAGAAAATCGTCAAATAGAAACCAAGAACAGTCTGGTAGATACACAGAGCTACATGATGCCTTAAGCAAACGAAGAGAGGTGGGTACTCTTGAAATTTCTTACTCAAAACTGTAATTCAGCACATTTTAGAGCTAGGCCATATTTTGGACCCAGAGGCGGATCCAGACTATTGCTATTAATGCTCAAGCATCAGTCAGATTTTCAAAACAATAGTAATCATTTTTTATGTAAGTAGTTGTTAGATTAGGGACCCGTTGGTAATATGTCGATTCTGGCAACAAAAACGAGGCTCAAAACCCGTACAGAAATCTTTGATGTCGAGAAGTGCTGCGAAGGAGAAAGCATATTTGGTAGACCACTTTTCTTGATATTTACTTTTGTTCTGTCCGTCGATGCAAGTGCTGGCATTCCGAGCAACAGTGGTCCGCAAATTACTATGATTGAACGCACGTCAGCTATGGACTTGTATGGGCAAATTTTAGCGGGAGCAACAGTGAGATTTGAAAGTATGGCTGATAGCCAATCAGTATTAGAGTTGACTGATGCTCGATTTTGGCGGGAGCAACAGTGGACTTTGGCCTCCAGAGCTGTCTTTTGTTTTGCTTGGTTTTGTCGAGAAGCTGCGAGAAGTCCCCTGCGCTGCCAGTGGTCAGAGGAAAATGGCCGCGATTTCGATAGCGCGTGATGTTGAATAAATTGTGAAGAGCATCACACGGTCAGAGCAGAAGAGAAGGGATCGATTATGGAAAGAAAACAAAGTCTTTTGATTGGAAGGAGAAATAGAGCCTCACCACGACATAAAGGGCGGCCATAAAGGGGCAGAACGAATGTGATGTCCTTCGATTTGTGTACACCCATTGTGTGCGTGTCACGTCCTCTCTAGAGATGCATTTTAAACAAAATCGCTTTGATCTTGTGCGATTGTTCTACTGTTTATTGAAAGACAATTAGTGGGCAGAAAGTGTGAAAGGCTCTTCTGTCTTTATAACATGCCACTTTAGTAGTGTTTTGAATAGGAATACACAGGAGCAGTAATATGAATTTAATTCAAAGCATTGCTGAACCGAACACAAACAGAGAACGCTTCGTAGCCTGCGTGCGGTTCTACATTCAGTGTGAAGGAGCAAAAGAAGAAGAAAGCTTTCTGTTCTCTGTTGCTCCTCGGCACTGACCGTAGAGTCTTTACTCATGCTGCGTTTTGGCAGTTAGCAAGACATGAAAATGACCCAATGGACCGAGTTTGTGAAATGTTTCAGTTTAGGAGGGTTTAAACTAAACTTTGTTGCAAATTGAGAGCGAATATTGTCGTTTCCTCGAATTTCCTTTTAAAATTAGGGCATTTCCCGCTATTCAAACAAGGCGTTGTCCCAAAAAAGTTTCCCGGGCGCTATCGATTTTAGCATATTTGAGCTATAGTCAGATTTATCCCTGGATCCGCTCCTGGGACCCCATAGATAGCGTGTCAGATTTGCTCATCTACGAAGCAAGAAAAGGTCCCCAACCCCACTGTATCGACTTTATGAGAATTAGTGATGTTTCAGGTACGTTTTAGAAGACTTTTTAGGATTAAATTGAGTACTAAGAATGCTAGAAGCTCAGAAATGCTGAAAACGAACAAAGGTCGCGAGTTTGAGGCGCCATAACTCCTTGGAATCGGAAGATATTTTGACCGGCATCCAAACTTGAATGCCCAAATGTATTGAGAGTAGATTTCTGCAAAAAAATTCCGGAAATTTCGAACAGTTTTTTGTCCTGGTTGCGTTTTATGAGGGTAGGTAAAATTTAGAAAAATCTTCACACGTTTCTTTTGTCTCCCCCACTTATTCGCCATTTGATTGGTCCGTAAAAATGAGGTTTTGGCGATATCCGGTCATAGGCCACGAGCAAAATTCGGCTAAAACATTTGATTCCTATCTTACCGGGTACCTCATAAAAGGCTTCCCAGTATAAGACTTGAGCATCTCTCAACCGGCTTATTCAAGCTAAACGAATAAACCAGTTTCTAAAATTCTATTAATACAATTACTAAATGAGCACTAGTTTGATTGAACTGAGCAACTGTGCCAAAATAAACGGGGCTTCGGCAAATATGAATCAACTTTTCAGCATTTGCAAGCGACGTTTTATAACGTCTACATGTGCCATCGGTCACACCATAATAGTTTTTTTATACCATTTCAATTCATCTCAACAAAAATGAAACCCTTGCAACTGAGTTATTCCTCAGTGTCTCAAGCCCCATTTCTGTAAGCAAGACGGGGGTTATTGTGGCATAAACTGGTAAGCGTTTGAATCTGAATGTTGATATTTTAAGTCTTTGCTTGCAGATGCTGAAAAATTGATTCATTTTCGACGGCCCCCCTTTTTTGTTTCCTTTGCTCTACTTATCAAACTAGTGGTCATTTGGTAAATGCATTACTACACCGTCAGAAAATGTTTTGTTTCTTTTGCTAGGATGAGCAGGTCGAGAGATGTTTAAGTGTTGTACCACATGGAAAAAAGTGTTGTAATGTGGTATGTTAAGCAAAACCTTAATTTTCCCTATGGAAGCCATAATTCCATTTATATAATAGGACCTTGCCATCACAAGGAACACTTAGTTTTTACTGCAACTGAATAATGGGTGTGACGTGAAGAGAAATGATTAAAAATATTTTGCTGGATAGCAGTTTTAAGACACTTGTTTTTTCTTATTTTAGGTCTGATGTGAAAGGTAAGTGTCAATAAAGATAGAGAAAGGTAAATTTCAAAAGCATGACGTTAATTGCAACAACGGAACACATTAACATCAACGTTAACTGTCAACTTGGCAGTGGTACTGGCTGAGTCAAATATCACTCTAATAATTAGAATACCATGATGCAAACACTATTGATGACATCAGGCTTTCAAACCACTACACTATACACTTTTTGGTTCAGACAGTAGTAGCAGGAAATCTGGCTAGTTTGTACTTAAGCGGATACAGTTTTAGACACCTACCGATGTTTGAATGCTCTACTGATTTTGGTTAGAAAATGCATTAGCACTGAGACCAAGATATACCTAGTGAAGTAGCAGGAGTTTTGGGGGCTGTAGCCCCCAAAATTTTTAAATCAAACGAGTACATTCATTACCGACTCCTCCGGCATATCAGGCCATATTTAGGTCATGTTGACGTTCTCCAATAGGTGCGAATCAATTGAATCAAGTTCAAATTTTGCATGATCCAGTCACATTATGGGATTTTCTACCGCTAATGTTTACAAAACCAATCAGCAATTAGCTGTATACAATCAGCAATGAGTTATAACGATACAATACAATTCAACCTCTGTTTTCCTCTAAAGCTGTGACTGCCAAAGTGCATTTGTCCCATAAATTTAATAGTATCATTGATAGTGAGCATAAAGTCAACGCTTTCAGTAACACAGTAGTAGTAACGGTAAACATAACAGTGAAAGCAACAGTCACTGTCATAAAATCAATAAACATAACATTGATAGTAACAGTAGAACTTATAGTAAATATAACACTAGACATAACTGTAAATGTAGCAGTAACAATGATGTTAACATTTTTCAGGTACAGTCACTGTGATAAAGTCAATAAACGTGACAGTGAAACAACAGTACAGTAGTGATAACAGTAAACATAACAGTAGATGTATCACTTAATGCTACAGGAATAATATTAACACTTTCAGCTACAGTCACTGCAATGAAACAGTGAAAACACGTAGCTATTGTAGTAGATGTAATGGTAGTCGTAACTGTAAATGTGACAGTAACAATGATTTAAAATTTTCACTAGCCACTGTATTGAAAACAGTAAACATCTAGTACACGTAACAGTAAATGTGACGGTAACAATGATTTTTACATTTCAGTTACTGTCACTATAGTGAGAACAGTAAACACAACATTGAAAGTAACAGCAGCAATTATAGTAAATATAGCACTAGACGTAACAGTAAATGTAACAGTAACAATGATCTTAATATTTTCCGTTACCGTCACTATGATGAAAGCAGCAAGCGTAACAGTAAAGGCAACAATTTTTTTCTGCCTTTCTGTAAATTGCTTTCAGCTTTGCTTTGGTGGTCTTGTAATGATGGCAGCTAAATTAAGGATATGGCTGGTCGAAATTTGGATGGGGTGGTGTTTCGAGAGGGACCATGGATTGGGCATGGATTAAATGGTGTTGTTTTATGCATTTTGTAGTGAACTTTTTATAATTGAAAGGAAGATTTGAGTGTTATCTACGAATGTGGATAGATCAACCAGGAATCCAATTGTGCTTTGCGCTGGTAATTGACGTCTTTTTTATCTGCTAGCAGAATCATTTTCAAATGATATTTCAGCTTAACTTAATATCTGAAGTCTCATAAATTCTAAGCAATTACAATTCATTCTTTGGACTGTTGATTTTAACTATTAAAGGCACCAGAATGTTCCTCTGACGAACAGAGGGCTAGAAAACGAGTTGAAATTGAAAATTGCTAACGAGCTTACATGCTCGAAGCACATTTGGGTTTTGTGGCTGATTTCTGTAAATCTGTAGATTGTCCTTGGAATCTTGTTTCAAAAGTGAAGGTTCTAACATAAAGTGTATAAAACAACACCATTTAACCAATCTTTCTTCCAATGAAGACATTTTCCATCAAAATTTCGACCAGCCATATCCTGCCGCTCCGAAGTTTTTATTTGGTAGAGTCAGAAAAGCATTTCTTTCAGCTCAACTTTTGATTCTGGTAAACAGACAAAGAAATGGCCAATATTTTTCCGCCAAACCTGTTTAATTTGGTGTCTCTGTTGGAGAGAAAACCGCTTTTTTGTCACAAGGCGAATGGGTGACAGGACAGTTCCGACGCATTTTGAATCTATCGTCCAAATGCTTTTGCACCCTAAGTGTACATCACGACCCAAATTGTATTCTATTTGTGTTTTTGCTTTGCACGGGGCTGCAAGGAGCTTGACTCGCTGTTTTATTTCAAGCTTACTCTTAAAAATCGTTACTGGGCAAGGAACACATACCTTATTTTGAATCGCCAAACGATCTTTTGTTTTCGGAAGAATTCTTGATGTTTCTCAGTGATAGCTGAAGCATGAGAAATCTAACTTGAACAACGACTTTCTGTCTCTAAATGTGAAGTAACTCCATTTTATTTTTCGACGGCTTAATACAAGCAGCTCAAAAACACAGTTGGTTTTAAATAGCAGATACGAATGAAAGTTGATGCTAAAATGATTTTGGGATAAAGGTATATTTCTGCAGGACAGCCGTACAGTGTAGTAGGCCCGCAGCAGCTATGTAACGGCAGGATCTTCGACTAAGAGTTTTGTTAGAAAATTAACGACCGATTGATTTGACCTCTGTAGGTCTCGATCGACAGCATGTCATGACAACTAAGGAATAGTCCTTAACCCTTTCCAGTGCCATGTCGAAGATCCGAATGTTTCCTTTTGCAATGTTGATCTGTTCTATATCAAGTATAGCGCGAATTCATTTTGTGACTGAATTGTTTAGCTACAAGTCAAGATATTGATGGAAGTCATTACTTCTGTCCAACGAAACAGTGTGAAGGAAGTTGGTTTAGAAGCAACCGATTGTAAACTCTCCCCTACGATTTCTTGTAAACTTCACAATTAATACCTATTCTTGTAAATCATTGATAGATGCTGCTCTGATATGGTCTAGCTATCGGCGTAATTTTAAAGGACAAAGACCACCACAGGTAAGGTCAGCTTTTTCTCCTTCTTTGCTACGAATATGTTGGTAAAAGCTAGAATATATTTGTGAGAACTTAAAAGGCTACGTTAATGGATTACTTTGTAAATTTGTTTAAATGATTGTAACTTTCTGGGACAGCAGAGTCATACGTTTGTATCATATGTTGTCGGTCAGTTTTAAGGTCGTGTGTCACTGAGGATGAGTTTTTATCGTTTTGAATGCTTTTTTTGCTGTCTCAAATTACAGGTACAAAATGTTGAGATTTTTTTGGAAAATTCACGATATTAGATACCAGAAAGCTTTTTTTATCCAAGTTGGTAATAATATGCCAACAAAATTTGTTAAATGACTTTTTCAATATTTATTGGGATAACAGTTTCTCTTGAGCCGTTTTGTGTATGCTATGCTGATGTTCAACTTGAGGTAGCAGTGATAGCTACCACTCATGGAATGATTCAATGGATGAAGTTTAGCCTGTCTGTAACTTAGGAAATGCCATCATTATATCCTTGCTTGATTATTAGCTGCTGGGTGTCGCATAAAAGGCTGCCCAGTTTTGAACTCAGATATCTCTGGGCCTGTTCATCTTAGTAAAGCAAGTAAAACACTTTTGAAAAGCGTAATAATGCAGTTACTAAGTGAGCGCACGTTTTACAAAATCAAGCTACTTCACTGGAAACGGTGGGGGGAGGGTTTGAGGGGGATCAAATATGAATAAACTTTTTCAGTATTTGTAATCAACGCTTACTAGATCAACACGTGCTATTGGCGACACCATAATGATTTACCTATATTTTTTAATTCATCTCAACATCAATGACACCACTGCAACGAATTACATCCTGATTGTCTTGAACCCCATTTCTGTAAGCATGACTGGGGTTTTAGTCGCAAAGATAGTAAGCATCTCATTCCACATGTTGATATTGTAAAACGCTGCTTACACATACTGACAAGTTGATCCATATTTTATGACCTCCCTATTTTGTTTCCGTTGCTCAATTTAATCAAACTAGTGCTCTTTAGTGACTGCATTATTACGATTTCACAAATTTTTTGTTTTTTTTTTGCTGGGTTGAGCAGGGCAAGAGATATCTAAGCTTAAAATTTGGAAGCTTATTATGAGACGCCGTTTATATTGAGAAATATTCAGAATGATCCATTTTGTCATTGTGAAAATGAATTCAATCACACAAATTTTATTGGTAGGCATTTTTCTCAGATGTTTTTACTCAAAATGGTACTGATGTATGCCACATTGTTTAAAATATGATTTTGCATGCTATCAGTTATAGTTTGACGATCTTTTCTTTCAGAAACCAAGATATAAATGCATTGTAAGTACTGCCATTATATTTCAACCAAGAGATGACACACTGCGATTAATCACCTTGACCAAGTCTTTCTGTTTGCTGGTTGGCAGTTCTGTTTGCTGGTTGGCAGTTCTGTTTGCTGGTTGGCAGTTCTGTTTGCTGGTTGGCAGTTCTGTTTGCTGGTTGGCAGTTCTGTTTGCTGGTTGGCAGTTCTGTTTGCTGGTTGGCAGTTCTATTTGCTGGTTGGCAGTTCTGTTTGCTGGTTGGCAGTTCTGTTTGCTGGTTGGCAGTTCTGTTTGCTGGTTGGCAGTTCTGTTTGCTGGTTGGCAGTTCTGTTTGCTGGTTGGCAGCTCTGTTTGCTGGTTGGCAGTTCTGTTTGCTGGTTGGCAGTTCTGTTTGCTGGTTGGCAGTTCTGTTTGCTGGTTGGCAGTTCTGTTTGCTGGTTGGCAGTTCTGTTTGTTGGTTGGCAGTTCTGTTTGCTAGCCCTGAACGTTAATTATACACCAGATAACGAGTTATTGCCACTTACTGGCTGAGCCATTACTACAGATGGAGGAAAGATGTACTGAAGTGGATGCTATTTATCTGAGTAATTCTTAATGTGAATCTGTGTCATGACGAATTAATTGAAAGGATACTTCAAAATAATGGGTGACCCAACACTACATATTAGTGGAAAGTGTGCTGAAGTGGATCCTATGTACCATAAATATTTCTTAGTGTGAATCTGTGTCATGACGAATTAATTGTAAATGCACTGTAGGATTTAGAAATATGTAAACAAATGAATTCATCTCGTATGAGCGAAATAACTTCACGAGCTAGGTTGTAGCTACCTTTGTGAAATCAAACGTTAGTGGCAAATGCGTTGTATCACCGTACCACTTGAATGAGAAGCTTAACTATATTTTGAGACACCACATGTTCATTTAAGCTTTGATTACAAACCTAAAAACCCGATTGAAAATAGTTTCGAAATAGTCTCTTATTCTGAGTGAAGTAATCGCCATCTTTTTCCAATTGACATTTTGTGTAAACTTAAGGTAGACATGGGTTTGAAGTTGTCTGCAGAAATCTGTGCTCGCAAAATGATTGACATCTGCTCCATATTCAAATTTTGTGTTCCCACGCAAATTCTGAATTCGGCTTTTCTTACACCTTCCAAAACATGGACTCAAAAAGGATGGGAAAGTCGGAGGAATGAATAAATTGTCATATTTTTGAATGTGACTTTTGCAGAGATGGTACAGTTAAACGGACCAAGCAACATTTCAAAAGATAGCTAAGCTACACAACTGCATGATGGTATCCTTCTTCTGTTCATGACATTTGTTTTGTGGAATTTAGGCGTGAGTTGGCTGGTGAAGATTTATGGGTCGCCCGGTAGGAAATGATCTCCTCCTTTTGTAGTTTTACAATATCTTGTCCGGAAATCATTAAGAAGTGATCTTGAAATTTTAATTTCATGTCCAATTTTGGATTTCAGTTTTCTTGATCTTTAGTGTAATAAAGTTTATTCAATTTAAGAGAAAGCCTCAAGTTTGTCAATGCAAAGGTTAAGATTGAATTCATTTAAACACACCGAGAATCATATTTTGATTCTCGAATTTGTCAGAACTTTTGGGAGTTGCCCTTTCAGTCTGATTTTCATTCCCGTTGTCATCGTGATAGCTGCATTGATTTGACTTTTTCGTGGGAAGTAGAGAATACTATCAGGCTTTTTGACTTACCCATACTTTGCCAGTTTCTGGTTCTTAATGTTTTTAGTTGTATCGTGAGTTGTAATTAAGTTGCATGTTCTTTCCAGTAATAGCCACAGGGCAGTCAATGTCTTTGGACTTTCGTGGCATCGGCCTTTAGTGTTTGAAAAAATTTCGTCTGTAATGTCTTTAGTATATCGTTGCTAATGTTTGTTTTAATGTTTACTCTATTCATTCATCTTACCTAGCGAGGTGAAAAAGTTGCAGGAAATCCATGCCCACTGTGTAGATTAAAAACCGAAACACAACGAGAGGCCCATTACAAGGTTTGTAACATGTCGATTTCTAAGAGAGTGGGAGGGTCCATCACGATGCTGTCGCGTTTTCAGTTTGTTGTTTAAGTCGAATATTGTTATTTAAGTCGAATATTGACACGCGCTTAACAGAAACTGCTTCAAAATATTCTTAGTCTGCTAAATCATGGCCTTGTACTTGAGCAGTGACTTTGGACGATAGCGTAATTAATCTAAACCTGCAGCAAAGAAGTTATGTCTTTGAAAATTTATAGTAGCCGATGGGTTTAAGGTTCAACTGTTTTTCTTGACTGTCTTCTAGAGAGTGGCAAATATATTCCTCCAGAAAGATATTCAGAAAGATAACAAAAATAGTCAGAAAGAATAGGAAGATGAGGTTCTGTTTCAAATATATTCTATTTCCACCATCAGGTTCGAAAAATCGATTGGAAAAATTCCATGTCTGCCATTGGCTAGTTTAGGTTTTGAATTTATTTTGAAGATTTTTCTAATATACGAAACTAATTATTTGGTCTCGAAAGATGAATTTGGAAAAGAATGGTTTCTATCATCAAGTGGCTTATTTTGATCCATCTTTCCGAGTGTCAGAACGGTAAAAGATTGTTTCATTATGTCGGTCTACGGGTGATGCTTTAGTTTTTAAGAAATGGTAGAACTTATTGAAAATGGTAAAGAGGCGTTTTGACTTACTCGGTGTTAGATTAATCAATACAGTTTTTGTCAGTTGCTCCCAGTCTTGCGGAGGAATGCCTGTGCTCACCCAATCCTCCTACTTAATCGTTAGGACAGGAAAATTTGTTATTGGATCCCAACAAATGTGCAAAGTGTTCTGGTATTTGCTTGACACAATTCTCGTTGATATATGCTTATTGATTAAAACTTTAGCCTAATGCCCGCTACAATGAAGCAATAAAAAGCAGACCTTTTAGTCTAACAGAAATATTTGAAAGTTCAAGGTCAAACACAACATGTTGTCGCATCACATTGAAAGACCTTTAGAAGTCGATAGCATGAAACACTATGAAGTAATGCGTAAATTAAGAGCAATGCAGTGAATAACTATTGTTGTCATTCATGCTGCCATCGTAGGATGTGACATCACGTAGGTCATTTAGCTTTTTCTTGCGTTTTTGCTATGAATATTATCACCATATTACTGAATATTATCTGTTATGGTATTTGCAGGATATTGAGCTACTGAAGCAATTTGTGTGCTCACACACTGGTCAGATATTGGAGCCCTCAGTGACAGGTAAACTTTCCTCGTATATTGTAAGTCAACCTATTGTCGTTGTCTGTATAGTTATCTTCTAATGTTATTGATGACTTTCTCATTCCGCCCTCCATATTATGCGGCTTTACCGAATATTTGAGAAGAAGCCATGTATCATCAATTTTGAAGTATTAGATGGCGTGAAGTTGGTTGGTTTGAAATACTTTTTGTTTTGTTAGGAATGATCAATTTGAAAATGTGTCCTGTTTTGATTGCAATCTGACGTGGTGTGATGATCAACATGATGTGAATGCTAATTTCTGTAGCTGAATTAAATCTAGAATGGTTTTCTTCCTAGATATCGTTCCTATCACCTCTACCACAACCGCCTTGGCCATTTTCTTTTTTCATTTTCACTTTAAAATATTTATACAGGTAATAAGTTTCATATACATGTTTTTCAAACTGACCTGTTAAAAGTAAAACAAAGGAAAAGAGGCTAAACTAAAGACATAAGAATTTCATAAACCTAATTGACAATATAATACACTATAATACCTAATTTACAATAAAATATAACAGACATGAAATAGACCGCCCTCTATATTCGTTCCTTGAAAGTTTTTAGGGAAGGTGCCAATTCTGCTTCTTCTGGTAAACTGTTCCAAAGTTTTGCACCGCGATATGAAAAAGCCTTTTGGCCACTGGCAGTTTTTAGCAACGGTAACCTAAGATCAGTTCCAGTTGAACGCAACGACCTTTCGCTATCATCTGAATATTTTGTAGATAGTTTTCTCATGTAGGCTGGTGCAAGCGAATTCAGAGGCTTACATGTTAGCGTGGTGGTCTCTTTTCTTATAAGATTACTGATAGTCGGCCAACCAAGATTCTGAGTTATTGAAGCAGCAGAAGCATCGTATGGGCTATTTGTTACAATTCTTGCAGCTCTGTTTTGAATTTTTTGCAAGACGTTAATTTTTGATTCACTACAGCAGCCCCAAACAGAGCAACAGTAACTCAACTGGGGCTCCACAATACCTCTGTACATTTTGTTGAGTACATCAGATGGAAGATACTTCTTAGAATGCTTAATAAGTTCGAGGGCTCGAGTAGCCTTGGCCTTGATAGTATCGACATGTTTGTCCCAGTTTATTTGACTTTCTACTTGAACACCTAAGTATTTTGTATTGGCAATCATCTCAATTTCCTGATCACCTATTGAAAAAGATGGTTGAGCATCAGACTGGCTATCTATCTTACGGATGTTTGGACCAGAACCTATGATAAGCGACTGCGTTTTGACAACGTTCAAAGAAAGTTTGTTTGCATGCAGCCAATCCTGTAGCTTCAGAAGATCTAAATTTAAGTCATTTTGCAGATGAGCAATGCTTTTTGAAGAGAGCGAAATGGTCGTATCATCAGTATACATGCTGACATGAGATGAGACTTTAGCAAGGCAAAGGGCAGGTCATTGATGTAGATCAGGAACAACAGTGGATCGAGACAAGAGCCTTGAGGAACTCCACAGTTTATTCCCTTCACATCTGAAGAAGAGCCATTTATCCTGCAAAATTGTTTACGATTATCCAAGTACGATGTAAACCAATCATGTTCCAGGCCAGTCACTCCATATATTTTAAGTTTTTCCAACAGGATTTCATGATCTACCGTGTCGAAGGCCTTCTTCAAGTCAATGAAAATTAGGCCAGTGTATTTTCCTTTATCTATATTCAGGTAACAATCATTGGTGCTAGCCATAAGGGCTGTGGTGACCGAGTGTAAGAGTCTAAAGCCAGACTGATGCTCGTATAGTGATTTATTTGCGTCTAGTTATTCATAAAACTGATTAAGAATCAATTTTTGAAAAAGTATAGTTATGAAAGGAAGAACTGATATTGGGCGATAGTTTGACCTGTCGTCCCTTGCTCCATTCTTGAAGATGGGCGCAATAGGCGCTATTTTCCAGTCCTCCGGACATTTTCCTGCAGGCAATGATTTATTGAAAAGATCATACAAGGACCCGCCAACCACTGGCAGAGCAATCTTCAAGTAAAAGCTTGCAATGCCATCGTGGCCTGAACCATGCGATGTTTTCATCTTATTTAAGGTTGATCATAATTGATCTGTCATAATGGCAGAAAAAGAGAAACTCAACGGAGGAGTTTCGATAGCGTATTCGCCTGACAACAATGGATTAGCTTCTCTGGGAATTTTCTCACTGCGTTTATTTCTAATGCTGCAGAAGTACTCGTTCATTGAAGACGCAATTTCTTTTTGACCTTTTACTGTCTGGCCGTCTACAGTAAGACAACGCACAACTGTAGTGCTAGATTTTTTGTTGATAACTTGGTTGATGGTTTTCCAAGTTTTCTGGAGATCTCCTTGAAACTGCAAAAGTTTCTCAGAAAAATATTTGCGCTTAACTTGCGTATTCAAGTTGTTGACCTTGTTACGGATTTGCTTGTAGCATTCCATCAACAACCTTGAGTTGCCTTTTACAGCTTGACTTTTGAGTTTATCTCTCGTTTTAGCGACTCAACCAAATTTGGACTCATGATGTTACAGTTCAAAAGGAGGACTTAACTTTTCTGTCTCGATATTTTTTTCATGTCTGTCACTCAAGCCAGTAGTCGAAAGTGGTCATAGAAGCGTCGAGGATGTAATTCTGAAATGTAAACCTTTTGCGTTATCAGTCGAATGCTTCGCGGCTTCATTTCTGTCAATGCACGAAAAGATCCTAGCCAAGTCCTGTTTTGGGCTGAAATATTATGAGTCCTGGTTTCATTGGTAGGGAGGTATTGGTGGTAGTAATGATAGCATTAGTAATGATAATGAATACATTTTATCTTAAAAAAGAACTCGACATAAAATAGTATGCAGGCATGGTAAGATACACTTTAGTTCTGTAAAGAGCCCAGAACGTTACTTCATTCCAACGCTAAATCGAAAAGTCCTTTAAAAAACTAGAAGATCTGGATCCAGCCAGTCTTTGTCCTCCTTACAACAAAGAATGTTGATCGAATACAAATGTTGGTAGCTGTTCTAATGACATTTGTAGCATTTTTTAATTCAAGTATGAAAATTTACAGTGTATTTCACATTCAACTATACTTTTCTAATTACTATAGAATACCAAAGGTACGATACCATGGTGAGCGAAAGACAATGACTACCCCATGGCCAATATAAAACGACGCGCAACGTTGAAAAAACTACGACAACATTACGAGCGATTAAAAACTAATAGATAATAGAATAGATTTTGTTCCACATCAGATGTCAGGTCAATGTTGTGATGACTTAAAGGTCATCTGAAGCGAAAATTTTTATTGATGCAAATGGATAGCACTTTTGAATGATAAAGAATGTCGTTTACCATTTTGTGATACCTTGTTTCATTTTCGAATTACACACTATTTTGTATGATTGGCTGATGACGTCATTTTGTTTGTAAAAAGTAATGAAATGTACGAGGCTGGCTATGTTTCCTGAAGGAAATTGACTCCAAGAACAGTTCTTGAGTTGGCATACCTTTCTAAACATCATATCAGTCCATGAAACAATTTCTATTACATTTATTCAGCTCAACTTAAATGTCTCCGACAACTGTAACCTTTCAAAGCTTAGATACAGCTATATTCCAGTACATCATCCTAGCAATTTGCAAACAAAATGACGTCATCAACTGAAACTTAATATCAGTGGATAACTTGAAAACGAAAAGAGATATCAAAGAAATTTAAACAGGAGTCCGTATCATTCGACAGTGCCATTAATTTGAATCAATAAAAATTTTCGCTTCAGATCACCTTTAAATGATGTCACAAGT